>CM059440.1:72953316-73621265 GCA_030390025.1 Squalus acanthias
CGCATGTGGTTCGCAAGCGCCCCTGGGATCACGTGGGCCGACCCAACCAATAAAAGGGAATCCCCATTCATACTTATTGGAGTTGCGTACATACGGAATCCCCATAAGTATGAATGGGGATCACTTAAAAAAGACACGAACACATGAAATAAATTGTAAAAAAAATTACATATTTAAAATTAATTAAAATGCCATTTAATTAAATATTTTAAACGAAAATGTAATTTTTTGATCTTTTTTAAATGTTTTAACGGGGCTAAAAATAAACTTACCTTATTGGATTGGGTTGTTAATGTATAAATGAGCGATAACATTTTATTTTTCTATGTTTTTAAACTCTTATGCTGGTAAAAGCAGGCCATACACCAACTTTTACCAGGCGTAAGAATTTCACGGGCATTCAGCGGGCAGAAGTTGGGCAAATAGCGCAACTCTCCACTCGCAGAGACCCATCTCCCGGGGATGACAGATCGCAAGTCCCGGGTTTTCGCGCATGCCTATACCCGGAACTTGCGCGGCCCCTACGGGCGCGTGCGCACCTCATACGCTCCCGTGGGGGGTCGCAAAATACGGCCCATTATCTTCCGTCCCCGCCACAATCTTCGTTCGTTTGCCACCAACTCCATCCCTGGCCATTATCCGAGGCTGAACCAGACCGTTCGCAACCTTGGTGTCCTATTTGACCCAGAGTTGAGCTTCCGACCACATATCCGCTCCATCACCAAGATCGCCTAAATCCACCTCAGTAACATCGTCCTTCTCCGACCCTGCCTCAGCTCATCTGCTGCTGAAACGCTATGCCTCTGTTACCTCTAGGCTTGATTATTTCAATGCTCCCCTGGCCGGCCTCCCATTTTCCACCCTACATAAACTTGAGCTCATCCACAACTCTGCTACCCATATCCTGACTCACACCAAGTCTCATTCACCCATCACTCCTGTGCTCGCTGACCTACATTGGCTCCTGGTCCGGCAAACCTCCATTTTAAAATTCTCATCCTGGTTTTCAAATCCCTTCATGGTCTCACCCCTCCCTACTTCTAACCTCCTCCAGCCCTACAACCCTCAGAGATGTCTGCACTCCTCCAATTCTGGCCTCTCGCACATCCGATTTTAATCGCTCCACCATTGGCGGGCGTGCCTTCAGCTGCCTGGGCCCTAAGCTCTGGAATTCTCTCCCTAAACTTCTCTGCCTCTCTACCTCTCTTTCCTCCTTTAAGATGCTCCTTAAAGCCTACTTATTTGCCCAAGGTCCTGTCCTAAGATCTTCTTGTGTGGCTCGGTGTTAAATTCTGTTTCATAGCGCTCCTGTGAAGCGCCTTGCGATGTTTTGCTACATTTAAGGCATTATATAAATGCAAGTTGTTGCTGTTGAAACTGGGAACCTCCCGGTTCATTGATAGAACAAGCTGCACTGTTTGTTCCAAGTAAAACTAATCAGTATGAAAAGCAGAGCCCACAGCTGTTAACGATCCAATGGCCTTAGTGCCCATACACAAAATATATTGACTATGCAAAATCCTGGTAAACGACCATGGAATTAAACTCAATAACGCCCTCTAGTCGACCTTACGAGGCATTAAAACCATTTCTGTGAATGTCAAAATGCATCAAGGACATCGGAGCACACGGACAGCAACCAGCACAAGAAAAACAAAAATAGAATAAATTCTCTCCGCCCACAAAGAAACAAACTAAATATATTTATAATAAATACCATGAGAATTTAATCTGATTGTTTGGGTTCCAGATGATTTTAACCTGTACAAGCATGATTTGGTCATCAGGGCTTGCGTAATCTGACCACACCCTCTCAATTGGATAGAAATGATGCAACTCACTCTCAGATATTCATTACTCTCCATTCAGTCAAAAAACACTTTTTTTTTAAAATGGCATTGATCCACTGCCTTCGTACTAATGCAGCAATGCAGTCATGGTTTATTCTAAAAGCATTATGAGCAGTGCAAAGTCACTGCCTCGGGTAACTAAACAATGTTCTTTATCAGATCATTTGTGGTGAGAAGCAGTAGGAGGCATCGCAGCAGTCTCCGTGCCATGGCTTGCATGAGTATTAATGAATGCTAAGAATCAGCCATATCACAGGGCACAAAAATAATGCCACGCTCCAGCAAGTACAGGAGTCATGATATGAATCTGTTCATGAATAAAAATGTGCTTAATGTAACTGCAGGGTACACAATTTTTAAAATCAGTTAGAAACCTTTTAAAACAGAATGAGATGAAGATACATCTAATGAACCAAACAAATTAGTAATTTATAAATCTGTAATGACCTCCAAAGTAAAACCAGTAACTATGAGTCACTCAAAATTGAAAGCAACATCGTAAAGGTTGCTTATCTCCAATGAATATGAACACCACTTCTGAGCCATTGTATATTATTATGCATTATATAAATAAAAGGTTAAAAGGGACCGCTATTTTTCTATTGCTCACCAACTCTCAGGCAAGCAATCTACTACTTGTCCAAGGAATATTTTCAGCTCCTTACGCTCCTGCAGAAAACAGGCAGTGATTTAAAGCTGTAAATTCTATATATCAATTTTTAAAGACAGTAGGAGAGTCGTACTGAACTATACAACACTAAAAGTGTAATTCCAATAGCCTTGAGCTATCAACAACAAAAAAAGGTTAATCCAAGACTTTTATGTTGTTACACTAGTTTAAATAATTGACAAGCTTCAGCCATACAACCCAATTGTTCCTCTACACAGCCACTATTACCTTAATTACATATAGAGTGATGACCTTATTTTCTTTCAATTTATGCCATCATTCAAACCATTAGGACCATTTTCTGCTGCAGTATGCAAATATAAACATTATGCCAATCGTCTAATGCCAGACTGTATAATAGTAGATTATTAAGATCAGGTATGGAAAGCATGTTCTGAAGATGTTGGAATACTTGTAAGGAAAAACTAGGAAGCTGGCTACCCAGGCTGGGAGAGTGTGGAAGTGACTAGGAACCAGGAAGAAGCAGAGGTAGGAATAGCAGTTGGGAGACAGCAGGGAGAAGAGGCTGGGGGATGGGCACTTTAGGAGTATTAAAGGACTGAGGTCTGGGAATACTCTTGTGAGATGAGATCTGAGACACCTTTGGTCTGGGTCTTGTGAGCAGTTGAACTGTGCAGTGGAGAGATGTGGCCTGTGACCATGGAAGCACCAACAGGACAGGTTGCAACCTCAATTATTTTGGCAGTAATGTTATCTCAAAATCTGTCTATCTCTACATTAATTTGGTAGAGAGAAGCAGCACAACATCCGAGACTCAGGCAGGAAAAAAAGACAGGTTAGTAATTAAAAGAATGAAATCCGATAAAATCATTAAGATTTCATACCAAAAGGATTCTGGGACATTTAACTTCTAGACAAGCGAGTCTGAAATGATTGGTGGGGCATTGTGGAAGATGCAATTCCATCCTACATGGAAGTTTTGGGGTGCTGTGGGAGATGAAATTCCTGAATTTTTCACTCTGATTCAAGAAGAAAGACTTGCATTTATATAGCGCCTTTTACGACCACCGGACGTCACAAAGCGCTTTACAGCCAATGAAGTACTTTTTGGAGTGTCGTCACTGCTGTAATGTAGGAAACGTGACAGCCCATTTGCACATAGCAAGCTCCCACAAATAGCAATGTGATAACGACAGGATAATCTGTTTTTTTCGTTATGTTGATTGAGGGATAAATATTGGCTAGGACACCGGGGATAACTCCCCTGCATCTTCTTCGAACTAGTGCCACGGGATCCTTTATGTCCACCTGAAAGAGCAGACGGGGCCTCGGTTTAACGTCTCATCCGAAAGACGGCACCTCCAACAGTGCAGCACTCCCTCGGTATTGCACTGGAGTGTCAGCCTAGATTTTTGTGCTCAAGTTGATGGAGTGGGACTTGAACCCACAACCTTCTGACGCTGAGGCGAGAGTGCTACCCACTGAGCCACAACTGACAAGAAGGATTCAAGACCTTGAAAAATGGAAGCTCTGGGAACAGAGCATAAAGTGAGCCAATAGCCTCAGAGAGGGGAAGCCGGTGTGGGAAAAATGGAGGCCTGAAGGAGAATCACTTGCCTTTTCTCTCTGTCACTGACCGGTGAGTGTTATAAGCTACATAGAGAGTAGAAAAAAAGACACCTAAAAATTCAGCAGGGGGGAAATACAATGTAGGATTTAAAAATCAAACTGTCTCAGGTAGAGTGCTACAATGCACAATTATATGTAAACCAAAGATATTCTTCATATTGTAATACTAAAATTGAATAAAAACCCACATAAAACACTTGGAATGCAAGTAGAATTGCAATACTAGTTATTCTAGTGCCATTAAGTCTTGGCTAAAGCAGACTGCTCCTTCAGCTCTGCACACAGTACAAACATTTGATTCATAGACTTTGATCATGAATTGATTAAAAATAGCCCTTTCTCCTACCAACACATTTCCTTTCTTTATTAATGCAAGCTCTGTTGCACAGGCTGTAGTGCGAGGGAATGAGTGCAGAAAATAGCATCTAATTTTGTATACTGTAATAACAAAAACTGTTTAGCTTAAATGCACTGAAAACACAGCTACAATTAAAATGTTCAATACAACATTCTCCATTCAAAATCTAACTTAATTGCTTTCAATTGAAAATGCACATCATCCTTGCTGGAAGCTTCAGCAGTTCAATACATTCTTTGCAACTTTGTCATCTTCATTTCAAGTGTATTTTGAGATCGGTTTTAATCTGATCTAAATATTTGTAAACACAACTCATAATTAGCTAGTAGGTCAATAGTATCATTGCATGCTTTCTTTAATCCTAAAGATTCAATCGCACTCCTATTGAAGGTTTTGAATTTTGACCATGATTCAAACACACACTACTTTTCAACAATGTCCTCAGAATATGATGGTCGAATAAAAGATGGAATAAATAGCAAATTGGAAATGTGTCATCTGTTTTAAGAACATAACCTGCATTTATATAGCACCTTTAACATAGTAAAACATCCCAAGGCACGTCACAGGAGCGTTATCGGACAAAAAAATATAAAGATATCGAAGAGTTTGAATAATGACGTACAATAAATTATCCATAAAGACTTGGGGACTCACTGTAACTTCGGCAAAAACCCCGAAAAATGACTTGAACAGCCACTTACGCCACTTCTCCAGGCTGTTTGCTGATCTTTGGCCAAGTTACAGAAATTGCTGGTAGTGATTTGCAGAACATTTGTATTAATATTTGAACATGATTCCTACTATATACCAGCCTAGACTGGTCTGATCGGTCTGTCTGAACTATTATTTACACAGTCAGCAAGCAGCATCTTGATATTCAGTCCAGATTCGGGCAAAATAGTTACCTACTTGCAGATATTCTTCCTGCTGTATTCAGCATTAGTCATTAGCAAAACATTTTTATATTAGTATTACAGAAAGTGCATTTGATTTTGAAAGCTGAAAACAGGAATCTTTCATCCAAGAACGAAATGTTAAATCTTTGATAACTGAAAAGTCGCTTTCACTACTAACTAATCTTAAAATTGCCGCAAGGATTCCCAGATCTACCATCACTTTGGCAAAAGATCACCAGAAACCCTGGGGAAATTGGGTGAACGGATATTTACTCCATTTCTCCAGGGTTAATGCCAATATTCTGCCAAAATCATGACCGACAATTGTCGAACCCTCACTGACGTCAAAATTTATGATGCATTGGAATAAGATTATTTAGGGTCAGATTTTGCGGTCAGAGGTGAACGAATGACTTAGTTCCCGTCAGCCAAAACGTGCAGCTCCATCTACAGGGCATCTGGGATCTGTGTCAACAGGGCCAGCAACTCCTTAACCAATCAGATTGAAGAATCGTTAATGAGGCGCGCAGGGTCTGAACCAGGAAGTGTTAGTTAGAATTCAATGTCAAATCAGGTGCAGAAAGCGAAATAAAGAGAAGTAAAGAAAGATTGGATTGAGAGAAAGAAAGAGACAGATAAGAAAAAAAATTTTTTAAATTAAAATCTCCAATAACAATTAATACCTGAAGGAATGAGACTTCACATTTGTCAAAGTCAATTTTAAGTGCCAGAGAGATTATTTGGCAAGCAATTATGACTTACTACGCTGTTAAAAGGATACTTATACTAGAGTCGATAGGCTCTAACTTATTCTGGCATGTATAATTTGTATCTATCAGGTAAGTACAGCAACTTTACACCGTTCCATGTATTTGAATGGTGTGTCCCTCGGCGAGATAACAGTTTAGCGCAACTTTTAGAGGAGCAGGGCACCTCGGACAGCAACTTCCTGATTTCCACATTTAACGGCACGTGTGCGGTCGCCAGAAGTTGCTGTCCGATTTCCACGTAAATAACGGTGAGCGCTGTTAGCCTCACCGTTATTTCTACCACGAAATCCCGCCAACGATTGCGTGAATAAACATCCTTGCTTCTAATAGATGCCATACACTGTTGAACGGCAACTTTGGAACTTTCACAACCAATCATCCATTTTTATGGTTATTCTTCTTTGATTCAGTTTAAAATCAAAATGCAAAACCATGATGATATATTTAGCGTCAATTATTTGTATGTTGATAAATTGTTGGAACACATAAATAGACTCCAAGACGTGACTCTAAACAGCACAGCACATAATATAAATCAACTAGTCAGCCTGCCAATTATTGTTCCTACAAATTATCAACCAAAAAAGATCAATTTGCCTAAACAACAGGGCAACTGCCCTGCTAATGTCAAGCTTTGATAACTCAAATTGCTGGGAGTATTTCTTGGCTCCTACAACAAAACCCTGCTAACTTAACTAACTGCTAGTCCAAAGGAAGAAATTACTCAACACTTCTAGATTGACTGCAAGCAGACTGTAAATTATTACTTAGATTTTCTGGTCGGTCATCATTACTATAGTTGCCAAAACATCTTTCCACTGCAGCCGCCAGCCACTGCAGTTGTCTAATGATTGTCTCCATTTAGTTGTTGATATACGCACAACTCTCAGCTATGGCCTTTCACATTGATGAAAAGCAACTTTTACCAGCTGTGAATCAGTCACCTTCCAACAGTACTGATCTTCAATCAGGCAACACGCGTGCCTTTGTGAGATAGTAGTGAATGCTAAATGCCATGCAGTGTCTGAGAAATAGATCAAATTTCTAATATTTAGTCCACAAACGTCAACGGTTTCAGACTATTATTTGACCTTTTTCCCTCACATTTAAACATAGTAACCGGACTGGCATCTACCATTCACTTGTAAGATTTGTAAAATGTCCAAATTAGCTAGTCGTTTAACTGTCTTGCATCCCAGTCCAAAGTACCTTGATCGTAATGCACCAAGGCAATTACCATGGAATCACACTATAGCACTGAGTGGAATGAGTTAACTTCTTGCCAGAGTTGAAGATGTGCACAGACACAGACTCGTACTAACTAATACTAATTTATTTAATGAAATTTAAGTTAGCACACTAAATACCATTACAAGGTTAAGTATTGAGAATTATAAGTCCTTGGGTATAAATGTTTAAATAACAGTCTAAATCATTGCAAGTTCAAATATAGTTTAATTTTGTTGCGGTATCAATGCAGTAGCAGGGTTCATTTGGTTACGGTCGAGTTATGCTCAATGTTCAAGATGACAGTACAACTTAATAAAGGTTATATTTGCAGTTGGCATTAAAAGGTATTAGTGGTGAATTTTCATCCTCTAATACGTGGCTATTCTGCCGTGATGTGAGCACAAATAGAAGACTTTGCCCTTCTGTTGGATCAAATTTGTGGCATTGGCTGTTCAACATTACCTCTGAAGACACTTGTGGTGAGTCACCACCCTCCACGGTCATTGATTGCATAGGTGTAGACAGGGACAAGGTGTTAAATGTGTTCGAAAACACAACCCAAAAAATTGTATGATTTTCATTTTATTGGACCACTCCTTCTTTCAAAAGAACGTGCTGTGGATCTCTTGATAGAATACAGAAACAACTTCTTCCATAGCTAGTCAACCAATGAAAAATGATGAGTTGGGCTTGCACTTTTAAGTATTCATTGGGATACTGCAGTGAATAGTAGCAAAATTATTGATAGAGTAGCAATGCTAAGCCAGCATTTAGACTTCGTGCTTTAGAGCTTTTGCCCGTTAAGACTATTTTTTCTTTTCATTTGCTTTATTTGAATTGTTATATTAATGGAAATAATAATGGGCCGGATTTTGCGGTCAATGGCGAATGAATGGTGCCACTTGCTCAAAGACTTTTTAAGGGCTTTTGCACTGGAAGTTTCTGTCAGCCAACTATCGAAAAAGCACATCGCCCTCTACAGAGCATCTGGGACCTGCGTGAACAGGGCAAGCAACTGTGTATCTCCTTAACCAATCAGATTGAAGCATTGTTAATGTGCAGTACAGAGTCTGAACCAGGAAGTGTAAGTTAGAATATTTAATTCAATGTCAATGTCAGGTACAGGAAGCAAAATAGAGAGGAAAAGAAAGATTGGATTAAAAGAGAGAGATAAAAGCGACAGAAAGAAAAAGTAAAAAAACATTTTACATATTTTTGTTTTAAATCATCAGAAATAATTAAAAGCTGAAGGAATGAGACTCCACGTTTGTAAGAGTTATTTTTCAATGTCAGAGAGGTTGTTTGGCGGTAACTAAGACCTATCACGCCGTTAAAACGGTACTTACACTGGAATGGACAAGCTCTAAATTTTTCTGATGAGTTTAGTGCATATATATCAGGTATGTACTGCTAACTTCATGCCATTCCATGTATTTCAATCATGTGATGCGGCGAGATACCATTATCACACGGCTTCTGAAGAAGAAGGGCATCTCAGACAGCAGCTTCCTGATTTACGCATTTAACTATGCATATGTGGTCACTGGAAGTTGCTGTCCGATTTGAACGTTAATAACAGTGAGTGCCGTTCGCCTCACCATTATTTTTACTGCAAAATCCGGCCCATAGTTTCCATTTGAACCATATTGTGGAATTCTTACTTGAAAAATAGACCTTTTGAAGTACTTTCGTTTGGTGTCGTCCCCTGCACCCCCCATGCCAAAAAAGTATCCTGCACGTGCCACTTTGGTCATCATCTTCTCATTCCAGCTTAAGTAACCTTGTATGTACGGGTTTCTTTTATTGTACTGCTATTTTACCCTCATACTACGCAATTGACTTGAACTGTTAAATAGCAGTTGTGATACATTTCACAAGCTTACATGCGTCAAGTTAAACACTTAAGCTTCCAAGTTTCACTCAACACTTTGCTTGGAGATGGTTCTCACAACTATCTCTCTCAAAACATGCTTAAACCATCTGCCTGAAGTTTTATTTCTCTCTCTCCACCCTTTGTTCATTCTTGAAAAGCTTCCATTTTTCTTTGTCACAACTTTCTCAACCCATTTGTCTAATTTTAGGCTATGATCCGGTAAAGAACCTAGAACATGTTGATGCTGCTGTTTGTGTTAGATTCTTGGTTCTTGCCATCATGCGAATAAAGGAGATGAGGAAGGAGGATGTGAGGATTCAACATTAGCTTACCAAAGACCAAGATTGTCCCCAGGGGACAGAAAGTGAAGATAGTGTACATTGATGAGTTTATATATTGGAGAAGTTGTGCATTTCTGATGAAATATTAATCCATTGCTTTCAAATGTTGATTGAGCTGCCATGCATT
The DNA here is from genome assembly GCA_030390025.1 of Squalus acanthias. Classification (NCBI taxonomy): domain Eukaryota; kingdom Metazoa; phylum Chordata; class Chondrichthyes; order Squaliformes; family Squalidae; genus Squalus; species Squalus acanthias. Next base: position 72,963,025 of record CM059440.1, read on the forward strand.
TTCACAAATTTCTGTTTTTATTATAGAATTTGTATGACAAATGGAGATGAGAGAGAGAGCTGAATCAGATAACAAAAAATCAGACTTGAAGCATGAAAAAGAAAGACTTGCATTTATATAGCGCCTTTCATGACTACCGAATGTCCCAAAGTGCTTTACGGCCAAAGAAGTACTTTTGGAGTGTAGTTACTGTTGTAATGTAGGAAACGCGGCAGGCACAGCAAGCTCCCACAAACAGCAACGTGATAATGACCAGATAATCTGTTTTAGTTATCTTGATTGAGAGATAAATATTGGCCAGGACATCGGGGGTAACTCCCCTGCTCTTCTTCGAAATAGTGCCATAGGATCTTTTACGTTCACCTGAGAGAGCCAACGGGGCCTCGGTTTAACGTCTCATCCGAAAGACGGCACCTCCGACAGTGCAGCACTCCCTCGGCACTGCACTGGAGCGTCAGCCTAGATTGGACTTGAACCCACAACCTTCTGACTCAGAGGCGAGGGTGCTACCCACTGAGCCACAGTTTATACAAAGGGATTTCTTTCGGTCTTAATCCTATTTAAAATGATTCAAAGTTCAATCCGCACACCAATTACCACTATTTTTACCTTCTCACACTCAGAATCCATGACAATCACATTTTTGCTTTCCTGCTTTCTTTTTTCCATCCTCTTTGCCTCCTAGTAAAGATAAAAGGTCACTTCACAGCATCATGAAATTTGAAATTCTGTGGAGCACCCACGTAATGAATCACATTGCAAAGATGGCAGCTTTATCCTCCACCTGCCTTCCCATTTACTCTTTCTTTCTCTATTCAGAACTTGAACTTTTATAGTCAAGAGTAAATATTACTTATCCATAAAACTTCAAATTGAGTACTCAAGAGATAACTAGAAAAATTGGCCAGCCACCTTATCTTTTCAGCTGGTGTTGAGGAACAGGCCTCCAATGGAATACATTATTGGAGGCAGTTTACACACAACAAATCTGATTGTAAAAATAAGCTTAACAACTTGTTTGTAAATTTTTGTACTTTATAATGTCTTTATGCTACAATCCTTATATCCAGTAGTAAGCTCTTAGTGAAAAAAAACAAGATGGCAGCTGCAAAAGATTTTTTTTTAAATCTGGATTGGTTTGATGGTAGATTTTGCTGATTACTCATGCTGAATGTGTTTTTTCATAGGTCTTCAGTAATTGCACCTCGGTAATTTTTCTTCCTATTTTGTTTGTGTTTGTACTTTCGCTATCTCTCTAATTGCGATGTGCTGCTATTTTATGAATGTGACATTTCAGCCATTCAGCTGCATGAAAATTCCATATGCAGTGGTGCAATGCCTAAAGTGTGACACCCAAACTGTGACAGACAAAATACACATGACACACGCGTTTCAGATGTACATTAGCGGATCTCCTGTGATTTTTTTATGGTGAGTCAGAGGATAGGCCATTTTATAATAAGAGGGCTATTATGCCAAGTAGTATTATCAAGGTCGCTGACTTAATGGCCGATCTAATCAAATTGTCTTTCATAACATGGATTTTTAATCAGTGTTTGGTGGATTGAATCCCACGATTGTCCATTTTTCCCACAAAAAATTGTGAATAATATCGGGTTGAATTTTTGTGGGGGTGGGATCTTCCAATCGTCAGCTGTAACTTTAGCAGAAACCCCAGAGAAATAGCGTTAACATTTGCGATTACTCTGTTTCTTCAGGGTTGCCATGGATCTTCCGCCAAAGTTACAGCGGACAATCACAAACCACGCCCCCCCCCCCCACCACAACAAGGAAATTCAACCCATCTATATTCCTTTATCTATCTACTCAGTTTCTCATCTTTTGTAAACCCAAGACACACATGAAAACGGTTAACAAAAATTATTAGATTGGTGGTAGGTAGCAATAATGGAGAGAGAGGGATGTAGAGTTCAGCACCATCAGGGATGGGGTCCTGGACTAGGGTAGCACTGTGGAGGTCCTGGAGTTTGGACCAACTGCAGAAGGAAATATCTGGATTCAGCAGAAACAGGGGTTTTGGAGCCCTGACAGGACCTCTTGGGATTTGACAGCATTTGCATTGAGTGTCATGTGCTTTAGTAGCACTGCAGGAAAAGGGAGGAGGAACCAAAATGTTGCCACTGAAAGGATTTAGAAAGAGGTTGATAAGAAATATCCAAATATTAAAAATGCACATGTGGTCTATGCTTTTCAGTGCAAAACTTTTCACATGAATGAAGTTTTTAAAAAGCCCGACAGGCAGACTTGTCAGAAAGCATGACAGAAAGTGTGGCATTTACAGGAAATGCCCACTATATACAGAACTTCACATATTTTACTGGCTGATCTCCCCTGGCTTTACACATGGGGAGTCATGACCAAGTATAATTTTGGCAAAGGCAAGGCACAGTTTTTTTTTGAGGGGGTGGGGGTAGGGTAATTGGACGAATTCAGTCCCCATTTTAAAATTCCTACATTCTGTCCTACTTTTACAGTGCCATTATAAATTCCTCTCTATAGATTTCTAATGGACACTGCCAAGGTCATGCTGTAATTACACCCTCCTGACAATGGTGGCAGGGAAACACCTCAAAGTGTATATTGAATGTATCCACTATAGATCTGGATATAGAAATTTATACTGGAATAAGTTGACAGGAAGCGGGTGCAGATATAACATTTTTAATAATATAGTCATTCATCACTTCAATTAAGACTAGAAGTCATGATTGTACTCTACTCTGCAAGCACTGTTCTATCTGCCTCATCAGAGATAATGATGAAACACCTACTGTTAACTCAGTTGATTTTTGTTGAAGTTAATAAGCAATTTTAATGAAACCGCACAGGAGAGTTTTTTTATATGATTTAAAATCAAATTAGCAGATAATTTAAATTAAGCAAGCTTGAGTTAAGAGAAGTGACGTCTGAAAACTACTAGGCACTTGGTCTAAGCGTTAAACAAAGCTTCAATCAACTGTTTTTCAACATGGAGGTCTGGTTGTGTCCTTCACTAGTTCCTGTTAAAGAATGTACTGAGCAAGCTGGGCCCATGCCCGAGTATTTATACTCTCCCTGGACAGCACCACCAGCAGGCCGCCCAGTATTATTTCATAAGTCATTTCCACATGAATGACAAGATTCATGTCAAGAAGACTCTCTGCACGTGAAACTTCCCCTCTAAAATGTCCGACATGTAGGAGCCAACAAATGTTGATGCTCAATTACCATTATATTTGATCAAAAAGAGGACAATAAATGCATGCAATTCACTAGGGCGGCGATTCTGTACATTTAACTTCTTGCAGTGAGCTTTCATTTCTGAAATGAATACGCTGGAGGAATCTACCCAAGCAGCTCAAAGGTCACAGGTAAAGTGGCTGCACAAATCAATAAGATGAATTATTTAAACAACTAGCTCAGGAATGTTCATCGTCAGCACAATGATGGTCTTCAGATCCTTAAGATGATACTGAAGGCAGGCACGAAATCATATTCCACCGACATTCCCAGAGGGGAAAAGAGATAAAAATAAGAGCAAAATTTGAAGGGTGTATGATACTAGTTCCATTTAATTTAGGCGTTAACAATGCCAATGAATCTGAACTTGCAACTGTTCTATTTTCTTGACGCAGTGGTGTTCATGTGTGACTATAACCGACTGCCAGTGTTTTTTTCCAACTACTGGTAGAACTCCTGAGACATTGCTCATCAGACTGAAGGCAGTTGCTGCACCGCATCCTGCTAATATTGGCACTGTGGGTGCGAATATCTGTTCCTGGAGTGTTTCCAGTTGAGAAGAGCAGAAGCAATTTACATATACAACTCATGAATTGCTCATCTTCTCTGTAGAAGTACATGGGAAAGGGGCACTAAGTGGTGAAAGCAACAGAGGGGAAGAGCCACACATGCAGGGAGAGCCACTTTAGAGTCATAGGGGGAGAAATTCAGGATCGCCCCATTTGGGGCGCAATTATCGGCCGGGCACAAAGATTAGCGCGTGGCGCTAATTATCGCCTCCGACTGCAAACTTGACTTTTATCGCCCCTGGAGGTGATTGGAGCGAGAAATCAGGCGCTACACATCTGTCTTAAGGCGCAAAGGTCAAGGAGCGAGGCGCTAACTCAGAGCGCTGGCGAAGCTCATGTGATGTCAGTCAGCAATGGAACACAGACACAATGGCGCTGGCCAGTTCTTAAAGGGGAGGGTTGATCTTGCTTTCAATCCACATCCTGCTCATTGCAGCCTTGAATCTCGGCCTGGAGAGACCTGTACATCAAATCTGCTGGAAAGAACAATGGAGAGAACTAGGGAAAGAGCTCAGCATGCAACCCCCACAGTCTCTTCTAAATCGATACAAGGAAGGGCAAATCAAAATGAACCTGCAAAGTGCTGCTCAGTACCCAAAACTCCTTCACACAGCGTTGAATCTCTCCAGAAGTCTCTCTCTCTCTCTCTCTCAGAATGCGTGGTTCAAAAATGTCACCAACTAAAAAAGGCAGGAAGCGGTCGCCTTTAAATAGCGCTCCCCCAGTCCCTTCCTGACTGCAAAACGCTCCCCTCAACCTGTCGTTGCTAGCGGCAGGCGGTAAGGCAGAGGGCGCCACTCAATATCCGCTCCAGGGCGCTACCGGGACATTGCGCACTCGACTGACGTCACGATCTGCCGGCGCAGGAGATCGTGGCGGTAGTGTTTAGCGCCGCCGCAAAATCTCTAGTTAATTTCGTGAGTGGCGCAAACATCGCTGCGCCCGGGCACTAGTTGCTTTGCGCCCCATTAGCGCCCTCTTAAGGCGCTAATGGGAGGCGCAACCAACTGAATTTTTCCCCCATAGAGTCATAGATTTATCGAGCACAGAAAGAGGCCCTTCGGCCCATCGTGTCTGCGCCAGCCATCAAGCCCTATCTATTCTAATCCCATTTTCCAGCACTTGGGTCCGTAGTCTTGTATGCTATAACGTTTCAAGTGCTCATCGAAATGCTTCTTGAATGTTGTGAGGGTTCCTGCCTCTACCACCCTTTCAGGCAGTGAGTTCCAGATTCCAACCACCCTCTGGGTGAAAAAGTTTTTCCTCAAATCCCCTCTAAACCTCCTGCCCCTTACCTTGAAACTATGCCCCCTGGTTATTGACCCCTCTACTAAGGGGAAAAGTTCATTTCTATCTACCCTGTCTATGCCCCTCATAATTTTGTACACCTCAATCAGGTCCCCCCTCAGCCTTCTCTGCTCTAAGGAAAACAACCCCAGCCTGTCCAGTTCTCTTCATAGCTGAAGCGCTCCAGCCCAGGTAACATCCTGGTGAATCTCCTCTGCACCCTCTCCAATGCAATCACATCATTCCTATAGTGTGGCAACCAGAACTGCACAGAGTATTCCAGCTGTGGCCTAACTAGCGCTTTGTACAGCTCCATCATAACCTCCCTGCTCTTATATTCTATGCCTCGGCTAATGAAGGCAAGTATCCCATATGCCTTTCTAACCACCTTATCTACCTGTCCTGCTGCCTTCAGGGATCTATGTACATGCACACCAAGGTCCCTCTGATCCTCTGTCCTTCCTAGGATCCTACTATTCATTGTGTATTCCCTTGCCTTGTTCGTCCTCCCAAAATGCATCACCTCACACTTTTCAGGGTTAAATTCCATTTGCCACTGTTCTGCCCACCTGACCAACCCGTCTATATCATCCTGTAGCCTGAGGCTTCCCTCCTCGCTATTTACCACTCCACTAATTTTCGTGTCATCTGCGAACTTACTGATCATACCTCCTACATTCATATCCAAATAATTAATATACACTACAAACAGCAAAGGACCCAGCACCGATCCCTGCGGTACACCACTGGACACAGGCTTCCAGACACAAAAACAACCTTCGACCATCACCCTCTGCCTCCTGCCACTAATCCAATTTTGGATCCAATGTGCCAAATTGCCCTGGATCCCATGGGCTCTTACCTTCTTGACCAGTCTCCCATGCGGGACTTTGTCAAAAGCCTTACTGAAGTCCATGTAGACTACATCAACTGCACTACCCTCATCCACACACCGAGTCACCCCCTCGAAAAATTCAATCAAATTGGTTAGACATGATCTCCCTCTGACAAAGCCATGCTGACTATCCTTGATTAATCCATGCCTCTCCAAGTGGAGACTAATTCTGTCCCTCAGAATTTTTTCCAATAATTTCCCTACCACTGATGTTTGGCTCACTGGCCTGTAATTCCCTGGTTTATCCCTACTACCCTTCTTGAATAATGGTACTGCATTAGCTGTCCTCCAGTCCTCTGGCACCTCCCCTGTGGCCAGAGAGGTTCTGAAAATTTGTGTCAGAGCCCCTGCAATCTCCTCCCTTGCCTCACACAGCAGCCTGGGATACATCTCGTCTGGGCCTGGGGATTTATCCACTTTTAAGCCCACTAAAACCGCTAGTACCTCCTCCCTCTCAATACTAATTTGTTCAAGTATATCACAATCCCCCTGCCTGATTTCTATGCCTACATCGTCCTTCTCCATAGTGAACACAGATGCAAAATATTCATTTAAAACCTCACCCACATCTTCCGGCTCGACACACAGATTGCCACTTTGGTCCCTAATGTGCCCTACTCTTTCCCTGGTTATCCTCTTGCACTTAATATACTTATAAAACACCTTGGGATTTTCCTTTATTTTGCCCGCCAGTGTTTTTTCATGCCCCCTCTTTGCTCTCCTAATTTCTTTTTTAAGTACCCCCCTGCACTTTCTATACTCCTCTAGGGCTTCCACTGTTTTTATTTCTTTGTATCTGCCAAAAGCCTCCCTTTTTTTCCTAATCCATTCTTGTATATCCCTTGACATCCAGGGTTCCCTGGGCTTGTTGGTCCCACCCTTGACCTTTACGGGAACATGTTGGCGTTGTACTCTCTCTATTTCCTTTCTGAAAGACTCCCACTGCTCTGATGTGGATTTTCCTACAAGTAGCTTATCCCAATCCACTTTTTCCAGATCCTGCCTTATCATATTAAAATCGGCCTTCCCCCAATTTAGAACCTTTATTTCCGGTCCATCTCTGTCCTTTTCCATGACTACCTTAAATCTCACCGAATTATGGTCACTGTTACCAAAATGCTCTCCTACTGACACTTCTACCACTTGCCCAGCTACATTCCCTAGAATTAGGTCCAGTACCGCCCCCTCTCTTGTAGGACTTTCTACATGCTGGCTCAAAAAGCACTCCTGGATGCACTTTAAGAATTCCGCACCCTCTAAGCCTCTCACACTCTGACTATCCCAGTTAATGGCCCAAAAATTCGTGAGTGAGCCTTCGTGCGAGGGTAAGGCCTCTCCGCGATCTCTCACTGCGCGCTGGCTTTTTCAGTCCGAGCTCGCACGAATTGATGTTCTGGACAGCAGCTGTGCAGGGCTTCCGTATCCCACAGGCGTAGTTAATTCGTGCGAGCTGTGGGATAACGTGACTCAGTTAGAGCCAATGGCAGCACACCATCTTTCATTCATAGCTTTCACAGCACGGCTGTGAAAGCTATGAATACTATACCCCCCCAAAAGAACAGCTAAACCTCAATTAATTTTTTTTTAAAAACCATCACATTAATAAAATAAGTATAGTTAAATAAATTAACCACTTTAAACAAAAAATTAAATTTTTGAAAAAATTTAAAATCTTTTAAAAAGTTATAAAAATAAACTTACCTGTCTTTATAGTCTCTAAAAAAGATATACATGTTAAAAAAAATTCAAAATAATACTTAATTAACTACTTACCTTGTTAAAAGAGGGTCTTACGCCTCCTTTCTTTATGTCTAAAATGTTCCATGCTTACCTGCGCGTTCAAAGCACTAAGTGCACTGCGTGCGCGCAGCCAGTAGCGCGCACGCGGTTCACCTAGGAACCGCCCCCTTTTGAATTCACCAAGTGCCGGTTTTCAGCGCATGCGCAGTGCATGCAGAAAACCGGCAATTGGAGACAGAATACGCGAGAGTACACAGTGCGTACTCTCGCGTAGCGGCACTAATTTTTGGGCCATTATTGGGGAAGTTGAAATCCCCTACTATTATTACGCTATTATTTCTACACTTCTCTGAGATTTGCGTACATATCTGTTCCTCTATCTCCCCCTGACTGTTTGGGGGCCTATAGTACACTCCCAGCAAAGTGTTTGCCCCCTTTTTGTTTTTAAGTTCTACCCATATGGCCTCATTAGAGGAACCTGCTAAGATATCATTTTGAGGGCACAGAGTTAGTATTGAAGGAAAAGACTGGGAGCAGGAGTAAACCATACGGCCCCTTGAGCCTGCTCCGCCATTCAATAAGATCAAGTTGAATCTTCTACCTCAACTACACTTTCCTGCCTGATCCCCATATCCCTTGATTCCTTTAGTGTCCAAGAATCTATCGATCTCAAGTCTTGGATATACTCAACAACTGAGCATCCACAACCCTCTGGGATAGAGAATTCTAAAGATTCACAACCCTCTGAGTGAAGAAATTTCTCCTCATCTCAATCCTCAATGGCTGACCCCTTATAAGAACATAAGAAATAGGAGCAGGAATAGGCCACTTGGCCCCTCGAGCCTGCTCCACCATTCAATAAGATCATGGCTGATCTTGGGCTCAAAGCTACTTCCCCGCCTGCTCCCCATAACCCTTCACTCCCTTATCTTGCAAAAATCTGTCTATCTCCACCTTAAATGTATTTAATGACCCAGCCTCCGCAGCTCTCTGGGGCAGAGAATGCCACAGATTTACGACCCTCTGAGAGAAGAAATTTCTCCTCATCTCAGTTCTAAAAGGGCGACGCTTTATTCTAAAACTGTGCCCCCGCGTTCTAGATTTCCCCACGAGGGGAAACATCCTCTCTGCATCTACCTTGTCAAGCCCCCTCAGTATCTTATATGTTTCAATAAGATCACCTCTCATTCTTCTAAATTCCAATGAGTATAGGCCCAGCCTGCTCAACCTTTCCTCATAAGTCAAACCCCTCATCTCTGGAATTGACCTAGTGAATCGTCTCTGAACTGCCTCCAATGCAAGTATATCCTTCCTTAAATAAGGAGACCAAAACTGTACGCAGTACTCAAGGTGTGATCTCACCAATACCCTGTACAGTTGTAGTAGGACTTCCCTGCTTTTATACTTCAACCCCCTTGAAATAAAGGCCAACATTCCATTTGCCTTTTTTGATTACTTGCTGTACCTGCATGCTACCTTTTTGTGTTTCATGCACAAGGACCCGCAGGTCCCTCTGAACTGTAGCATTTTGTAGTCTCTCTCCATTTAAATAATAGTTTGTTTTTTTATTTTTCATGCCAAAGTGTATAACCTCACACTTTCCCACATTATACTTCATCTGCCAAATGTTTGCCCACTCACTTAGCCTGTCTATATCCCTTTGCAGGTTCTTTGAGTCCTCTGCACAACTTGCTTTCCCACCCATCTTTGTATCATCCGCAAACTTGGCTACATTACACTCGGTCCCTTCATGCAAGTCATTAATGTAGATTGTAAACAGTTGAGGCCCCAGCACCAATCCCTGTGGCACCCCACTAGTTACCGTTTGTCAATCGGAAAATGGCCCATTTATCCCGACTCTCTACTTTCTGTTAGTTAGTCAATTCTCTATCCATGCTAATATATTACACCAATTCCGTGAGCTCTTATCTTATGCAGTAACCTTTTATGTGGCACCTTATCGAATGCCTTCTGGAAATCCAAAGACACCACATCCACTGGTTCACCTTTGTCCACCCTGCTCGTTACCTCCTCAAAGAACTCCAGCAAATTTGTTAAACATGATTTCCCTTTCAGAAAACCATGCTGACTCTGCTTGACTGCATTATGATTTTCCAAATGCCCTGCTACTGCTTACTTAATGAAGGACTCCAGCATTTTCCCAATGACAGATGTTAGGCTAACTGGTCTATAGTTTCCTGCTTTCTGTCTCCCTCCTTTCTTAAATAGGGGTGTTACATTTGCGGTTTTCCAATCTGCTGGGACCTCTCCAGAGTCCAGGGAATTTTAGTATTTTGCAACTAATGCATCCACTATCTCTGCAGCCACTTCTTTTAAGACCCTGGGATGCAGGCCATCTGGTCCAGGGAACTTGTCATCTTTTAGTCCCATTATTTTACCAAGTACTATTTCCTTAGTGATAGTGATTGTCTTTAGTTCCCCCCTCCCTGTGGCCCCTTGATTATCCATTATTGGGATGTTGTTAGTGTCTTCTACCGTGAAGACAGATACAAAACATTTCTTCAGAGTTTCTGCCATTTCCCTGTTCCGCATTATTAATTCCCCAGTCTCAACCTCTAAGGGACCAACGTTTACTTTAGCTACCCTCTTCCTTTTTATATACCTGTAGATCCTGAGACGATGACCCCTAGTTCTAGACTTTTCTGCCAGGAGAAACAGCCTCTGCGCCTCTAACCCCACGGAATGCAGCGGTTCAAGAAGGTGGCTCACCACCACCTTCAAGGGCAATTAGGATGGGCAATAAATGCTGGTCTTGCCAGCGACACCCACATCCCATGAACAAATTAAAAAAAAAAGGCAAGCCCTCTAAGAATTTTATGCATTTCAATGAGATCACCTCTCATTCTTCTAAACTCCAGAGAATATAAGCCCATTCTACTCAATCTCTCCTCATAGGACAACCCTCTCATCCCAAGAATCAATCTAGTGAACCTTTGTTGAACCCCCCCTCTAAGGCATGTATATCCTTCCTTAGGTAAGGAGACCAAAACTCTACACTGTACTCCAGGTGTGGTCTCACCAAAGCCCTATATAATTGCAGCAAGACTTCCTTACTCTTATACTCCAACCCCCTTGCAATCAAGGCTAACATACCATTTGCCTTCCTAATTGCTTGCTGTACCTGCATGTTAACTTTGTGATTCATGTACAAGGACACCCTTTGCATAGCAGATCAGAAAGCAAAGCCAACACTATTGAGGAAAAGGAAAGACTGTGAAGCTGAAAGCTGGTAATTGCATTGCAACGTCTACTGTGGTAAGTTTTGTAATTTTCTGTGCAGATTTTATGTTAAATATTATGTAAATGTCATTTGTAGAAGAATGTAGTCGGATGGATAGGAAGCAACATGGCCATTAGTAGCTTTACTTACCCGAGCTATATTTGACCAAATCACATGCTTATTTAAACCAAATTAGAAAAGTGCAGCATATTTTTTTGTGGTTCAGATATATTTAAAAAGTGGGGAAATTTTTAATTACATAAATTCACTGTATCAAGTATGCCTACGACCACACACATACACAGTTGGAGCTCTTTAACTAAAAGCTTAAAAAAGCCTGTCAACATTAATACATTTTTAATTCAGAATTTATTTATTTCAGAACAATAATGTTTTGATGATCTTCACCTGAAACAGTAACCTGTACTTCCTCTTTATAGATGCTGATGAATTTGCTGTGTATTTCCAGCAGTTTCTGTTTTTGTTGAGATTTTGAACAATGAGTACTTTTGCTATCTAATGGAGTGGCTTAGAAGGTTACTGAGCTTGATTTGTGCAAATGAAGCCAGTTATGATGCATGGTTGACACTGAAGCATCAGAGTTTACAGCTGCATATCTGCCAACGTCAATTTAGTTTCTTCACACTGTTAGACTCAAGAACTCCTCTAACTTAGTTTTTCCTCACGTCAAAAGGAAGAGGGCAGGAATAGTTTGGATAGAAATCAGTAATAAGGGCAACAAAGATTTAACTGGCAACTACTAATGCTAGTTCATGGTGACCAGGCATATAGCTGGTTGTTTAGGCAAGGAAATGAGCATTCAGGGAATTGCGAATACACAATGGCCCGTATTTTCCGATCAGAGGCTTCCCGCGTGCGGAGGCCTCCGATCTGGAAAAAATCTACGGACTTACCTGAGGGCTCCTGAGGTCCGGACACTTCCGCTCCTGGGCCTCTCCAACTCGAAATGCGCAGGACCCACGTATCCCAGAGGCACAGGCGGTTCGCAAGCGTCTCTGGGATCACGTGGGCCATGGGGAGCCAATCAATGAAGGGAATCTCCCTTCATACACTTGACAGATAGACCTGTCAAATAGATGAATGGAGATCACCCAAAAACACTGTAAAACATTAAATACATTTTATTAAATCACATTTTTAAAATGAGTTGAAATTACAATAAATTAAATATTTTAAACAAAAATTTAATTTTTTTGAAAAAAGTAATTAAAGTTTTTTACGGGGCGAAAAATAAACTTACCTTTTTTTAAAGGATTTTTAAATGATAAATGAGTGAAAAATTATTTTTGTTTTACTTTTTTTCAACTCTTATGCTGGTAAAAGTAGACCTTACGCCTACTTTTACCAGGCGTAAGATTTCTAAGTGTTTTCAGCGGGCGGAGGTTCTCCAGAAAGTGGAACTCTCCCCCCCGCAGAGGCCCTTCTCTGGGGCAGGCGTCCGATCTGTGAAGAGCATTCTTGACAGATCAGAAATGCCAGTTTTCAGCGCATGCGCTTGGCATGCCTGAAACCGGCATTTCCGATGTCCCTCGTACACACCCGTAGGGATCGGAATATACGGCCCAATGGATTTTTATATCTTTAAAGCATAGAAAGTACAAGTACAATGAAAAGGGAGGGATGAAAGTCAAATGAATGGAGCTACGAAGCAGCTTCTTAGTAAAACACCTGGAGCAGGATGTTGTATTCGATTTCCTACTTGGTTGTCCACTAAAAATTATTCGTATCCTGGAAATAATTCAATGGAAGCTTTAAAAGCACCACAATGATTGATAGGTGTGGGATAGGTATGGAGAGAGAGAGAGAGAGATAGACAAAGCAAGGGAGCGATAGCGAGACCTTGCGAGATAGAGAGGGTTAGAGAGAGGGGGATAGAGAGAGAGGGATAGAGAGAGAGGGGGATAGAGAGAGAGGGGGATAGAGAGAGAGGGTTAGAGAGAGGGGGGATATAGAGAGAGGGTTAGAGAGAGAGAGGGATAGAGAGAGAGGGGGATAGAGAGAGAGGGAGATAGAGAGAGAGGGGGATAGAGAGAGAGGGTTAGAGAGAGAGAGGGATAGAGAGAGAGAGGGATAGAGAGAGGGGGATAGAGAGAGAGGGAGATAGAGAGAGAGGGTTAGAGAAAGAGGGATAGAGAAAGAGGGATAGAGAGAAGGATAGAGAGGGAATCAGAGAGAGAGGGATAGAGAGAGGGATAGAGAGAGAGGGATATAGAGAGAGAGGGATAGAGAGAGAGGGATAGAGAGAGAGGGATAGAGAGGGGGGATAGAGAGAGGGGGATAGAGAGAGAGAGGGATAGAGAGAGGGGGATATAGAGAGAGAGGGATAGAGAGAGAGGGATAGAGAGAGAGAGGGATAGAGAGAGAGGGATAGAGAGAGGGGGATAGAGAGAGGGGGATAGAGAGAGAGGGATAGAGAGAGAGGGGGATAGAGAGAGAGGGATAGAGAGAGGGGGATAGAGAGAGAGGGATAGAGAGAGAGGGATAGAGAGAGAGGGTTAGAGAGAGAGGGTTAGAGAGGGAGATAGAGAGAGAGAGGGATAGAGAGAGAGGGAGATAGAGAGAGAGGGGGATAGAGAGAGAGGGTTAAAGAAAGAGGGATAGAGAAAGAGGGATAGAGAGAAGGATAGAGAGAGAGGGAATCAGAGAGAGAGGGAATCAGAGAGAGAGGGATAGAGAGAGAGAGGGATAGAGAGAGAGAGGGATAGAGAGAGAGAGGGATAGAGAGAGAGGGATAGAGAGAGAGGGATAGAGAGAGAGGGATAGAGAGAGACGGATAGAGAGGAATTGAGAGAGAGCGATCGAGAGAGAGTGATAGAGAGAGAGGGATAGAGAGAGAGGAATAGGGATAGAGAGGGATAGAGAGAGGGGGATCGAGAGAGATGGATCGAGAGAGAGGGATCGAGAGGGATAGAGAAGAATAGAGAGGGATAGAGAGGGATAGAGAGTGATAGAGAAGGATAGAGAGTGATAGAGAGGGATAGAGAGAGTGATCGAGAGAGAGGGTTCGATAAAGAGGGATAGAGAGAGAGGGATAGAGAGAGAGGGATAGAGAGAGAGGGGATAGAGAGAGAGGCGATAGAGAGAGAGAGGGATAGAGAGAGGGATCGAGAGAGAGGGATCGAGAGAGAGAGAGAGGGATAGAGAGAGGGATCGAGAGAGGGATCGAAAGAGAGAGGAATCGAGAGAGAGGTATCGAGAGAGAGATAGAGAGGGAATAGAGAGAGAGAGGGATAGAGAGAGAGGGAATAGAGAGAGAGAGGGATCGAGAGAGAGAAATAGAGAGAGGGATCGAGAGAGAGAGGGATAGAGAGAGGGATAGAGAGAGGGATCGAGAGAGAGAGATAAACACTTACACATTGCCAATTAATTCAAAAGAAATGCAGTGTTGCAAACTTATCAAGCAGCCAGATACTATTCAGTGCAAAAATACAGCAGCTTGGAGACCCAGCTAAGCAGCTGTTATTTCTGGTGCTGTCTCAGTTATATTGAGACCCATGCCATTTATCATCCCACAACAAAGAATTTATACTTTGACCTACAATGAAAATGGTTTTAAAAGATCTTTAAATCCTTTTTAAGAAAGATTATTTTCCCACTCCTCTCCTTGCCATCTCACAGTGGGCAGATTTACACTCTCCCTCTAAAGTCCTAGAAAATAGAAGAGATTCCACATTTTGTCATGAATATTTCAACTCAAATTTCACTGCAGATGTGGCTATACATTCAAATTAATAAAAGGACCATTTAGGACATTCTTCATGTAACCAATAAGCAGAATAGACCTCAAGTTAGGAGAGTGGAGGAGAACACCGTGAAAAGATTGTAGGATTTATTTGTAGATGAATGGCGTTCTCTAACCACAACTGCCTTACGAACAGTCAAAATACCTGGGTGCAGACCACTCACTCACCCTTTTGGCAGAGTAAAGGGAAAAGAAAAATAAACTACATTACTCTTCTTCCTTGTGAGAATTATTTATTGTGCTCAGAAAATAGGAGTACAAAACCCAAATACAAGGTTAGGAAACCTTTTTCCTTAATGTTAGACTCCCTAATGATTACAATGGTGTTGTGGTTTCTTTATGTAACACAGACACAGGGCAGTAGGTCAACTGCTTTCATCTTTACAATGGAACTGTAAACACTGCTACCAAAGTCACAAAGGAGAGTGGCAAGGAAAAGCTTTAAATAGAAGAACTATGAATGACTAGACTGTAAATTAGTTATAATGGTATAATTTTATCCCAAGATTCAGGTAACATTTTAGGGTTTATACTGGTCAACTGAATTCCAAGGTAACATTAAAACTTTATTGCTCACTCATAACCATCTAGAAATGTGTATAGGCCCCCGTAACGTGAAATTACATGTCACTACAGTTTGAACCACATAATGCAATAGTACTTCAGTTCAAGTCATACAATTCACAAGGGAGACTGCAATCCTTTTCTTCATGGCCCCTGCCTCTTGCAAAACTGTTGTGTTAACTTCCCTCCCTGCCATTATAAATTCCTTTGTCCACAATTATAATGGAAATGGCCTAAGTAAACATGTCACACTGTAATGACACCTTCTTGCCAATAGTGGTGCTGTAGCAACTTAGGGGGTGATTTTGCCAATGGGGGCGCATTGGAGGTGAGACTGCTGCTTGTCGGGTTTCAGTCTCGCCTCCATCAACGTGTGGCCAACCCACGCTATTTTCCCTTGATTGACCTTGTTAAGCCCGCCCAGCGGGCTTAGCAGGCCAATTAAGGGGAAGCCAGTTACAGAGAACGTCAGCGTATGACGTTACATCTGTCAAAAATTTTTGACAGATGAATTGTCATTGTTTGACAGCTCTGTGAAGCTGTCAGACACTGACATTCTATGTTGTTTGATGAGTCCTTGTATTCAAGATTCATCAAACCTCTTTCTTTAGCAGAAATGAGATGGTTGTTGAATCGGAGAATGCAGCAGCCATCTGTCATCCCGGCTGGTGAGATGCGGGAGTCTCCGGTTCCCCAAGTGTTGAAGCCTGCAGGAAGAAACAAAGGTAAGTAAACATTTTCTATCACTTTTCACTCACCTCACATACTTACCTCTCCACACTTGCACCCATCACTTACCTCCACAGCGCACTTTTGGACCCCTCTCACCCCCGCAGACCCACTGCTCACCTCGGTGACCCTGGCGGGGTTTCCCGACGTCGGGAAGCCCGCACCTCTGGTGGCAAAATGGGGATAATCCTCTTAACTGCCTGTTAACTACCTGTTAACAGGCAGTTAAGTGGCTGTAATCCCCTTCCCACCTCCAGGAGACGGGACCCGGCGCGGATCGGCTACCCGCCTCCTGGGAAGATGGCACGGAGGCGGGTTGGGGCGGGATGGGCACCCGCCCCCAGATTCTGCCATTTTCCCGGCAGTCCCGCCTCCAAACCCGCCTCCCCAGGGCTGGCAAAATCGCGCCCTTCGTTTTGTCTCCCAGCCCCTTAGGAGTATCTCTGCAATACAGGGTATGTTCCAACCAAGTATTTCTCCACTCCCCAAATGGTTATGCATTTTACTACTCAAGTATCAGTAATAATATAAAATCAGGGTATTATTTAAAATAAATGACAGAATCAGATACTGTTCCTTGCCGAGTAACTGTATGCATGATCTAAAAGTATGAAGACTTTTCTAAACTGACAAAAATAGTTCTACAGGCAACTGTATACTTGTTGCTTAAATGTCATATTAACATATATAAATTTGCTCTCCAGCTAGTCAGTAAAACAGAACTGGCAACAGATGTTAAACTTAAGAAATGCTGGAAATTATTGGAGGGAACGATATTATTCATTCAGGTTTACAAAAATATGAGGATAATTTAAGTTTTACTCCCAGCACATAATCCAGACTGGCACTTCAGGGAGTGCTGCACTGTCGGAGGTGCCGTCTTTTGGATGAGACATTAAATCGAGGCACCATCTGCCCTTTCAAGTGGATGTAAAAGAATCCATGGCACTATTTGAAGAAGAGCAGAGGAGCTCTCTTGGTGTCCTGGTCAACATTTATCCCTCAACCAACTTCATTTAAAGAGATCAGCTCATTTGTGTCATTGCTGTTTATGGGATCTTGCTGTGTGTAAATTGGCTGTTGCGGTTGCGTACATTGCAACAGTGACTACACTTCAAAAGTACTTCATTGGCTGTAAAGCCCGTTGGGCTATCCTGAGGATGTAAAAGGTACTATTTAAATGTAAGTTTATTGTTGCTGTGTAACGTGGCGTTACGACAGTATTAATTGAACAACATTCTGTAACAAAAACTGCTGAGGAACACCACATCTTATTATGTTTCCTTATATAATCTTACAATAGAACTACTGGTAAAATTTGTACATATCTATTACAGAGGCAAGATGGTATATTATCAGTGTGTTTACCATTTTTAAAACCAGTTTAATTGAATTTGAAGCAAAGTTACCGTTCCAACATTTTGTAAAAGTTCAAGATAGAAAGCCTGTTCGCAATTACATCCAAGAGACATCTTCTAGTTAAGCTTCTTGGCAAATTTCTATGACATGGTTTTCTTCAAGGCAACAGGGCTCATTGGCATATATAACTATATATTTCAGCAATTAAAAGGTTGGCAATGATTCTTTGGGTGAACTGGAATAATATTATGCTGGCAGTCATAAATTGACAAGCCCGCTATATAAACATGGGAGGATAGGGAAGCCTCCCTTTATAAGATTAACAATAGCTCTAGTTTTTGTCACTTGTAATTTATTTATCCAGATATCAAAGCAAACTGATCATATCCAAATGTATGTCCAGTTAAACAGCTGCATATTAACTACTTATAAACATAGGTCCCAAAATTCGTGGGTCCCCAATCCGCAGGCGAGAGTGTAGCATAACTCCAAGGACACTGCAACAGTGTCAAAACCTTACTGAAACACAGATACAAATGAGTATTCCTACCCCAATATTTAAACAGTGCCTTTTGGATGCAACATGACACCTTCTACAGGAAACTCTCGTTTAAACGGCACCTAAATATCCGGAATTCTCTAATAACCTGGCAGAATTCATACTCTGAAAACTACAGTATACAGTCGTTTATAAGTTTTGTTTTACTGCTAAGTAATTAAAGAGTTATGGATTACCCTCAACTGGCAGTACTGTACTTAATCAAGCATCTTCGACCATCCGTTTAACACAACATTCTGTAGGGGAGTACCCAATTATACTGCACATTTCTTGATTTTTTTATTTTTGTTTGTTAAAAATAGCCTCGGTAGATATACCTCTCTGTTATCCGGAATTTTTAATCAACCGGGACCATCCCAAAGAGTTTCCTGTACTTTGCCCCAGAAGCAGTGTAACCTGGTATTAGTCTTGTCAATTGTCTCAGATCCTGTACTACATGCTATCACATTGAAGTCTCACATCCTTGGTCCTTACTCTCTTCCAACTGCTATTATTACCACCCATCCCAGGAGTCGTGACAGATTGTGACTGCAGAATCCAGAGACTGTTGCAGCCAAATAACACAATGCATTCGTCCTGCAGGAGACGACTCCACATAATACCAAGGAACAGCAGGCCACTGGGAGGAAAGTGCAGACATCCGTACATTCGTTCAGCATGACGAGGTAACAATGGCAATCACTGAAATCATCTATGGCATGGCATTTGGGGATGGGGAGTCAACGTGCCTTCAGTGTTAGCGAAAAAGTACACATTTTCTTATGTCATGTTTCGACATATCCTTCTACCTCCCCATCAGCTCCCAAGTTCCTCAGAAGAGATCCACAAAGTAGCTGTTTCAGATAACATGTTGCTCATGCAGTCCAAATTAACAGTGCTGTTTTTTATGTCGGAGCCAGCAAGTCAGGAAACAGAAGAGAAGGCTGATAAAGAAATGTCAGTCCCCCTCGACCTCTGGCAACACTGGTGCCCACTCAATCACCCTTCGTTGACCCTCTCCCTTGCATTCAGCAGCTCAGAGACAGGTACTTGGGGGTGGGGTTACAGATAGTGTAGATGAGGCTGCAGGTTTCCAGATGGAGCTTAATGTAACTGAGCAGAAGCTTAAGAGATATCAGCCCTGGAAACAGAGCTTGTGGATGAAGATCTCAGACATTGTGCCAAGAAATGAAGGATGCTGTGAAGTGCACAACATGCCACCACAATTTGAGAGATGGTGCTGGGTGCATTCTGCAGGGAAGCCCTGGACCCATCTAGGCAACGCAACTTTCCTTTAAGCATCCTAATGCCTTCCTTGATTCTCTTCCTCGTCTTACTGTGCGCCTCACCGCAGTGTTCCTCTGTAGTACTGGTCGTGCTACGAAGTGGCATCACAAGCTGTGGCAGTAGTGACATTCTTCATCACCCAGAAACCTTCCTGCCCCTTATCCCTAATATTGAACACTTCAGCAGTCAGGGGCATTCAGCCTCGGATCTGCGGGTAAGCGTTCTCCAAGGCGGCCTTCGGGATACACGACAGCGCAAAATCATAGAGCAGAAACTGATAGCCAAGTTCCGCACTCATGAGGATGGCCTCAATCGCGATATCGGGTTCATGTCACGATACAGAACGTGACTTGACATCATGGCCGGTCTTTCCAGGTTTTGTTTTAAACACAACAAATGGAGAGGATATGCAGCCAGCAGGTGTTTTGACACGTTGGACCCCCTGGGACACATCTCATTGTCTTGGCTGTGCTCTTAGTGTGTCTTTGATGTAGGGAAAGATTTGAATAGATTTTTTCTGTGTTTATATTGTGAATTCTGGGAGATTCCCTCACAGCTACCTTACCTGAAGAAGGAGCGAACAGCTCCGAAAGCTTGTAAAATTAAATAAATCTGTTGGACTATAACCTGGTGTTGTGCGACTTCTGATTTTTGTCCACCCCAGTCCAACGCCGGCATCTCCACATCATGACCCTAATATTGAAGCAGAGTTGGGACACTGAACTGGCAAAGTATAAAATCATCATGGTGGCTCGAAGCATATTTAGAATTGACTTGCAGGAAACTATGCCCACCATTGCAAATGACCTACACATTTAGGGAATGGAGCCTTATAAATGTGAAGGTTAATATTTTGGGCTCACAATGACACATGGATGCAATCAATTACCCCATAACCCTGGGGAATATCGCTATGCTATAGAAATGTATTATCCTTCAGTCATTTTCTGGGAGTACTGTCAAGGTGTATAAATTAAGCTGCCCTGTAATGTACAGTGAATTGGCTGATCGGGAAAAAGTCTCCCCCGTGTCTTCTTGGAATGAGCCTGCAGTGTAAAAGTTGAGGGCTATGGTCACTTTCTCTGCCACAGTTAGAGCTGCCCATGCAGCTCTATAATAGACCTTGGTTGCCGATCTGGCTGCAGAAACAAACAGAATTTGTCCAAAGTTTCATGACTGCAGCAGAACCACCTGTGACACAACTGTTGTGAAAGATTTTGGCAAACGCACTTGGCTCAATCTGTCCTGCTGGATGTGTACCACTGGGATGTTTAGCTTTCTTCTGTTACGGTCTGATTAATCTGGCTTCCCTTGCAGCCTGCTGCTGCTCCTGTTCCTCGAACAAGTATATCTTGTAAAGTGGAATTCCTCAATGGGAAGCCCATTTTGCAGCCTTTAGTTACTTGCTTCCCTGTAAACAAAGTAAACCTTGATGGAGCAAGTACTGGAAATTGTGTCTGTTACATACCAGTAGGGTGCACGGGAAGACAGAAATGGAATTTGGGCAGGCGATATCATCCTGTCGTAACTCAATAATTCACATATGGCTGACATGGAGAGGGCAGGCACTACTTCGACATGCTCCGAAACCACTGTACGTGCTTCAAGTTTTATTTCTGCAATGTATGCTGACATGCCAGGAGACTTTGACATTGTGAGTTCTGATATGGCTATTCCTGGGACAGACTTTACGTTAGCTCTTCCAATGGCAAATTTCTGAGCGACAGTCAGCCCCCTTCTTTACCACCCATTTGTCATGCTTCAGTGTACATTCTGAAAAAATCCCAAATCAGTCTTTAGTGGTACAGAAGACTTCATATATAACGTCCAAAGTTAAAATGTGCAATGCCATAAACAATTAGAACAGAAGCTTAGCTGTTAGGCTTTGCAGTACAGTTTCCAAGGAATTGAAAGTTAAGCAAAATATGTGTAAAATTGAGTATGTTCAGGTGCGCAAATTGATTTTCTCAATTTCCCCTCCTGCAGGGTCATAAATATTCAAACACTTAGTGACCTTTCTGAACCTATTGTAACCACTGTAGTCAACAGTCATTCATTTCTTATTGAAGATATTCTTTGAGTCAAGAAAAATCTATAATGTACTCAGCACTGGATTTATAAGTTGCTTACCACATAAGGAAAGTAGAGGTCCAAACGATTTTGCAACTCATGGAAGAATGTTTTGATTCAATGTCATTGCAACAGATGTGGGCTGAATCCTACATCATCGACATACTTGTAAAAGTCAAGCATATGGTACGCACCTCCTCCACCAATCCTATATCCAGTATCATGAGTATTACCTTTTAGGTCAACATTTATATTGGAAACTGCTCTTGTAAACACTTATGACAATTTCATATGTAAACAGTTGCTACTCGCAATACAATTGCAGGCCTCCTGCCACTAGGTAGCACTGTGGCAGCTCCTGTTTTTGTCGCCTAGTTGCTGATGAAAATTTCCTGTTGGTCTGCTATAACCTCTGCTTTAGAAGTTGCCTTCCGTTACGGAATTTCTGTTTTCAGTTTAACATTTCTCTATTTATATTTAAAGTTTGTCTTAGTTTGCTGCGTTAACATAAATTTTCCTCAACCCCTGCTCAGATTTTGATGCCTGTCCACCTTATGGCTGCATTGGGTCTGAACCTCAGCAATAAAGATTCTGTTGGGCTGCCTGTTGATTTTTGGCTTGCACCCGCTGTTTAAAATAAAGCTTTTTCTGCCATTCCTCCAGCCCACTCAAATTTCTATGTCTGCGAGATTATGCTATAACTCAGCGAGCAATGCCACAGGAAATCTGCTCGCATCACAAAATATCTTTTTGTATTCTAACTTATTCAAATGAAATTATAGCAAAGTCGAAACATTGACTTTATAAATGGAGTCCGATTACCTGATGCAAAAATAATTTTTATGTCTTTGTCTCAATGATTTGTATGGTAGCAGCACACACTGCTGTCTGGGGTCAACAATACTTTGCAAAGAAAGGCGACCTGCCTGGGTTCATGTTACTGCCGATACACAAAACCTAATCAAGTCAAGAATCTTTGGCTACCACAGGTTTGTGAAAACATAATATATGCAAGTTACCACCATAAGGGGGAAAACATTTTTTTTTTTAAATCGAGCTCAGTCATAAGTAACTTTCAAAAAGGAATTTGATACATACTTGAAAAGGAAATAGTTGCAGGGCTATGGGGAAAGAGCGGGGGAGTGGGACTAATTGGAGAGCTCTTTCAAAGAGCAGGCACAGGAACGATGGGCCGAATGGCCTCCTTCTGTGCAGTAAGGTTCTTTGATTGTCTATTGTGGCATGCTCCTCCTGCGCTATGTGGGAAATCAGGGACACTACCTGTGTCCCTGATGACCATGTGTGCGGGTAGTGTATCCAGCTGCAGCTACTGGCAGACCGCATTATGGCGCTGGAGCTGCGAATGGATACATATTGGAGCATTCGCGATGCTGAGGACATCGTGGATAGCACGTTTAATGAGTTGGTCACACCACAGGTAAAGGCTGCACAGGCAGGAAGGGAATGGGTGACCGCCAGGCAGAGTAGTAGGCGCAGGCAGGTAGTGCAGGGGTCCCCTGTGGCCATCCCCTCTCAAACAGATATACCACTTTGGATATTGTTGAGGGAGATGGCTTATCGGGGGAAGGCAGCAGCAGCCAACTTCCTGGCCCCATGGATGGTTCTGCAGCACAGGACGGGAGGAAAAAGAGTGGGAGAGCTATAGTGATAGGGGATTCTATTGTAAGGGGAATAGATAGGCGTTTCTGCGGCCGCAAACGAGACTCCAGGATGGTATGTTGCCTCCCTGGTGCAAGGGTCAAGGATGTCTCGGGGCGACTGCAGGGCATTCTGGAGGGGGAGGGTGAACAGCCAGTTGTCGTGGTGCATATAGGTACCAACGATATAGGTAAAAAATGGGATGAGTCCTAAAAGCTGAATATAGGGAGTTAGGAGGTAAATTAAAAAATAGGACCTCAAAGGTAGTAATCTCAGGATTGCTACCAGTGCCACATGCTAGTCAGAGTAGAAATAGAAGGATATTTCAGATGAATACGTGGCTAGAGGAATGGTGCAAGAGGGAGGGATTCAAATTCCTGGGACATTGGAACCGGTTCTGGGGGAGGTGGAACCAGTACAAACTGGACGGTTTGCACCTGGGCGGGACCGGGACCGATGTTTGCTAGTGCTGTTGAGGAGGGTTTAAACTAAAATGGCAGGGGGTTGGGAACCTGTGCAGGGAGACAGAGGAAAGGGAAGCAAGGATAGAAACAAAAGACAGGAAGGAGACAAGCAAAAGTGGAAGGCAGAGAAATCAAGGATGTAAATCAAACAGGGCTACAGTAAATAATAATTCTAAAAGGACTGAGAGTGTTAAAAAAAACAAGCCTGAAGGCTTTGTGTCTTAATGCGAGGAGCATTTGTAATAAGGTGGATGAATTAGCTGCGCAAATAGATGTAAACGGATATGATATAATTGGGATTACGGAGACATGGCTCCAGGGTGACTAAGGCTGGGAATTCAACATCCAGGGGTATTCAATATTCAGGAAGGACAGGCAAAAAGGAAAAGGAGGTGGGGTAGCATTGCTGGTTAAAGAGGAGATTAACACAATAATAAGGAAGGGTATTAGCTCTGATGATGTGGAATCTGTATAGGTAGAGCTGAGAAATACCAAGGGGCAGAAAACGTTAGTGGGAGTTGTATACAGACCCCCAAACAGTAATGCCGAGGTTGGGGATGGTATTAAACAGGAAATTAGAGATGCATGCAATAAGGGCACAGCAGTTATCATGGGTGACTTTAATCTACATATAGATTCGACTAACCAAATTAGTAACAATACTGTGGAGGAAGAATTACTAGAGTGTATACGGGATGGTTTCCTGGACCAATATGTCGAGGAACCAACTAGAGATCAGGCCACCTTATACTGGGTATTATGTAATGAGAAAGGATTAATTAGCAATCTTGTTGTGCGAGGCCCCTTGGGGAGGAGCGATCATAATATGATAGAATTCTTCATTAAGATGGAGAGTCCTGAATTTAAATAAAGGAAACTACGATGGTATGAGGCGCGAGTTGGCTAGGATGGATTGGGGAGCATTACTTAAAGGGTGTTCTTGCCATGGAGGGAGTGCAGCAAAGATTCACCAGACTGATACCTGGGATGGCAGGAATGACGTATGAAGAGAGATTGGGTCGATTAGGCTTATATTCGCTGGAGTTTAGAAGAATGAGAGGGGATCTCATTGAAACTTATAAAATTCGAACAGGACTAGACAGACTAGATGCAGGAAGGATGTTCCTGATGGCGGGGGAGTCCAGAACCAGGGGTCACAGTCTAAGGATAAGGGGTAAGCCATTTTGGACTGAGATGAGGAGGAATTTCTTCACCCAGAGAGTGGTGAACCTGTGGAATTCTCTACCACAGAAGGCAGTTGAGGCCAATTCATTAAGTATATTCAAAAAGGAGATAGATATATTTCTTCAGGCTAAAGGGATCAAGGGATATGGGGAGAAAGCAAGAACAGGGTACTGAATTTGGATGATCAGCCATGATCTCATTAAATGGCGGAACAGGCTCGAGGGGCCGAATGGCCTACTCCTGCTCCTATCTTCTATGTTTCTATGTTTCTATGTCTAAGTAAGGGGGCGTCATGACAGGTGGAAATTCCAAAAAGGCTTTCTGTCAGGACTGACCTTGTAAACCCCTCGCCAGCCACTGATGGGGCTGCTATGCACATTCCCCATCCACTCAGTGAATCTAAATAAATCTTATAATTATTAGCCTGTTTGAAGAAGCTCCTGGTTCTTTCACAAGAAGCTGACTTCCAATTCAAAAGATGTGGGGACTATATCTGAGCAGCAGCCCCAGAATGTTTAGTTCACTCCTTCCATGTAACGTTATGAGGACAGAACTCGTGGGCACAGAGCCATGCATCTATAAAACAAATCAGCTAAGTACTCAAGTGATTCTGAAAAAGAAAAATCTGACTTAGGATACCAGCCAGCTTGTTATTTTCACGTCAAGAAATAAGTTGTGGTGCAAGCTCTGCTTTGTTTTTGGCTTCTGTGTGAATTTCCTTCCAGCACTTTATTCGGCTGGTAATCTAGCCTGAACAATATGGCCAGACAGTGTTGTATTTTTCTGCCTGTGGAATCCTTTGTAAAACACAATGGTAAAAAGGATAGTTAATTCTGTAGTACGCTAACTCATCCGTTTACATATGCCGGTAATAAAAACAGGAAATGCTGGAAATACTCAGCAGGTCAGGCAGCATCTGTGGCGAGAGAAACAGAGTTAACGTTTCAGGTCGATGACCTTTCGTCAGAACTGACGAAGGGTCATCGACCTGAAACGTTAACTCTGTTTCTCTCTCCACAGATGCTGCCTGACCTGCTGAGTGTTTCCAGCATTTCCTGTTTTTATTTCAGATTTCCAGCATCCGCAGTACTTTGCTTTTGTACATATGCCTATATGTTTCTGATTATAATTAGCCTTGATCTGATTGAATGGCGGAACAGGCTCTAGGGGCTGAATGGCCTACTCTAGTTCCTATGTTCCTATACGAGGGCCGTGGGCACCATCTGTGCAAGTTGCGTTTTGTCGTGAGCCCACAGTGTCAGTCACTGTCCACCGATGAAGACCAGCTGAGGAAAACCTAAATGCGGCATTGCTTCAAATTACTGATGCTTGACTTCAATTTATTAAAAATGTCTCAGACAGAGCAAACGATGCTTCCTTTAGGATTCAAATCTGATCAAATTCACATCATTGCAGTTGTTGATATACTATCACCTGGAGATATTACCAGTTTGATCTCACTGCTCGGAATAGCAATTTTTTTTTAACTAAAGTTCAAAACAGGGGTGTACTTTGAAGTCTTGGACATGAATATAAAATATTAAATGAACTTATGCAGCTCAGATATTTTGACAAGGTCAAGCAAATGATTGTACAAGTTGTTTTAGCTCCTTTTTCATCCATCACTTCACACCACTGTGTCCACTGGATCTTCAAATTAATCTCTAAGGCCATTGATTCATGAGGATAGATCTGAGCATGCAGTTGCTTCTGATTCCTCCACATTAAGTGATGCAGAAAAGAAATCCCCCACAATAAAAAAATATTCTTTTACACATGTAGGATTCAGAGGTAGAAATTGTACCTTACATTATCAGCAAGCCTCTCTAATTCTATTTGCAACTGCAAACAATTGTCCTGGATTTCAACTAAAGGGGTGAAATTGGCAACTAAACTGAAGTCAATGGAAAAGGAAATCAGGCAGCGTGTATAACGGGCTGTCGATTCATTGTCGTCCATTTTGCGCAACCGTCAAAGACCAATTTCACTCCCAAAGCATTCAATAAGGAGTTCCTGAACCCGCAGATGCAACATAATAAGATGCTCTTTGCATCGGTGAAGTGTATGGATTAATGACTGGATTGGAATAAATATATATGGTTGCTTGATGAGCTTTCAAAGAAACCAGCCAACAAGAACAGACACTTGTGTCTGCAAGAAGTCGGCATCATACCATTTAAACATCCATTTAAGTTTACAAAATTTTGCTTCAATATGCACATGTATAGACATATATAATTCTTAGCTAGCGATATAGTATGGGTAAAAGGAACCAGCTGTAGATAACAGCAAATCTGAATTATCACATCACTGTAAATGTTCTCACCTTGAACAGCCCACCTGCCCAGAGAACAAAGGCCATGAGTTACCTAGACCTGATGACACCAGTTTACATCTTTAATTGAAAAATGTATCACATGGACACAGAATATTTTCAAAATTCATTACTGCAAGCATCACTACCCATCAATGACATAATACACAATGTTAGCCATCAATAACATGGTTTAAGCATCTTGTAAAGGGCAACAAAGAAATTACAGCATTTTAAAATAAGCAAAAGAAACACAATTAGAAATGAGTTGCAAGACTGATTCTAATCTCAATGATTATGAATAGTTAAGACAGGGCACTTCAATTGATTACGGTCTTCGAATCAGTCCTTGATATTGGATTCTCCATACAAGTGCTGCCACAAACAATTTTGATTTTGGAAGTGGCTTAATATCATCTGGATGTTTACAAACATGCTAATCACAACAGTGCAGATAATTAATCATGTTACCATATTTAACAACTATTGTAAGTGTCTTAATGTTGATTGATACATATTTCTGGAACTCTATTCCAGATGCCACTGACTCGTAACATCTTTTCTGTTAAGGACTTCAATAAATAATGATTCTCCTCTGATGGGAAGGTGATAACATATTTGGGATGTCGTTCCAACTGCACCAGTAATCCTTTGCGGTCACATTTGGAATGCTGTAAGCAGCTTTGGGCACCACTCCTTCAAAAGAACCAAGGTGCAAAGACAGACAATTCCAAGAATTAGGACTCCAGGTAATGGAGAGAATCATGAAGCTCAACTTTTTCTAACTCGCAGCAAAATGCAGGAAGGATTAAAAGGATGAACATGATCCAGGTCTTTGAAGTCTCCGTGTTTACAGTTTAATACTTTGGGCTGGATTTTGATACTGGGGACATGATGGAGGCGGAACTCCCACTTTTTGGGTTGCAGTCCCGCCTCCATCGACTTGTGGCCAACCCACTGTATTTTCCCTTGATTGACCTTGTTGAGACCGCCCAGTGGGCTCAGCAGGCCAATTAAGGGCCACCCGGCAACAGGTGACGTCACAGATTGACATTTCATCTGTCAAGAGCTTTTGGCGTGGTTGGGACCTGTCGGGAAGCCCACATTTCAGCTTTTAAAATAGGGATTAGGCAAAAAACTGCCTGTTAACAGGCAGTTAATTGTCACTAATCCCCTTTCCGCCTCGGGGAGGCGGGTCCCAGCACAGGTCGGGTACCCGCCTCCAGCGAAACTGGCATGGAGGCGGGTTGGGGGCGGGATGGGTTCGGGACCCCCAAATCTGCAACTTTAACCCCCCACATGCCTCCAAACCCGCCTCCACGGGTCAATGAAAATCCAGCCCATTGTATTTCAGCCTCACCCCAAATTCTGCACTTTTGTCTACCACTCCATCCCCTTCTCCGACCACTGTCTTAGACTGAACCAGACTGTTTGCAATCTCAGTATCCTATTCAACCCGGAGCAGAGTTTCTAACCTTATACCCTCTTCATCACAAAGACTACCCTACTTCCACCTCCATCTTAACCCATCTGCCATTAAAATCCTTATCCATGTCTTTGTTACCTCCAGACTGAACTACTCCAATGCTCTCCTGGTTAGCTTTCCATCCTTCACTCACTGTAAACTTCAGCTCATCCACAATGACAGGTGTGCCTTTCACACTCTCTGAATGCCTATTGTAATGTTCTCCAATTCTCTCTGTACTCGTGTCTCTCTCATGAAATTGCCCACGGAAAAGTCAGCACAAAGTGAATTTCCCTTGGTGGATTAGCGATATTTTAGTTATAGATATGGACATCTGTAGCTTGTGGCATGATGAATCTCCATCTAGTGGGAGAAGTGTACGATTGCAGTTGGAGAAAATTGAAGCAAGGGAAGAATGGTGAATAGTCATTGCAAACTTACTGTAATCCAGGAGGGATTTTAGGAATGTTGGTAGTATCCTGGAGCTGTGAGATAGTCTGAGTAGTGCTGCTGCAGGTATAAGTAGGAGAATCTGCAGCTTCTGAAACTCCAAGTGTGTAGCTGTAGGAGCGACTGTGTCACAGTGATGGTTCCCAAATAAGGAGTACACAAAATCAGTAGCAAATTTACTATTTTATAAATGTCACTGTTCCTATTTCTCTCTCCTTCCTTTAGTATGATTTGCTTTTCCCCTTCCTCAGTGGAGATCTTTAAATTTGAAAAATAACCAGGCGGTTGAGTCTCCCAAGGAGCTATGCAAAGTGGATTCTACACAGAAGAAAGTATCAAATAGCCACGTTGCTAATATGTGGGAAAGCAAGGCAATAACCTTGCCGAACAAAAATCTATCAAGCTGTTAAGGCAGGGTCAATTGAAAATTTAAAAACGAGATTGATAGATTTTTGTTAGTTAAGGGTATTAAGTGACATGAACTAAGGCGGGTGGATGGAGTTGAGGCACAGATCAGCCACCATCTAATTTGAATGGCGGATCAGGCTCGAGGGGTTGAATGGCCTACTCCTGTTCCTATGTGTGGATTCAGGCAACAAGAACACCACACACACAGCCTGGAGACTGAATGTATGGGCTGACTCCAAAGACAAGCCTCAGAACAAGTGGCTAGAAAGAAACTAGGGGAGACGGAGCGAAGTGGGAATTGGCAGGCTGAAAAAAATGTCAAGCTGGTGCAGAATCCAACATGGCTGCCTTCTGTGTTTTTGTGGAACCACTGATTTTTTATTCTATTTGTTCATGGGATGTGGGCGTCGCTGGCAAGGCCAGCATTTATTGCCCATCCCTAATTGCCCTTGAGAAGGTGGTGGTGAGCCGCCTTCTTGAACTGATGCAGTCTGTGTGGTGAAGGTACTCCCACAGTGCTGTTAGGTAGGGAGTTCCAGGACTTTGACCCAGCGACGATAAAGGAACGGCCGATATACTTCCAAGTCAGGATGGTGTGTGACTTGGAGGGGAACTTGGAGGTGGTGGTGTTCCCATGCGCCTGCTGCCCTTGTCCTTCTAGGTGGTAGAGATCGTGGGTTTGGGAGGTGCTGCCGAAGAAGCCTTGGCGAGTTGCTGCAGTGCATCGTGTAGATGGTACACACTGCAGCCACGGTACGCCGGTGGTGGAGGGAGTGAATGTTTAAGGTGGTGGATGGGGTGCCAATCAAGCGGGCTGCTTTGTCTTAGATGGTGTCGAGCTTCTTGAGTGTTGTTGGAGCTGCACTCATTCAGGCAAGTGGAGAGTATTCCATCACACTCCTTGCATGTGCCTTGTAGATGGTGGAAAGGCTTTGGGGAGTCAGGAGGTGAGACACTCGCCGCAGAATACCCAGCCTCTGACCTGCTCTTGTAGCCACAGTATTTATATGGCTGGTCCAGTTAAGTTCCTGGTCAACGGTGACCCCCCAGGATATTGATGGGATAGCTTAATATCACCTGATTAACCTGGACCAAAGACTTGTGGTTATCCACAATTTTATGTTCATACACTTCTACATTCTTACAGATACAAACACATATTTATTACATATTATATTGTGATAAAGAATCAGAGGGATATCAATATTAAGTTAAAAAGAAATTTTTGACTGTTCCAAAATTGAAATGCATATGTGCTTTGAGAACAGTAGAAAATAGCAAGAAACCAAAAATACAGTGCTGACTGCTGGACAATGTGAATGACAGTGCCTATGTAAGAAAAAAGGAAACACAAGTCATCTACATCAGTTATGCCATACATAAAGTACCATTCAAATATTTTAATCCAACTGTTCAGACCTCTACTGTGGCAAAAATACACATGAAGAACATGAATAGAGCAGAACAGGGATGCCACCAATAATTTTTTTTTGCTTGTTTTAAAAAATTCCCAATACCTTAAGATGCAAATATTTTAGTCTTAAAACAATGACAAAATTAGAATAAACTGAAAAGATGGTTTTTATACATCAATGTCCTCTGTTCTAAATCTGACGTAGAGTTATTACACATATGGGGAAGGTGACAGGTCATATCGAGGCAAGGTAGTCATTTGAAGGACACGGTGGAGGTCTGAAGGGTGGCACATGCGTGGCGGACAAAGATATACTGGAACCCCAAGTCTGAACAACGGAGGACAGCAGAAGGCAAACCCAAGGCTTCTTGATAAAGAGAAGGCCTGGGAGAGCAAAAGCTGTTTTCAGAACTAGATAGTAGAATTTGATCTTTTATTATAATTAAAAGGACGGTTGAATTTATTTCTGTCTTTATTATGTTACCATTTGTATTTTTCAGAGTTTATAGTGGGGGGGTGGGTGAGGTGAAGAACCAACATTATCACTCAAAGGAATTGAGAATATTTCTATCCAAGGGAAGTGCTCAGAGAAGCTAAGGGTTGTTTGATCAGCAAACCACTCGGAATATTTTGTATCCAAAATGAAATGTCACAAATCCCACATCATACATACATACATACATTTTTTGATCTACTGACACTGTGCCAAATGCAAAACTCATTGATGTGTATTGCAGATAAGAATTATGTGCTGATACTTCAAGACCTTGCTCATCCTTTGCAAGAACTAACGCCAAGAATTCAGAGCTCGCTTTTTATTTATGCTCTTTCCGTCTCCCCCATAAGCAGGTGCACAATTCAGCAAACGTTTCTCTGGATAAATCTTTAACAACTTTTTAAACAGTCCTGAAGAATATCCAAATGGCAGATAACAAAAAGACACTGGCCTCGAAATTCAGCCGCGCAGCGACTGTTTTTCCGGAGTAACACAACCTCCTAAGCCTCCAATATGGCAGTGCAGGAAGCGCCGCTCATTACGAGCTGGACATACGCCGTCTGCCAGATTAGTGTGGGCAAAAAAAATTCAGCATCGAGGGCCCACGCCTAAAAGAGGTGTTAGGCACTTTGCATATGCAAATAAGGTGCCCAACGCCGGTTTGAAGTCCCCTCTGGAATATTGGTTTGCCCTGAGGCAGCTGGCAGTGTCGGAGGCTGGATTTAGGAGAACCAGGTCTACATGCAGCCTAACAGGCAGCCCTTAAAGGGACCACTGCAGGCCGCAACCGATACGGCCAGATTTTAAAATGTACTTACCTCAATGTGGAGCCGGGAGGAGCAGATGGGTTCCTCCCAACACCACAGTCAAAGCATGCTGGCCACTGCCGCCACCGCTCCTCCCTCCAGCACTCCCCGCCCTCCAAAATGATCAGCGCCACTACCTCCGCTACCCTCCCTCCTGGCCACCACTATTCTCCCAACCCGATTGCCTGTCCTCCCGACCTGATCGCCTACACTCCCAGTTGCCCTTCTCCAACCATTTACTGGAGGGCTGCGGTTGGCGTCGCAGCTGCCCAATCTTCGATTCCTCTTCGCCGATGAGCTGCCTGTCGTTAGGTGTCCGAATTCACCAGCTCGATTAGTATGAGGCCTGAGGCCCAATATCAGGTGCGCCTCAAGCCTACCCCGCACGCTCAAATTTCTAGGCCCATCTGGTCCATCAAGCCTGCCCCACACTGTCATTTATTGGGCGTCCTCTAGCCACTAGCAGCCATGTAATCCTGGGAGAGGCAAAAAAGCATGCTTAATTAAGGGATAAAAACACTGGAAAATTCCTCTCCGACCAAATTCCTCCACCCATCCCTACCCAATATCCTTTCTCTCCTTTTTGGGATGAGAGCAAAACTTAAGTTAAGGCACATGGGATTGGGGGCAAGGTATTGACTTGGATAGAGAACTGGTTGGCGGACAGAAAGCAGAGAGTAGGAATTAATGGGTCTTTTTCCGAGTGGCAGGCAGTGACTAGTGGGGTACCGCAGGGATCGGTCCTTGGACCCCAGCTATTCACAATATATATTAATGATCTAGATAAGGGAACTAAATGTAATATCTCCAGGTTTGCAGATGACACAAAGCTGGGTGGGCGTGGGTGCTGCGAGGAGGATACCGAGAAACTCCAGGATGACTTGGACAGGTTGGGTGAGTGGGCAGAAGTGTGGCAGATGCAATATAATGTGGATGAATGCGAGGTTATCCACTTTGGCGTCAAAAACAGAAAGGCAGACTATTATCTGAATGGCAATAGATTGGGAGAAGGGGAAGTGCAACGAGACCTGGGTGTCCTTGTGCACCAGTCACTGAAGGTAAGCATGCAGGTGCAGCAGGCAGTGAAGAAGGCAAATGGTATGTTGGCCTTCATAGCGAAAGGGTTTGAGTATAGGAACAGGGATGTCCTGCTGCAGTTGTACAGGGCCTTGGCGAAACCACACCTTGAGTATTGTGTGCAGTTTTGGTCGCCTTATCTGAGGAAGGATCTTCATGCCACGGAAGGAGTTCAGCGAAGATTCACAAGGCTGATACCTGGAATGGCAGGAATGACATATGAGGAGAGATTGGGTCGATTGGGCTTATACTCGCTGGAGTATAGAAGAATGAGAGGGGATCTCATCGAAACATATAAAATTCTGACAGGTCTGGACAAACTAGATGCAGGAAGAATGTTCCCGATGGTCGGAGAGTCCAGAACCAGGGGTCATAATCTAAGGATAAGGGGTAAGCCATTTAGGACAGAAATGAGGAAGAATTTCTTCACCCAGAGAGTGGTGAACCTGTGGAATTCTCTACCACAGAAGGTAGTTGAGGCCAAGTCATTAAATATATTCAAGAATGAGTTAGATATATTTCTTAAAGCTAAAGGTATCAAGGGATATGGGGAGAAGGCAGGGACAGGGTACTGAATTTGGATGATCAGCCATGATCTCATCTAATGGCGGAGCAGGCTCGAGGGGCCGAATGGCCTACTCCTGCTCCTATCGTCTATGTTTCTATGTAAGCAGCAGTATAAACGGATGAATAATCCTTCGACTCACCCATTTACTCACATGTACTTTTTCCATTATACTTAATGCTCAGGAAAATATGGTCCTAGGTTATATATTATTTCACAATACAACACGTGAAGACTAAGCAATAAATGAAGGGCTTCATCTTTTCCTTGGCCTAGAATAGATCCTCACTTAATGGACAGTTCCTCCTCTAGCACATGAAGCCTTAAGATTTCAGTTGCCAACAGTGCCCCCTCCTTGTAACTGTTACATTTTCAAGATAAGAAAGGAGGGGAGAAGGGAGAAAAAACATTATGTAACTTTCAACTCAATAAGCAGCGCAATTTAAATTATCAGCGGCATATCAGGTCACAAAACCCCAACAGATTCTTTGGGCTGGATTTTCTCAATGGGGACCTTTTCGAGGCAGGGACTCCCAGTTGTCGGGTTTTAGTCCCGCCTCCATCGACTTGTGGCCAACCCACTGCTATTTTCCCTTGATTGACCTTCTTAAGCCCGCCCAGCTACTCTTTCATGTCTCCTTAGGGCTTTTCTTCTTAAACTTCCTTAGTGTCAGCTGTGGCTCAGTTGGTAGCACACTCGACTCTGAGTCATGAAGGTTATGAGTTCAAGTCCCACTCCAGGGACCTGAACACACAAAGCTAGGCTGACACTCCAGTGCAGTGCTGACGGGAGTGCTGCACTGTTGGAGGTGCTGTCTTTCGGATGAGACAGAAAAGATCCCATGGCACTATTTCGAAGAAGAGTAGGGGAGTTATCCCCGGTGTCCTGGCCAATATTTATCCCTCAACCAACATGACAAAAACAGATTATCTGGTCATTATCACATTGCTGTTTGTGGGAGCTTGCTGTGCGCAAATTGGCTGCCGCGTTTCCCACATTACAACAGTGACTCCACTTCAAAAGTACTCCATTGGCTGTAAAGCGCTTTGAGATGTCTGGTGGTTGTGAAAGGCGCTATATAAATGCAACTCTTTCTTTACCATTCCATCTGTAGAGCTATGGGGGAGAACCTGCAATCTGCCACGCCGTACTCCAACACCTGGTTCTCTTATTATTCAATGAGAAGGATTAACTGCACGACACACATACTGATACTGGCACACAGCAAGTAGTGATGGGGGACACATTATATTTCTTCAAGATTCACAACCACAAACAGGCCATCACAAGAACAGGCCAATCAATCAGTTTCTCACAAAAAAAAGTGACGGGAAAACTAATTGGAAGACTGGTCACCCACTGGTACCTTCCTAGCAGCCAGCACAGAACTGACAGTGGGTCTCTCGGCATCCTCTTAGCCAGGGGAGGTGGTCAATCAGACAGCAAATAGAATGCAAAAGATAAAGTAGTAAAATAAAATTACAAAAAGAATCAGCCAAGCAGTCATGTTTTATGGAGCAAATTTCAAAGTACTGGATTTCATTAAAATATGGTAGTCAAGCTTTATGAAGGGGATATATTCAGGAGCCCAGCTATTGCCTCATCTGCCCCTCACCCCCAAATCACCTTTCAAATGTTTTTATTCCTTTTTGCTCAGGGTTATTTAATCCTTCTAAGGGTGCCATGGTATTTCTACAAAAGAAAACACTTTATACACTAAAGTTTACTCCAGTCACCTGATTTTATACCATTCAAGATTAGAAAAAGCACACCCATTAGCAAGTGTATGATAGAACAGATGTTCATATTTGAAAGCTGAAATGCCTTTCAATACTCAAAGAGCTAATGCTGGAGAACAACCAGCTGATGTGCTGACTATCAGTAGCACCTCTGTTAGGCGTTTATAGATTTCTCCACAGAGGCATTGGCCCAGGTTTGCCACTTGTGTGCTTGCCAACCCAAGATTTCTACCGCTACCCATTCACTTTAATAGACAGGAAAATCATGGGCTGGGGAGCTCACAGGTGGAAAGCCCTGACCACTGTGCTTTCAAGTAAAAGTAGATGGTTCATTCAATCTTCGAACAAACTTTCGTAGTCAGAAAATTATACTTTTGCCAAACAGAATTGTCAGTAGTCAGTTCGACACAAGTTTAGCAAACCTGATTGAATCAAAAACTACTCGTGAGAGGAGGATCACGAACTGCATTATTCGGGAACATTTTAATGTTTAAGATGTTGAGGAATGTGAAATGCTAGTTCTCGGTTACTTTTCAACCTGTGTTTTCTTCCCTGGAAAGAATAAATAAAGCTGAGAAAGGAAAAAAAAATAAAACACTGAGTAAGATATTATAGGCACACGCAGAGATAGCAAAGACAACCAAATGATTCAACTGCAAGAATTAGTGAGGCTCCAATAAGTAGGTTCCACACTAGTTTGACCCAAATAGATCTGCTCAGATTTGGAATTAGTGAAATTTTGATATTCGATGCACAGCACTCAAATACTTTGTATTTTTTTTAAGATATAGTTGTTATATTCTCACAAGTATATACAAATGATGATGGAGGAGTTTTCCTTGATTCATCTTTAGGCTAAAAGGGGGCTAAATTCGGTTGATTTGCGCTTCCTGTTAGCGCCCTACGGGGCGCAAATCAACTAGCGCCTGGGCGCGGCGTGCTAACGCCTCCCGCGAAATTCAGCAGGAGGTTAGCGGCGACACTAAACGTTAGCGCTGCGCCGCCGGCAATGGCATCATCACCGTGGGCAGCACCCCGCTTGCGCCCCGGCTGTAACATTGGGTGACACCCCCCGACTTACTGCCAGACGCTATGTCCGCCGGGGTCAGGGGGCCTACCTGTGGCCGGGGCGGCGCTAGTTAAAGGGGAGGTGGCGGGTGGCCATTTTAGTTGCTGGCCGCCTGCCAGCACCTGCCCCCGTTGCTGTCCCCGGCCCCCATGAAGCCCCCCCGCGGGGTGCCGGCTGCTCTCCGTGAGCCCGGCACTCCTCTTGAGTGCCGGGCTCGTTTGCCGGCACTCCCGATCCCTGGTGGCCCAGCTGGGTGCCGGAACGCGCTGAGCCAGGCCCCTCCCCTTTAATAAGGGGAGGAAGGCCTGCAGTACCTCCTCCCTCTCGGGGCGCTACCTGGGCAAATTGCTGCCCAATTTTTACCCCAAAGTGTTTACACAAGACAAAAAAATCCCACAGAATGATCTCAAAACTGATTAGCAAATTGAAAACAACTTTCATTTATATAGCACCATTAATGCAGTAGAAAGTCCCACGGTGCTTTACAGGACCGTAATCAGACAAAAATTGACACAGAGCCAAAGAAGCTATTAGGACAGGTGGAAGAGGTTGGTTTTAAGCAGCATTTTAAAAAGGAGAGAGGGGTTTAGGGAGGGAATTTCAGAGCTTAGGGTCCAGACAGCTGAAAGCACGGCCGCCAATGGTGGGGCGAAGGAAGTGGGGGATGCACAAGGGGCCGGAGTTGGAGAAACGCAGAGTTCTCAGAGGCTGAAAGATGTTGCAGAGATAGGGAGGAGCAAGGTCATGAAAGGATTTGAACACGAGGATGAGAATTTTTTTTTAAAACACGAAGTGTTGTTGGACAGCGAGCACAGGGAGCAAAAAAATAAAAATAAAAGTACCTGCCCCAAATACCACTTGC
This sequence comes from Squalus acanthias, assembly GCA_030390025.1. Classification (NCBI taxonomy): domain Eukaryota; kingdom Metazoa; phylum Chordata; class Chondrichthyes; order Squaliformes; family Squalidae; genus Squalus; species Squalus acanthias. The sequence continues at coordinate 73,000,281 of CM059440.1, forward strand.
CCCTGTGAAAGTATGTAACATTTAGCAGGAGAAGTAGCTCATAAATTGTCGAGGGATACAATGACCTCACGTCCCTGCCAATTTGAAAAACTACCAAAAGCTGACTAACAGCTATATTAAAAAAAACTGACACAGGCCGCAGAGAACTCACAACTCAAAAAGCATCTCTGACCATCGGCTCGATGACACATCAAGACAAAGACAAATGACAATGGGTGTCTTCTGCTAATTAAACTGCAGGTGTGCCCAACACACAATCACTTTGATTGCAAGGGGGTGGTGGGGGGTGGGGGAAGAAGCAAAACACAATGCAATTTGCAGCAGCGTTTAATTAAAAAATGATTCAAAAGGGGATGCAAGTGCCAATAGCAGGAAATGTGTTTTCTAACTGGGTCTGCGAGCAGGCTTTCTTCTCCCGCAGAGAATGTTGATGCTTGACACTTCGTTTGGTGCATTTCGGAACCTAAAGTAATTCTGCCTTTCAAGCCAAAAGAACGTCTCCTGGGAAGGTTACAGATATTTTAAATATGAAAATAAAAGTGGTTGGAGGAACTTCCGTACAACTTTACAGAGCTCAGTTGCTTTCAGTGGGAATCTAACCCTCGATACGTCACGTGAACTAAAACCTTCTGCAACGTTCACATATAATAACCTCAACTGGCAGCACATTCTACTTTCACAAGACAGAACTATTATATCTGTCCCTGCTCCAGATATCAAGGTAACCTAGAGGCAGATAAGGATTACCTAGATATACTCAGTTAACTATTTTACGCTACACAGGCATTGTTCTCTGTCTATATATGCTTTGCCGATTCGTATTCCTTCACTTCACCTGACGAAGGGGCAGCAGCTCCGAAAGCTCGTGATTTCAAATAAAACTGTTGGACTATAACCTGGTGTTGTGCGACTTCTCACTTTTATTTTAAATAACTTATGTTAATGGCTGAGGTAATATCAAAACAAAACTTTAAAATGTATTTCTGATGAAGGGTCACGCCCAAAAAATAAACTTTTGTCTTTTCCTCTTTCAGATGCTTACTGGGCATTTCAAGTTAACCCATTCCGCAAGTGCCAGGAATACACAAAAACAAGCCAGTTGACGTACTCGTACAAGGGAGCACCCTCCTCCTCTCGCAAAAAGCAGCTGCAACCAGTTCTGAAGAAAATAAACCTTCACACAAGACAACAGCTGGGCATATGTCAGAAAAGTTCCTTCAAGAAGAATAGCAAGTCATTAAAAGCTGCATTTTAACAGCTTGTGTGTCTTTGGGGACAAATGCTAAATAAACACTAACAGGATTAGATGAAGTAAGGTAGCAGGAGCCCCATGGGGAGCATAAATGTCGGCATAGACAAGTTGGGCTGAATGGCCTGTTTCTGCGCAGTAAATCCTACGTAAGTCTACGTAACACACGTTTAACTGTGACTGTGGCTCTCAAGCTGATCAGCTTCTGTAAAAACATTCATGCCTCAAGTTCGTGTGCAACCAACAGCGGGCAAAAATAAGTTCTTGACTTCAGTTCCACTCTAAACTGATCTGATTGACAGGTACTGATAGCTTCCAATCCCAGAGAATAAAGCAGATTTTTGCTGAACACCATTAAGCTGACACGTGGGTTGAAGTGTTGACATGCATGACCTCAGCTGAAGACGAGCAAAGTAGTTAGGAAGGAAATAGAAACAAGAAGAAGACCAGATTTTTTAAAAATGCGCTGAAGAGGTAGTAGCCTGATATAATTAGGACCAACTACAATGTCTACTTGAGAGCCCTTTTCCTATAGCCCCTTGTCTTCCAATTAGGTTTACCACCACCACTGCCAACTATGGCAAGATTCCTCCTTGAACTTGAAGCTGTGACAGTGCAGTCCACGATTTTCCCCAATGGCTGCCATCAATGGCATTTCTGTCTAGTGCTCCATCTGGTGGCCATGTTAGGAACTGGCAAAACTCAGCAGTCATGGCAACAGTCACAGTGAGAAGACTCACTGTTTTAAAAATTATAACGCAGATAAGGCCGTCAAGTGGTGAGTCTTTACTTTGTATAATTACATTCCAACCACAGGAGAGTCTAAACCGTCAAGAACTAAAAAGTCACGCACAAAACTCCTTTCTTTCATGTTCATATCTTTAATTATTTTTATTTTATGTTCGCATGTAGCTAATTTTGAAGTCAAGAGGTGGAAAACACAAATACAACTCCAGATTCAGCCTAGAAACTTTATTAAAACTTTATTTTGAACTAAAATTAAAATATAATTGATACTCAGCTAGTGGAACACATCGTGTGATCTCCAAATATACAGCCTCAATTGCCACATGGAAACTATCACTTAAAATGCGCACTCTCTCTCCTCTTCCCAGAGACACTGACAAATACAAATATAATATAAATAATATGAAAAGATCTAGCTTGGGTTTTTGGAAATTATTGAAAACTAAAGTCACCCAGGAGTCAAAACTAACAGCTCACATGCATTCTTAGCCCGATGTTATTTAACAGTATTGCACCAAACCCCAATAAACGTTTCTGAAAGATACTTGCCATCTCAAGTAATCCATTTATGGTATTTTACAGAGCAGTAATTGGTTATCACCCAACATCTTACATCTGTAAGAATGATGCCGTGCACTGCTGGAAAGTTGGCAAACCATAATAAACTTCGGCAGACAACCACAACTCAGTAGCAGACTGAATTATCAACTGGGAAATCAAGTCGTGTGGCAGAAGTGCCATGTTCCCTCCCTCTGCTGAGGGATGAACTCTGCAGCTCTGCTGAAGAGCATGCCCATGACCTGTCGAATGGCAGCCAAGACTGCTCCCTGGCCGATGATGTACAGATCTCCCCTGTAGCACCTTGAGAGGATCCGGTGCCAAAACATTCAGGCAGTTGTCACTTTCATGGCAACAGACAGAGCTGTTCCGGCAGTGGAGCGAGGCTGAAAATCTTCATGAAGAAGGTCGCGGAGATGTGCAAAGGCAGCCTTCGCACACAGACTCCCCTCGGAGATATTCTTGAAGGACCTGTGCTGCCTATAGAAATGTTTTTGAGGGTAATACCTGCCAGCCTGGTGTTTCCTGCCGTGCTGCCTTATTATTTTCACCTCCAGGTGGTGCTGTTTCTCCTCCTCCTTTTTTAAAAATTTGTTTATGGATGTGGGCGTCGCTGGCAGAGCCAGCATTATTGCCCATCCCTAATTGCCCTGGAGAAGGTGGTGGTGAGCCGCCTTCTTGAACCGCTGCAGTCCGTGTGGTGAAGGTACTCCCACAGTGCTGTTAGGGAGGGAGTTCCAGGATTTTGACCCAGCGACGATGAAGGAACAGCGATATACTTCTAAGTCAGGATGGTGTGTGACTTGGAGGGGAACTTGGAGGTGGTGGTGTTCCCATGCGCCTGCTGCCCTTGTCCTTCTAGGTGGAAGAGGTCGCGAGTTTGGGAGGTGCTGCCAAAGAAGCCTTGGCGAGTTGCTGCAGTGCATCTTGTAGATGGTACACACTGCAACCACGGTACGCCGGTGGTGGAGGGAGTGAATGTTTAAGGTGGTGGATGGGGTGCCAATCAAGCGGGCTGCTTTGTCTTAGATGGTGTCGAGCTTCTTGAGTGTTGTTGGAGCTGCACTCATCCAGGCATGTGGAGAGTGTTCCATCACATTCCTGACTTGTGCCTTGTTGATGGTGGAAAGGCTTTGGGGAGTCAGGAGGTGAGACACTCGTCGCAGAATACCCAGCCTCTGACCTGCTCTTGTTGCCACAGTATTTATGTGGCTGGTCCAGTTAAGTTTCTCCTCCATAAAGGATGGCACAGAGAGGTATGCCCATGGATAATCCCATCCTTGCTCCAAAATCATTCCGAGGCTGGGGGATGGAGAGGGTCAAGCAATGTAAAGGTGGAACAAGGCTATAGCATTACGGGGGCGCTGAAGTGCAAGTCTCAGTGAGCAAAACTGTGGGGGGGGGGGGGGGGGGGGCGGAATGTGAAGCCAGGAACCAGCAAAGAACTTTTGGGGATTCTTGCAAGCTCTCCTACTCCTCACTTCCACTTGTATCGGGTGACTGGAGAAGCAGGCGTGTGTGTTTTTTAACATCTGTCTGACTTACCCAGATTGCAGCAGTGGCATAAAAGCAGGAAACTCCCAGGCACCACAAGAGTGGCGTTGCTATGCAAATGAGCCCCGTGGATTCTCAAAGCGGCGCCAAAGATGGAGGAAATCCACATTTGGTGCATCAGTGGGCTAATGCGCTAAATGCGATTTTCCTCAAGCTTTTTTGATGCAATCACAGCAGCAACCAAAGATTGCGAGGAATTCCGCAATATTTTATATATTGCAGCCAGAAATGTCGCTTAATCAGGCAACTGCATCACAGAAGCTGTTTACATCATTCCTTTCTTCTCTCATTGTTTTAAATGACAGCAGAAGTATACATCCAAAAGGTTAACCGAGCTTGGGGCAAGATGCACGGTCCCTTCCCTCTTCACTTCGTATTGTCATTCAATGGAAGAATTATAGCGAGATGAGTTTATTAGGAGAAATATGAGATTGTATCAGGACAATCAGATGATGAAAATTACAACCGACAATCATAAAAGGTCAAAGAATCTACAAACATTATTACAAAGTCTTTTTACCTGGGCCAAGAACATTCAAATTTTCTGAGGAAAACAAAATAGCAGTACCGAATATTGATTATCGCCCTTCAATGTACAACTGGATTCACATAAAGCAATTTGTTTTACACTTGTGTCATACTGACTTCACTTTCCTCCCTATAAAAGGGCTATATCAAAGTCTAAGTCCAATCTCCATGAATAAACTGCATACTGATTAAGGCAAAACAAACTCAGTATGTTGGCTTCAAATAGCAAGAAGAGTGAGACTAAGCTAATTCTAGTCACAGCCACAGTTTTCCCTTGATATCACCACCCAAAAGCCAATGCTGGAAGACTTTGATAAGTGTATGTAATTTAAGTTTCTGAAAGTCATTTTTATGCCCGTATGGAACATAAGGCAGTTTTGCTTCTGAAAGAGGTAAAAAAAAAAGTTACATTTATATTGCACCTTATCATGTCACTCAAACATCTCAAAGCACTTCAGAGACAATGAATGACTTTGACGTGCACGGACAACTGCTATGCAGGGAAAAAATGTGTCCTCTTCTTTCAGACATAATGGTATGAAACAGAATTTTAAAAATGCATGTGGCAGTGTCCTCCATGTATGGTCTTAGCTAGCATGCAACAAGGCATGCAAATTCAATCAAGTTCTCATTATTTGTATTAAACACTAATTTAGAGAAATGTGCATAACATTGACAAAGTGGCCAGTTAAAGAAATTATAATTCAAGTTTATTGCTTTTAATAGTTCCCAAATATATTTCTCTCAAAACATGGAGTTGGTGGCAATTCAGAAGGGGGCGAAGTTACAGAAATCTGATAGGATAGCGGGCTGGTACCTTAAGAGGCCACAGTGAGGAATATTTCCCAAGCAACATTACCACAAGCCCTTTTTGACCATTCATTTTCAATACCTTCTTGCGTACAGAACTTGAGACATCTCTGGCAGGGCCCTTCAGGGACCCAGCACTATAATTTAACCAATCTTTGTAATCTGTACCCTAAAGCTAATTGTTACTGAAGAAATCCTCTCAAAAAAAGGCAAATGTCTCCAGCTCTTTGAACATGCATTTGATTGTAGTCTCGAACACAGACATCTTATCCTAAACCCATGAGACTTAGATTCCAGTTTGTAGTAGGCTGGCACATGTGTTAAAGTTGTTCATATTATACACCAACAAAGGACTCATTTTATCCATAATTGAAACCTTCCAGATAAGAAAGTAGCTTGTTCTCACTTTTAATGGAAATACAAACCAATAGGTTCTTGCCTGAAGGACTTCAATTACAAACTGTCTAACTTAAAGAAAAGTTTCATAGAAATCAAACATGACGCCCAAATTTGACTTGTCTCTCCTCTTTTAAAATGGATAAAGCTTTAAAACTGTTTAGGTTATAAAAATCAAACATTTCCAAAGCATGCTTTCTTGCCAACTTGCTATTTTGTCACTGATAAAAGCTCTAGTATATTTTTGCTGGCGTTACATAACTGCACACCATTTATCTTTCGGTTGCCCCTTGCAGTATTCATATCTATTTTTTTATATAGACATCATCTCACATAAAAGCAAATAAATAACTTACTCACATCTGGTATTGTCTCATGATCTCTTGTGTGGATAGGAAGGACCTATTTCCCTTAGCAGAGAGGTCAATAACCAGGGGTATAGATTTAAAGTAATTGGTAGAAGGATTAGAGGGGAGTTGAGAAATGTTTTCACCCAGAGGGTGGGGGGGGGGGGGGGGGGGTGTCTGGAGCTCACTGCCTGAAAGGGTGGTAGAGGCAGAAACCCTCATTGCATTTAAAAAGTACTTGGATATGCACTTGAAGTGCTGTAACCTGCAAGGCTACGGACTAAGAGTTGGAAAGTGGGATTAGGGTGGATAGCTCTTTTTCGGCCGGCACAGACACAATGGGCCGAATGGCCTCCTTCTGTGCTGTAAATTTCTATGATTCTAAGTTTTGTTACACGAAGCTGCATCATTCTTTTTCCCTTTTCTTTAGGGAAAGGGACAAGACAAGGTCTCATTTGATATTTGTGATGTGTGGACCTACTGGCTGTGGCCATATAAACAGACCCCATTATTCACAGTCTTTCAGTAAATAACTGAGAATACAGATATGTTTAGATCCTCACAATGTCTTACTGTTGCTACAAAAACCCAAAGGAATTGATTGCTCAAATATTACACACTATTAAGGCTTATTTTTTTCTGGTCTGGGTAAATTAGGAGACATGCAAAGCAATGGCTCTAGGCATGGCATGTACCAACAAGGATATTGAGCAACTCAATTTCAAACGGCTTCCTTCAGGTAACAGAGCGTGGGAAAAGCCAGTACTAATCCAGTATGAGGTGATTTTGGTGGTGCCTCCTGTGTCACTACTACCGCAACTACCATGCTTTACGGGTCTAACAGGATCTGTCCCATCAATCAACACGTTTTACATAATATCAAAACCTATGCTCAAGTGAAACTGACAGTAAATGAGATACTTAAGTATGAGCTGCACAATTATGTGGCACAATTCGGATACTACATTCCCCTGTTGTCTGAGGAATTCAGTAAGCTTGTGATGCGACTGAACTCCTCCCTAAAGCATTTTTATGTTTTGGAGCAAGACAACTCGAGAATAGATATTGAAATTGACAGCATAGGGGACAACTCACACTGGTGGGATATTGGGCTTGATATATCAGCACACCTTTACGTTCGTATTATTTCACACGCTCTGGTAGTTCTCCAACAGTTATGTAGTAAGACTTTGATACATAAGCCAATTGGGTACTCATGCCTACGACTAACCAGCACTAACAAATTAATTGAGTACACCGAAAGAGAAGATCCGAAACAATGTTGAGGAGACCCCAGGCGGGGTAAGATCAGGAAAGATAGAAGAAACAGAGGATACCCCAGGCGGGGCAGAATTGGAACACCGGAATCAGTGAATTGAATTTAATGATGGTGAAAGGAAACTGGATGGGTACCAAGCTGGAAGGATGTGTCACCAGACATGCCATCATTATGTGCCCGCATGCAATCGGCCAAAGCCCGCAGGCCCAATGTGGTTTTAATAACACAGGCATGGAGATTAACTGCACCATGGAGGCATTGAGCGCAGCCTCAAAGCCCACCCAGGTGGCATACGCCAGCAAAGGTGAATACTGTGTAACGACCAACTTGGAGACTTTTGAGTATGCCAATCTAACTTGCGACATCCCCAGTCCAGAGTTCTGCTTCACACCAGCAGTTCCGGTATGGATTGGACATGAGGAGTCGGTGGACATACACCAGTTTAATATTACCTCTCTTCAGGTGTCTGAAGACATCAAGTATGGATTATGGAACTACATCAACACCTTTGGGTATCCTATACCCCCACTGCCCGAACACCTGAGGCAGTTGCGGAAGGCGATACAGCTCTCCCAGAAGGTGTACTATACTCTGCAACAACGGAACACGGATTTGAAGAAAGATATCGACGCGATCAAGGTGACCACATGGCTGGATGACATTTGGGACTGGGGACTAAATATACAGATCCATCCATGGATCCGATTGATTTCACATGTATTAGTCGTGGTGCAGTTAGTAATTGTCCTGACCTTGTTATGTATGGCATGCAGGAAATATAAACGGGCTCGGGCGAAACAAATTGCAAAACAAGTGGTTAAAACCGTTAATGCTTGTGCTGCTCCTAGTGTTTCAGACGATGACTTTAGCAACATGTTGGAAAAATCAAGTGTATGAATAATGAAAGTGAGAAGTCGCACAACACCAGGTTATAGTCCAACAGTTTTATTTGAAATCACAAGCTTTCGGAGAACTGCTCCTTCGTCAGGTCAGACTTCACCTGACGAAGGAGCAGTCGCTCCGAAAGCTTGTGATTTCAAATAAAACTGTTGGACTATAACCTGGTGTTGTGCGACTTCTCACTTTTGTCCACCCCAGTCCAACACCGGCATCTCCGCATCATGAATAATGAAGCAATCGTATGATGAATTGGGGAATGCCTAAATATTAACTTTACTCATCTGATACATACCTGGTGCCTCGACGGGAGGCCACCCCGACAGGATTCACACCAGACCATATGCAACAAATGAGCGGCCTACCTGGAATAGCCAAAGGCCTAGGGGGGGAGTATAGAACAAATTGGGGGGAGGGGGGGGGTGTTACAGGAAAACCTTCATCATTCATGCTATTTGATCTGGGAAAACCTATATGCGTTTCTGCAATACTATAAACCCACCAGCTTATCACACTATCGTAGCATAGAGAGCACATTCTCCAACCCCGCTTCAAGGGTCCTTTTCAGGGGTTGGAAGGGGGGACTGAAGGATCCAGCTAGTTCCCAAAGAATTCTGGGATACTTGGCTAGGTTTAACCCTCCCAAAGAAGGTAACTGTAAGAAATAGCTCACTGAAAGGTTCAGCTTGTTCCCAAAGAATTCTGGGATACTTGACTATGTTTAACCCTCTCAGAAAAAAGGCACTTGTAAGGAATAGCTGTAGATTCAAAGATGGGGCTTAATTAAAACGGAGACTGACAACATGCAGCTGGGAACAGATAGCAGGGATGTAAGCGGGGTCGAATATCGAACATCAGAGACCAGTAAAAGTGATAAGGGGATCGTAAAATGCAAGGAACAGGCACTTTTGCAGGCTGCAAGGTGTCTCTTCACTAATTAAACTTCGGGATGTGTATTCACAGCGCCTTAGTGGAGTCACTGTCCAAGCACGGCCTGTCCTCCCAGGAGATAAGGGTACCAATTATCAAACATGGTACGAGTTCGCTGGACACATGAATCACTGTGGCTTTGTGCTTGTTCGGCAGTTAAGGGTAAAACCGGTCCTCTCGAACAATAAACTATGCTTATAGCGAGGAAGAGATAACAACAGGAATGTGGAGGTAGGGTTACTCCCAACAACTGTGTCCGGCATGGGCAGGGGAGGGGCACCTGAGTTCAGGGGATGGGCCCAACAGTTGAGTGACTAAACACCGAAACCAATAAAGAGTAACTGTGGTGACGTTGTTTGTACGTGTACGCCCCCATTCTGTAGTAAGTGGGCGTTCCTTATAGAACTGTATATCTTGAATGAACCGCTGTTTTTCCTTTGTGAGTGCACCTCAAGCTTGAGGAAGCTGGGTGGCTCCCCTTGTGCACAAGTCTCTCTTAGTTGTTTTAATAAATTTTGTTCTTGTCCTCAATTCTGTCTCCGTCTAGAGTTTCTCCAAATTCGAATCTAACATAACTAATCTCCAGTCTGCATTGATTTAGCAGATTTCAGATGGGACAGCGCTATGGGAGCTGCAGCTGGCCTCTGCACCTCTAGGTTCAAGGAGAGCAGGGAAATGTAAAATGACTAGGGCTACTGCTCCAGATCACTATTCAGGAACTCCTGCTGAAAGTGCATGTGTGTGGATTTTAGGTGAGGACAGTACTGGTCTTAACTGTGTTTGATCCCTCCGTCCTGACAAACTACCGCCCTATCTCTAACCTCCCTTTCCTCTCCAAAGTCCTTGAACATGTTGTCGCCTCATCAAATCCGTGCCCATCTTTCCCACAACTCCATGTTTGAATCCCTCCAATCAGGTTTCCGCCCCTGCCACAGTATCGAAACGGCTCTCATCAAAGTCACAAATGACATCCTTTGTGACTGTGACAAAGGTAAACTATCGCTCCTCTTCCTTCTTGACTTGTCTGCAGCCTTTGACACAGTTGACCACTTCATCCTTCTCCAACGCTATCCAGCTGGGTGGGACTGCACTCGCCTGGTTCCATTCTTATCTATCTAATCGTAGCCAGAGAATCACCTGCAACAGCTTCTCTTCCCGCTCCCGCATCGCTGCCTCTGGTGTCCCCCAAGAATCTATCCTTGGCCCCCTCCTATTTCTTATCTACATGCTGTGGATTGGCGACATCATCCGAAAACACAGCGTCAGTTTCCACATGTACGCTGACGACACCCAGCTTTACCTCACCACCACTTCTCTCGACCCCTCCATGGTCTCTAAATTGTCAGACTGCTTGTCCGACATCCAGTTCTGGATAGCAGAAATTTTCTCCAATTAAATATTAGGAAGACCGAAGCCATTGTTTTTGGGCCCAGTCACAAACTCCGTTCCCTAGCCACTGACTCCATCCCTCTCTCTAACATCTGTCTGAGGCTGAACCACACTGTTCACAACCTTGGTGTCATAACTGAACTTGAAATGAACTTCTGACCACATATCCGCGACATAATTAAGACCGCCTATTCCCATCTCCGTAACATCGCCCGTCTCCGCCCTTGCCTCACCTCATCCGCTGCTGAAACCCTCATCCATGCCTTTATTACCTCTCGACTTGACTATTCCAGTGCACTCCTGGCTGGCCTCCCACGTTCTGCCCTACGCAAACTTGAGGTCATCCAAAACTTGGCTGCCCATGTCCTAACTCGCACCAAGTCCCGTTCGCCCATCACCCCTGTGCTCGTTGACCTACATTGGCTCTTGATTAAGCAACACCTCGATTTCAAAATTCTCATCCTTGTTTTCAAATCCCTCCATGGCCTCGCCCCTCCCTATCTCTGTAATCTCCTCCATCCACCCACCACTCCCCCCGAGATATCTGCGCTCCTCTAATTCTGCCCTCCTGAGCATCCCTGATTATAATCACTCAACCATTGGTGGCCGTGCCTTCTGTTGCCTAGGCCCTAAGCTCTGGAATTCCCTGCCTCAACCTCTTTACCTCTCTTTACTCCTTTAAGACACTCCTTAAAAACTACCACTTTGATCAAGCTTTTGGTCACCTGCCCTAATTTCTCCTTATGTGGCTCGGTGTCAATTTTTTTGTCTTATAATACTCCTGTGAAGCGCCTTGCGATGTTTTACTATGTTAAAGATGCTATATAAATACAAGTTGCTGTTGTTGTTGTTGAATAGCTCAATCTTAAGGTTCGTAATAAGGTGAATATTAGTCAAATGCGCAAGGTGCTGGAAGGCACTCTCAAACTGTATTCCAGGATGGAAACAATGCTTTCAAGAAAGAGGAAAGGAGAAAATTGGTGCAGGAAAATTGACAATGGGGGGAAAAAAAGTGCTCAAAGTTTTATACAATCCTCAATTTTCTGTCCACAGAATTTCAACAAATGTCATTTATATTTAAAAAAAAGGACAACACACTTGGTAACTGCTTTATTGGATCATGCACCCCCTCCACCAATAGCACTCTCTCTCAGTTTTCTTTCCTTCTGAAGGTACTGAATCTTTCACTGCAGTGTAATTTCCCATAGCCTGGTGCCCTCTGGTACATCACCCAAGTAATCCTCATTAATGGTGGAGTCTCAGCAGTGTGCGCTGACCGGCTATCTACCTATGCATAACCAAGCCAGATCTGGTTTTCACCCAGCACTTCCAGTAGGGGGGATCATATTCAGGAACAGGATACCCAACACTGTGGCCAACTGAGATCAGCTCACTTGGCACAGACCAGGCTAAAACTAAAAAAACTTTCCTAGTTCACCTGTCTCCAGAGGTGGAGATATAACCTCGGAGCATCTGGACCATGTTCAATCTCAATCTAAGATACTAGCACACAAAAGCAGTAAGCTGATTTGAGAAAGCACCAAAAGAGAAAATGTACTTTTCACATTCATTTTACAACATACATGTAGGGATGATATATACAGACTAGGTATCAACAGATCATTCGATGGCGTTTGAGGAAGATATTGCAAGAGGAGGTGAAAGTTCAGTGTGAAAAATTAATTTGAAATGTTCAGTGACTTTCCTGCATCTGGTTTAACTGCAGTTCTCTACCCTTCTCATTTCCCTATCACTAGCTCCCAAAGACAGCCAATGCATATTTTAGGTCTTTCCAGAAGATAAACGTTTTGCTTGTACTTCCTACCTATGCAAGATAAAGTACAAGGTTACAGTCTACTCAGGTTAATTGACCAATGCATGTTTTTATTTGACTAAAATTATCCTCATTCATTCCCACTGGAAGCTGTTGAGTAAGTAGGGAGAAATTAGGCATGCACTTTTAGTGCATAACTCCAGTATCACTGGTGTGAACACGAAGGTCTGTTTCTTCCACTTCCAATGTTGATACGACTAAAGTGGGATATCACTTTATAATCAAAATGACTTTTCCACTCACAGTCATGTTAGCAGACTAGGATGTCAGATCACGTATAAATACAGCACTTCCAAATAGATGGGGGGGGGGCGGGGAGTTAAGCAGCTCATAAATGGATACCTGAGTGTCATTATAGGACAAGACGGTCAAGATTGAAGCTCAACTGGTACATACTTGCCAGCTGAATCCTCAAGACTAGATTCCTAACCTAAAAATCACTGCAGGATATCTCAAGTACTGCGTGCTTTATCGTGAAACTGGATAGTTTAAGTCAGTTTGGCCATGGATAGCGACGGTCGGGGTGCGGTGTGTGTGTGGCTGGCGTTAATCTTTCAGTCATGAGGCAATGATGGCACCACCACTGCAAGTCTGCTGGGCAATAAACTAGCAGTTGGTTACTGGGGTAAAGATGACCGTGAATTTTGGCGACAATACAGTGTGCAGCCCAAGTGTTGCATTCAGCAGGGGAGGGGGGGGGGGGGGTCATCGCATCTCCTTACGAGAAACTCTTCCTTCTCCTGCTTCCGGTTATTATTTGACACTCGCGGGGGTCGAGCTCTTCACTTGAACGCACCACTACTGCACTCACAATGCACCATACTGTTCAAAAAACCCAGACTGTGCCGGTACAAACCCCACCCCACTTTCTCGGCGTATTTTCATTTTTTTTAAAAAAATTATGATTCACCCAAGCCATGAGCATCTTCAGAAACCAGGCGCACGCACACACACACACACAAAAACACAACTTAAAAAAAAGCATCGCCCGAAAACAAGGCGCACCCAAGGGATTTGCAATGATGATGTTGCTCTTCACCTTGAAGTTGCAGTGAATACACCCAAGTGTTACAGGTCTCCGGCAAGCTGTGCTCTTCGCCTACAGGGGAAGTCATTTACCATCTTCCCACCGAATCCTTTCGCTCAGCAAATCCGACAGCTTCGCAGGTCCGGGGAGGCGAGGTTTGAAAGAAATCAGCTGCGAGAGCCGGGTGCCCGGTGAAGGCAGCAGGACCAGTGTGTGGAGTGTGCGATTAGCCGGTCAAAGCCAGCTATAGACCTTGTAATCAGCCCGAATTAAACCCGGCTCTCGCAGCACTGGCTGAGTGCGTTCGCCTGAATGCGTGAAGGAGTCTTCAAAAATCTTAAATCAGGACTAAATATGAAATCACACGGAAGGAGAGAGCAGATTGCCACGAACTGGGATGGCATCTTAACGTTGTTTAAAATCATTCCTGTGGTAGTGTCGGGAGCAGTTCAGAGTACCTCCGAACAAGGAGTTAAACATTCCCCGCAATGCAACGTAATTGCATTTCAAACACCCTCTTTTCACCTGTGACCATCTGTGCAGATGAATCCAGGCACTACCTGGCTGTCTCTGCCCGTCCCGAACTTTTGGGGGATTCCAAACTGTCAGCTAAGACATTTGCATAAAATCCATAACTTCCAGTCAATCTATCCCGGGGATTAATTGTCCGGTGCTGTTGGAATGGCGTGAGATAGCCGTGCTGCACATGTGGAAAGTGTTAAAACAGCCATCCTAGTCAATGAATAGAAAGCTACATGAAGGTGGATCTAAGGAGGGCAGTGGGGGACGGATGGAAGAGGGTTTTTTTTTTAAATGTGGCACCTTACTCATCTCTTGCCTGGCACCGAGTCAGGAGCAACTGTCATGGGATTATTCAAGGCGCCCGGAGAAGGGAAATGAAAAGTTCCATGGAGCAGATATCCAAAGGAAGCAATGAGGGGAAACCCTATCAGCCAACATTGCTGGGCGGCACACACCAGCTGCCCTTCAATTCCGGGAGCTTCATTCACCAAATGGCCCCACTCCCTTCTCCCCCCCTCCTCCCCCCAATTCAACCCTAACCTAGTCTTCACCTCTTAAAATATAAAGCAAATAAAGTTCATCCATCCGACAGTCTCATGTTTATAACGTAGCTTGGGCACTTCGAAAATGTCACCTGAAAGTAATGTCGAGTGCATCTGATAAAACCGACAATTCATTGAAGAACTCGAATCGCAATGTAGAAATTCCCCGTCTTCGAAAAAAAAAATCAGCCAATTTTTTTTCTGCATACGGGGTGCCGAGAATTCCCACTTTATTAACCTTATTTACAGCCTGCAGTCCAGAATAGTTTGCTGGACACAGAGAGAGAGAAAATTGCAGCGTTGCTACAGCAACCGCCAGCCCGAAATACTCCCCACATGAAAAAAAAGCAAGCCTCTATTAATAGATTGCGATTTTTTATATATATATATATATATATAGCGAAAAAATATAAAAGGGCGAATGCGTGCGAATAGCGACTCCCAACTTACCGCCGGCTGCAGCAATCCAGCCCAAACAGCAGAGCAGGATCCAGCTCAGATTGACTTCCACCTTCATCATAACTGTAATCCCGAATGCACCAAGACTGTCAGAGCTCCAGCCCGTCCGTGTTGTTTTAAACCTAACTGAAGCAGCATGCATCCTGGCTTCTGATAGCTGACACAAAGAGATCCTGAGAGCCGGGGAGGGTCTTGCGGTGATGGGTTTTTTTTTAATTTTTAGTATTATTCCTCCCCTTCTTTTCGCTCAGCGCCTTGGTGTTGAAACGTTAAGAGCTGAGGAGGAGAGGGGAGGGGGGGGGGGGGACGAAGAAAAAACCCCGGCGTACGAGGAGCTCCCTCCGGCTCTTGCCGCTTCACGCATGGAATGAACCATCTCAGGGAAGGGTTGTCGCGCCTTCAGCGGGCGTTTTCCCGTTCCCGTCTCACATTTTGCCAGCCTATCTTAGTCAAATCCTCTTAAGTGAATTACATAGTTATCACACGTTGCTCGCTTGACAAGCGTTTTCATTAAAATATGAGTGGCTGGAAGAGTGGAGTAATATTGCTCCGGGATAGAACAATATTGCACGGTATATTGAACTTGTGAAGTACAGGACTATGTGAACGGATTCCCATATCAGTGTGAAGGAAGTATATTGCCCATTGCCTGCAACATATTTGGACTAAAATTATTGTTTCTTTTATTACTACCCAGCTTAAATTCCAAACTATTTTCTGCAACGGCTGCAGATGATATTTTATGCATGGTGTAAAAGTTCCCCATGTCTTGTGTTTGCTCAAACATCATTACTTTAGGAAATTGTGGCCTGGATGTTGGACCTTCATCAACTCTATACCACATTTATTTAAATGCATTATTGTGTATTTCGAGTTGTTTTTTTCATCTATCTCATGTTTGATGAAAGTTTCCCTAAATTACATGAGTGACAACACTTCAAAAATACTTCCTTGGTTGTAAAGTGCTTTGGGACGTCCTATATTAATGCAAATTCGTTCTATATGTCTTCTTAGTTTGTAGACTGATCTTCTGTTATGAAATTGTTCTGATTCCTAAACAATATCAAGTCTCCTATTTCCCTAAATCAAAGAAACAACTCAAATATTGTATGAAGTAGTGAAAATAGACTTAAAGAATAGGTCACATATGTATACATTACAGTGCAATACTTCGGGAGTGGAAGAGGGATGTAGCCCTGATACCCCCATAGCAGGATATCCAAAGCTATCTTTCTCAGTCATTCATTGATGTATTCCCAATGGATGTGAAATGTGATATCAATCTAGTCAGATTCAAGAATTATAATAACAATAAAATTGCATTTTATTTTGAACTGTAATTCCTTAGAATGAGGAGATAGAGGCTACACAGCAATCAGATATGTATTTAGTTACTTCAATAATTCTGGGAAACAAGGAAACAGTCAAACACCTGAAATAGTTCTGAGACAAACAATTAACTAGAAACTCTCAGGAATGCAATCAAATAGAAATAAGAATCTTACCAAGTTGAATTTTGCGACAGCAGATGTGAATCCAAGAAACCAACCTAACATATCTTGAAGCAATCGCCATTACAATGATGATAAAAAAGTCACAATGCCATACTTACCATATATCCGTATGTTTGCATGATATCTCATAAGACTATAAGAGACAATATACTGTTCCTTTAATTTTTTGTGCATTATACTGCATGTTTGTACATTTTTTGGGGGACAGATAATTTTGTATCTTCTATATCAGATGCTGTGGTTTTCTTGAAACCACTATGGAGTTAATTTATTCTTCGTTATTATTGATGGGCTCTTCATTGTGTCAGCTACTTTTCCTTGGGATAATGCTCACTATATTTTCATTAATGAAAAAAGATCATAAATAATTGTGACTGAATTATAGAGTATTGAGTCTTTGTAATTCGCCAACTTTTAAATATTCATTGAAGCATACCATGTCTGTGATACATGGTGTCAATATATTGCTGACCTAACTAATTATTGCACAACTACAATTTTCTAGTATGACAGTTAACCAATGCCCCTTTAAAGAAAAATAGTAAATAATCCACTCATTTATTGCATACATTGTAAACTACTCTGTTTTGTTTAGTAGATTAATATTGTTCAGTTTTTCAATAACCAATGTTGGATTATTCCTAACTTTGATCAATATGCAATAATTAATCCTAATATAACACGTACTTCTAAACACAGCAATGTTAATAACAACTTGCATTTATGTAGTTCTTTAATAGTGAAAAATGTTCCAAGGTGCGTCAAGGAGGTGAAATCAGACAAAAGTAGATGTCGAGGCAAAGAAGGAGATATTGCAAAGGGGTGACCAAAATCTTAGTTGAAGAGGTAAGTTTTAATGAGGGTCTTAAAGGAGGTAAAGGAGCTGGAGGGGTGGAAGGTTTTAGAGAGAATTGTGGGTGATTAAAGGCACAGCTGCCAATGGTGGGGTACAGGGAGCGAGGGATGTACAAGAAGCCAGCGTTAGAGGAACAGAGAGTTTTGGGGGAGGGGGGAATTGTAGGGCTGGAGGAGATTACAGAGATGGGGAGGGGTGAGGCCATAAAAGTATTTAAACATGAGGATGAGAAATTTAAATTGGAGGCATGTAAGACCACGAGACAATGTAAGTCAGCGAGGATAGAAGTGATGCGTAAGCAGGAATTAGTGCAGGAAAGGATATGGGCAACAGAGTTTTGGATGAGCTAAAGTTTACAGTGTAGAGAATGGGAGGCCAGTCAGGAAAGCATTGGAACAGTCGAGTCTGAAAGTAACAAAGGCATGGAAGAGAATTTCAACAGCAGATGGGCTGAGACAGGGTTGGAAGTGGGCAATGTTATGGAGCTGGAGGTAGGCTGTGTTTCTGATGGCAGTTAACTGTCTATTTCCATTATGGTCTACATATTACACAGGGGCAAGGGGGTAGAAATATATACATAGAAACAATTTTAATCAATATTTATGCTTAGATGGAGTATATACCCTACATCCCAACTTGCACAGCCTCAAATTGTTAATCATTGGTTCAACACATCCATTGCATAAAGTCAAATTTACATATGCATAATATTAAATGACAAATGCCGAAAGGTTGTTGGAGTTCAACAATGTTTTACACTTTAATGGTTTAGCCTATTTGGTAAGAAATTCAAACTTAGAACCTCCTGTTAAGTCCATGAAAATGTTTACAATTTTTATTTAAAGGACCTCTGTGAAGTAAGTAGGATGTATTTGTATTATATGTAATGGCTGATGTGATTGTCACCAATAATCTGTCAAATTAACCTGATAAGTTTTGTTCCCCTCCTCTCCTATAGGCACTGACTTTTTACTGGGGTACAGTTCCACAGGCAGCAGTTCACCTTTGGTACCTGCTCAAAGTGAAAGATATTCATGTGTGAATCTTGACAGTGACAGTGAGTGTCAGCTAGATGCGTGACCATATGGGGGTGCATGGAATAAAGTCGTTGAGCCAGAGCTATTGGAGTGGACCAATTATGTTCTTTGAAAAGATAGCCTCTTAGAATTTTCCCAAACATTAATTAAGGTAGGTTTGGGGAAATAGAAGCGATGTACCCCATTCCCTAACTGTTTTATAACGGTTTCTGTGTTAATGTATATCACGATTGTTGTACGGACTCACTACCATTTCTGTCAGTTATCATCAGAAAGGACAGAAGTTAGAGGATAAGTTGGAATGAGGGTCACTTGGAATTTACAGCACAGAACAGGCCATTCAGCCCATCTGGCCTATGCTGGTGTTTATGCTCCACACGTGCCTCCTCCCACCATACTTCATCTAAGGATGCTCAAGCTCCACCATGTTATAAGTATTTCAATTTTCTTTAAATATTGAAAGAACATTTGAGGGTGAATAGAAAGGGAAGTACAATTGTGCGTACTGCTCTTGTAGCTTTGTTTTATTTAAATCCACAATTTACCAGAAAATAACATGGAATGTTTATTGGAAATAAAATGGAGTAAGTTTTAAGCACGGTAATATCATTATTCCTGTGTGGCATGGAGAATAAAATCATGTCAATAACATGCAAACAATTGGCCTCAAATGGTAGCATAGTGATAATGTTACTGGACTAGTAACCCAGCAGACTGGACTAATAACCTGGTGACTAGGAGTTCATAATCCCACCACGGCAGTTTATTTAAATTCAGTTAATTAAATAAATCTGGAATAAAAATCTAGCATCAGTAATGGTGGCCATGAAACTACCGGATTGTTGTAAAAACCCATCTGGTTCACTAATGTCCTTCAGGGGGGAAGGAAATTTGCCGTCCTTACCTGGCCTGGCCTACATGTGACTCCAGACCCACAGCAAGCCACTCAAGGGTAATTAGGGATTGGCAATAAATGCTGGCCTTACCAGCGATGCCCACATCCCATGAACGAATAAAAAAAAAATCCCTCTAGCAGGTCACACTGAACCATTCCACTTACAGCAAGAAAGTCTGAAGGTGCCAAGAATCGATTTGAAAATGCAAAGCTACCGGTGGGTATCTCTGCAGGATTCCGACAGCAACCCCGGACAGGCGGGGATTGTGTCCCTTTAATGTGAGGTACTTCCCGCACGGAGAAGTGGGGAGTGTTATTCAATTGCATCTTGCGGAGTAGTTTGTCGTAAACTAGCGCTGCGGGTCTAGTTAGACCGCACAACCCGCCCTCAATGAGCGGGGCTGACAGTCAGATGCAATTGATGTTCCAGCTCGCTGGTAGCGAGACTCCCGAGAATCACTCTCTGAACTTGTGCAGCCTTTTCAATCGTTCTGTTGTCTGGAGTGTGGGGTGATGCCAGCAGCCAATGGCAAACAAAACGCTACATGAGAGAACCGCTTTATTCGTATTTGAGAGGGATTTCTGTCCGATCCCCCCCTCTCCCCTCACTCACAATTTTAACCGTCTTCCCTACTTCAATCACGTTAAGTTTGCGTTATTTTTTTCTGATGAAATATATGAATACTCCATCATTTGCCATCTGCCGCTTTTCTGGATTCCGTCGTTTCTATTTAATCTCGCATTTTCCAAATTCACATTTCCCCATTACCTTAACCTTCTCAGGACTGACCTACTTCCTGATCCTCTCGATCTATTTCCATCATTCAAGTTTTTAAAAAAAAAAGTTATTCAATCGTCATCCCTCTTTCAAAGAATATCATTGCCGGATAGTGCAGCGTTTACCATGGTGTAAATACATGATTATCTATGTAATACACAAAACTGCTGATGAGCTCCTTTGATATATGTGTGTGTGGTTACAAAGGTTGTGTTATGCGGGAGTTTGCTTTACGATGCACTTGCAGCGTCAGTGCCCAGCTTTTGAAATGTAAATCAGGAATTAGGGCTCGATCTGACTCCACACAGCCAAGCAGAGGAAGACTCCCTCCTTCTGACGTTTCACTGCCCCGACACCTCCTTCCCAATGAAGGTTTGGTCCTCCGGATTTAACTTTAGCTGCGATAGCAAGACGCTATGATTCTAGTGCAAATGCGTGTTTAATAATCCCCTTCCTCAACCGTTTGTACATTAAAAAAAAACAACACTGGCTTCTGATATTGTACTGTGGCACTATATTTCCAAAATACTTTCAATAAAAAGGTTTGTGTTGAGGGAGAGAGAGTGAGAGCGAGCATCAGATACCACCCAGACAGTGTCGGCTGAATCCTGTAACATCCTTGCCACCTACAGGCGACTCTCTGCAACACATCGCAATTATATATATATATATATATATATTGTGCGGGGGAAATGGCTTTTTGAATAGCCAGCACTGATATACACAGATTATTAAAAATGAACAATCTGAAAAGAACATGACTGTTTTTATTTTGATGAATGTTTACATTATGTTCAGCAGTCTAGTATAAACGTGTTACACACACAAAAAAAAACACTTGGCTGAACCGTTTTCAACCGTGAAAGGCAATGAAGGTTTGGGGCGTCTGACGCACCATGTGGAATTTCAACTGAAATTAATTTATGGATTGCAGCAACTTGCAGTCTGCAGCAGCAGCAGAGCCCACGGTAACGTGTACACGGAGCTAAATAAATAAATGCAATCCGCACATGCACATGGCAGCTCCAAAAACCCATGTTGTTGAAGACGCTGAACAGGAAAGTTGCTCAATCAGTGAAGATTATTGGATAAAGAGGTTAAGCCCCGGGAGCATGCTCATTTTCATAATATTTTGCTTTATTAATAATATTCGAATGGCGTAGATTTTATATTGCATATACATAACTGGCATTGTTTTTTTTCTTCCCCCCCCCCGGTTGATTGTGGACAGTGCTTGCTGTTAGGCGGCTCCAGCCCGTCAGTCTCCAGCCGCATGATGCCACCTGGCGTCTTGCTGGGAGTTGAGCCCAGCCCAGTGCTGGGGCTGGTGCGCGCCCCCTCACCTGGGGACTTGCCCGAACTTTACAGCTTGTAGCAAAACTTGCCGGCTGCAACGGCATCGACGCCCCAGGGCCAGGTGTCCTCGCAGAGAAATAAATACCATCTGTGTATATATACACACACACACGGCAGCTCCTAGAACCCAGGTCGGGTGCAAAGAGGAAAAAAAAATCCTCACCAACAAGGACGCATTGAATTATTAACTTAAAAAAAACATGTCCAGCCTCCAAAGAGTAACAAGGGGTCGTCTCTTTGCACACACACCAAACCTCTGCACTTGACCAATATTCGAAGGGAAACACACACAAACCCGCCTCCTGCTCCTGAGGTAAACAGAGGCGATTTCCTGACCATAAAAATAATCAGAAAATATAACATCGTGTTGTTTTTTAAGCAGCAAAAACAGGTGCGGGAGAAATAGTCACGAGATCTGTTTCTACCCAGGGTGGCTCGCCTTCAAGTGAAATGGCAAACCAATAAATTGAAACAAAGTGAACTTGCCCAGTGCCCAAGGCGGAAGGTTTTCTCCCCGGGCCTGTCTTGCACGAGCCATGTGCACGTTGGATGCACGGTGCGTGGATAAATAAACATTGGCCCAGAAATTAGGCTCCCTGGCTTGCCGCGGGGGTAAGGATCACGCGCGCACCTACCTACCGCGCCTGCCGTTGACCTCTGGGCCCACGGGGACTTCAGCTCCTGGGCCTCCTGCAGCTGCCGGCGCGCAGTGCTTGTGTATCCCAGGGGCGTAGTTAGTGCGATGCGTCCCCTGGGATCACGTGGGCCATGGAGAGCCAATGGCAGCAGACCATCTTTCATTCATAGATTTGACAGGAAGACCTGTCAAATCTATGAATTGAAATCGGCCCCAAAACAACACCTAAACTTCAAATATTTTTTTTAAAAACCATCACATTTTTAAAATAACTATAAGTTAAATAAATTAACTACTTTAAACAAAAATTTAAATTTTTGAAAAAATTAAAATACTTTTTAACAGTGCTAAAAATAAACTTACCTTTCTTTAAAGTATCTAAAAAAGATAAACCTGTTGAAATTTTTTTTAAATTGTAATTAATTAACCACTTACCTCGTTAAAAACGGGTCTTGCGCCTCCTTTTTAAAAGCGCAGCTTCTCCATACTTACCTTCCCGGAGAAACCTGAAAAAAAACCGAAGTTCGCTGTGTGCGCGCAGTCTCTCCTGCGCACGCGGTTCACCTCTGAACCCCTCCCTTCACGAGACCGGAAGTTCCGGTTTCCCGCGCATGCGCAGTGCATGCAGGAAACCGGCACTTCAGGAGGCCTTACGGGTGAGTACACAACGCGTACTCACCTGGCAAGTGCCTAATTTCTGGCCTATTGTTAATGGGCTGTGGACATTTGGTCTGACAAGCATAAATGCCCTTGAGTTTAAGAGATCCCCCTCACTGTTTTTTGGGCTGTTATTGGAATATTCCTGCTCTTTTTGAAGCCTCTACACTGTGCATTATTTGCGCTCCAATCTGTTGTTTTTGTATTTTCCATATATATATATTTTATACAAATCAATAAATGTTTAACGCATCAGCTTTTTAACAACTTAATATTTCTTGTTGAGTTAAAAGAGGATGAAAAGGAGGTTGAGTAGTCATTTAAAAATTATCTGACGTCTCTGGTCATAAAGAACACACAGCTAATGAAGGCAGTGAGGCTCCAAATCTTAACAGGATAAGCTAAGATTTGAATATACTTGGGAATTGGGCAGACAGGTGGCAGATAAAATTCAATGTAGAGAAATGCAAAGTGCCTCACGTGGGGACAAAAAAATCCAGAAAGGGACTATTACTTAAATGGAAAGAAAATAATTTGCATGGAAAATGAATGAGGGTACCGATTGGCAATTCATTGAAGGTATCGCAACAAAGCTCTGTGGCAGTGAGTAAAGCAAATCAGATGTTGGGGTGTATTAAAAAGGTCAATAGTGGGCCAAACTAGTGAAATAATCCTGCCACTTTATAAATCATAGGTGCACCCACACTTAGATAATGTGTACAGTTCTGGTCGCCACAGTACAGAAAGGATATTGCAGCTACTGAAAGGATACACAACTAGAATGATTGAGGGGATGGAGGGATTGGATTATGAGGAGCGATTCTGTATATTGGGCAGGTTCTCACTGGAAAAGAGAAGTTTGAGAGGTGATATGATTACGGTTTTTAAGATTCTAAACGGACTAGGTAATGGCGACCTTGACAAGCTATTTCACCCTGTCCAGAACGGTAGAGCCAGAGGACACGGCCTGCGCTTGAAGAGGGGTAAATTCAAAACTAATCTACAGAAACACTATTTCAGTGAGTGAGTGGCCAATCTATGGAACAGGCTCCCTAGGGAAACAATGGAAGCAGACAGTATTGAAATGCAAATTAGATAGATTTCTTTCAGAAAATAACATTTTGGGATACAGTATGAGTAATTTGAGACCTGACATGTGGTGAGTGTAACATGTTAAGGAAGAACAGGTGACTTTGGACCTATGGTTCCCATTGCGGTTTTCCTCACATCATGTCTGGGTCTGTTGTAGACTAATTTATAAAAATTGATTGCTATGATTAGTCAACAAAACCAGACTGTTACCTCATGCGACTACCAGCACATCTTCAGCTGCTTCATCAATGACCTTCCCTCCATCATGAGGTCAGAAGTGGGGATGTTCACTGATGATTGCTCAGTGTTCAGTTCCATTCGCAACTCCTCAGATAATGAAGCAGTCCATGCCTGCATGCAATAAGACCTGGACGATATTCAGGCTTGTGCTGATAAATGGCAAGTAACATTCGTGCCACACAAATACCAGGCAATGACTATCTCCAACAAATGAGAGTCTAACCACCGCGTCTTGACATTCAATGGCATTACCATCGCCAAATCCCCCACCATCAATATCCTGGGGGTCACCATTGACCAGAAACTTAATGGACCAGCCACATAAATACTGTGGCTACAAGAGCAGGTCAGAGGCTGGGCATTTTGCACCGAGTGTCTCATCTCCTGACTCCCCAAAGGCCTTTCCACCATCTACAAGGCACAAGTCAGGAGTGTGATGCAATACTTTCCACTTGCCTGGGTGAGTGCAGCTCCAACAACACTCAAAAAGCTCGACACCATCCAGGACAAAGCAGCCCACTTGATTGGCACCCCATCCTTCACCTTAAACATTCATTCCCTCCACCACTGGTGCACCGTGGCTGCAGTGTGTACTATCTACAAAATGTGCTGCAGCAACTCGCCAAGGCTTCTTCGACAAACCCGCGACCTCTACCACCTAGAAGCACAAGGGCAGCAGGCGCATGGGAACACCATCACCTGCAAGTTCCCCACCAAGTTTCACATCATCCTGACTTGGAAATGCTGTTCTTTCATCGTCGCTGGGTCAAAATCCTAGAACTTACTCCCAAACAGCACTGTGGGAGCACCTTCACCTCACAGACTGCAGCGGTTCAAGAAGACGGCTCACCACCACCTTCTCAAGGGCAATTAGGGATGGGCAATAAATGCTGGCCTTGCCAGCGACACCCACATCCCAGGACCGAATTAAAAAGAAAGGCAAACTAGATGGATCTTGGTCTTTTTTTCAATCAAGCTATTCCAATGTTCCCAACACTGTTGCAAATTTTGGGTCTGCTGTTGATATATTCTCGGGTTCAGTGGGACTGGTCACACTTGTACGCAGCCCCCAAATCATTTGCATTCAGGAGTTAGCTCCCACTGCCCAATATCTAGTTACACGTAGAGTAACCCATAGGATTTAATAATGCGTCCACCCTGTTATACAAACTGGATACCGTGTCTTTGGTACATGCAATTCATTAATCTTCTGAGTGGTGGAACTGATTAAATCTCTATTGTGACAAGGTCAATGTAAAAGCAAGAAGCTGGTTTATTTTTAACAGAACACATGACTGAACAGAATAGTATTTCCAGACTTAAAAAAAAAACTTATTCTATAACACTCCCCATGAAATACTAAACAAAACTCCGCTATGCTCTCCTACGTTTTATGCTGGAAATTCACTTATCATTTCCTTCTCGTCAGCCTCTAGCTGTGACAACTGACCAGCTTTATCTCAATCTGTAGCCCAGGCCAAGGACTGTTCCTTGCAGGCTTTGTTGGGACTGACTGACCTCTTAAAATGAATTCCTTTGGGCTTTATCTCCTTTCAAGAAGGTGATATGATATTCCCAATAATTCTTCAGATGTCAGTTAATGTGGGAGTTCTGGGGGCCAAGCTTAGTTCCCAGAAGAGATGAAAAATTGCTAAAATCTGCTCAAGTACAAATTTTACAGTGGAGTTTTTACATTTTAATCCTGATAAAACTATGATAAAATAATATTGTAGCACCAAATGTGATCTGTAACAGCAGATTGTAATTGCATAGCCAAGCTCAATTTATTTATATACAAATATGGTAGTCTTTTGAAACGCACTTCATTATGGCTACACATTCCCTCTACAAGACTCCTGTTAAGACCACCAACTTCCTTTTTGGTATAGTGGGTAGAGGTAGTACATGGTGTAGTACTAACTCATACAGATGAGAAGGTTCCAGGTTAAATTCCTGTTCTCAAACAAGGTAGCAGTTGCGTAACGCGATTGGCCTCAATTCCCCCAGGCAAGAGAAGTAAACAAAAACATCAACCAGAGTTCCCACTCCTTATTACTATATGATGATCCTTGTATGCAAGTGGTGTGTGTGTGTGCGCAAAGTGAAAACAAGGTCAGTTATGATGCTTGCCATGGCCAAGTAGTCATCTAGCACACATTACCTAGGTTCACCCATGAAGAATTGACACTTGGGTGAGGTATTGAAGGGCTGCCATTGACCTGTACCCCACCCAAGAGTATAGATTTCTAATGTTGAAGTTCCTAACTGGCCTGCTTGACTGTCTTTATGTTTTTAAGGCAGGTAAAGAGTCCAGAAAAAGTTTGTTCTTCACCAAGGTTAGAAATTTCACCAGCACTCGAAACACCTGAGCAGAAAGCAATGCGGGAAGCAGCATGACAGGCAGACTTGGCGTTAATCCCTTTCCAATGCCCTCAAGGCAAATACCAGCAGTATTACTACAGCTTAAATTTGTGATAAAAATGTTCAGATAATAAACACTCGATATTATACGTTCAATACAAAATTATACAATCAACAAATTTGCAATCTCATTGCCTTCAGCTGCACTTGAACTAATCTGTGAAGGAATTTAGCACATTAAGTGATTTATATTTGTAGCTTGACCTCATTCTTTACCTCACTTTTAGACATATTCCAACCAAAGAACGCATTCTGAAGACCAGCAGCAATCATATTCTGAAGATATGATTTATGATGTTGGCAACACTGACCATAACTCTGTTGTACTTTTTGACTCTTCAATTTTCAGATCAGCCTGCTCATGGGAAATAAATCACATCCTACAGGTCCTCATAATGTATTGTCAATTTACAGAAACATCTGCTTTTGAAGTGTCACTGTGCATTGAAACATTCTCCTCACACTGTTGGGAGCTGGGGTTTGTTTGAATCCAATCAATCAGAAAATCTCCAATTTTTGATTGTTGTAAAATTCCCAAGAGGCTTGAGCACAAAATTCACTAACTTCATGGGAGTTAGACACTGAAAGCAATGTGTTCTTCTCAGAGTAGGAGATGTGTGTTTAATCCTGCATCAAAGAAAAAGCTAAATGGCATTTTTTTTTAAATTGAGAAACTTGATGTAGAGCCAAGGCCCATGATGGTAAAACACCACCAAGGTGAAAAAGAATGGGCGAGAAGGCTGGATAAATCAAATGGTGATGAATTAATACCCAACTTAGGTTTTTAAAGCCAGCACGACTGAAGCAGATAAGGAGTTCCAGGTGTTGAGCTCCTAGGAAGGAACAAGTTGTAGTAAGCAGACGAGTGATGAGTATTGATTGCACCACAGATAAAATGCAGAAACATTGTGCATGGCTGGCTATTTGCAGCTGAGGAGGAGTAAGTTTGTTTTTTAAACGTTCCTGGGATGTGGACGTCGCTGGCAAGGCCAACATTTATTGGCCATTCCTAATTGCCCTTGAGAAGGTGGTGGTGAAAACGTTAGTGGGAGTTGTATACAGACCCCCAAACAGTAATGCTGAGGTTGGGGATGGCATTAAATGGGAAATTAGAGATGCATACAATAAGGGTACAGCAGTTATCATGGGTGACTTTAATCTACATATAGATTGGGCTAACCAAATTAGTAACAATACTGTGGAGGAGGAATTCCTAGAGTGTATATGGGATGGTTTCCTGGACCAATATGTCGAGGAACCAACTAGAGATCAAGCCATCTTAGATTGGGTATTATGTAATGAGAAAGGATTAATTAGCAATCTTGTTGTGCGAGGCCCCTTGGGGAGGAGCGATCATAATATGATAGAATTCTTCATTAAAATGGAGAGTGAAGTAGTTGACTCAGAGACTAGGGTCCTGAATTTAAATAAAGGAAACTACAATGGTATGAGGCACGCGTTGGCGAGGATGGATTGGGGAACGTTACTTAAAGGGTTGACGGTGGATAGGCAATGGCAAACATTTAAAGATCACATGGATGAACTACAGAATTTGTTCATCCCTGTTTGGCATAAAAATAAAACAAAAAAGGTGACTCAACCGTGGCTAACAAGGGAAATTAGGGATAGCATAAGATCCAAGGAGAGGACATATACATTGGCCAGAAAAAGCAGCAAACCTGAGGATTGGGAGCAGTTTAGGATTCAGCAAAGGAGGACAAAGGGATTAATTAAGAGGGGGAAAATAGAGTATGAGAGTTGGCTTGCAGGGAACATAAAAACTGACTGTAAAAGCTTCAATAGGTATGTGAAGAGAAAAAGATTGGTGAAGTCAAGCGTAGGTCCCTTGCAGTCAGAATCAGGGGAATTTATAATGGGGAACAAAGAACTGGCAGACCAATCAAATACATACTTTGGTTCTGTCTTCACAAAGGAGGACACAAATAACCTCCCAGAGATGTCGGGGAACATAGGGTCTAATGAGAGGGAGGAATTGAATGAAATCAGTATTTGTAGGGAAATGGTGTTAGGGAAATTGACGGGACTGAAGGCCGATAAATCCCCAGGGCCTGATAATCTACATCCTGGGGTACTTAAGGAAGTGGCCCTAGAAATAGTAGATGCATTGCTGGTCATCTTCCAAAATTCTATAGGCTCTGGAACAGTTTCCATGGATTGGAGGATAGCTAATGTAACCCCACTATTTAAAAAAGGTGGTAGAGAGAAAACGGGGAATTATAGACCGGTAAGTCTGACATCGGTAGTGGGGAAAATGCTAGAGTCCATTATAAAAGATGTAATAGCAGAGCACTTGGAAAACAGTGACAGGATCGGACAAAGTCAACATGGATTTACAAAAGGTAAATCATACTTGACTAATCTACTGGAATTTTTTGAGGATGTAACTGGTAGAATAGATAAGGGAGAACCAGTGGATGTGGTGTATTTGGACTTTCAGAAGGCTTTCGATAAGGTCCCGCATAAGAGATTAGCATGCAAAGATAAAGCACATGGGATTGGGGGTAAGGTACTGACTTGGATAGAGAACTGGTTGACAGACAGGAAGCAAAGAGTTGGAATAAACGGGTCTTTTTCCGAGTGGCAGACAGTGACTAGTGGGGTACCGCAGGGATCGGTGCTAGGACCCCAGCTATTCACAATAAATATATTAATGATCTAGACGAGGGAACTAGGTGTAATATCTCCAAGTTTGCAGACGACACAAAGCTGGGTGGGTGTGTGTGCTGTGAGGAGGATGCAGAGAAACTCCAGTATGATTTGGACAGGTTGGGTGATTGGGCAGATGCATGGCAAATGCAGTATAATGTGGATAAATGCGAGGTTATCCACTTCGGTGGCAAAAACAGGAAGACAGATTATTATCTGAACGGCAATAGATTGGGAAAAGGGGAAGTGCAACGAGACCTGGGTGTCCTTGTGCACCCGTCGCTGAAGGTAAGCATGCAGGTGCAGCAGGCGGTTAAGAAGGCAAATGGTATGTTAGCCTTCATAGCGAGAGGATTCGATTACAGGAGCAAGGATGTCTTGCTGCAGTTGTACAGGGGCTTGGTGAGACCACACCTTGAGTATTGTGTGCAGTTTTGGTCACCTTATCTGAGGAAGGATGTTCTTGCCATGGAGAGAGTGCAGCGAAGATTCACCAGACTGATACCTGGAATGGCAGGAATGACGTATGAGGAGAGATTGGGTCGATTAGGCTTATATTCGCTAGAGTTTAGAAGAATGAGAGGAGATCTCATTGAAACTTATAAAATTCCAACAGGACTAGACAGACTAGATGCAGGAAGGATGTTCCCGATGGTGGGGGAGTCCAGAACTGGGGGTCACAGTCTAAGGATAAGGGGTAAGCCACTTCGGACTGAGATGCGGAGGAATTTCTTCACCCAGAGAGTGGTGAACCTGTGGAATTCTCTACCACACAAGGCAGTTGAGGCCAATTCATTAAATATATTCAAGAAGGAGTTAGATATATTTCTTAAGGCTAAAGGGATCAAGGGATAGGGGGAGAAAGCAAGGACAGGGTACTGAATTTGGATGATCAGCCATGATCTCATTAAATGGCGGAACAGGCTCGAGGGGCCGAATGACCTACTCCTGCTCCTATCTTCTATGTTTCTATGTTTCTATGTAAGCTGCCTTCTTGAACCGCCGCAGTCCGTGTGGTGAAGGTACTCCCACAGTGTTGTTAGGGAGGGAGTTCCAGGATTTTGACCCAGCGATGATCAAGGAAAGGCGATATATTTCCAAGTCAGGATGGTGTGTGACCTGGAGGGGAACTTGCAGGTGGTGCTATTCCCATGTGCCTGCTGCCCTTGACCTTCTAGGTGGTAGAGGTCAAGGGTTTGGGAGGTGCTGCCAAAGAAGCCTTGGTGAGTTGCTGCAGTGCATCTTGTAGATGATGCACACTGTAGCCACCGTGCGCCAGTAGTGCAGGGACTGAATGTTTAAGGTGGTGGATGGGGTGCCAATCAAGCAGGCTGCTTTGTCCTGGATGATGTCAAGCTTTTTGAGTGTTGCTTTTCCAGGCAAGTGGAGAGTATGCCATCACACTCCTGACTTGTGCCTTGTAGATGGTGGAAAGGCTTTGGGGAGTCAGGAGGTGAGACACTTGCCGCAGAATACCCAGCCTCTCACCTGCTCTTGTAGCCACTGTATTTATGTGGCTGGTCCAGTTAAGTTTCTGGTCAATGGAGACCCCCAGATGTTGGGGGATTCGGCAATGGTAATGCTGTTGAATGTCAAGGCATGGTGGTTAGACTCTCGCTTGTTGGAGATAGTCATTGCCTGACACTTGTGTACGCAAATGTTACTTGCCACTTATCAGCCCAAGCCTGAATGTCATCCAGGTCTTGCTGCATTCGGGCATGGACTGCTTCATTATCTGAGGAGTTGCGAATGGAACTGAACACTGTATAATCATCAGCGAACATCCCCACTTCTGACCTTATGATCCAGGGATGGTTATTGATGAAGCACCTGAAGATGGTTGGGCCTAGGACACTACCCTGAGGAACTCCTGCAGCGATGTCCTGGGGCTGAGATGATTGACCTCCAACAACTACAACCATCTTCCTTTGTGCTAGGTATGACTCCAGCACTGGAGAGTCTTCCTCCTGATTCCTACTGACTTCAATTTTATTAGGGCTCCTTGATGCCACACTCGGTCTAATGCTGCCTTGATGTCACTCTCACCTCACCTGTGGAATTCAGCTCTTTTGTCCATGTTTGGACCAAGGCTGTAATGAAGTCTGGAGCTGAGTGGTCCTTGTGCAACCCAAACTGAGCATCGGTGAGCAGGTTATTTGGTGAGTAAGTGCCGCTCGATAGCACTGTCGATGACACCTTCCATCACTTTGCTGATGATTGAGAGTAGACTGATGGGGCGGTAATTGGCCGTGTTGGATTTGTTCTATTTTTTGTGGACAGGACATACACATTGTCAGGTAGATGCCAGTGTTGTAGCTGTACTGGAACAGCTTGGCTAGAGGCGCAGCTAGTTCTGGAGCACAAGTCTTCAGCACGACAGTCGGGATGTTGTCAGGGGCCATAGTCTTTGCTGTATCCAGTGTGCTTAGCTGTTTCTTGATATCATGTGGAGTGAATCAAATTGGCTGAAGACTGGCTTCTGTGATGGTGGGAACCTCAGGAGGAGGCTGATATGGATCATCCACTCAGCATTTCTGGCTGAAGATGGTTGCAAACGCTTCAGCCTTGTCTTTTGCACTCATGTGCTAGGCTCCACCATCATTGAGGATGGGGATATTCATGGAGCCTCCTCCTCCCATTTGTTGTTTAATGGTCCACTACCATTCACAACTGGATGTGGCAGGACTGCAGAGCTTTGATCTGATCCGTTGATTGTGGGATCCCTTAGCTCTGTCTTTAGCATGCTGCTTCCGCTGTTTAGCATGCATGTAGTCCTGTGTTGCAGCTTCCCCATGTTGGCACCTCATTTTTAGGTATGCCTGGTGCTGCTCTTGGCATTCTCTTCTGCACTCCTCATTGAACCCCTGGCTTGATGGTAATGGTAGAGTGAGGGATATGCCGGGCCATGAGGTTACAGATTGTGGTGGAATACAATTCTGCTGCTGCTGATGGCCCACAGCTGCCTCATGGATGCCCAGTTTTGAGCTGCTAGATCTGTTCTGAATCTATCCCATTTTGCACAGTGGTCATGCCACACAACATGATGGAGGGTGTCCTTAGTGTGAAGATGGGACTTTGTCACTGCTACCAATGCTGTCATAGACAGATGCATCTGCGACAGGTACATTGGTGAGGACGAGGTCAAGTAGGTTTTTCCCCTCGTGTTGGTTCTCTCACCACCTGCCACAGGCCTAATTTGGCAGCTATGTGCTTCAGGACTCGGCCAGCTCGGTCAGTAGTGGTGCTACTGAGCCACTCTTGGTGATGGACATTAAAGTCCCCTACTCAGAGTACATTCTGTGCCCTTGCTACCCTCAGTGCTTCTTGCAAGTGGTGTTCAAACATGGAGGAGTACTGATTCATCAGCTGAAGGAGGGCAGTAGGTGGTAATCAGCAGGAGGTTTTCTTGCCCTTGCTTGACCTGAAGCCATGAGACTTAATGAGATCCAGAGTCAATGTTGATGATTCCCAGGGCCAATCCCTTCCGACTGTATACCACTGTGCTGCCACCTCTGGTGGGTCTGTCCTGCCGGTGGGACAAGACATACCCAGGGATGGTGATGGAGAAATCTGGGACTTTGGCTGAAAGGTATGATTCTGTGAGTATGACTATGTCAGGCTGTTGCTTGACTAGGCTGTGGGACAGCTCTCCCAATTTTTGCGCATTCCTCAGATGTTAGTGAGGAGGACTTTGCAGGGTCGACTGGGCTGGGTGTGCCATTGTCATGTTGAAGCCAGTGCCGAGGTCGATGCCGGGTGGTCCGTCCGCTTTTATTATTATTGTTTTTCGTAGCGGTTGTGTACAACTGAGTGGCTTGCTCAGCCATTTCAGAGGACAGTTAAGACTTGTAAGATTCTCAAAATTCACAGATCCCCCAAAACTCTAAGAAAAACCCTAAGGAAAAGACTTTGGACTCTTTCCTAGCTATTACAGGGTGGCGACATGCATTGGGCCTAACCGAAGGACTTTGAGCAAAAACCAAGATTATGGTATTTTTAAAACATGTCTGGGCTTGTAGGGGAGAAAAGGCTATGAAGGAAGGTGGGTTCAACCTCTGTAAAAACAGTTTGGGTATTGGAGCTAATGGGAACTGTCTGGGGAACCGTATGATCTCGCTGGAAGTTTAAATCGGCCCCTATCAGACATTAGCATCCTAACAATAAACCCGAGGAGAACAGTCTCCACCCCAAGCTACAGAGCCCATTAAGACATGCATAAAACAAATTACTTCGGCTTACCCTTTAGAAATTACAGGCCCAACCAAGAAACCCAAAACATAAGAACAATCAAACTCCGATTAAGTGGCACACCAACGGGATGGGGCCATCCCGGAACCACTTCACACCTTAGCAAATCAGTTACCGATAATGAGCCCGCCAAAACTAACAAAGACCGAGACCTGATTTGGCGCGCAGATAAGGAACCTTCAATGGGTATAATTGAAGGCCCGTTCTCAACCTGAAAAAAAAGAAAAGGAAGGAAGAACAAGAAGACATCAACGGAGGCATTCTCCGCAACACAGTTCTAAAACCAACACCGTTCAGCGTTCCGTGTCCAGCCAGGAGGTCGACAGCTCGAAGGCTAGACCATCCAACAAAGTAGGCTGACACAAGAAGAACCCAGAATGACCGCCTCAGTGACCATCAGACACCTCGTGGCAACAAGGCCCTCACGAAACAACCAACCAAACACCAAGTACCAGTATTCGGGCCACCGCGACCAAAGAAAACCAACTCGAAGAAAAACCGAAGAACCGCAAAGTTTCCATTCTACAATCTACTCCTGACTTACCCCTGGGTAAGATTTTCCCTTAAAAAACTCTAAACCCTACTTCTAAACCAAAGAAAAGTGGGTACTCACCTGACAAATCCAATACGCACCCTACCGCATCAGCGGACTCGCGAAGACTGACCAGATACGCAGTTGAAGTCCTCTACCGCGTACGGGGTACGGCAGACACCAACCGACATATAGAGTGAACCCAAAAACTGCGAACTAACCTAACTGTCAAGGATTCTGGTGAGTATCATCCCTGGTCCACTGGAGTCCAACCTAGCTAGTGAAGTGGGATTGGGAGGGGTGAAGTATTCTTCTAATGTTATTTCCCTCGCTTGTACCGAAGTGTTCCCCACTTTTAGAGTGTTAAGAGTGTTTGTGTTGTGTTTTATTTTCTTGAATAAAGATCAAAGTTCTTGCATCAAAACCAGTTGTCTGCTGCACTTTTTGTCACAACCCCCAAATAAGTCCAAGGTCTAGAACCAAGGGAGTGGGAGCGATTCGAACCGCTCAGAAGTCAGAGGTGAAGCTGACACAAACCACCACCCCCTACAGACTCCACCACATTGCTGTGAGAAAACTTTAAAGGAATACTTAAGCAGGTTATTTAGCAGCAAACCAAAGAATACATGCATTAATTTGCCAGTCTCAAGCAAGATTAAAGATTAGAATTGTTGTCCCTAATGAATAGATAATTGAAAGCTGTGTGAAATATACAACTTTTCAGAAGGCATCAATGCTATATCGACTAACTTATTCAGAAAGAATGTCAGGTTATGAAAAGAATTACAGATTACTTGAATGATTGGAAGCATGATTGATCAAATACTCTTTGTGGTACCACAAATTAAACAAATTATGGAACAAATACTAGGGAAATCTGTTACAAATTATGCATGTGCTATTGGGAAGTGCAAGTGCAAAGAGGTCATGAGGATGGTTGGATGCAAATGTTAATGGTTTATACACTTTAGTTTGTTTACAACCCAAATTGCACGTAGGCCTCAACTGAATGATATCAATAATTTACCAAATTACAGCACGAGAAAAGTATGAAGCACGTCACATTTTAGACAACTTTACGTTACAAATAAAAATCTCGAAGACACTGTGGAATAAATGTGTCAATAGTAATTGAATATTTTAGATAACTGGGGCCATATATTGCCCTCGGTTTACTTCTAGCCAGGATTAAGTGTTCTACTAATACTTGAAGTTTAATGCCTTCCTGATTTCATTTAAATGTTATAAGTCATTCCTTGGTGGCTCAGCAATATTGTTTAATGAGTAGATGAGTCATGTTGACCAGGGTCCCAGGTTCTCTCCATGGTCTGTGTTGAGTTAGCTTATTTCAGCTGGGGCAGGGGAAACACGTTACAAATGGCATCAGCTCCCATTGGTTAGGGAAGCAAAGTAACAGCCAAAGTTTAAAATCTTGATCACTATCCAGCAACCTCTGTAGGAAATGGGTGTAGGTGTCAGGTGAAAACAGGATGGGGTTCTGCTTTGATGCTGTGGTGCAATAGCCCATCAGCACTTACTGTCCAGCCTCACACATCAATAATGACGACTTGACTACTGGAGGGTGCCCGTGGAACCAAACTCCATCAAAGAGTAAGGCCTAGAAATTCCTGTGCGTCATGAAAGTTGCTGGTATCACACCGGCAACTGGAGTTAACGGCTGCTGAAAATGGCCGCAACGATAACTAGACTAAATTTGTCGGGGTGGGGAGGGGCTGGAGATTGTAGGCGCAGCGCTAACCTTCCGTGCAACGCCCTACTGGTGGTATTAGTGGAGACTTCCGAAGCATAGTTCCCGTCCTGAAGTGGCTGTGGAGCTCGCAAGGAATTGTGGGCAATTAAGAGGGCTGTGAATTAAAGGGGCCATGCACTCAGAACTAATACAAATTAAAATGCAGTGGAACAGTGCAGTTTACAGCCCTTTCTGCTTTTCAAAAAAAAAAATAACGTTAAAGAAGTCCCAAATGTAATTATTTCAGCTCTTAAAGTTGAATTCCCTTCCTAAACTCAAAAAAATGGGAAAACTGCTTCAGCACTAACATTAATGGCTCAGCAAGCCAGCGAAGGGGCATCCAGGGTCTCGCACGCAGCACTCCAGCTTTGTGTGTGCTTAGGACCCAGTGCTGAATTCAGTCGAAGTTCGCATTGGTGACGTTAAGTCGGTGTTGCACGCTAATTGACGTCACCACGCCGCCATTTTCTTCTGCATGGCCCTGCCAGTTACCAGCAGTGCAAAGGTAAGGATGAAAACAGCGGCTGCCACGGGACCCACCACCAGCTGGTGAAAGAGCGGTGGCCGGCGTCTTAGCGCCATTTTTCATGGCGCTACAGTGTGGCGTGGAGCGGACGAATTTCTGGCCCTAAATGCCTGCAGGAGGAGAAGAGGGGAGAGAAGAAAAATGGCAAGGCACAATGGTAGAGGTCAACATAAGAATTCTGCAATTATGCCAAAATTGCTTGAGTTACATTCTTAGCATTTCCAACAACACTAAAAAGGCTTTGTTTAATTATAACCTTATAACTACCTCTGTATTATATTTATATAACTACATCTTTATGATGACACTGCAAAAATGAATAATAATTTATAAAGCAAATAGTTTGTTCTGGTGTCACTTGGAAAACACCCAAGTCAATAGATAGGGTAGATACATAGCACCTTATCACACTGAAATGTCTCAAAATGCTTCACACAATGAATTGCTTTTGCATTAAATGCTATGTAGGCAAAAGCAATAGAAGACTGTTGGTCTATACAATTTCCTATAAAGCTGCTTGCTGACAGGCTCCACAAACAAGAATTAAATGAATGACCAGTTAATTATTTTTTTTGGGTGGGATTGGCTAAAGGAACAATTTTGGTCAGGACACACGGCAAACTTAACTGTTCTTCTTCATACATTGTCATGGGATCCTTAACATTTATCTAAACAAGCAGATGGGGCTTCAGCTTAACAGTTCTTCCAAAGGATGTCATCTCTTACAGTGCAGTACTTCATCAGCACTGTACTGAAGTGTCAGTCCAGATTATATGGTCAGATTCTGGTGTGGGGCTTAAATTCATAACCTTCAAATCTAAAGGAGAGACTATTACGAATTGAGCCATGCTGACATTAACTGCAGTGTTCTTATTAAAGATTCTGAAATACAATATTGCCCATCAGGGTTGCATAAATTACTGTACCTCAAGAACGGAATAATGCACTTTTGGAATAGCAGTCGGAAAATACAAATAAAATCAATATATTCATACTAATGTGCTTAATGATTTTGGTGAAGCAATCCACTGCCTGCATTTGCGGCTATCAATAGATAAGAGTTGATGTAATCATTGGACCGACCAGCTCTTGAGCACATAAAGCTAGGCTGACACTCCAGTGCAGGGCCGAGGGAGTGCTGCACTGTCAGAGGTGCCGTCTTTCGGATGAGACGTTAAACCGAGGCCCCGTCTGCTCTCTCAGGTGGACGTAAAAGATCCCATGGCACTATTTCGAAGAAGAGCAGGGGAGTTATCGCCGGTGTCCTGGCCAATAGTTATCCCTTAACCAACATAACAAAAACAGATTATCTGGTCATTATCACATTGCTGTTTTGTGGGACCTTGCTGTGCACAAATTGGCTGCCGCGTTTCCTACACTACAACAGTGGCTCCACTTCAAAAGTACTTCATTGGCTGTAAAGCGCTTTGAGATTCCCAGTGGTCGTGAAAGGCGCTATATAAATGCAAGTCTTTCTTTCTTTCATCCTATTTCATTCTGAGACACAAAGACACAAAACTGTGGTTCTTATAGTGTCGGGTATATTCAAATAGTACTGAATTTTCCTAGTTCAGATGCATTACAA
This sequence comes from Squalus acanthias, assembly GCA_030390025.1. Lineage (NCBI taxonomy): Eukaryota > Metazoa > Chordata > Chondrichthyes > Squaliformes > Squalidae > Squalus > Squalus acanthias. Next base: position 73,038,140 of record CM059440.1, read on the forward strand.
TCGGCAGCAAACCCTCTTGGTCTGTGTTACTTCCTATAAAGTTGCTTGCTGACAGGTCCCATAAGTGAATTCATTCATACATACTCCAAATGGCTGGTCCCCATTGAAAAGAAATAATCTTAAATCTCAAACACCTCCCATCAAGTAAGATTATTTCTGGAAACTTTAAGCTTTCAACAATTGGCGTTACTGTTCTTGAACAGGTTAACCATAACACTGAATAATTAATTTATTTCGAGCATATACAAAATACAAGAATTGTGGGCACAAATCTACATCTCACCACACTGGTGCAGCTTCTTGGTAAACAACATACTACACAGTGGGCAGCCTCAGTCAGTTTGAATTCTAAACATACTGTACAACTTGTTCATTTTTTCATATTAATTAGTTAGCATACTCTAGTGCTATTGGCTCTGTGGTAGCATGCTTACCTCTGATTCAGAAGGTTGTGGGTTCCAGTCCCTCTAAAGGGCTTGAACACATATCTAAACTGAAACATTTGTGCAGTACTGAGGGAATGCTGCATTGTTGGAAGTTCCAACTTTCGGATGAGACATTAAACCAAGTTCATAAAACTTGTTCATAAAAGTACTTTTTCCAGAGAAGAACGATGTGGTATCTTGACCGACATTCATCCCTCAGCCATTACCAAAACAGATCAACCACATTCTTCTCTGTGAGACCTTACGGTGCGTCAATTGGTCACACATTCACCTGCAAAAACATCAGTGATTACACCTCGACAAGTCATTAGTTTGCTGCAAAGCGCTTTGTGGTGTTCTGAGGATGTGAAAGGCATTATCTAAATACAAGATCTTTTTCACATCAATTTTCATTGAAATAATAGAAAATTCACGGGTAGAAACTAATAGCATTTATTTTTCTTGAATGCTCACATGTAAATTCTTTGCAATGTCAAGCTACACGCTTTAGCTAATTGTGATTTTTTTTTTTACATTTGTGAAAGATTGATGACAGAATATATTTCAAGGTATGTTTGTATTTAAATTGGAGCCAACCTTTTAACTGGGACTTCATTAACAAAATATTTTATTTTACAGATTTTCCTGTAAACAGGTGGCTCGACCCCTTGAAGATTTGAAGCAAAATCAAATACGGTTAAAAGCAGCAGACTTGGAGATCTGAGGAAGGAAAGAGGAAGATGGGTAGAGAGAAAGAGAAAGAGAAAAACAAATGGTTGCTCTCCGGTAATTCATGCTGGAAAGTACACTTCTGGATTCTGGGAGCGGACAGGATCAGGCCAAACTCTTGACGGTTGCCACCTTCAAATAGTTTGCCATTTGCAAACACGTTTCCAGGTTAACACATGGAAAGTGGCGAATTGGGTGAGGCTTAAGAGGGCTATTAGAGCTTGTGGGTCAATATACCAGCACGTGACACCCTTCAATACAGAAAAATGAAAGAACAATCATTTGTTCCTGAATAGCATATAAATACATGGCTGCAGATATAGGAAGGGAGGGGATGACTCCAGCCTTGCAGCAGAGAAGGGGACTTAAACAAACATGCACACTCACGCACACACGGACACAGTGTAATGCACCGTTTTGAAAGACTTTGAAAATTGAACATGGGTTAATAATTTTCCAATTCCGCTCCATTAGTCTATTCCACCCACAGCAGCAGCACACCAATTACAACTAATGTGGCTACCATCAGGGAAATTGTTCTACCTGATATATGCTATTACTAACGGGAGAAAACATTAGAAAACAATCTGGTTCAAAAAAAAAATCTAATGGAATTGAATGCATTTCAACTACTTTTGTTTCCAGCAGAGATTTCCTATGGAAGTATGAAGCGTTGTATTTCACTCTAATCAGCAATAGTAAAGTGAATACTAATTAGTTTTCAAGGTGTTCTACATTACAATTCAAATAAAAGATTGGTATCTCTAGTTTCACAAAAATTTCAACCAAGTAAATAATAAAAGATTTTGCTGCTTTGTGAGAAGACTAATTGTGGAAATGAAATTGAAAATATTAATAAATTAGAGTAGTTATTAGCCACATTGTTGCTCCCTGATCTTGAGGCACCCACTGACATGCACACTCATCAGCCTCAACAAGTTTGGGAATATTCATTTATTTTGAAAAATTAAAATGTATTACGGTTTCCTGAAAGTCAAACAATTGGAAAGAATTAACAAGTTCAGCATCCTCGTGTTTGTTGATTCTGAAAAATATTTCACATGGTGTGCCCTGCTGTCACTGGTTGGAAAGAGTTACTGGTACAGTGCAATGGATCTAAGTTGACATGCATAACACACAAACCCTATATTTGTAACTGTATTGCAGAGGAAGTCAATTCAGCTTCGTGCATCTCTATATGATGTCATCAGCACTCACTGTTTAAACAAGATGTTCAAAGAGAGTCAGAGAAACAGCCAGATAAAATATAAAATATTAAAGCTAATTTGAATTTTAAAAATGGGTACTGAGGCAGCATATTGGTGTGCTGCAGAACAGTGGGAGGCAGATCACATGAACAGTTCCTTACACTGCTAAAGTCCCAACCTCAGTAATATTGAGCCAAGCAGTTCCTATGGGGGTGGGTGGGGGTGGGGGGTGGCGGGGGGGGTGGTGGCGGAGTGGGGGAGAAAAGGATAGGGGGGAAAAAAATCAGTTATCTCTGGGCTGTCGATACACATCTCTTGGGAACCACACCAGACTGGCACTGACGGAGGCGCGATGATAGTTTGTGTACTTAAAAAAATAGATAGATGAGAGAGAGAGAGAAAAATATTTTTTTTTCAAATCAATAAAACTGTGCTCTTTGCTCTTTTAGCTTTGCAGTTTCTGTCTCTCCTCTACTACCTGTTATGCATAGAGTATTAATGGAGGAGGCGGGTTGGAGTCGGGTTGCCTGGTGGGCGGGTTCCGGTCCCGCTGCCGGTTTCAGCCACTCCCCAATCTAGATTTTCAGTTACGTGGGCTCATTAAGCCTGCCGTGTGCGCTACCCGGCCCAGTGAGTGGGAGCGGGTTTACTGCTCGCCTCTGCTGACGTCACTCATTCAGTTGTTTTTAAAGGGCTCCGTGTAGCCTTAGCTTCTCATTTCCTTTCTGCTGCTCTGGGAATCGTCCAGCTCATGATGACTGCTGCAAGGGCAACGGCTTCTCCAAAGTTTGCTGAAGACTCCCTTCAAGCTCTTGTGGAGGGAGTAAGAGGGCGCAGGGACATCCTGTTCCCTCGTGATGGCTGGAGGAAGCCTCCTCAGCAAACAAAGGCAGCCTGGCTGCGAATTGCTGAGGAGGTCAGTGCTAGGTCAGTTTGCTCACACACCTGGGTCCAGTGCCGAAAACACTTCAATGATCTGCGCTCATCAAAAGTGAGTATCACATCACACTTTACTTCAATCTGCTTCCCTTCTCTTCTCATCACCAGCACTCTGCATTGTCAGCCTGCTCCTCCACATCCCACCTTACCCTTACTTCCCTTGCACCCTTACCTATCCCTCTCTCTCTCTATGTACAGAATCACGTCACCATCCTACTATGTACCCCTCATACTCACTCTCACTGTTATGCAATGACAACAACTAACAACGCACAGGGAGGCTCCTTCCTCTTGGCACCTCACTCCATCTTGGTCTCCCTCTAAGTTTCTATGTTATGGATTCTTCACACTCACTCCATCAATCTCGATGAAACTCAACTTGTGTCCCTCCTTGCAGGAAAAGATAGCCCACAATAAGAGGGAGAGAGCGAAGACAGGAGGAGGGCCACCATCCCTTGCAACATTGACTAGCGCTGAGGAGGCTGCTCAGGAGATCGTGGGAGGTGGCGAGGAGCTGGAAGTGGGGGACGGAGAGACGTGCGCATTAGATGAAGCTGGTGACAGAATCAATTTTAAACCTTCTCATTTAGATTTCATGATTGACTGAAATGGCAAATGATGTTCATAGAGATTGACTTTTGATCATCTGCACAATAGGATGTGTCTGCTACCTAAATATCAGATGTCTAACTCATGCCTTTACTCTCCCACAGGACCATCAAGAGCCCCCCTCCCCACTGTCCAAGAGGAAGAGTCGGACGAATTCTCAGAGGAACCTGCAGCCTCTGAGAGAGCAGCGTCACCAGAACTCAGCGCACCCAGCACCAGTGCAGAGACGCACACCTCGGTGGGTCCATCGCCACATAGAGTAGTGTTGTCACCTGGTGTATCACAGCTCACAAGTGAGCATCAGCAGATGGTGGAGACAGGGCCAGCAGTGAAGAGTCCTCGTTGGAGGTCACAGGACTCTCCTAGCTCTGCTCAGCTGCATGTAGACGCTGTGCCTCTGGGGCCATCCAGAAAGTGCAGGAGTCTCTGACAGGTTTTGCATCCATGGTAACTGCGAGTGTGCAGAGAATGGAAGAGTCCATCTCAAACATAAGCAATGCCATGATGGAGGCAATGGCGCATGAACATGCCGCCATGGAGAAGGTGGCAACCTCCTTGGAGGACATAAGTCGCCAGACTCAACAGAGCATGGTGACTCTTCTAAATAGATGGTCTGCTATGGAAGATAGATGGACATCTATTGAGGAGAGGAACCAGAGGTAAATGGATGTTCCCATTATGAGGACTGTCAGTACAGAGATGGGTCCTCATGGCCCTACCGATGTGCAGCAAGGTGCTCTCCAGCCGCTTGCTAGCAGTGAAGTGCGGGAGACCCATGAGAGGGATGTTGGTGGCCGACAACAAGGAAGTGTGGGCTCACACGACCATGCCACTGCGGAGCCCTCGGTCAGAGCCCCAGATTCCGCACTCAACTGAGATGGCCGTCTCAGCCCCTGCACAGCCGCAGGAAGAGCAGACTGCGGAGGAGCCCCCCAGGCTCCCAAATCCAGAGGACGCCCGCCAAAAGCGACTAAGCAGGACGCAGCATCAATGTGAGCAAGGTGCCTCTACATCTGCTGAAGCCACAGAGGAAGCACCACTTAGAGGCACACGGTGGCATAGTGGTTAGCACTGTTGCCTCACAGCGCCAGGGACCCGGGTTCGAATCCGGCCTTGGGTGACTGTCTGTGTGGAGTTTGCACATTCTCCCTGTGTCTGCGTGGGTTTCCTCCGGGTGCTCCGGTTTCCTCCCACAGTCCAAAGATGTGCGGGTTAGGTTGATTTGGCTATGATAAATTGACCCTTAGTATTATGGGGATTAAATACGTGGGGTTATGGGGATAGGGTGGGATATGTGTCGGTGCAGGCTCGATGGGCCGAAATGGCCTCTATCTGCACTGTGGGGATTCTGTGATTCTGTTCTGTAAGAGGAAGTTAACACACAAATAGTCACTTGGGTGTTTTATTGTGTGAAAAAGTACATGACATGAATCTTGTCATTCATGGGAAGTGACTTATGACATAATACTGGGCGGCCTGCTGGTGGCGCTGTCCAGGGAGAGTATAAATACTCGGGCATGGGCCCAGCTTACTCAGGACATTCTTTAACAGGAACTAGTGAAGGACAACTAGACCTCCATGTTGTAAAACAGTTGATTAAAGCTTTGTTTAACGCTTAGACCAAGTGCCTAGTAGCTTTCTTACGTCAGTACCATTTGTCATCCAGATTGCGATTGCATTAAACAAAAGTGATGGCAAAGATGTGAAGTTTTGGCCTATGTGTGCTGAGAAATGGAAGTTGCACTGTGAGGGCTCAGGGCTACTTGCATTTGTAATGATGGTGGTGCGAGTGATAGGAAAGCACCGTTTATTGGACAGATGATGTATGGCGTGTTAAGAAGGTCGTCCACACATTCATAGCCATCTGCCAGCCACCTGTGTTTGAAGCGTAAGCTTACGCGAATCTGGCATGGATGACGGCCAGCAATGTGGTCACGTGCTGCTGGATTGGCCACATCTGGCCCCGCAAGGCGTAAGTCGTCCTCGTCCTCCTCAGCCTCGTTTGATGGCCTCCTTGTCGCCAAGTAGCCATCGGAAAGTTGGGTTGGCGGATTGAAGAGCTGAGGCACAGTAGACTGCTGGAGGATGAAGGTGTCATGGCAACTGCCAGGGTACTTTGCGCAAACATGCATGATGATGGTCCTGTGGTTACACACCAGCTGGACGTTAAAGGAGTGGAATCCCTTTCGGTTGAGAAATACAGCGGGGTTGTGATGGGGTGCCCTAATGACCACATGTGTGCAGTCTACGACACACTGCACCCTTGGGAAGCCTGCCATTTTTACAAAGCCAACCGCACACATCCGTGGAGAAGTGGATGTAATTGTGCGCCTTTGCAAAGAGGGCATCAGTGTGTGCGACCGACTGGGAGATGCCGCTGATGTCTGCAGCTAATCCCTGGAAGGAGCCCGAAGCAAAGAAGTTGAGTGCGGTGGGGACTTTGACAGCCACTGGTAAGGAGTGTCCACACGCTCCTCTGGGCTCCTGGTGTTGGTGCAGCATTGCGCAGATGTCATCGACTACCTCTCGCGAAAGTCTCAGCTTCCTTTGGCACTGCTGCTCACTCATGTTGAGGAAGCTCATCCTCTGCCTGTAAACCCTGTGTTGGGGGTATCTCCTGTGGTGACGTGCAGCCCTGCACTGACACCCTCTGCACTGTGCATCATCAGGTGGGTGAGGAGAAGGTTGGCACTCCTGCTGTTGGTGCTGCTGTTGTGCCTGGTTCTGCTGCTACTCTTCCTCCGAATCTGACGACCAGGATGAGAGGATATAAATGGTTCCCATACCACTGGTAAATATCTCATTCGAGGAATAGAGGTTGTTTGCGCTCAGTCAATGTGGCCAGAGGGTTTTCCAAGGATGGCACACTGCAGATGGATTTCAGCTTGAACATTCACAAGATCAGTAGAGCTGAAAAATGTGTCCCAAAACCTCAAAGCACTAAGTTGTGGCATCTGAAACTCAGATGGTGCAGGACCACTTTTAAGCTGCTGGAGCAGCTGCCAACAATTCAGGTCCTTGCTAAACCCGGCACAAAGCAGCTGGCGTGTTTGTCTGACGACGGGCAACACGCAGAAAAAGCTGCCAAATCGCAAAAGGCAGTTAAAATAAGATTAGCAAGGCCGTTAACAAGCTCTTAACTGCCTTAAGTGCCTCTCTCACCGTTTGGTGTCGGGTCAGATCGGGACTCGCTGACCCGACACTTGTCAAAGTAGCGTGGAGGCAGGATGGCGGCGGGCTCGTAGGCCGCCGTCAACCATTTAGATTTTCGCTGCCGACCCGCCTCCAAACCCGCCCTCCGAGCGCCGCCAAATTCGCGGCCCATATGTCAGCGACCAGGATGGCCCAACCGAATAATGCACACCTGAACATGCAAGTGTTATATTCAATCATTCAATTACATCTCATGTAAGTTGGTAATTATGGAAGTATTTGATATTTCTACAGGTACTAATTCCCAATGGCTATTTTATGTCACTCATTAGTTCAAGATCGGCCTCTTCTGTTTTTCTAACTTTAAAAAAAGTATAAAAATCATTTAAAAAATGAACCCATAGAATATAGCAAGTGTGATACACAGAACACTCAACACTGCCTCATTCAGTATGCATTTCAATTCCACTTACAAGGTTGACTATTATCCAGTCAGTCTCATTCAAAGAAATAAAATTCCTATTCCACAGGGAGGCATTGCATATCGTTTATGTAGTAATCAGTTTGCAAGCCATAGCTTTCAAAAAAAATACAACAGGGACTCAAGTACAATATCGACCTTATCAAAGTACCTCATCTCTAGGTACAAAAATCACTTATCCATTGAACTCTATTTCATAGGATTTTTGATCCAGCTCAAGAGCTGTTAAGTCCCTAGTATTTCAAACATTTGAAATAAACTGGCCACAAGGTTCAAGAATGGATAAAATCTGCACAGTCGGAAATAAGAACCAGCAGAAATAGGTACAGAAAGCTTGGCAGCTCTCCATAGAGAATCCACTGAACTAATCGAACAATAACTAATGGTACTAAATAGGACTATATACACAAGAGGTAGAAACTCATAAGAATAAACCAAAAAACAGTAATATTACAATAAAATATTGGGGAATGGTTATTTCTGCGCGGCACCTGCAACAATATCATTACCCTGTTCATAAAAGAATAGGTTAAATATTTGTTACATATTAGCAGATCTTCCATGGCTTTGGTCACAGTGAGTCAGAGGTTATGCTGTTCCATGGGGGTGGGGAATACCATCACTGAAAGAATCTGGAAAGAAGTTTATAGATGAGAGGGCTGTCCTATGATGAGAGATTGTGTAGATTGGGCCTATACTCTCTGGAGTTTGGAAGAATGAGAGGTGATCTCATTGAAACATACAAGATTCTGAAGGGGATTGACAGGGTAGATGCTGAGAGGTTGTTTCCCCTGGCTGGAGTGTCTAGAACTAGGGGGCATAGTCTCAGGATAAGGGGGTAGGCCATTTAAGACTGAGATGAGGAAGAATTTCTTCACTCAGAGGGCTGTGAATCTTTGGAATTCTCTGCCCCAGAGGGCTGTGAATGCTGAGTCTTTGAGTATATTCAAGGCTGAGATAGATAGTTTTTTGGACTCTAGGGGAATCAAGGGATATGGAGATCGGGCGGGAAAGTAGAGTTGAGGTTGATGATCAGCCCTGATCGTATTGAATGGAGGAGCAGGCTTGAGGGGCCGTATGGCCTACTCTTGCTCTTACTTCTTATGTTCTTATGTTCTTTAAGATCTCCCCAGAAATAGTGATGTTCGGGCTTTTTGAATTTTCCTGGAAAATACATAAATATAATCCTTACTAATTGTATGTAAATAAGGTTCTGTTTAGAGTGTGGAAATCATTAAATATATAAAACTTGAAAGCTGAAATGAATTTACATCTTTCCTTCTTTATCAAATAGCTCTGCCAACATCGGAGGAAGGCATACAACATTAGAAGCATGCCCAGAACAGTGAACTAATCTCGCATTTACCACCAATTAATATAGGCAGAATCTTCATGTCCCTCAGCCAAACTGAACATCAGAGGATGCAACAGTACTTAGTGTTATCAAATGTTTTGTGAGAGTCACCCTATTCAGATTCAGGACTTTTATTGAGAACCTTTCCACATTGCATACTGGTAGAATCTTTCTGGAATGTGCTATTTATATGCATCTTGGGTGTTTCATGAGTTCTGGGATCCATAAACAGAAGTGGTGTAACCATTTAACGCACATTATAGGAGCCACTCCAAGTCATTCCCCATATGAGTCTTTCCTCACTTACTGGTTTTCTCCTCAGCTGTTTCGGTATTTGGTTATCTTACTGTGCTCAGTGACTAGTTGCAGGATATCAACTAGTATACAGTATAGATGTTTTGACTTTCAAAGTTACCTCAAAAAAGAGTTGAGTTCATGTTTTGCCTTCATTTTGAAGTTTTTATACAAAAAGATGTCAAATTCTATTTATTTTCATTGTTCTTAGAATGGTTTCCTGGGTGATGCGGGGTTTATCTGTAGTAATATTTCATTGATACGCAGCAATGTATGAGGGGCTAGGCTTACTAACAAGCCCTGCCACACATTGTAAATGGACAATCTTTCTGTCAGAATTGTAGACACAAATGCATGCTAATTGCTATATCCTGCATCCGAGAAAGCTAGAAATTCTTTTCTTTGTCATTACCTCTGGTAAAAACATCAAAAATAAATGAGCTGCAAGAATGTGCATCCCCTAAATGTGACTGACCACACCTCACCCACAACCAACATGTGGGTAAATAACTATGGGGCTTATGTTCATTGGATTATGTGATTTATGATCTCGGTCTACAACTGGGGAACTAACACGCTGTCTGGGATCCCTGCCGAAGGGTGTACAAAAAAAAAAGCTTCATCCTGAAAGCATGTCCCAGAAACAGGAAGCAAGCCAACATGGGAGGAAGACAGAATCTTCACATCCCTCAGCCAAACTGAACACCAGAGGATACACAACATAAATTTACACAGTCCTCCCAGTTTTTTCAGTGGAACACCATCAAAAATAACATCCAATATTTTTTTTTCCAGAATCTGACTACAAAACAGAAACCAAGACTAGGGGTTAAACTCAGACTGGCAAATGGTGGGAAATAGTGTTCCACAAGGATCGGTGCTGGGACCACTGTTGTTCACAATTTACATAAACGATTTGGACTCGGGAATCGGAAGCACAATTTCAAAATTTGCAGATGAAACAAAATTGGGTGGTGTAGTTAATACAGAGGAGGACTGCGACAAAATATAGATAGCTGTTAATAAACTTGCAGAATAGGTGTGTAATTAGCAAATGAACTTCAATATAGATAAGTGCAACATAATGGCCCAGATATTCCGATCCCTACAGGTGTGTTCGGGCTGTGTACCCACCCGTAGGGACATCGGAAATGCCGGTTTCAGGCATGCACAGCGCATGCGCCGAAAACCGGCATTTCCGATCTGTCAAGAATGGTCTTGACAGATCCTCCGGCTGCCCGAGAGAAGGGCCTCTGTGGACGGATAGTTCCGCTTTTTGGAGACCCTCCACCTGCAGAAAACCCTTCCAATTCTTACGCCTGGTAAAAGCAGGCGTAAGGCCTGCTTTTACCAGGATAAGTGTTGAAAAACAGTACTGATTTATCATTTAAAAATACATTAAAAAAGGTACGTTTATTTTTATCCCCGTAAAAAACTTTAATTATTTTTTTCAAACAATTACATTTTTATTTAAAATACTTAATTTATTGTAATTTCAAGTCATTTTAAAAATGTGATTTAAAAAAAAAATGTATTTGAAGTTTTACTATGTTTTGGGGGGTGATCTCCATTCATATATTTGACAGGTCTTCCTGTCAAATGTATGAAGGGAGATTACCTTCTGTGATTGGCTCCCTATGGCCCACGTGATTCCAGGGACGCTGCGAACTACATGCGCTCCTGGGATACGTGGGCCCTGCACACGTCAAGTTTGGTGAGGCCCAGGAGCGGAGCGGGAGGCCTGCGATCGGAAAATACGGGCCAATAAATTTTGGTAGGAAGAAGAAGGAGGCCACATACTCCTTGGAAAATAAGAGTCTAAATGGGGTAGAGGAACAGAGGGATCTGGAGGTACAGATACACAAATCACTAAAAGTAGCAACGCAGGTTAATAAGGCCATAAAAAAATACAAAGCACTGGGGTTCATTTCTAAAGACATAGAATTGAAAAGCAGAGCAGTTATGTTAAACTTGTATAGAACCCTGGTTAGACCACACTTGGAGTATTGTGAACAGTTCTGGTCTCCATATTATAAAAAGGATATTAGGAGGCACTGGAGAAGGTGCAAAAAAGATTCACTAGAATGATACCAAACCTGTTAGTGGTGTTCAAGATTATTAAAGTGTTTGATAAGGTAGACGTAGAGAAGATGTTTCCACTTGCAGGCAAGACCAGAACAAAGTGCCATAAATATAAGATAAGTCACTAATAAATCAAATATGGAATTCAGGATAAACTTCTTTACTCAGAGATTGGTTAGAATGTTGAACTCGCTACCACAAGGAGTAGTTGAGGTGAATAGCATAGATACATTTAAGGGGAAGCTAGATAAGTACATGAGGGAGAAAGGAATAGAAGGATATGTTGATGGGCTTAGATGAAGAAGGGTGGGAGGAGGCATGTGTGGAGCTATTGGGCTGAATGGCCTGTTTCTGTGCTGTAAATACTTTGCAATACTTTGAAATAGAAACACTAGACAAACTCCACACTGAACGCAATAATTTCCTGATGTTTACGAATGTAATTTTTGTCTTTTAACAAAAGAAAAACATTGTACATACGTTAGATCTATGTAGTAAGTGGGTAATTACAGTGCCACAACACAATGATGTCTGTCACTCATGCTTTATTTTGTCAGATCCACCCACTGGATTAATATATATAATACATAGATACATAGAAGATAGGAGCAGGAGTAGGCCATCCGGCCCTTCGAGCCTGCTCCGCCATTTAATGAGATCATGGCTGATCCTCCAATTCAGTATCCCGTCCCCGCCTTCTCTCCGTAACCCTTAACCCCTTTTGCCTGTAGAAATATATCTAATTCCCTCTTAAATATATTTAATGAGCTGGCGTACACTGCCCTCTGTGGCAATGAGTTCCACAGGTTCACCACCCTCTGAGTGAAGAAATTCCCCCTCATTTCTGTCCTAAATGGTTTAGCCCTTATCCTTAAATTATGTCCTCTAGTTCTGTTCTCACCCGCCAAGGGAAACATTCCTTCTGCATCTAGTCTGTCTAGACCTGTCAGAATTTTATACACTTCTAGGAGGTCCCCTCTCAATCTTCTAAACTCCAGTGTGTACATCCCTAAACTACATAGTCTCTCCTCATAGGTCAATCCCGCCATTCCTGGTATCAGCCTGGTGAATCGCCGCTGCACCCCCTCCATGGCAAGAACATCTTTCCTCAGATGAGGCGACCAAAACTGTACACAGTACTCGAGGTGTGGTCTCACCAGTGCCCTGTACAGCTGCAGCAAGGTATCCCTGTTCCTGTATTCCAACCCTTTTGCTATGAAGGCCAGCATACCGTTTGCCTTCTTGACCGCCTGTTGCACCTGCATGCTCGCCTTCAGTGACTGGTGTACAAGAACACCCAGGTCTCTCTGTACTTCCCCCTCTCCCAATTTATTGCCATTTAAATAATAATTTGCCCTCCCGTTCCTGCACCCAAGGTGGATAACTTCGCACTTGTCCACATTATAGTGCATCTGCCATTTATCCGCCCAATCACCCAGTCTGTCCAAATCGCTCTGGAGCTTCCTGGTCTCCTCCTCTGAGCCCACCCCCCCTCCTAGTTTAGTGTCGTCTGCAAATTTGGAAATGCTGCATCCGACTCCCTGATCCAGGTCATTAATGTAAATTGTGAACAGCTGGGGACCCAGGACAGATCCCTGCGGTACCCCACTTGTTACTGCCTGCCATTCAGAAAATGAGCCGTTTATTCCAACTCTCTGTTTTCTATCTGACAGCCAGTTCTCTATCCACGTCAATACTTTCCCCTTTATCCCATGAGCTTCAATTTTCCATGCTAATCTTTTATGTGGGACCTTGTCGAAGGCCTTTTGGAAGTCCAGGTACACCACATCTACTGGCTCTCCCCCATCTATTTTACCAGTTACTCCCTCAAAAAATTCCAATAGATTAGTCAAGCACGATTTACCCTTTGTAAATCCATGTTGACTCTGTCCTATCCTGTCCCCATTTGCTAAGTGCTCTGCTATTTCATCCTTAATGATGGACTCCAGCATTTTGCCCACAACTGATGTAAGGCTTACAGGTCTGTAATTACCTGCTTTTTCCCTACCCCCCTTTTTGAATAGTGGGGTAACGTTAGCTACCCTCCAATCCATGGGCACTGTTCCCGAGTCTAATGAATTCTGAAAAATCATACTTAGTGCATCCGCTATCTCTAGGGCCACCTCCTTCAGTACCCTAGGATGCATGTTATCAGGCCCTGGGGATTTGTCCGCCTTCAATCCCTTTAGCTTCCTTAACACCATATCCTTAGAGATATTGATTTGCGTCAGTTCCTCCTTTGCCAATGTCCCTATTTTTCCTGATATCTCAGGGAGGTTTTTTGTGTCTTCCTTCGTAAAGACTGACCCAAAGTATGCATTTAGTTGGTCTGCCATTTCCTTATTTCCCATTATATATTCCCCCGTATCTGACTGCAATGGACCAACTTTGGTTTTCACCAGTCTTTTCCTCTTGATATACTTACAAAAGCTTTTGGAGTTAGTTTTTATATTTTCCGCCAGCTTGCTTTCGTAAGCTATTTTGCCCCTCTTGATTAAGCCATTTGTCCTCCTTTGCTCTATCTTAAACTGTTCCCAATCTTCTGCTCTGGTGCTTTTTTTGGCTATTTTATACGCCCTATCTTTGGATTTTATGCTGTCTCTAATTTCCCCTGTTATCCACAGTTGAGTCACCTTTTTAGATTTCCTTTTATGCCAGATTGGTATGAACAATTTTTGCAATTTTGTCATTCTATCTTTAAATGCTTGCCATTGTTTATCTACCTCCAGTCCTCCCAGGAACGTTGTCCAATCAGACCTACTCAGTTCCCGTCTAATGGCATCATAATTCCCCTTGTTTAAATTCAGGACCTTAGTCTCTGAGTCAATTTCTTCGCTCTCCATTTCGAGTGAGAAATCGATCATGTTATGATCGCTCTGACCCAAGGGTCCCCGTACAACAAGATTACTAATTAGTCCCTTCTCATTGCACAGTACCCAGTCCAATATAGCCTGTTCCTGAGTTGGTTCCTCGACATATTGATCCAGATAACCATCCCTTAAACACTCAAGGAATTCCTCCTCCTCATTATTTTTACTGATTAGGCTAGTCCAATCTATATGTAAGTTAAAGTCACCTATGATGACAGCTGTGCTCTTATTGCACGCTTCTCTAATTTCCCTCGTGATGCCCCCCCCAACCTCTATTTTACTATTTGGAGGCCTATATACCACTCCTATTAATGTTTTTCGCCCCTCGCTATTTCTTAGCTCCACCCATATAGATTCTGTATTAACTGAGTTAATATCCTTCCTTTCAATTGCATTTATCCCCTCTTTTACCAGCAATGCTACCCCTCCTCCCTTTCTTTTTTGTCGATCCTTCCTAAATACTGAATACCCCTGTATGTTAAGCTCCCAGCCCTGCTCACCCTGCAACCATGTTTCCGTAATCCCAATTAGATCATAATTATTAACCTCTATTTCCACAGCTAATTCATCTACCTTGTTCCTGATGCTTCTCGCATTAAGGTATAAAACCCTCAGGCTTTTTTTATGCTCACAGTTTTTATGAATTAGTTTGGCCCTTTGTTTTTTGTTCCTCAGCCTTTTACCATTTATTTCTGTCTGCCTTTCACTTTCCTCTATTTCACTACATAGGTTTCTAGCCCCCTGCCATACTAGTTTAAATGCTCCCGAACTGCTTTATCAAAAATTACCCCGAGAACATCAGTTCCATCTTTGCACAGGTGTAGACCGTCCCTTTTGTATAGGTCATACCTACCACAAAACTGGTTCCAATGCCTCAAAAATTTAAAACCCTCCCTCTTACACCACTGCTCAAGCCACATATTTAGCCTAACTATCCTGTTCTCTGTACTCTTACTAGCACATGGCACTGGTAGTAATCCAGAGATTACTACCTTCGAGGTCCTAATTTTTAGCTTGGCTCCTAACTCCCTAAATTCTACTTGTAGGACCTCTTCCCTTTTTTTTAGCTACGTCGTTGGTACCAACATGTATCACGACAACTGGCTGTTCCCCCTCCCCCTCCAGAATGTTCTGCACCCGCGCCGAGACATCCTTGACCCTTGCACCAGGGAGGCAACATACCATCCTGGAGTCTCGGTCGCGACCACAGAAACCCCTATCTATTCCCCTTACAATCGAATCCCCTATTACTATAGCCCTGCCACTCTTTTTCCCTCCCTTCTTTGCAACAGAGCCAGTCATGGTGCCATGAGCCTGGCTGCTGGTGCCTTCCCCCGATGAGTCATCCCCCCCGACAACAGCACCTAAGGCGGTGAACCTGTTGCTAAGGGAGACAACCCCAGGGGATTTCTGCACTACCTTCCTGCCCTTGCTCTGCCTTTTGGTCACCCATGTACTATCTACGCTGGCCTTAACCTGCGGTGTGACCAACTCACTAAATGTGCTATCCACAACCCTCTCAGAATCGTGGATGCTCCAAAGTGAGTCCATCCGCAGCTCAAGGGCCGTCATGCGGTCCCACATGAGCTGCAGCTGGACACACTTCCCGCACACATGGTTGTCAGAGACACAGGAAGCGTCCCTGATTTCCCACATGTTACAGGAGGAGCATGACACAGGTCCGAGCTCTACTGCCATGACTTAACCCTTATATTACTTTTTAATTTTCTAGTTTTAGTTTATTTATTGACTTTTGTTTTCCCGAAGCTTACTTAGACCAATGTATACTGTACTCCTCTTATTCCTTTTTAAACTAACCAAATCCCACTAGTTTTAGTTTTACTTTCTAGGAAGGTTTGAGGAAAGTACTTACCAGTTAGTCTTACCTCCCTGGTCTTTCGCTGACTTCCCGGTCTTGTGTCCCCTTGGTCCTACGCCGACTTCCCGCTCCTCCCGGTAACCGTCCTGCCCTGCTGAAAAGAAACTGAGACCAAAAAATTTGTGACCTCTGTTTTTAGACTGCTAAAAGACTAGTAGGTTAGAGGAGGAGGGTGGGTGGGGGTTCCTACTCTGTAGGAACTCGGGTTTAAGCCACCACCCTCCTTAAATGCCGTTCACCTGGGTGCTTCCCACCTGGTCCGCTTCCGGTCTCGTCACTCCCGACAACAGCCTGTGAAGAAAAGCCCGCGAAAGTGAGTTCAAATACTCACAGCACCTCACAGCACCTCCGGTCTCGTCGCTCCCGACAACAGCCTGTGAAGAAAAGCCCGCGAAAGTGAGTTCAAATACTCACAGCACCTCACAGCACCTCCGGTCTCGTCGGTCCCGACAACAGCCTGTGAAGAAAAGCCCGCGAAAGTGAGTTCAAATACTCACAGCACCTCACAGCACCTCCGGTCTCGTCGCTCCCGACAACAGCCTGTGAAGAAAAGCCCGCGAAAGTGAGTTCAAATACTCACAGCACCTCACAGCACCTCCGGTCTCGTCGCTCCCGACAACAGCCTGTGAAGAAAAGCCCGCGAAAGTGAGTTCAAATACTCACAGCACCTCACAGCACCTCCGGTCTCGTCGCTCCCGACAACAGCCTGTGAAGAAAAGCCCGCGAAAGTGAGTTCAAATACTCACAGCACCTCACAGCACCTCCGGTCTCGTCGCTCCCGACAACAGCCTGTGAAGAAAAGCCCGCGAAAGTGAGTTCAAATACTCACAGCACCTCCGGTCTCGTCGCTCCCGACAACAGCCTGTGAAGAAAAGCCCGCGAAAGTGAGTTCAAATACTCACAGCACCTCACAGCACCTCCGGTCTCGTCGCTCCCGACAACAGCCTGTGAAGAAATAATGTCATGCATTCTCCATCTATAACACCACAGAAAAAAAAAACTACAAGGAAGCTTAACACTTCCACTTGAGAGACAAGATATGAACGGTCAGGAATGTAATTATATCACTAGAGATACACAAATTAATTTTTTCCAGAATATAGCTTTGAATGTTGTGGTATGCATCGAAGTTCAAGACAGGGACCACAAGTTTTCTGAAGTAATTGTAGTTCATCAATGATGATAAGTATGTACTTCAAAAAGCTTTTCCCAATTTTCATGTACAATATTTTCATTTCTGCTGTCTATGAATAATTGGCCAGAATTTGCTGTCAAAGTAACAGTGAGGTTAATGGCACTCAGTTAATTATGCTCAAATAGTACAGCAACTTCAGGCGCGACTAAATGCGAATATTAAAAAGTTGCTGTCCAAGATGCGCAGCTCCGCTGTTAGCTTTGTGAAAATGGCATTTCGCTGTCTGCCTCACCACCGACATACATTGAACGGCGTGGTGTTGCTGCATTTGTGCAGTAGATACGTACTAAACTCGCCACAAAAAGTTAAGTCTTGTCCATTTCAGTCTAAGTACCCACCTACCGATGTGATAAGTGTTATTTACTGCCAGTCAGGATCTCTGGCACTGAAAATGAACTATTTACAAGTGTGCAGTCTCATTCCTTCAGTTTTTAACTATTGTAGATTCTAAAAATGTAAAATTTTACCTTTTAAATTGTTTTTCTTACATTTTCTTTCTGTACCTTTTTTTCTTTCTCTCTTAACCCAATCTTTCTTTCCTCTCTTTATTTCTTTCTGTACCTGATTTGACATTGGATTTACAGTTGCTTCTCAGTCCTTGTGCTGTTAATTTCACAATCCTTCAATCTGATTGGTTAAGGAGTGTAGCAGGCTGGTGGGGGCCGAGTAAGGGTTTAGCCCGTTACAGAACCTCACCTTTAAGAGGAAGGGTATGACCCCTTTAAGAACCTCGCCTTTAAAAAGGTAATTGCAACTGAAGTGCGGAGAGACATTCCCCAGCTAGCTTAGCATAAAAGGGTGAGGTTCAAGCGAAGTAGAGAGAGCTAAAAGAGGCACTGTAGTCTTGTTTTGCATTGTGTGAATTATAAAAAGTGTTTGAAACTAGGATTGTTCAAGGACTACTGTTAGTAGGAAATAAAGCTGTTGGACTATAACCTGGTGTTGTGCGACTTCTCACATTTGTCCACCCCAGTCCAACACCGGCATCTCCACATCATGGCTACTATTGACACCACAAACTGCCGGCTCAAAGTGGAGAGGATCTCCAAGAAGATCGCGCATATCGACACAGACATCAAGTTTCTACAGAGATGCAAGAAAGCTCTGACTATATATGCTGTGACTATATGCATCTCTTCACTTCACCTGACGAAGGAGCAGCGCTCCGAAAGCTTGTGATTTCAAATAAAGCTGTTGGACTATAACCTGGTTTTGTGCGACTTCTCACGTTAGTAGGAGAAAGGAGGTTCCGAGACAGTAGGACCGGGTAGCAGGAGATGAACAGTTGCTTGCCCTGTTCACTCAGATCCCAAATGCCCTGTTTCCCTCGCTGTGATGTTATCAGCTTGCATTTTCAGCAACTTGCCACGCAAAAAATGTAAAACTCTAAACGTGCAGGGACAAGTCGAACAAATTGCAGACCCAATTGGATGCCCTGCCACAGCAAATTATGGCCTAATATTTTTAAGTGGTGTGATGCAGAGATCTCAGAAGATTCATGAATTTAAAATTAAAAGGCATTGATCGCTAGTGGAGTGAATTCTGATGAATAACAAACCAAACACCCCTTCCTTCACAAGTATCTTTCTGTCTCCATATTGCCCCTCGATGGCTCAGTAATTCAATGCCCTCCAGCATTTATAAGGAGTTAGGTCACAGATCAGCCATGATCTCATTGAATGGCGGAACAGGCTCAAGGAACTAACTGGCCTACTCCTGTTTCTATGTAGTTCCAATGTAAGGTCACCGACCTGAAACGTTAACTCTGTTTCTCTCTCCATAGATGCTGCCTAACCTCTGAGTATTTCCAGCATTTACTGTTTTATATTGAGAAGGTCTGCTAACTGTAATGATTTTCTGGTGGTTACATTTGTTTTATACATCACTTTCTGGAGTGAGTCTTTGGATTAGTGCTACCATTTCTGCCTCTGAGTCAGAAAGCTGCTGCATTTCCTACATTACAACAGTGACAACTCTTCAAAAGTACTTCATTGGCTGTAAAGCACTTTGGGATGTCCTGAGGTCGTGAAAGGCGCTATATAAAAGCAAGTCCTTTTTTTCTAGCTCCTCCCACAGTGACTCCCCCACTGATGTTGTGTAACCAGGGGCGTAAACCTGTATCCAGGTGACATCACAAAGGAGCCAGCAGCCAGGAATGATGTCACAAAGCAGCCCTAGCCCCTCCCACTTGAGGTATTACAAGGCCACATGACCAGGCTCTGCTCCTGGTGTGCAGTCTCACTGGACATGAATGCAGATTGTGCAATCAGTCCTGGCTCCAACCCCATGTACTGAGACGCCAGGCAGGGAGCACAGCCTCCCAAAGTTACCCTTTAAGAATTCTCCCTCCAATCCTCCAAATATGAGGTCCTACTATTTAATGGCCCCCATGTCCACCTCTTGCTTTCTCCCTCCTTTTTTAATCAGGCAGTGTAATCTCCCACCTGCTTTGGCAGTGAGAGGTAGTTTGAAGAGATGGTATTGGGATGAGGCAGGAGCCATTACAACCTCCTATTTGTTCTGAAATCAGTCTTATCCCTGTAATAAGTTAGATATAAAGTAAAGCTCCTTCTACCCTGTCCCATGAATCATTCCCAGGGCAGGTACAATATTGGTTACATACAGAGTAAAGCTCCCGCTACACTGTCCCAACAAACACTCCCAGAGCAGGTACAGCACAGATTAGATACAGTGTATAACTTTCTCTTAATTGGTTCTGTAAGGGTTTCTCTGAACCTGTGAGATTCGTGTGGCTCTGTGCAGCCTGGATGCTAGTGCGAGTTTAGGCCTTGTTGCCTGTTCTGGTCTCCAGCCAGTCTGGGAGCACTAGACACCTGTGAGTGGTTCGACCCACTCGCCCTTACGGTTCTGACAGTGGACTTAGATGCAAGAGCAGTAATGGAGAGAAAACTCAGGTAGACCTGGTTGAATGGTACGAAATGGAAAATCTTTATTGCATATTATTCAAGATTACGAAATACATGTCATAAGCACAGATTAATGACAGTACAATCTTACACGCAGTTATATAACTAATTTCAGGGAAACGAGGAACGAACGACACATCGTAAATGGGGGCACACATTACAGTTATCCTTAAAACTTAAACCCTCCCCTATCAATACCTACTCTAAACTAGACTTGTAGGATCGAGACTCATGCTCACCACTCGTGATAACTCGGAGAATTCCGAAAACTCTGATCGGATGTTTTTCACAGCAGCACCTGATCACCCATGTGTCGATCAGGGGTCTCTGTACCCCACTTGTTTACTCGTTTCTGCTCCGGCTAGCAGGCTGGAACGTCTGCTGTCATGAAGATCTGTGTTGTCCTCGGAGTTCCGACTCTACTCAAAAAAGAGTCTTCCTGTGCCCTCGCACTGATGCGATAAAATTCGAAGAATAGTCTTCCTGGCTGTTCTGTAAAATTCAAAGATGGTCTTCCTGGGCAAGGAAAGTGTCTATTCGACCTACAGGCGCGGTCGGAGCTTACTGACCGTGGCGATACGTATGGTCTTCTTCTCTTCTCATCTCATCTCATCTCATCTCGGGCCTTCGGTTCCAACACCGTTTACCGACTTCTCGGGATGGTGCGCCCGTTTCAAGGCTTCACAGCCCAGTTCCACACAGATCTTCGCGGCACGCCACGAGGCAGATCCGGGCGGATCGTAAAGTTCAACAGTCTTTTGAAAAGAGACACGAGGCAAGCAGGAACAAGACGGCGAGTCAAGAGCAGCCACGAGGATAAGAGTCAACCGAATAAGAGAAAGATGGACGGTTGGAGCTTGCAGTTATAGTGCAAAACTCTTCCTTTTCCCGCCCAACCTTAATGTCTTTTCTTTTGTTAGGGTTTGGCGCTCAAATTTCTTGTATAGGGTGATCTCCGTTTTTAATGGGTTTCGGGGATACTCGTAACTGTCTGAGTACCTGTTAATATTTCTCCCATTGTTTAATCGGTCGGTATTCTCCCTGGAGGGGTTTTGGGGCTTCCAAATGTTTTCTGTAACTACCCGCTAACGGCTCTCTCATCGTAGAGTCGTTGGGATTTTGCATATTAATGTCTTTGGATGGGTTCTTGATTACTTGGTACAATAGCCCTTATTCGCACCTGGGAGACCGATTTCAGTATTTATGTGTATACTGCAAACCCATTTTGTCTCGTGTATTATCTTAAATGTGCTTAGTCTTGATCGATCTTGCACAAATGTTTATTGGAACGCCATCTTGTCTGCCTGTCGAAAAGTCTAGAATGTTCTGCCACGAGGCGTGGCGGCCATTTTACAGGCTGCTTGTGTCCACTTTGAAAACCTGACAGCATTCTGCTGAAATAAAGCTGTTTGAACGAAACTATGTGTTTTCTCCTTATTTATAAAATCGTGATATATTGCGAATTCTACAGTCCCTCCTGTTGATGCGAATAACTCCGCTTATCGTATCAAAAATATCGTGGTGAGCAATATTATCTCGATTTCTCCAGATCCAGAAAATTAATCCCATAACTTAAACTATCTAGGGTCTTTGCTTCGTCCTTATTTCCCAAGAAAATTACCTTCTTATAATACCGCAGGCATTATTTGCCTTTAAACTTACACCACTTGTTTTCCTTCCAGGCGTAACCAGGCCGATGCCTCTCGTATCACCTGTATATTCACATTTTTATTTAGGGAAAGGAAAAACAAAACAAAACCAAACAATCATTTTCAACTACAACACCATCACCAAAACAATCAAAACCAACTCTTAAACATGTCGAGTTCCAAACGTATTTACAGTTTCTGAAAAATCACGATCGAGTACAACACTTCCGAGGCGCACGTGGCAAGCGGGAGTGACGCCATTTTCCGATTACACGGTGCTTTCATCGTGCACGCGCACGTAACGTTCTCGCCACTCTCCCGTGTTTTCGTGCTTGGTGAGGCGTTTGCCTCTCTTACAATGTACGACCAATAGGTATACCACAATGAACACTTGGCATACAACTAAAATGTGGGAGGCTATTCTAATCCAGGAAGGCACTTCAATGTTGGTGAACAGATTCCACCACGGTGGAATTACTATGTCCAGAATGTCTGTCCCTATTTCGACAGTTTTCTGCTCTAGTGTGAAAAAATGTTTTTGTGACACCGTGACGGCTTTTAAAAGCTTGGTGAGGTGTTCAGGGAGAGGGGGAATGATGTATCCGAAATGCGCGACGAATCGCTGCAGGTCGGTGAAGTTCTCTTTTACGGTGAGATGAACCGTGGATGGTTCAGGGATTGGGACAATTCGCTGTTGTGCTACTTGAACTTCCGCCCTGGGTTTGAAACAGAAACTGCTGTCACTCACCGGACACCGGCTATGGTTTCCATGCTGGTAGTGTTGCGCTGCAGTGGTAACACAATATGTTCCACCCCCGATGTATGCTACCTGCGGAGGCACATGATCTTGTGCCATTGCCTCCATGGTGCAATTCATGGACTTGGCGCCAGCCGTTCTGAACCCGCACTGTGGTGTTAAAAAGGCATTCAAGTGCTGGGGACACAGTATTATGTGTGCTCCCCTGCCACGACAACCAGAGAGATCTGTACCTGTCATCGTTTGCTCCCAGCGGATGACGTAGGGTGGAACCGCTGCATAGCGAATGTGGGCTCCCCCCTGAATGACACCAATGTTCTCTACCCGATACACCGGGGCGGGCTTTGCTGTGTCGCCCAAAACCGGCATACGTAGTACTATACCCATAATGGTATGGTTTGATCGTCCGCAGTCCACGGGGACTGGGTATGCTTCTGAAGCTAGCCTGAGCTGGCACGGGCTTAACGCGTTCTGAAAAGGGTGGAGCACCCGCAGGTGTTTGTTACTTATCCAGGACGGGACCAAACCTTGTTTTAAATCCTCCAAATTACTGCGGCCCTCGCCCAGTAACCACGCCCCGTAAAGCACGCACACCTCGTTCTGCGCAGCTTGATCGGATGCATTTCGATCTTCCCTAATCAGGGCATTTACCGTTCTCGCGTGTTTCTCCAGCTCTGCTATAATTTCCTTTAAATGGAGAGTCATGGCTTGGTCCTCGTGTAAACCCGACCCAACCACCTTATTTTCATCTGTGAGAATGTCTTTTAATTGCGTTTTTAAGCCATTAATCTGGGTCTGCAGCTCCACGCTGTCTAGAGCGTTGACCACAGATGTACCTGTGTTGAAAGCAGTGAACCCGTCGTTCACAACACCCCTTCTTTGCCTCCCCACCTGATCAAAGACTTCATGTGGAGCGGTGTACAAACTTGTTTTATCAATTTCCGCGAAATCGAATTCGTAAAATTGTCTGAACATCTTGGTCAACAGGACCTGATATAACTGTTCCGTCTTTTTGGGGCACCACTCTGGTAACCGTACCTCAGTGAGATTTAAAATCACCGAGGCCACCGCGTAATGTACCCCCTGAAATAGTATCTGGTCTGTGGGGACCAGTACCAAACCATTCCCGGGTCCCTTACTGGTTTTAGGGCACCCTTCTTCCTTAGCTAGAACCACCGGAATCGTGGGCGGGGCTTTGCGTGGGCGCGTAATGAGTTCAGTGGCATTTACTGGGATCGGGGAGAATGGGGCTCCGCACCCCCTGGTACTCGCATCCCACCTCATCCCCTGTCCGTTATCCTGCCATTGATTAATGAAAAATATGGAGATGCCTTTGGGGCAAACGTACTTTGACCCCCACATACATACATAGATTCCCTCATCCGGTACCCACCATTTGTCCCAACAGACTCTCACTTGTCCGTTTGTCCCCGTAATTGTCCGATGGGTATTATTACCCAGTCATTCCCACTCGACCGAAGAGTTCCTCATGTTTTTGCTCAGCTTTCGCAGCCACCACCATCGGCTCAATGGGACATTCCCACTACAAGTCAAACAAATCCGTTTGCCGACGGTGACGCTGATCCTGGGTGCGATGATCCTTACTTTGGGGCACAGTAAAGAAGTCTCTTGGTAGGCAAAACCCGATGTGCTGGAATACTCCGTTGAGTTCGTTCCCAGCCATCCTGGCCACCTTCCCTTGTGGAAATAGGTGGTGGTCTCCTCAGCCTCCCGTCTTCCGGTCCCATCCACCGCGATGGGGGCCGTGTCCCCGGAGCATCCAAACACCACGACATCCTTGGTGCGGCCTCGATAGGCCAATCCACATCCGATTGCCGCGAGCAATACTAGAATTCGTTCCATCCTTCCTTGGTTCCTGTGATCAGATAGAATGAGGTAGCCAGCCTCGCAAGAGTCTCTGGCTTTTGTGAAGGGTGAGCGGGTCCCCTGACCTCGCCTCACGTAAACTTCAATGTTCGCTGGATAAACTTTAACTAAACCTATCTCTAAAACTCCCATCATTTACTTCATTATTAAACAAAATTTAACTACCAACTTAACTCGATTTAAAACTATAACCTCATAACCTTATCTAAAACTAGAAACTTATTCTTAGCCTTAAACTTATAAACTTAGAAACTTATCCTAAACTTATTACTGTACAGCGCCGCCCGTTCCCAGGGCGGCCCCTTTAAATTCTGAAAAGGCTGCCGCGAGCTCTTCCCGACGGTGGGAGGGCATTGACCCCCCCCTTTGATCTGCCACAGCCTGTTGCTGCTGCGCTGGGACTGGGCTCTTCCTGGGCTGCCTTAACCTTGAGCCTACGCCTTGGGACAGTCTGGGGACTTGACCATACCTTCCTGGGCTGGGGTATCCGACTTGACCTACGGAGAGTTGCCGGGGGCAGGAATCCCAGGACCGACGGACCGGGTTCCGAGACTTCCACCGTGGCGACCTGTGGTCCCACCACAGTCGCTGGCTCCGCCTCCCCTGGCTCCGCCTCCCTGACCTCGGGACTTGCAGCTTGTGGCACCGCCCTGCTCGGCCCAGCAGGCGACCCTTCACTCGCAGTCCCTACCTCCCTCGAGGGCAGGACGTTCAAGGCGGGCGGCTCGGGCTCTGAGGTTTCCACCGTCACGCCCTGTGGTCCCACAGTGGCTGGCTCCGCCTCCCCTAGCTCCTCCCTCCTGTGTTCGGGACCTGCAGCCTCGGTGTCCACCCTGCGTGGATCTCTATCTGCAGCCCCTGTCCCCCCTATACCTGAATCGGGGGCGACTCTTTCGTCCTCCGACTCCCACTCTTCACTACCTTCACTATCCTCATCTTCGTTGAGTTCCTGGAACTCTCCCTCATCTGACTCCCAACCCCACAAAAATGTTTCACAATTTTCCAGGATGTCTCCTTCCCTGATGCAAGCTGCTTTGCCTGTCTGTGTGCCCTGTGGTCCTACCTGGGGCTGCGAGTCCCCACTCGCAGGTTTTGCCCCTGTGGTTTTCCCTTGTGCACCTGGCTTGTACAGTTTGCACTGGTTTACGTGGAACCACTTAGTGCGCCGAGGTACTTTTACGGCGTATACCATGGGACTCGCCTTATCTACAATGTTGTAGGGTCCCATATACAGTGGTTCCAGACTCCCTACTCTGGCGTAGTTTCTGACCATGACCTGGTCTCCTACTTCCCACTCCCGCGTTTTGCGGGGTTCCAGCAACAGGCGATTGCCCTGATGCTGCCTTCCCATGTTCCCAGCCGCCTGCTCATACACCTGCTTCAGGCGCTCCAAGAGGGTCTGGGCGAACTTGTCCCTGCTTATCTCTTGGAGCTGACCCTCAGTGAGCACCGGCGCTAACACATGGGTGGGGGTTCGCATGATCCTCCCAGTCATCACCTCGTGCGGGTAATACCCCGTACTTTTTGACTGACTGGCCCGGACCCCCATGAGGACTAAAGGCAGAACTTCCGCCCATTTTTGGGGCGAGTTCCTAGTCTCTTTCCTCAATTTTTCCTTCAGGGTCCGGTTCATGCGTTCAACAATCCCGGATGACTGGGGATTGTGTGCTACGTGCCATTTCCCTTCAATGCCCAAAAGCATGAGGGTGTTCTGCATCACCTGGCCGGTGAAATGACTCCCTTGGTCTGACTCCACAAAACGGGGGAGTCCCCACCGCGAGAACACTTCCCGGACCAAGATTTTTGCAGTACCCAGTGCCGTAGCTGTTCGACAGGGGAAGGCTTCCACCCATTTGGAAAACACATCCACCAAGACGAGGCAGTATTTATAGCCTCCCTGGGTGGTGGGCAGGGGCCCTATATAGTCGATCTGTATCGACTGCCATGGTCCCTCTACCCTTCTTACGTGCCCCATGGGCACTTTCCTTTTCTGGGGGTCTGGGTTGTTTGCAGCGCACACGAGACAGCTTGCACAGAACTCGCGGACCTGTTCCCTGAGCCCCGGCCACCATCCCGCTTGCTCTACACGTTGCCAGGTAACCTCGGGCCCGGGGTGCCCTGCCCCTGGTCCCTCGTGAGCCAACTGGAGGAATTCCCTCCTGTGCTGCTGCGGCACAACCCACTGCTCTTCGTGGAACAGCATGCCTTCCTTAACTGAGAGGGTTGCCGTACTGTACGGACCCTCTACCTGCTTCCCCTCCGCAAGGGTTTTGAGGACTGCTTTTAGGGCGGGATCCTGGTTCTGGACGGTCTTAAGGTCTAGGGGCAATGCTACCCTGGTGTTCCCGGGATTCCTGTCCCTGCCTTGGATCGCTGCCATGGGTCTGGGCCCATAGGGGTCCCAGAAAATGCCGTTGCGGGCACCTTCCCTGGCCAGCGCATCCGCCTGCTGGTTGCCCTCCCCACGGGGCTCTGTGGAGGAGTGAGCTTTCACCTTATGGATGAAAATCTCTCCTTCCTCCCCTACTGCTGCTAGGATCTTTTCCAGCTAGGGCTTCACCGTTAAAGGTCGCCTGTCCGCGGAGGTATATCCACGGCGGGACCAAATGGCCAGGTATTCCGTACACGAATTGCATGTGAACATACTGTCCGAGCAAATCGTGTATGGGGTTGGGAAAATGTCTGGGTGGGTAACGACGTACACCACTGCAGACAGCTCAGCCTGCTGCACGCTCATGGTGCTAGGGAGCTTGATCGCCAGGGCAAGGTTTGCCGCAGGGTCATAAACTCCACACCCTGTGAGTCGTTCGCCAGCAGATACTGTGCTGGAACCATCAACATAAATCTCGCGCCCAGTGGGATGTATCCCGGCCCGCAAACCTATGTTGACTTCCCACACCCCTTCCACCGAACACCGGTGGGCTGTACCGGGGTATACCAAATTGGCCGCAAGCCTGGGCTCGCAAAGACCTTTAACTCTAAGATCCATCTGGGAAAGAAGAAGGGTCCAGCGCGCAATACGCACGCTGCTTACGGTCCCATCTTTAATCCTCCCATCTAGAAGCATCTTAGTTGGTGTGTGATGGGTGAGGAGAGTGATGGGAGAGAGCCCTGTGAAGATCGCTGATCTTTTCACAGCCCAATGCGTGGCTAAAAGATGCCTTTCGCAATTGGCGAAACTCCTCTCCACATCCGTTAACACTCTGGACGAATAGACAACCGGCCTCAGCTTGCCGTGACGCTCTTGGAGCAGCACAGCGCTCAAGCTGTCCCCGCTAACAGCTACCTCCAGGAAAAACTCCTTCCCCCCATCTATGGCCCCTAAGGCTGGCGCGGTCTGCAGATCCCTTTTTAACTTCTCGAAGGCTGCTTGGCAGCCCTCGTCCCAAGACCACTCCACTCCCTTATGGAGGAGTCGGAGCAGCGGCGCCGCTGTGGCCGCATAGTCTTCGATAAAATCCCTGCAGTAACCGGTCAGTCCCAAGAAGGACCTCACACCCCTTATGGTGTTGGGAATCGGTAACTCTTGCACCGACTCCCTCCTAGCCTTATCTATGGCTCTTTCCCCAGCGCGAATGGTCAGCCCCAGGAATTTTACTTCCTGCTGACCGATACGTGCTTTCTTAGGGTTCACTTTAAAACCCTTTCTCGCTAGCAGCTCCAATAACTCGGCCAGCAGTGGTCCATGCTCCTCCCTTGAATCCGTAAATAGGAGCAAATCATCCACGTACTGCACTATCTGATTGGGCTGACTAAACTCCTTTAAACTTCCTGCCATACACTGATGGAAAATGCTGGGGCTGTTGTGGAAACCCTGTGGCAGACAGTTCCATGTGTACTGTTGTCCTTTGAAAGTAAAGGCAAACTTGTACTGGTCCTCTCGCCGCAGCGGGATGGACCAAAAACCGTTCGAGATATCCAGCACCGTGAACGTGCTCGCGGACGCTGGGATACTCCCTATTAGGTCAGCAACTGCTGCTACCGTGGGCGCGCAGGCGGGAATGTTACTGTTAAGGACTCTGTAGTCCACTGTGGCCCTCCACGAATTATCCGGCTTCCTAACCGGCCATAATGGGGAGTTCACGTGTGTGGCTATCGGCCTCAACACGCCCTGCTGCACCAAGGAGGACATTGCTGTCTCCATGTCGGGTTCTGCTTCTTTGGGGAAGTTATACTGCTTTTGGGGCCGGGTCATGGGGTCCCCATCTACGCTGACCTCAAACCCGGTAACCCTCCCACAATCGTGCTTGTGGGTTGCAAACGCGTGCATATTATCTGACACGTACGTTTGCATGTCCGTTGGGACATCCGCGACCATAAGCCCGAGGTCGTAGCCTCCGGATGGCTTCATGGTACACAGGACCCCTGTTTCTTCCTCCCCCGGAATTACCACTACCTCGCCTTCTTCACTCTTAGCCCCCCAGAGACAGTGATTTCTGAGGTCCACGAGGATCCCGTGTCCTGATAGGAGATCGGACCCGAGGATACCTCTCCCACCCCCCTCCTGCCATTCCATCAGTATGCACTTCCACTTGATGTGGAGTGCTCCTAAACGAATGGATAGCGGAAGGGAGAACGCACCAGCCTGTTCTTTTCCCGTGAACCCTGCTAATGTGAATGGGACCTTGGTAGATAGCGGTGAGTCAAAAGGGCTATCTGTATGAATCACGGTGCAAGAAGCTCCCGTGTCCAACAAATAACTACCCTTCTGTTTCTCCAGCTCCATTTCCACCAGGGGTCGCTTCCACGCATCATAGCTGAGCGGACACAGGTAGACGGGCTGCGCGGGCTCTAGTCATTGGGTATTATTAGACGGGCCTGTGGCACCTGCGGGGCCGGTAGCAACCGCCACTTTTCCATGCGCACTCATGAGGTTACGCATGGCTCCCAACACTGTTTCGATGTCGTCGGGAGGGGTGGGTGCACTAGCTTCCCTAACAGAGACAGGCATCTGGGCTCGGGCTGCGGGATTTTTATCCCTGGAATCCTTCCAAGGGTTCCTGCAGTTCTTGCGCCAGTGCCCTGTCTTCCCACACCCGTAACAAGCATTACTTGCCTGCGGGGCGCGGTTACCCTCCTGATGCCACTCCTTTTGAGCCGGGGCTGCGGGTCGTACCTCATGTACTTTTCCTTTAAGGGGACGTGTTCCCATACCCCTGATATTACGGTACCCTACCGTGAGTCGATTTAAGACCGACTCCTCTGTAATGGCGGGGTCCGTGGGATCAAACCACGCTTTTGCCTGCTCTCTGACGGCTGGCAAACTGTTGGCTACTATACACCTGAGCCAATGAGTTAAACCGATGCCTTCCACATCGTCGCGCTCTGGCGCACCTGGGCAGCTGCGCTGGTATACTGGCCACAGCCTGTCGGCGAAAACCTTCGGGGGTTCTCCCTCCATTTGCACTGTCTGTCCCACTCTAACAAACAGACCTTCATCGTCCGTCCCCAATACTTCTAGGACCTCATTTCTTAGTGCCTCATAGGTCTTGGTTCCCCTCTTGCTCTCGTCCGAGAGACACTGAAGGATCGAACTACTCAATGAGAATAGCAGCATCTTTGCTGTTTCCCCATCGTCGCAGCCGTTAATGGCTGCGGTTTGCTCTATCTCCCTAAAATGCACGGAAGGGTCGTCTGACTCGGTCAGCTTCCGTACGTGACTGATCATAACCCTCAGCTGGTGTGAGCTGTGAGGCAACACAAGCTGGTTGAGGAGATTCCCTTGTTCCCCACCTGCTCCGTTCGGGCCTCTTTTGATGCCCGTGACCGACACAACGGTCCCTTTTCCACTTCTACCTCAGTGGGCTCTTTCGTTTCTTCTACCCCTTTCTCCCTTACCCAGGTTTCCGAATAGCTGGGTGGCGCGGAGGGCGTAGTGGCTAATACTTCCTCTGCTTTGCTAGGTGGGAATTTCTGAAACTCCTCATCCACTAACGGCTGGTGTGCTGACGGACTGATAAGGCACACCATGCCGTGTGCTTTGTTCACGGCCCTTTTAAGGTGCTCTATCTCCTTTTGGCAGACGCTATGATCGGCCCCCTGATACTTATCCTCAAGGGACATCTTATATGCCGCCCTAACCCCCGTTAAGCTCTCTTCCTGGGCTTTTATTTGGGCAGCCTGGCGGGCACATCGTTCCTTTAGTCTGCCCTCACTTAACTTTGCCTCAGTGACTTGGCACTCGAGGTAATCTATTTTTGCTTTATGGTGACTGGTGACTACCTGGCGTTCTTGGTGCAACGCATTTAAATTCCTAATGAGCAACTCCCCCCCAGAGACCTTCTCGTCCATTTCCTCCTCTAAATGCCTGATCCGAGCTGCTTGCGCTGTAATGACCTGGTTTGAAATCTGGACTTGTCTTTTATAACACATTAACCAGACCGCTTTCTCGACTGTCTTTTTATGTTCCTTACTATCTGTCCACCTCTCGGCTGCCTCTAGTGGACACTTATCCGCTAACAGGTCACTTATCCATTTCTTAGTTAAATTTACCTTTCCGAACACATAATCTGCTATTTTTTCTTGCATGACATTGCGTACATTCACACCAAAGTCTAACACACTACCCTCTCGCTGCCAGTGTCCTGCCGCGGTCACCATTTTCTGTAAGGGTTTCTCTGAACCTGTGAGATTCGTGTGGCTCTGTGCAGCCTGGATGCTAGTGCGAGTTTAGGCCTTGTTGCCTGTTCTGGTCTCCAGCCAGTCTGGGAGCACTAGACACCTGTGAGTGGTTCGACCCACTCGCCCTTACGGTTCTGACACTGGACTTAGATGCGAGAGCAGTAATGGAGAGAAAACTCAGGTAGACCCGGTTGAATGGTACGAAATGGAAAATCTTTATTGCATATTATTCAAGATTACGAAATACATGTCATAAGCACAGATTAATGACAGTACAATCTTACACGCAGTTATATAACTAATTTCAGGGAAACGAGGAACGAACGACACATCGTAAATGGGGGCACACATTACAGTTATCCTTAAAACTTAAACCCTCCCCTATCAATACCTACTCTAAACTAGACTTGTAGGATCGAGACTCATGCTCACCACTCGTGATAACTCGGAGAATTCCGAAAACTCTGATCGGATGTTTTTCACAGCAGCACCTGATCACCCACGTGTCGATCAGGGGTCTCTGTACCCCACTTGTTTACTCGTTTCTGCTCCGGCTAGCAGGCTGGAACGTCTGCTGTCATGAAGATCTGTGTTGTCCTCGGAGTTCCAACTCTACTCAAAAAAGAGTCTTCCTGTGCCCTCGCGCTGATGCGATAAAATTCGAAGAATAGTCTTCCTGGCTGTTCTGTAAAATTCAAAGATGGTCTTCCTGGGCAAGGAAAGTGTCTATTCGACCTACAGGCGCGGTCGGAGCTTACTGACCGTGGCGATACGTATGGTCTTCTTCTCTTCTCATCTCATCTCATCTCATCTCATCTCGGGCCTTCGGTTCCAACACCGTTTACCAACTTCTCGGGATGGTGCGCCCGTTTCAAGGCTTCACAGCCCAGTTCCACACAGATCTTCGCGGCACGCCACGAGGCAGATCCGGGCGGATCGTAAAGTTCAACAGTCTTTTGAAAAGAGACACGAGGCAAGCAGGAACAAGACGGCGAGTCAAGAGCAGCCACGAGGATAAGAGACAACCGAATAAGAGAAAGATGGACGGTTGGAGCTTGCAGTCATAGTGCAAAACTCTTCCTTTTCCCGCCCAACCTTAATGTCTTTTCTTTTGTTAGGGTTTGGCGCTCAAATTTCTTGTATAGGGTGATCTCCGTTTTTAATGGGTTTCGGGGATACTCGTAACTGTCTGAGTACCTGTTAATATTTCTCCCATTGTTTAATCGGTCGGTATTCTCCCTGGAGGGGTTTTGGGGCTTCCAAATGTTTTCTGTAACTACCCGCTAACGGCTCTCTCATCGTAGAGTCGTTGGGATTTTGCATATTAATGTCTTTGGATGGGTTCTTGATTACTTGGTACAATAGCCCTTATTCGCACCTGGGAGACCGATTTCAGTATTTATGTGTATACTGCAAATCCATGATGTCTCGTGTATTATCTTAAATGTGCTTAGTCTTGATCGATCTTGCACAAATGTTTATTGGAACGCCATCTTGTCTGCCTGTCGAAAAGTCTAGAATGTTCTGCCACGAGGCGTGGCGGCCATTTTACAGTCTGCTTGTGTCCACTTTGAAAACCTGACAGCATTCTGCTGAAATAAAGCTGTTTGAACGAAACTATGTGTTTTCTCCTTATTTATAAAATCGTGATATATTGCGAATTCTACAGTTCACCAACACAGCCAACTCAGATACAGCATGTGTTCAATGCAGCGTACAGCTACCTTGTCACTACTCAACGAAGCATACTAGCTCAGGTACAGCATGGGATGAGTACAGAATGAAAATCCCTCCACATGTAATTGTCAAGCACTCCCAGGTGAGGTATGGACAAGACTCACATATGAGTAAAGCTCTGTTCAACTTGTTGCATCAATGGCCAAACCTTTTGGCAGATGTCAAACAGCTCCCAGTAGCTGGTTAGATTAACACCTCTGCAAAATCCGAGACTGATGGGATTCTTAATAGAGTTTCATACCTGTTAAATCAATGTTGAAGCTTCCCGTTTTAACCTGTCTTCGACACTGGAGGTCTTGTTCCCACCAGATCTGCTCTGTGAACCCAGCGACATTTCTCCAGTCCCAGTTTAGTGTGGTGATGATTCAACTTCTCTCTGTCCATCTTCCTGATATACTGCTCACTCCAAGAAACTGTTCATATAAAATTCATTAATATTAATTCTAGATTCTGTAACTGGAATACAATGAGACTATTTTTGTGACTATGATTGGGCCGGAATTTGCTTAAGAAATGACGATGTGTGAACAACACATGCCATTATTAATGTGCAAATCAGCCAGCAACTTGTGGCAATAAAGAGATACCCCATGAATTGCAAATCCCCACAAGTTGCAGGACAATTTGCACTGGTCCACCGTTAGCCTTGCAAAAACGGCATCTCGCCCTTAACCTCTCCGTGGGTTTCATGCAGTTGCAGCATTTGCACATTAATTGCCCACAAAACTTAACACAGAAAGTTAATCTAATAAGTAGTAGTGTAAGTACCCTTTTAATGACGTGATAGTTGTTAATGATTGCCAATCATCTCTCTGGCTCCGAAAGTGAAAAATTAAAAGTATGGAGTCTCATTCCTTCAGGTAGAGAATTGTTGTCAATTTTATAAGTGTTACATTTTAAATTTCTTACTTTGCCTTTCTATCTTTTTTCTCTCTCTTATTCCAATCTTTCTTTCCTCTCTTTATTTCTCTTTCTGTGCCTGATTTGACATTTAATTCACACTCCTTCTCAGTCCTGCCTCTGTTTATTTCTCAATCCTTCAATCTCATTGGCTAAGGAGCTATACACTGTTGGTTCCATCGTTCACCAAGGTCCCAGATGACCTGTTACCCTTGCCGTGCCATTATCAGCTCACACTTACAGCAACTTAAAGGACCAACAATGTTTGCGCTGAAGGTTGCAGGAAAAAGTCTAAATAACCGGGCACGCCACGAGATGCCTCACTCCAGCAAATTCCGGCCCTAAATTTAATTTCAATATATTTGCAATTACAACATTAGGTTGTATTTACTATCAATTTGTTTCTTTCTTTCCATTTCCCTATTTATATGAAATAATCTCACTCACAGTGCCAGCTGCCAACTCCAGCACCTCCCACAGTAACTCCCACTGATGGTGTGTAACCAGGGGCATAAACCTGTCTCCAGGTGGCATCACAAAGGAGCCAGCAGCCAATGACACAGCAGTCAGGAATGACATCACAAAGCAGCCCAAGCCCCTCCCACTTGAGGTATTACAGGTCACATGACCAAGGTCTGCTCCCGGTGTGCAGTCTTCACTGAGCATGAATGCAAATTGTACTCAATCCTGGCTCAGATACAGTCCCTTGACATTATCCAATGATGAACAGTAGCTCAGGTACAGCTTGGGATGAATACAGAAAAAAATCCCTGTACATGTAAGTGTCAAGCACACCCAGGTGAGGTATTGGGAAGGTTTACATAAAGAAAAACTTGCATTTCTATCGCGCCTTTCACGACCACCGGACGTCTCAAAGTGCTTTACAGCCAATTAAGTACTTTTTTGGAGTGCAGTCACTGTTGTAATGTGATAAGGATTAAGCTTTGGTCAACTTGCCACAACAAAGGCCAAGCCGTATGGCAGATGTTGAACAGCTCCCAGCACCGTGGCAAAATCCTGACTGAACAGATTCTCAGTAGAGTTCCTTACCTTTCCAATCATTGCTGAAGCTTCTCGTTTTATCCCGTCATCGACACTGGGGATCTTAGACTACCAGATCTGCTCCAGTTTAGTGTGGTGGTCATTCGACTTCTCTCGCTCCACCTTCCCGAGATACTGTTCACTCCAAGAAACCTTTAAGATAAAAATAATTAATATTAATTTTAGACTCTGTAACTGGAATACAATGCAACTATATTTGTGACTATGACTATATTTCATTTGAATATATTTGCAATTAATGACATTTGGTTAAATTAGTTACTTTAATGTTAAATTGTTCTTTTCTTTCCCCATTCCTATGGACTAAACTCACTAAGTGTCAGATGTAACTCCAGCTCCTCCCACAGTGATACCCACTGATGTTGTGTAACCAGGGGTATAAACCTGTCTCCAGCTGACATCACAAAGGAGCCAGCAGCCAATCACATAGCAGCCAGGAAATAGGTCACAAAGCAGCCCAAGCCCCTCCCGCTTGAGGTATTACAGGGCACATGACCAGGCTCTGCTCCTGGTATGCAGTCTCACTGGGCATCAATGCAAATTCTACTCAGTCTTGGCTCCAACCCCGCTCCCATGTACTGAGACTCCAGAGGCCCTGTCAAAATACCCCTCATGAATTCTCCCTTCCATCCTCCAAATGTGAGGTCCGACTATTCAATGGCCCCCATGTCCTCCTCTTACTTTATACACCCCAAGGTTTCCCTCTCTTTATATCAGGCAGTGTTATCTCCCACCTGCTTTGGCAGTGAGAGGCAGGTTGTGAAAATGGTGTTTGGATGAGGCAGGGATATTAAAACCTTGCTGTGTTCTGAAACCAGTCTATTCCCTGTAACAGGAAGGGTCATCAGAGGCAATAAGTGAAGTGATCATCAGGTGTATCGAGAGGTGGGACCACTAGATAACGTCATGTGGACTCACTGAAGAGAATGATATAATTTACAATGTGATTTAATGGGTTAACGTGTTACGTATTAATTAAAAATAACCTGAACGTGTTGACATGTTATCATCACGTTAACAAGACGTTACTAAACACACACAAAAGCTCAAAAAAATACTTGAAAGAAATAAGCTTCAGGCAGTCAAGGAACAACAAGAGGTCAACTCAGCTCCCAATAGGAATAGGTAATATCGCTTCCATTGTATCAAGTGCCTTAGCTGGTAAGATTGTTAGCAATCTGACTTGTTAACAGTGATTTGTCTTGTACTAAGTAAAACGCTAATTACCAAAACCATTTTGGTATAGTTTTCTTCTGAATGTCTCACAAACTGGTGAGCCAGCCAGGAGGAGGTGGTGTGGTAGTTTAGAGATAATGAAGACATATAAAGTACAAGTCGCAGGAAAGTTGAACCGATCATTTTGACTGAACTGTATTATAGAAATACAGAGGAGAGGGAGTAAGATCCCCAATAGAGCAAAGTGACCATGAAGACATTTGGACGTCACCTCAAAAAAGACAACCTTGTTGCCAGCCCAGCTATTGTATTCAGGGCACTCGCACACATGTCCACTGCCCATACTCCAATTCCACGCCCCACTAGTTCGTGCAAGGAAGTACCCGGAGCTATGAATATGTACATTGATGGCTCCTCATATCATATTAATGGCCAGCCTCATACAGGGTTTGTTGTTTGCCTTCCACACAGCGTCCTCTCCTTTATATTAACGCCCAGCCAACATACCATGTGCGATATGCAATTGTACTGGTTGTACTAGATTTGACCGATGTAACATTACCGAAAGGTTTATGCGATGGACACAATGAAACGTGGCTACGAACAGCGTTAGATCACAAAATAGCGCCACTTCAGACAGTGTTCGGAGGGAAGCAAATGGGAAGGGTTGAGTAAGAGCAAGACAAGTATGATCAGCAGACTTCCTCCTGAAGGCAGAGGTCAGTGGGAGGTACGGTTACAGGAGCAGTGTTTAATACATTAGACAAAGGAAATCAATACTATCAGGCCAAATTTATAACACAATTGAAGAAATTGTTAACGTAAGAAAATAAAAGAGAGAAGGGACTAATAAGTGAACAAATGGAAAGCTTCATAGCATTTAAGGAAATTGTAGGGGCAATGAATTTAAGTCAAAATAAGGTAAACAAAATAATCAACAACCAAAATATCATCTCCTCCAATGCCTCCTGGGGAGTCAAGTGTAGTTTGTATTCATCCTACTGGAAAGGAATGATTGATGAATTCCAAAAAATTATGCTGGACGGGAGTTTACCTCATTAGATGTCTGCTGAACAATTACACAGATGGAGACCAGAAGAAGATATTGAGCCAGAGTTTGCTGCCAATATAACAGTCAGTGTAATGGCACACGCCGTTATGAATGCATATATCGTCCAACAGCTTGTGGCGAGGAAGAGATTCCCCATGAATTACAAATCGGCACAGGTTGCTGGTGGATTTGCCCTGCTCCATTACTAACTTCACGAAAATGGCAGCTCACCATGGACATTTGTCAAATGTCAAAAAGTTGCTGAATTTGCGCCGTAAATACGAACTAAAACTCCCGCAGATATTTAGGGCTGGTCTGAAATGATGCAAGTACCCTGTCAAAGGCGTGATTTATGGTCCCACATGTTACTTGAGCCTGGATTCACACAAAGGGAGCGTTTCAGCGGTGGGACTCTTTGTAGAAAGATCTGTCAGACCTGGGTAGCAGAGTTTTTTCAAATTTATCTGCCAGCAACAGTCCTGCAAGTGCTTAAAGAGGCTGGAGAGACAAAAAAAGAGAGAGAAAAATACCTTATCCACTAGGCATCGCAGTGCTTCTGTTTTTACTGGACAGCATAGAAGGGGACCGCAGGGCGTCAGTTGCAGTACAGCCGTACTAACTGCGTATAGTTCACCTGCACCTGAAATAACCTGCCAAAGGTTACCGGCATTCTGCCCAATGTGGTCGAGCTTCTGCCCAAGGTTGCCCAACTCCTGCCCAATGTTCTGCCCAGGGACCTTAATCTCCTGTCTCATGGAGCCAAGACATTACAGGTAGTTGCAATGCTCCGTAATTAACTTATTCTCAGCTCTGGGCTCCTGCAGTCCTCCTCCCATTCATCCTCAGGCTGGGCCCGACATCTACTCCCTCTTACAGGGGACCAGGAGACATCTCCCCTCAACAAGTCTATCCCATCTTACAGGGACACATCTCCCCAACCCAGAGGCCCCACGACAGCAGCTTGCCGACTGCCTGTGAGAGGGAAGTCACGTGTGCCTTATGCAGAGCCAGAGGGGCCGGGTGTTGGCGAGGGGGTGTGCCTCCCAGTGGAGGGTGGGTGGGGGGCGGTGAGGTGAGGTTTGTTGCAGTCAAGCGTACCCCCATAACAGCAGCGCCCCCCCCGCCCCCCCCCAGGTGCAGTATGGGGACAGATGTGACAACACCACTTCACGTCGCTTGCCAACCCCCCCCCCTCAACCCACCGGGGCGTGCCACCTCCTCAACCTCCTGCTGCCCCCCCCCACCCCGTTCCTACACCTCCTCCCCCCCCCACTCACCCCCTTCTTCGAGCCCTCTGCAGCTCCCCACGCAAGTGTCCTCTGAGGCACCCCCTCAGTGCCCTCTGCAGCCCCTGCGTCCTCTGCAGCGTGTTCATCACATAAATTTTATCTTCACATTGAATGCACGACACGTGAAAAGGCAACTCACCAAAGCGGTATGTGCCAGTGCTCACATGCTGCACGAGCATCCGCCCACTCTAATCACGAAAGTGGTTTGAAACATGCGGCACATTTACAAATGTTCTCTGTCTCCAGGCAAGAAATGTGACACTCACCTTGGCTGAATCCACTGTCTGATTGGGCATCAGACGGTAAACTTCTGTGGCCCTGTAGCTGAATGGTCCTTTCCTCATAGTGGGTAATTTCCCTCAGGATGGGAGCACCTCACCCTATCCCACCCCCACAGACATACACCACTCTCTGGCATTAGGAGCCATCTTACCCTACACAGACAGAAAATTGAAGATTAGTTTGTGGCTGTTGCTGAGAGAGATCGAAAAGGTCAGGAACATGCATTTCGACTAATTGTTTTTTAACACCCCAAATCTCTTGTAGTAGGGAAAAGAGATGTTTAAAACCACTTGGTGAGGGCTGTCGCCCATGACAACTGTGGTTTTTGACCAATTGACATTCGATTGAGAACTGACTACACAAACAAGCTTTGGCTAGTACATTGAGTGAATCAGAAATAAATGGCATTTTTAAAAAAAAAATCTAAATTTGAAAACGTATAATAATCTGAACACACCTTCACAGCGCTGGTTAGGTCATCACATTCTCAGTCACACTTTTTTGTCTACTTTTCCTATTGTAAATTCCTATGTTCACATTTACCAATCAATTTTCCAATATCAATTGTCTTTTGTTGCCATATAATTACAAACTCTGGCCATTAGATTGTTCGGTATTATCTTTTGCTCAAAATGCTTTCTGAAAAAAATGTCCTGCAGTAGCTGAAAGAGAGCATAACCACCTCTCCTTGGCATTCAACGGCATTACCATCGCTAAGTCCCCAACCATCAACAACCTGGGTGCCACCATTGACCAGAAATTGAACTAGACCAGCCTCATTAATGCCGTAACTACTAGAGCAGGTTAGAGGCTGGTAATTTGTGGCGAGTTGCTCACCTCATGACTCCCCAAAACCTCTCTACCACCTACAAGGCACAAGTCAAGAGTGTGCTGGAATACTCTCCGTGGATGCAGCTCTAACAACACTCAAGAAACTAGACACTATCCAGGACAAAGCAGTCTGCTTGATCGGTACCCCATCCATTGGCTTAAGCATCCATTCCCTCCACCACCGGCATACAGTGGCTGCAGTGTGTACTCTCTACAAGATGTACTGCAGCAACTCGCCAAGGCCTCTGTGAGCTCCACCATCTAGAAGTACAAGGGCAGCAGGTGCAGGGGAACACCATCACCTCCAAGTTCCCCTTCAAGTCACACCATCGTGACTTGGACATATATCGCCGTTCCTTCATCGTCGCTGGGTCATAATCCTAGAAAACTCTACCTAAAAGCATTGTGGGAGCACCTTCATCATACGGACTGCAGTGGTTCAAGCAGAAGGCCCACCACCACCTTTTCAAGGGCAAGTAGGGATGGGCAATAAATGCTGGCTTTGCGAGCAACACCCACATCCTGAGAATTTTTTTTTTTAAAGAATAGGGGGGAGAAATTCAGTATCGCCCCATTTGGGGCGCAATTATCGGCCGGGCGCAAAGATTAGCGCCTGGCGCTAATTATCGCCACCGACTGCAAACTTGACTTTTATCACCCCTGGAGGTGATTGGAGTGCTAAATCAGGCGCTTCACACCTGTCTTAAGGCGCAAAGGCCGAGGAGCGAGGCGCTACCTCAGAGCGCTGGCGAAGCTCATGTGATGTCAGTCAGCAATGGAACACACACACAATGGCACGGGCCAGTTCTTAAAGGGGATGGTTAATCTTGCTTTCCATCCACATCCTGCTCATTGCAGCCTTGAATCTCGGCCTGGAGAGACCTGCACATCAAATCTGCTGGAAAGATCAATGGAAAGTACCAGGCAAAGAGCTCAGAGTGCAGCCCCCACAGTCTCTTCTAAATCGATACAAGGAATGGCAAATCAAAATGAACCTGCAAAGTGCTGCTCAGTACCCAAAACTCCTTCACACAACGTTGAATCTCTCCAGAAGTCTCTCTCTCTCTCGCTCAGAATGCGTAGTTCAAAAATGGCACCAACAATAAAAGGCAGGAAGCGGTCGCCTTTAAATAGCGCTCCCCCTTTCCCTTCATGACTGCAGAACGCTCCCCTCAACCTGTCGTTGCTAGCGTCAGGCGGTAAGGCAGGGGGCGCCACTCAATATCCGCTCCGGGGCGATACCGGGGCGTTGCGCACTCGACTGACGTCACGATCTGCCAGCGCAGGAGATCGTGGCGGTAGTGTTTAGCGCCGCCGCAAAATGTCTAGTTAATTTCGCGAGCGGCGCAAACTTCGCCGCGCCTGGGCGCTAGATGCTTTGCGCCCCATTAGCGCCCTCTTAAGGCGCTAACGGGAGGCGCAACCAACTGAATTTTTCCCCCCTCGGAGTTCATTGCAGTTTCTCAGGGTGGTTGGAAGTGGGTAGCGGTGTAGCACAGTGTTCGTTCTGGAACCGCTTCTGTTTTCTGTGCACATCAATGATTTGGATATATGGCTCGAGGGAGTGGTGTCCAGATTTGGAGATGATGCTGAAATCGGAGGTAGGGTTAACAATTCTGATAACCAAAGGTAGCTGTAAGGGGACACTGATAAGATATTTACCAATATGGACTGGATGGTCCGAACGGCCAGTTTCCGTATTGAAATGTCTTTGTAATTCGTACTCATTTCAGTATTTCCGAAAGAAAACATGATTTTTGATCAAACAAAAAGCCTAATTATCTGATCCACGTTTTGCTGACAGAAAATGTAAACATTTCCATTGCTGGCATCTGTGAGAGAGATAGAGACACTGTAGAAAACAGACAGATTGGCAGAAAGAGAGAAAGGCTGTTGTTGGGTAAAGACACAAAGGTTACAGAAACATGATGATCCTTAGTATCTGACTGATGTATTCTAGGATCTAATAAGGTGCTTCTTCTACATGCCCCCTCTCCCCCTCCAAGAGGCAGGAGTATGTGAAGTGATGAACTGCTTTAGCTGCAGTACAGGCTTCTGGGACGGAGATAGCCTACTTTTTTGCCCGTGTGGAGACATTATGCAGGGGTGTGGTGGGGTGGGGGGCGGGGGGTGATTGCTGTCTTAGAGGTTCTGAAGATGTTGTCCTTCTGATAGATAGCAATATCATTCCATATTTAACCTTGCTACTAACCAGACCCACTGATCTGCATGACAGCAGACCCAAATGAAGCAATGAGATTATTACGGTCACCAAGCCTGCCCACAATGGAGTGCATGGCCTATATGGCAGTAGTCCGATCATTCATTAGAGATACTGTGGCTGGCCTTAGGGCCTCTTACTTGGTGCTCCACTGTAGATATCCCTGAAGCTGCCCATGCTCCATGTTGGACTGTAGTGCTTTAATTCCATGCATTAACACAGCGCATGTGTGGATACTGCACTCTTGCGTACTTGCTGTCATCTGTTAAAGGGTGATTGGAACAGTCTACAACAACTACACCAATCCTTAATGCTCAAAAAACCTCCTTTTAAAACAGGTCTCCGATGGTCAAGATTCCTGTCCTCATCAGCTAAGGATGGATTCCAGACAGCAGGTTCCTTTTGCAACTGACTTGTGCTCTTGTACATCGCTGAGCCTACTCTCAGCAACTTCATTGCCAAAATTCTCCAGCTTGGATGTATCCGAGTAGGCGATTTGCAGGATTAGGGTGAGGGACAGCGGAGGCTGTCGTGTGCTGGCTTCCTCAAGTTCACTGGAATCTGAGTCAGCTTCACTTACACAAGAAGAGGAACGAATGTTAGTGCTGTCTTAATGACAACTCTTGAGATGGAGCATTCCTTTCGAATGACCGACAGAGAAATCTGCTTCAGCATATCGTTTAGTTCCAGTGAGTGAATGAACAGGAATGAAACAAAAGAGAAGTTTCACACAAACACTGAGCCGGAGGCAGGCCTCTCCACTATCCTATGTTCCCACAATGTTCACTCTGCCTTAGATCTGTTAGGCCTGCTCTTCAAAGGAGGAAAGAAGACAGAGGTTATGGGGGCCTTCTCCCAAGCATGATTTCTCCTCATTATGCACAGTGTTCTCCTGCAAATAGGGTAGAAGCATTTGACAAATTTTAACTGTCAGGAAGTCATACAGGATATTCATGTATCAGTGTTATCAATTATATGAACATGCATCATTCAGGTGCAGTAGATCGAAGGATTAGTTGGGGGAAAGTCATAGGGGTAAAAATTCAGTTGGTTGCGCCTCCCGTTAGCGCCTTAAATGGGCGCTAATGGGGCGTTAAGGCGCTAACGCCCGGGCGCAGCGCTGTTTGCGCCGCTCGAGAACTTAACTTGAGATTGTGCGGCGGCGCTAAAACTTAGTGCTGCGACCACCTGCGCGCGCAGATTGTGACGTCATTCCGTGGTGCAACGCCCTTGGGGCGCCCCGGAGCGGAAATTGAGTGGCGCCCCCTGCCTTACCGCCTGGCGCTTCCAACGACCGGAAGACTGGAACGTTATCAATCGGTGTGGGGCTGGGGGGGGCGCTATTTAAAGGGGGCCTCTTCCTGTCTTTTTCTGTGGTCGACATTTATGCACCACTCGTTCTGAGAGAGAGAGAGAGATTCGGAGAGAGAGAGAGAGAGACTTCTACATTGACTCAACGCTTTGTGAGGTAGTTTTGCCTAGTTCATCCTAACTTTGCTGCTACTTTCGTTGCTGTACCTCATTACTTTTCTGGCAAAGAGAATATGGGGGCTGCAATGATTGGGGGCGTCGCCCTGCTCCAGCTCAATCGGAGGAGAGTGAGACGCAGACAGAGAGTGGCAATGATGGCCAGACGGAGGAGGGCCATCAGGCGCATGTACAGGAGAGCTTACCCTCCCAGGGTATATCGTGAACAGCTCTCCTACATCCACATGTCCGAGGAGCTGTGTTTGCGAAGGCTGCGATTCAGCAAGGAGGTGGTCACTGAGCTCTGCCACCTGCTGCAGCCAGATCTGCAGCCTCAGCTGAGG
Organism: Squalus acanthias; assembly: GCA_030390025.1. NCBI lineage: Eukaryota > Metazoa > Chordata > Chondrichthyes > Squaliformes > Squalidae > Squalus > Squalus acanthias. The sequence goes on from CM059440.1 coordinate 73,081,559, forward strand.
TCCAGGACGTCTCTGTCGGTGGCAGTGAAGGTCACAGTGGCTTTGAACTTCTACGCCACTGGCTCATTCCAAGCTGCTGTTGGGGACCTCGCCAATATCTCCCAGTTTGCGGTGCATCGCTGCATCCGGCAGGTCACCAATGCCCTCTTCACAAGGAGACGAGACTTCATCTCCTTCCCTATGACCCCAGACAAGCAGCATGACCGTGCTATGGGCTTTGCGAGGGTAGCGGGCTTCCCCATGGTGCAGGGCGCCATTGACTGCACGCATGTGGCTTTGCGTGCTCCGCGAGAGAATGCAGAGGAGTTCCGGAACAGAAAGGGGTTCCATTCCTTGAATGTGCAGTTGGTCTGTGACCACAGACAGGTGATTCTCGCTGTCAATGCCCACTATCCGGGCAGCTGCCACGATGCTTTCATCCTGCGCCAGAGTACTGTGGCAGAAATTTTCGAGGCACCGCATCAGCCAGTTGGTTGGCTTCTGGGGGACAAGGGGTACGCATTGAGCACCTGGCTGATGACACCGGTCCGTGCGCCAAACACCCCTGCCGAGCTGCGGTACCAGGAAAGCCAACAAGCAACGAGGAACATTATTGAGCGCACAATCGGCGTGCTCAAACAACGATTCCGCTGTCTGGACCATTCCGGAGGAGCCCTGCAGTACTCGCCTGAGCAAGTTTCCAAATTCGTAGTGGTGTGCTGCATGTTGCACAACATGGCAATCCTCAGGACGCAGCCAATGCCACCAGGCCTTGCAGCACCACAAGAGGAGGAGGAGGAAGAGGAGGAACAGGCCGAGGACGATGATCAGCAGCAGCACCAAGGCAGGAGGGCGGCCCACAATGGTCAAACTGCAAGGGCCGTCCGTCAACGACTAATAGCAAGCCGCTTCTAGGGCCCCTGCCAGTGCTACAAACACGAATCAACCCAGCATGCAACCCCTAAGCCGGCCAAGGCACCAATAATTCCAACCACCAGCCATGTATATTTTGAATACAGAAACTTATTTATTGTACAAACTCTGTGTGTGTCAATTCCTCATGACAAACTCATAGAAATAAACACAAAAAAACAGTCAATAACATAACTGGTTCTCACAACCTGGAGATAATGTCCAAAACACTAAACAAAAGTTGGGCCATGAACCTCGGCCTTTAATAAAAAAATGACCAGCATTTTGGCACACCTCCTACTTTTTGCCCTTCGAGGGTGATCTCCTTCCCTTGCGCACTTCCCCCCTTCTAACCCTACTGCTCCTCCGTAATGGGACCTCAGTGGCTGCAGCAAGGCTGGTGGAAGGCTGCTGATTGTCAGACCCTGACACTGCAGATGCCCCTGAAGGACGGCCTCGACCACTTCTGGGCCTGGAGGGCCCGGCTGCAGACTGCACCAACTCTGCATGGGCGGCAGCAGTCTGTCCTACAGGCGGTGGCAAGTGCAGTGGAGAAGTGACAGTGTTGGCAGCAGGAATGCTGTCATCGTGAGAGAGGACAGCAACTCCCTGCTCGCCCGACACACTGGCACTCCCACGGGGCAGCACTTCAGCATCCGGAGCAATTTGCCGGAGAACAGATTGCTGGCCTGCTGCGGCGCGGTGACAGCCCCGGGGACATGTGCACGAACCATCGAGGATGGCAGCAGTCAGTGCTCGCGTGGCCTCAATCTGAGTCTGCATGAGAGCAGTCTCAGATGGGTTCCTGGCAGCCAGTGACTGAATTGCAGCAGTAAGCTTTAGTGTGGCATCCGCCTGTGCTACAGCGAAGTGCTCCACACTCCTTGCCAGTGCCTCAATGCATTCGGGCACCCTTCCCACTGCACCCATGAGCTCAGTGTGCATGCCCACCGCCTGGCTGTTCATTTCTGCAATCAGCCGCTCCTCCTCTGCGTCCATTGCATTAGGAGTGTCTGGCATACTCTCCCTCTGGGGAGAAGGCTCCCGTTCTTCCCTCCCCCCGCCATGGCGTTGCTGCAGCCCGCTGGGTCCTGGAACTTCACCATCATCAGCCCCTTCCCCCCTGCTCCCCCGTTCTTCCCTCCCCCCCCAATGGCATTGCTGCAGCCCGCTGGGTCCTGGAACTTCACCATCATCAGCCCCTTCCCCCCTGCTCCCCTCCGGGGAAGGCGTGTTCCCAGTGTGGCCATGGGCTTCCTCGGGAGAGGGTGGCACTGATGCTCCGGCTTCCTCTTCCTCCTCAGCTGCAGCATCACTCCCAGTGGCAGCTTCAGGGACCATCTCCTCAGCTGGTGAATCACCATCTGAAAGCAGGGAGGTACAAGAGTGGCTTTAGCGTGAGGACAGGGTGGCAGTAAGGGAGGAATAAGTGCAGCGAGTTAGCAAGTTGGATTGAAAGTGTCAAAGGCTGGTATTGTGAGGGACAAGTGGAAGGACAGAGGACAAAAAGGTGATGACCTTACCATTGCTGTCCACAACGGGGTCGGCGTCTCCAGTGGCGACGGGACCGATCACCCGGCTTGCCACAATCCTGTGGACGCGCTCCTCCAGATCGCTGAGGGGTTGCAGCTGAAGCCGCCCTCCACCCGTCCGTTGCTGCTGTCTCCGATTATGAGCCAGCTTAGCCTGCAAGAAAAAGGACAGCATCTGAGTCAATATACAGCCATGGTCTTGCCTGATGTGCCTCCCATAGGTGAATAGCCCTTACAATATGCAGCCATGGTCTTGCCTGATGTGCCTCCCATAGGTGAATAGCCCTTACTGTATGCAGCCATGGTCTTGCCTGATGTGCCTCCCATAGGTGAATAGCCCTTACTGTATGCAAAGTGTGGAATGTGTGTGTGTGTTTGATGAAAGGGCCATAGGTGTTGCATGAGTGTTGTGCATTGGGGTTTTAAGACCCTCTGGCCATAGAGTGAGGTTGAGATGGAGGGATGGAGAGGTATTGAGAAAAAGCCACTCACCCTGACGACCCAAGTGAGGTCGTTGAACTTTTTGCGGCACTGGACATGGGTCCTGGGCACCATGCTCCTGGAGGAGACGCTCTGAGCCACCTCCCTCCACACTCTTCTGAACTCGCGTGGCAAAGGCCTCCTGCCACTCTCCGGGAACAGCATGCATCGTCTGCGCTCCACTGCGTCAACCAGAGCATCCAAGGCCCGCTCGGTGAAGCGATGAGCGCGTTCTCTCACCCTCTCCATGCTTGGCAGCAAAATGGATTACAGGTCTCTCCAGGCTGAGATTCAAGGCTGCAATGAGCAGGGTGTGGCTGGGGAGCAAGTGGCCCCCCCCGCTTTAAGAAGTGTCCGGCGCCAGTGTGTCTGTGTTCCCTCGCTAACTGGCAGCAGCTGCGCTGCGCTCGTGCGCTGAGGTAGCGCCTCACTCCTAGGCCTTTGCGCCTTAAGAGAGGTGTGCAGCGCCTAATTTAGCGCTCCACTCACCTCCCGGGGCGGTAAAAGTGAAGTTTCCTGTCAGTGCCGATAATTAGCGCCAGGCGCTAATATTTGCGCGCGGACGATATTTGCGCCCCAAATGGGGCGCGACCTAATTTCTACCCCATAGAGTCATAACAGCACAGAAGGAGGCCATTTGGCCCATCGAGTCCGTGCCAGCTCTCTGTAGAGCAATCCAGTCAGTCTCATTCCCCTGCTCTATCCCCGTAGCCCTGCAAGTTTATTTCCCTCAATTGCCTATCCAGTTACCCTTGAAAACATTGAGTGTCTCCGCTTCCCCCAGTTCCGTCGGCAGCGAGTTCCAGGTCCTCACCACTCACTGCGTAAAAAAGTTTTTCCTCACATCCCCCCTGTATCTCTTGCCCAAAACCTTAAATCCGTGTCCCCTAGTCGCTGTATCATCAACTAGTAGGAACAGCCTTTCCCCGTCTAGCCTATCCAAACACCTCCATCAAATCACCCCTCAACCTCCTTTGCTCTAATGAAAACAAATCCAGCTTCTCCCACCTGTCCTTGTAGCTAAGATCCCCCATCCCCAGAACCGTTCTGGTAAATCTCCTCTGCACCCTCTCAAGTGCCTTCACATCCTTCCTAAAGTGTGGTGACCAGAACTGGACGCAATACTCCAGTTGTGGCCTAACCAGCGCTTTATAAAGGTTCAGCATAACTTCTCTACTTTTGTACTCAATACCTCTATTTATGAAGCTCAAGATCCCATATGCTTTGCTAACCACTCTCTCAATATGTCCCGCCACCTTCAGGGACCTATGCACATTAACTCCCTGTTCCTTCTGTCCCTCCACACTCTTTAAAACTGTGCCATTAAGTGTATATTGTCTCTCCCTATTCCTTCTGCCAAAACACATCACCTCACACTTCTCTGTATTAAATTCCACCTGCCACTTGTCTGCCCATTCTGCTAGCCTTTCTGTGTCCTGTTGCAGTCGATTGGTATCATCCTCACTGTTTGCCATACCCCCAAGTTTGGTGTCATCAGCAAATTTATAAATTCTACAATGTATTCCAATATCCAGGTCATTTATATATATCAAAAAAAGCATTGGCCCCAGCACTGACCCTTGGGGAACACCACTGTCTGCCATCCTCCAGTCTGAAAAACAGCCATTTAACACAACTAGCTGTTTTCTGTCCTTAAGCCAATTCCTTATCCAAGCTGCCACTGACCCATCTATTCCATGAGCCCCAATTTTGTTAACCAGCCTTCTATGTGGTACTTTGTCAAACGCCTTCCTAAAATTCATGTAGACAACATCCATTGCATTCCCTTCATCAATCCTCCCTGTTACTTAATCAAGAAATTCAATTAGATTAGTCAAACACGATCTGCCTTTTACAAATCCGTGTTGGCTCTCCTTAATTAAGTGCCCGTTCATGTTTTCCTTGATTATTGTTTCTAAAACTTTACCCACCACTGATGTTAAACTGACCAGCCTGTAGTTACTAGGATTCTCCTTACACCCTTGAACAATGGTGTCACATTTGCCACTTTTCAATCCTCAGGCACCTCCCCCGCATCTAGGGAAGATTGGAAAATTATCTCCTCCCCCAATTCCCTTGGCAACTTGGGATGCAAGCCATCTGGACCAGGCGACTTATCCACTTGAAGCATACCCAGTCTTTCTAGTGCATCCTGTCCATCAATTTTCACCTCTTCCATTGCTTCTATCTTTTCCACTTCTACCGATATTTTGTCAGCATCCATCTCCTTAGTAAACACCGATACAAAGTACTCCTTGAGTATTCTAGCCTTGCCCTGCACCTCTAAGCATATATCACCTTCTTTGTCCCTAATAGGCCCCACCCCGCCTCTTACTACCTGTTTAGTGTTTACATGCCGGTAGAAGATTTTTGGGTTCCATTTTATGTTAACTGCCATTCTACTCTCATATTCTCTCTTTGGCAATCTTATTTTCATCTTCACTTCCCCTCTCAACTTATTGTATTTGGCCTGGTTCTCCCTTGAAGAATTCACCTGACATGCATCATACACCCTCTTTTTTTGTTTCATCATCTTCTCTATCTCCCTCATCATCCAAGGAGCCCTTGCTTTGGTTCCCTTACCCTTCCCTCTTGTTGGAATGTACCTAGCCTGTACTTGGAACATCTCCTCCTTAAAGATCACCCATTGTTCCATTACAGTTTTTCCTGTCAGTCTTTGGTTCCATTTTACCCTGGATAGATCCTTTTGCATCCCATTGAAGTTAGCCCTATTCCAGTTTAGAAGTTCCACTCTAGATTGTTACGTGCTCCTCTCCATTGCCAGTCTAAATCTTATGACACGATGACCACTCGTACCCAAGTGTTCTCCCACAGACACTTGGTCGACATGGCCCACCTCATTCCCCAGCACCAGATCCAGCAATGCCTCCTTCCTAGTTGGGCCAAGAACATACTGGTCAAGGAAATTCTCCTGAACACATTTCAGAAATTCCTCCCCCTCTTTTCCCTTTACCCTAGCATTATCCCAATCGATATTTGGGTAATGAAAGTCCCCTAATATCACCACTCTATAGCTCCTGCATATCACTGCAAGTATTTGAGAATGTGAAGGAAGGATCACATAGTGGGAAAGGGAGCTGCTGTGAAGCATATTGGGTGTTTATACGAAGCATTCAAAGTATTGCAAGACTGTGGGGTTGGTGGGGGGTGGGGGGGTGCAGTATATGCAATAGAAATTTAATATATATCATCTACGTGTGGTTTTGATGGTATCTACTACCTTGACGCTCCTACTGAGGTCATTCAATTTTTTGCAGCACTATCACTCCCCTATGCCGACAAAATCATATATGCCCCATTAAACTGCCAATTCCCACTTACTAATGAACAGACTCCTAATGACAGGTATTATTCATGGTGGGACTTCACCAGCAAAATGAAAATTAGCTGAACTAGAAAATATACATGGACTCAGCACACTAATCATCAGGTATGTACTAATATTACACTGTCTAACCCATGCCACAATGGAGACTCCAGATGCAAATTAGGGTCTTGGTTTTCACCAGATGATCTAATGATTTCAAACTCCCGTTGTGCTTTACTTCATTTCAGGAGGCACAACAAGAGAAAGAGAGAGAGAGAAATGTAGAATAAGGTTAGAACAGGAAAGAAAGAATAAAAGCCAGAGGAGGAAAGAATCTTCCAGAGAGAAACAGGGAATCAATAAGTGGATTTTTTTATCCTATTTTCCCTCTCTGTCTGAGGCAATGGGCTAGGACCTGCTCCAAGACTGCTCTGCAATACCATTTAATAGTTAGCAGCTGGACAGTGTGTGCAAATGTCCCAGGATGACTGGGGGCTCAATTTTCACTGGCCCGTGGAGGCGGGTTTGGAGGCGGGAGTGGTGTGAAAATAGCAGATTCGGGGCTCCCGAACCCATCCCGCCCCCAACCCGCCTCCATGCCAGTTTCCCAGGAGGCGGGTACCCGACCTGTGCTGGGACCCGCCTCCCCGAGGCGGGAAGGGGATTACTGCCAATAAACTGTCTGTGGTACAGGTAGTTAACAGGCAGTTTTTTGCCTAATCCCTATTTTTAGCCCTGAAGTGTGGGCTTCCCGACAGGTCCGAACCACGCCGATTTAGCAAGGCGGACCGTCGGTCTGGAGGGCTTGGAGGGGTCGAGATGTCCGGTGTGCAGGTGAGTGATGGGTGCAAGAGTGCAGAGGTAAGTGTGTTTGGTGTGTGTAAAGTGTTTTAAGAACTTTTACTTACCTTAACTTTGTCCTGCAGGCTAGCTTCCTTAAGGTGTCGGGAGTCCCTCACATCCACGGCAGAGAAAGCAGAATGGCCGCGGAGCTGTCAAAAGCTGCAGTCTCTGCTTTCTGTGCTGGATTGATTTCTAACTGAGTCTAAGTACAGGGACTCAAGTTAGAAATCATATTGTCAGTGTTTGACAGCTTCACAGAGCTGTCAAACGCTGAAATTTCATCTGTCAAAAGCTCTTGACAGATGAAATTTCAATGGCTGACGTCACCTGTATCCAAGGGACCCTTGATTGGCCTGCTAAGCCCGCAGTGGGTTGGCCACAAGTTGATGGAGGCGGGACTACAACCCAAAAAGTGGGAGTCCCGCCTCCATCACGTCCCCATTGACAAAATCCAGCCCCCTGTCTGATCCCCCTTCCCTTTTAGAGAAGCTTGACTCCCAGTGTGGGGGAAGCCCAAGCACAGAACTGGATTCCGTCATGGTGCAGTATTGGAGCATTCCAACTAAAAGTGAGCAACGCTGCTATAGATATTACAGATGGTGAATTTTGCTGCACCAGCAACAAAGCTTAAAGATTATTCATTACGTTTACAGAAATTACTGTTTCACACCAGCAGGCTGTATGATTTTGAATTAGGTATATGTTTGTTCAGTGTTAAGGCAATAAAAATTACATGGATCAAGAATTCCCTGCAATGCAGTTGTCAGGTACCATTTCTTCTAGTGTTTATTCTTTTACTTTCAAAAATCATTTCTTTACTATTTTCACTTTTCCAGTTCATACCTTCCAGTACCACAGACAGTACTTTACTCAAAACTGGCAGTTAACCTGTTCCAAGACTGGTGCAAATATTTGTCAATAACATAAAAAAAACATAAGAAGACAAGAATTAGAAGCAGCAGTCGGCCATACGGCCCCTCGAGCCTGCTCCACCATTCAATAAGATCATGGCTGATCTATGACCTTAACTCCACTTTCCTGCCCTATCCCCATATCCCCTGATTCCCCTAGAGTCCAAAAATCTATCTATCTCAACCTTGAATATACTCAACAACTAGGCATCCACAGCCCTTTGGGGCAGGGAATTCCAAAGATTTACAACCCTCTGAGTGAAGAAGTTCCTCCTCGTCTCAGTCTTAAAAGGTCAACCCCTTATCCTGAGACTATGCCCCCTAGTTCTGGACTCTCCAACCATGGGAAAACAATCTCTCAGCATCTATCCTGTCAATCCCCTCAGAATCTTATATGTTTCAATGAGATCTCCTCTCATTCTTCTAAATTCCAAAGAGTATAGGCCTAATCTACTCAATCTCTCCTCATAGGACAACCCTCTCATCCCAGGGATTAGTCTAGTGAATCTTTGTTTAACCACCTCTAAGGCAAATATATCCTTCCTTAGATAAGGAGACCAAAACTGTACACAGTACTCCAGGCGTGGTCTCACCAAAGCCCTGTACAATTGTAGCAAGACTTCCTTACTCTTGTACTCTAACCCCCTTGCAATAAAGGCCAACATGCCATTTGCCTTCCTAATTGCTTGAAGTACCTGCATGCTAACTCTGTGTTTCCTGTACGAGGACACCTAAATCCCTCTGAACACCAACATTTAATAGTTTCTCACCATTTAAAAAATATTCTGTTTTTCTATTCTTCTTACCAAAGTGAATAACCTCAGATTTCCCCACATTATACTCCATCTGCCACCTTATTACCCACTCACTTAACCTGTCTATATCCCTTTGCAGACTCTTTGTGTCCTCCTCACTGCTTACTTTCCCACCTAGCTTTGTATCATCAGCAAACTTGGATACATTGCACTCTGTCTCTTCATCTAAGTCATTGGGCCAGATTTTCCGACCCCCACAGGTGCGTACAAGGTGCGTACGTGTCCGTAGGGGCCGCGCAAGTGCCGGTTTGAGGCATGCGAAGCGCATGCGCTGAAACCCGGCACTTGCGATCGGTCAAGAATTCTCTTGACAGATCATCCACCTGGCCAAGAAAAGTGCCTCTGCGGGTGGAGAGTTGCACTTTTTGCACAACTTCCGCCCGCTGAATGCCTGTCAAATTCTTACGCCTGGTAAGAGCAGTAAGGCCTGCTTTTACCAGCTTAAGAGTTTAAAAAAATAGAAAAATTAAATTTGATAACTCATTTATAAAATACTCTTCAAAAAGGTAAGTTTATTTTTAGCCCCGTAAAAACATTCAATTTTTTTTCAAAAAATTACATGTTTGTTTAAAATATTTAATTAAATGACATTTTAAATATGTAATTTAAAAAATATATATTTTCTGTATGTACAGAACTGTCAAAAGTATGAATGGGGAATTCCCTTCTTCCATTGGTTGGGCTGGCCCATGTGATCCCAGGAGCGCCTACGAACCGCTTGTGTCCCTGGGATACGTGGGGCTCTGCCCGCGCAGACCCGGAGAGGCCCAAGAGCGCAAGTCGCCATTCCTCCCGGGCCACCAGGTAAATTCGTAGGCAGTTTGCAGGTCGAAGGCATTCGCCCGTGGGAAGCCTCCGATCGCAAATGTTGGCCCATAAATACAGATTGTGAATAGCTGAGGCCCAAGCACTGATCCTTGCAGCACCCCACTAGTTACAGCTGCCAATCTGAAAATGACCCGTTTGTCCCAACTCTTTGCTTTCTGTCCATTAACCAATCCTCTATCCATGCTAATACATTACTTTCAATCCCATGAGCTTTTATCTTGTGCAACAACCTTTTTTGTGGCACCTTATCGAATGCCTTTTGGAAATCCAAATATACTACATCCACTGGTTCCCCTTTATCTACCCTGCTAGCTACACCCTCAATAAACTCCAATAAATTTGTCAAACACAATTTCCCTTTCATAAAACCATGTTGACTCTGCCTAATTATATTAATCACCAGGTGGAGCACAAGTACAAGCTAAACCAACTACATCATCAATTTCCCATTCCCCCAAACCATGTAGCAGAAACACATGATGACCTAGTTGAGACCAGGCTCCTCCATGTTGCAAAAATTGTGTGCTCCAAACTCAGTCTTACCACTCTGAAATGTACTGCAATGAATACACTACATAGACACTATTTTTCACGTGAAATTATAGCAACACACAGTTCAACAAATATTGTAAAGTTAATTCAGAGGACTTTCCTCCAAATTACTACCTGAAAACAGCCAGTCTCAGAGTGCAGAATAGTGACATGACAATAGGCGATTTGGCCAATTTTCCCTCTCCCAACCTCTTCAACTGCCATTTTTATTTTCTTCAGAACCAATTAAAAATTTTGACTGGAACATTTAGGGAGCTTTCTCCCCCTTTAAAACTAACTCTCCACATTTGGCTGCTGCAGTATCATGACATTTCCTTTTCCCACATTGATGGACTATCAGTGAAGAGTGGAGATACCACTGGGAGGCTTAATTGACTTGGCAACTAGTTATATCATTAAGCGTCACCTAGCTATTTGATGAAGGACATAAGAAATATTTGCTTCACTAATATTGGCCTGCAAACTGGGTCACTGCTCCTCCCCAACCTTCATCAAACAACCCATTAACTGAATATCTTGGGGGGATATTGAGTCGCGCCCCCTTTGGGGTGCTAACTTCGCCGGGGTGCTACTTTTAGCATCCCGAAAAAATTAGCGCCCCCGCAGTCGAAATTCATCGGTAGCGCCTCAAGACGGAAGCGGGGCACTACTGGAAACGCCCCGCCTCCCTCTTGGGGCGCTGCGAGGGAATATCGCGGCGCTACGTGCCGCAGCGCCACGTCGTGCCGTGGTACTGCAGGCCTTCCTCCCCTTATTAAAGGGGAGGGGCCGAGCGCAGCGTGACCCGGGGTCCAGCTGGGCCACCAGGGATCGGAGTGCCGGCAAAAGAGCCCAGCACTCAAGAGGAGTGCTGGGCTAACGGAGCGCAGCCGGCATTCCGCGGGGGGTGGAGTTGGTCAGAAGGCCGGGGACGGCAACGGGGGCAGGTGCTGGCAGGCAGCCAGCAACAAAAATGGCCGCCCGGCACCTTGCCTTTAATTAGCGCCTCCCTGGCCGCAGGTAGGCCCCCCTGACCCCGTCGGACATAGCGTCCGGCGGTAAGTCAGGGGGCGCTACCGAAGATCGCAGCGGGGTGCTGTGCACGGCAATGACATCATCGCCGGCGGCACAGCGCCGCGGGGCGCTAACGGTTACCACCGCCGTTAACCTCCCGCTGAATTTCGCAGGAGGCGTTGGCGGCACCATGCCCGGGCGCTAGTTGCTTTGTGCCCCGTTAGCGCCCGCTAATGGGAGGCGCAAAGCAACTGAATTTTTCAGCCAATCTCTTACATTGTCCATTTGAGTCTCTCAGTGAGAATGTCAAATAGTGTCAATTTGAGGTCATATTTTGAGCAATAAACATTTAACCTCTGGGAGATAGGAAGTTACTAACCATCCCTATTTTAAATGAGGAACTTTAATTCCATCTGTCTGAGCAGGGTTTGAAATCTTTACCTATATCAAAAGGGTGGTTTAATAAAATTCTGCGTTATCAAGTTGACAAAGTTGAGAAAAATGTATGTATTTAAAAGCTTAACTTTGCAATAAATTTAATATAGTAATACATTTAACAAGTAATGAGATTCCTTTTATAAGGCTAGTTTTACAAAATTACAATTCTGTGGGGAAAGTCTCATCTGCTGGGAGCGCCTATTACGAAATTTGGAGTTTTGTCTGCTGGAAGCAAAATTTTGTAAAGTTGGCCATTAATTTCTCGGAGCCTTTTTATTTTTTAAGGATGCGTTGAGAGATTTTATATGAAAAGATTTGTAATATTTTAGCAATATAAATGTTAAGGCTGGCTTGGAGTGAGGAAGAAGACTAATTTCAGTCAAAGAGTTCATAACACACGGTCAGTCACTAATGAATTATGTTCAGCCTGAGTGGAAATGTTTAATCACATCACACACTTGGCTACATTCTGTTTTAGATAGAACTTTTGCAGTAGATTCCTACCCTGAGGGTAATACTTGATTGCTCATTAAAGGAGAACAAGCATTGTGAGGTAGCTGCACAGAAAGCATCGTATCATGTACTAGATACAACTTTTGCCATAGAATCTTAACCTATGGGCTAGAAATTCATTATAGCCCAGGAATGGGCGGTATCTTTAGAAAAGTTTGAGAATTAGTGCCAGGTACTAATGCTTAAGACTGCACGCAAAATTCTTTCTCACTGCTCAAAGAAATGATTGGGGCGCTAAATCAAGTCTTAAAGGCCTAGCTCAGTGGTGTTACACTCAAAGGGTAGACCAATATCAGGTGCAGTCTAATCTCAACTCCTCATTGCCACAGGCTTTTCCTAGAACTTAAAGGGGAGGCTCATTGATGCTGCAGCACCCCATTCTCAGCATTGCTGGCTGTACAGCTGCTTCAGCATGAAGAAGCACATAGAAACATAGAAACATAGAAACATAGAAACATAGAAACATAGAAACATAGAATCTAGGAGCAGGAGTAGGCCATTCGGCCCGTCGAGCCTGCTCCGCCATTCAATACGATCATGGCTGATCATCCAAATCCAGTACCCTGTCCCTGCTTTAATCCCCACAGTACACATATCCCACCCTACCCCCGTAACCCCACGTATTTAATTCCCCCTAACATATCCCATCCTATCCCCATAACCCCACATATTTAATCCCCCCTAACACTAAGGGTCAATTTTATCATAGCCAAATCAACCTAACCCACACATTTTTGGACAACAAGGAGAAGGAGCCGGAGGACTGAGGCAGGTGTGCTCATGGCAGATCCACCTCAGTTGGGTGGTCAGGGTGATTGAATGCTTCAACAAATGCTACAGACCACCATCTGTACCACAAGCTTCACAAACTGCCCAAAGCACTGTGAAGGAAATAGCCATATTCCAAGAAATACATCATCCTATAAACAGATTTGATAATATTAAAACATGACAAACTGGGGTTAAAAATCTAAAAGCCTTGGCAACACAAGCCATAAAACAGAAATACAGGCTTATGAGATAAAGATCAGTTGTTGACAAGAGCTGTAAAACACCAAACAAGCTTTGAAATGGGAATGGGATATTGACAAAGACAAAGCCCCTATTGAAGCAAACCATTGGTGCTTCCAGAATGTCTAGAGTTTGGGAGAAACACAATGGAATGACCCAAGTAAAGTGTTATAATCTAACACGTCGAACAGGTGCACAGAACATTAAAAAAAACAAGTGCCTTTGAAAAAATTACATCAAGTAAAAGAAATACCTGCCGTAAAATAGTTTTATGTTAAACTTAGAAACAGGAGACATGATTCTTAATACAACCAATTGAAGTAAATAAGAAATGCATGGAACATCCTAGATGAAGTGTTTACAAGCTGTAAAAGGTACAAATAGGAAGGCTTTGAAAATATAATGGGCCAAAAATTCGGCACTTACCGGTTGAGTACGCGCTGTGTACTCACCCGTAAGGCCTCCTGAAGTGCCGGTTTCCTGCATGCACTGCGCATGCGTGGGAAACCGGAACTTCTGGTCTCGTGAAGGGAGCGGTTCAGAGGTGCACGCAGCGAACTTAGGTTTTTTTTCAGGTTTCTCCGGGAGGGTAAGTATTGAAGAAGCTGTGCTTTTAAAAAGGAGGCGCTAGACCCGTTTTCAACAAGGTAAGTGGTTAATTAATTACAATTAAAACATTTTTTCAACAGGTTTATCTTTTTTAGATACTTTAAAGAAAGGTAAGTTTATTTTTAGCAATGTTAAAAAGTATTTTAATTTTTTCAAAAATTTAAATTTTTGTTTAAAGTAGTTAATTTATTTAACTTATAGTTATTTTAAAAATGTGATGGGTTTTTAAAAAAAATATTTGAAGTTTAGGTGTTGTTTTGGGGCCGATTTCAATTCATAGATTTGACAGGTCTTCCTGTCAAATCTATGAATGAAAGATGGTCTGCTGCCATTGGCTCTCCATGGCCCACGTGATCCCAAGGGACGCATCGCACTAACTACGCCCCTGGGATACACAAGCACTGCGCGCCGGCAGTTGGGGGAGGCCCAGGAGCTGAAGTCCCCGTGGGCCCAGAGGTCAATGGCAGGCGCGGTAGGTAGGTGCGCGCGGGATCCTTGCACCCGCGGGAAGCCAGGGAGCCTAATTTCTGGGCCAATATCAATAGATGACACCAAGCAATTACATTGTGTTTGTATTGAAAATGGAATAGTTAGGAGACACGACGTCTAGCTTACAAGTAGTTATGTGATATTAGAAATCCAATAGAAAGATTTCCTAATAATAGCATCAAATAGATAAATCAATAATAACCATTTTATAATCATTTTTGAAACACCTAAACAGGAGGCAGGATTCTAAAAGCTAACAGCTGAAATGACAGTAAAGAATAGAAGAAAGTCAGCAAAGAATGACTTGAGACAATTAGTTTACATCAGCAGGAAAACTTCAAAGGATAAACCACCAAAAAAAGATATAAAAATAAGAGCTTTTCAAATGGACAGTCAGAAGTCCCTGAATGGGGCAAGCGTTTCTCAACTTCACAGGCACGCTCTGTAAGTTTTTAACTCTGAGTCTCGGGTAATCAAGGTATTTGATTTTGGTGGATATTCTGGATTAAGAAATAAGTAGAAGTGTGGAAATGTAACGAAGTTAAGATTTGAGAATAAGGATCTCTGATAAGAAATGTAAGCTATTTGTATTTTGAACGGTTAAAGTCGCGATTGACTTATCAGCTGTAAACTGAATATCGGTTCTTTAATAAATCTATGTATTTTTAGAATTGTCTCACAGAGTATTTCTGTATAAACTCGCAAACTCAATTTCTGTACACTCAAAGGAGTTGCAGAATTCTGGGGGGTATTCCGGACCCTCATAATGTCCAGAAGGTTACAGTCTAGTTAAACTTATTAAAAGTGCTATCCAGAAGATGGCAACATCTTCACGTCGTTCCTTTCCTTTAGGGAGAGGTAGTCTGACCTTTAGACCCAATTAAGCGTCTTATAGGATTCGGCTATCTTTAACTTTAGTTGAAGGTGAACGTCTGGGGAATACGCCTGATCTGGGGTAGCCTGAAAAGGGCTAGGACTTGTAATTATCCCTTCAGCACCATACCCCCAGTGCTCACCCACCAACAATCTCTACCTACCAACACTCACACCCACATCTCACACCTTGCACACAATGACAGCTATTCAACTATGGCAGGCACAAGGCTCATTAGTTATTAGAATGATTGTGATATGTGAGATATTTTTATGCATAAACTTATTCATGGAGTTTGCAATATTTTGTGGTCTCTCTCATTTCACCTTCATGCCCAGGAGGATTATGTGATATAGCATGACACAGGGACAATATGATGGGCATGTGGTGAGCAAAAGGGATCTGGGGTTTAAGTCATCCTGCTGTGAGGCTGGAGGTCTGTTTGAGGAGGTGGCAGAGTTCTGTGACCACCACCTTGGTGATGCGGAGCCATCTAATACACTGCTCCTCGCTTAACTGAAGGTAGGAGAAGTGCTGTCGGAATATCCTTGGAGGGTAAGGCCTCCTGGGGAGAGCCCTGATGGCCCTCCTCATCCCTCTGCGCACATGTTCCCGTATTTCTCGCTGCTTACGTTCCCTCTGCTGTAGGTCCTGGAGGCTGAGGTGACGCCAGTACAGCCCCCATAATGTTGCCAAGTGTAGCAGTTTGAATCTTTGAACAATAAATGTAGCCACTTTGCACTTGCCAGAAGACTGCTGATAAAAAAGAAGCTTGAAATTACTCATACAAACTGCTCCACCGGCTGAAACTGACAAGAAGCCACTGAAACTAACCTGCCCTGACAGCTGGGAGTGATTAATGCTGATGCCTTTAAATAACGTCGCTGGAGCCAGCTTCCGTCAGCTGTGCGCCTGCTCTCCCTGTTGCTGTCTGGTCATGGCGCAAGGGTAATTGGCGACAATGAATTTTGAAGATCGGGCACCCGGTGAGCGTTGCACGCTCACTGACATCATGATTTGCCTGGTGTTGAAGTCCCCGGCGGCACCTTTTACCGGCGGCGCAACGGGGGGGTGGGGGGGTGGCTGGGCGGATTTGCCGCGCGGCGCTGAATTCGCCTCACCCCTGCGCGACTGCATCAGCACCCTGTTACCACCCTCTGCAGGCGCTAAATGGAAGCGCTAACCTGCCAAATTTTTCCCCCTTCATATTAACTTCAGCTTTTAAGTGAGTTTCTGTTCGCAATGTTCAGTTCGTTAAAGGGATTGCAGTCAGACAGTGTTTTAGCTTGTGTGAGGAGAGGCCACAAAATGATCTCTGTTAGCTCTAGCTTTGAAAAGATAAAAGATAAGTTTGGAAAATTACGAATGCGAGTCAGGCTTGGTGAGTTAAAACTGAAGTCCAACTAATTGGATGAGGTAATACTTTGAAAGATACAGTTTCTCACGTAGCTAGAGTGAAAGAAAGGTATAAACAAGGGGGTGCTAGAATCGATATTTCAGAATTCGACAAGGCTTAGCCTGCCGTTCCCCTTGAGCTTGAAACCTTTGACCGTGAATTCTCCGGTACGTTGTATCACAAGCTTCTCAAGTATGTGTGTAATTATTATTAGCAATGGTTAACATTGTATCTGTGTAATTGTTGGTAATAATAGTTATCATTGTATATTTAAATCCTATGAAAGCCAATAAATGCCGTTGAACCCTATTACCTTATGGAATAACTTACCAACTTATAAGTTAAAACATCCATTCCCTAACATTTGAACGAGCATTTTCACAAGCAAAGAAAATCTGTTGAAGCCACTTTTGAGAGAAAAAAATCATTATGATAGCAGGCATTTGGAAACATAATAGAAATTACTGTTGATGATATTAGTGGGCAAGCCCTTAAGTGGATTTGTATGACATTTTTCTGTCTAATTTTTTAACCGAGATTTTAATCAATTTAAAATGGTGCAATTAATGCCTGTGGATAAAGGAATGTCATACAAAGGTGTGAAGTGTTTCTCTCCTAATATCGCCAAAAATAATTTCCAGGCTACGAGTGTTTTCTATATTATTCTTCCACCTGAGTGATACAGACATGAAAAGAAGGTCAAGACATACCCATCAAGCCCACTCCATCCAGGTATATATGCAATCTTCCAACTGTTCACCCACTTCCTTACCACACAGTCATGTGTGACAGCAAAAAACAGATATCTGCAGCCAAATTAGGAAAAACTTTAGGTAGCTTCTTCAGACTCCTGCAGGTAATAAGACAAGTTCTAGCAGACCAATTCATAATCCATCATAATCAGAGCGAACAAGACACTTACCATTGATAACTGGATTTGCCCTCTTCACTTAGGAACTTGGCAAATTCCCTTTTAGAGTGCATTTATATTACAATTGTAGTGTCAAAGTGTCGTGCTTCGGCTTTACACAGATGCTGCACGTCTAGTGTAACTGTCGCCTGAATATGGTGTCATGCATGACCTGACACACGATTTACACTCCAAGCTTAGCACTGGTGTGAAGTGGTTTTGGTTTCACACCAGTCCTGAACTTGTGGAGTGTGAGTGCATTGCTGAAGGACACTTTGTGGCTGCTTACCCACCACGTGCGTCAGCAGTTTGCTCCAGAGGGTGATGACTCGGTAAAAAGAAATACTTCCTGACAGGCAGATCTTTTCCTCCAGACTTTATAGGCGTGACTTATTGTCCTGATATTCCGAAGCATAATCTTTCCAACTGGAGTGAGTGTAATCCCTTCATGATTTTAAAAATCTTAATAAAATCCCGCCCCCTCCAAGCCTCCATTTCTCCAAAGTATACAAGCTTAATTTCAGGAACCTTTTCTCATAACTAAGAGCTCTAGGTTTGATAGCATCCTCTTTTCCCAGTGCTGCATCTACTCCAGAGCCTCGATATCCTTCACCACATGTAGGAATAAAAACTGACACAATATTATAAGTGTATGGACATACCAGAGGTTTATATAACGTAAGTGTGGTACTCTTCATTTTGTAATCTATGGTCCACCAATACAAATTAAAACACTGGCCCGGATTTTCCGGGGCCTATGACCAAGTACGCACAGCATACGCGGCCGTAAGTGCCCCGCAAGTTCCGGGATTCCGCGTGCGATGCGCAAAAACCCGGAACTTGCGATCTGTCAGGAGTCTGCTTGACGGATCATACACATCCGCAGGAAATGGACACTCGCTGGCGCAGAGACTGCCCAGCGAATGCCCACACGCAAGGACTTCTTTTACCAGTGTAAGGATTTAAATAAATATTAAAATAACATTTTAAAAATGATTTAAACAATCAAAAACCTTTAAAATTAGTTTAGCTTATTTCTGGCCCCTTTAAAAATGTTTAAATTTAGTTTTCAAAAAAGTAAAATTTTTGTTTTAAATGTTTAATTAAATTGTATTTTAATTCATTTTGAACGTGTGATGATTTGTTTTTATTTCAGTGTTGTCAGAGTGTGTTTTTTTTTAGGGGATTCCTATTCATGCTCCTGGGGATTCCGTATGTAAATGGGATCCCCATAAGCATAATAGGAATCTCCCTTCGTGATTGGTTGAGCCGGCCCACGTGATCCCAGGGATGCTTGCGAACCGTGTGCGCCCCTGGGACCCGTGGGCCTTTACGCAGGCGTACACCTGCAGGCCCAGGAGCGCGAATGTTCGAAGGTCCGTAACCATCTGGTAGGTGCGTACTTTTCTTGCGCTTCAGAAGCGTTCGCTACCGACCATAATTTCCACCACGATATCTGCGTTCCCTGTAACAACCTCACACTGCTTGTGTACCTTTAAGGAACAATCAACTATTATCTTCCAGTCTTTTCTCTAGCTCTGTTACCTTTAATGATGGTTACGCCTGCATGGTATAAACGTGCCTGCAGTTCCCTAACCTGGAGTGCACTTGTGCACATTAAATGACAAGTGCCACATGCAGGTCCATTCACTTCTCTAAGTCATTCTGTAACCTAATGATTGGATCTGAATTATTAACCCCAACACATGGGGCTGAATTTCGCCGGCGCTCAGAGGGCGGGTTCTGAGGCGGGTCCGCTGTCATAATGGCAGTGATTGGCAGCGAGGGGGAAGTCTGCTCTGAACCCGCCTCCTTGTTAATTTCCCAAGTGCCGGCTCTGCCTGCGGTTTGCAGACCCGGCACTAAGCGGCGAGTCAGGCAATTGAGATACTTAAGAAGCTGCTTACAGGTATTTAAGCAGCATTTTACCAGGTCCTAATGATTTTTCCATGTTTTTTTACAAAGTTCCCGGCGCTCGGGGATCACGTCAGGTAAGTGTGTCGGGTTCTCAATGACTCTCCATTGCTGTGAATAGTTGACAGCTGCAAAAGTGGTATAAAAGCTACCATTTCACATCTGTTCAATTTCCAATCTTAGAAGCTGGTGCCTTCAGGATTCGGAATACACTTTTCAGCTTTATGGAGGTTTGAAGTGTTTGGAGCAAACTCTCTAACCAGTGTCACCTCCTTGGAGCAACCTCTCTCGCCATTGACAGATCGCTACTGTAGAATTCGCAATATATCGCGATTTTATTAATAAGGAGAAAACACAGAGTCTCGTTCAAACAGCTTTTATTTCAGCAGAATGCTGTCAGGTTTCTCAAAGTGGACACAAGCAGCCTGTAAAATGGCCGCCGCACCTCGTGACAGAACATTCTAGACTTTTCGACAGGCAGACAAGATGGCGTTCCAATAAACATTTGTGCAAGATCGATTAAGATTCAGCACAGTGAAGATAATACACGAGACATTATGGGTTTGCAGTATACACATAAATACTGAAATCGGTCTCCCAGGTACGAATGAAAGCTATTGTACCGAGTAATCAAGGGCCCATCCAAAAGACATTAATATGTAAAATCCCAACGACTCTACGATGAGAGAGCCGTTAGCAGGTAGTTATACAAAACACTTGGAAGCCCCAAAACCCCTCCAGGGAGAACACCGACCGATTTAACAATGGGAGAAATATTAACAGGTACTCAGACAGTTACGAGTAGCCCCGAAACCCATTAAGAACGGAGATCACCCATACGAGACATTTGAGCGCCAAACCCAAACAAAAGAAAGGACATTAAGGTTGGGCGGGAAACGGAAGATTTTGTACTATAATTACAAGCTCCAACCGTCCATCTTTCTCTTATTCTCTTATCCGATCGACTCGTAACCTCGTGGCTGCTCCTGTGTTTTTGACTCGTAGTCTTGTTCCTGCTTGCCTGGTGCCTCTTTGAAAAAGACTGTTGAACTTTCTGATCCGTTCGGATCTACCTCGTGTCGCGTAACGAAGACCTATGTTGGTAACTGGCATCGGAACCAAAGGCCCGAGATGAGATGAGATGAGAAGAGAGGAAGACCATACTCATCGCCACGGTCAGTAAATCCCGACCGTGCCTGTAGGTCGAACAGCCAAGTTTTCCTTGCCAGGAAGACTTCTTTGAACTTGCAAGAACGGATCATCACCGATGATATTGACTGGGCTGTATTCGGAAAGTACCTGTTAAACCAACCAACACAGATCTTCATCACAGCAGACGGTCCAGCCTGCTAGCCGGAGCAGAAGCAAGTAAACAAGTGGGACCAGGAGATCTCCTGATCGACACGTGGGTGCTGCGGTGAAAAACATCCGATCAGCTATTCGGAATTTCTCCGAGTTATCACGAGTGGTGAGCATGAGTCTCGAAATCCTACGAATCTAGCTAGGACAGATATTGATAGGGGAGGGTTTAAGTATTAAGGATACTTGTAATGTGTGCCCCTATTTACGGTGTGTCGTTCGTTCCTCGTTTCCCTAGGATCAGCTATATAACTGCTTGTAAGATTGTACTGTCATTAATCTGTGCTTATGACATGTATTTCGTAATCTTAAATATCATGCAATAAAGATTTTCCATTTCGTACCATTCAACCGAGTCTACATGAGTTTCATCTCCATTACTGCTCTCGCATCTAAGTCCAGTGTCTAGAACCGTAAGGGCGAGTGATTCGAACCACTCACAGGTGTGTCTAGTGCTCCCAGACTGGCTGGAGACCAGAACAGGCAACAAGGCCTAAACCCGCACTGACATACAGGCTGCACAGAGCCGCGTGAATCTCACAGGCTGCGAGACACGCAGGGTCAGAATCCCTTACAGAAAATGGCGACCGCGGCAGGACACTGGCAGCGAGAGGGTAGTGTGTTAGACTTTGGAATGACTGTACAAAATGTTATGCAGGAAAAGATAGCAGATTATGTGTTCGGAAAGGTTAATCTAACTAAGAAATGGATAAGTGAATTGTTAGCGCATAAAAGCCCGCTAGAGGCAGCCGAAAGGTGGACAGATAGTAAAGAACATAAAAAGACACTCGAGAAAGCAGTCTGGCTAATGTGTTACAAAAGGCAGGTCCAGATTTCAAACCAGACCATTACAGCGCTAACAGCTCGAATCAGTCATTTAGAGGGAGAAATGGATGAGAAGGTTTCTGGAGGGGAAATGCTCATTAGGAATTTAAGTGCGTTGCACCAAGAACGCCAGGAAATCTCCAGTCACCATAAAACAAGGATAGATTACCTCGAGTGCCAGGTCACTGAGGCAAAGTTAAATGAGAGCAGGTTAAAGGAAAGATGTGCCCGCCAAGCTGCCCAGATAAGAACTCAGGAAGAGAGCTTAACGGGGGTTAGGGCGGCATATAAGTTGGCCCTTGAGGATAAGTTTCAGGGAGCCGATCATAGCGCCTGCCAAAAAGAGATAGAGCACCTCAAAAAGGCCGTGAACAAAGCGCACGGCATGGTGTGCCTTATCAGTCCGTCAGCACACCAGCCGCTAGTAAGTGAGAAGTTTAAGAAATCCCCATCAAGTAAAGCAGAGGAAGTAGTAGCCACTGCGCCCTCCGCGCCACCCAGCTATTCGGAAACCTGGGTTAGGGAGGAAGCAATGGAAGAAACGAAAGAGCCCATTGAGAGAGAAGTGGAAAAGGGACCGTTGTATCCAGTAACGGGTATTAAAAGGGGCCCAAACAGAAACGGTGGGGAAGAACCAGGGGATCTCCTCGGACAGCTTGTGTTGCCTCACAGCGCACACCAGCTGAGAGCTATGATAAATCACGTACGGAAGCTGACCGAGTCAGACGACCCTTCCGTACATTTCAGAGAAGTTGAGCAAACCGCAGCCATTAACGGCTGCGATGATGGGGAAACAGCAAAAATGCTGCTGTTCTCATTAGACAGCTCGGTCCTTCAGTGTCTCTCAGGCGAGAGCAAGAGGGGAACCAAGAATTATGAGGCATTAAAGAATGAGGTCCTGGAAGTGTTGGGGGCGGACGATGAAGGTCCGTTTGCTAGAGTGGGACAGACAGTGCAGATGGAGGGAGAACCCCCGAAGGTTTTTGCCGACAGGCTGTGGCCAGTATATGAGCGCAGCTGTCTAGGTGCGCCCGAGCGCGAAGATGTGGAAGGCGCCGGTTTAGCTCATTGGCTTAGGTGCATAATAGCCAACAGTTTACCAGCCGTCAGAGAGCAGGCAAAAGCATGGTTTGATCCCAATGACCCCAACATTACGGAAGAGTCGGTCTTGAATCGACTCACGTTAGGATATCGCAATATAAGGGGTATGGCAACGCGTCCCCTTAAGGGAAAAGTACATGAGGTACGACCCGCAGCCCCGTGTCAAAGAGAGTGGCATCAGGAGGGTAATCGCGCCCCACAGGCAAGTAATGCTTGTTACGGGTGTGGGAAGACAGGGCACTGGCGCAAGCATTGCAGGAACCCTTGGAAAGATTCCAAGGATAAAAATCCCGCGGTCCGAGCCGAGGCGCCTGTCCCGGCTAGGGAAGCTAATGCACCCAGCCCTCCCGACGACCTCGAAGTAGTGTTAGGAGCCATGCGCAATCTATTGAGTGCACATGGAAAGGTGGCGGTCGCAACCGGCCCCGTAGGTGCCGCAGGACCGTCTAATAGTACCCCATGACTAGAACCCGCGCAGCCCGTCTACCTGTGTCCGCTTAGCTATGATGCGTGGAAGCGACCTTTGGTGGAGATGGAGGTAGAGAAACAGAGGGGTAGTTATTTGTTGGACACGGGAGCTTCTTGCACCATAATCCATACAGATAGCCCTTTTGACTCGCCGCTATCTACCAGGGTCCCATTCACGTTAGCGGGGTTCACAGGAAAAGAACAGGCTGGCGCGTTCTCCCTTCCGCTATCCATTCGTTTGGGAGCACTTCACCTTAAGTGGAAGTGTATACTGATGGAATGGCAGGAGGGGGGTGGAAGAGGTATTCTCGGGTCTGATCTTCTATCGGGACACGGGATCCTCGTGGACCTCAGAAATCACTGTCTCTGGGGGGCTAAGGGTGAAAAAGGCGAGGTAGTAGTGATTCCGGGGGAGGAAGAAACAGGGGTCCTGTGTACCGTACAGCCATCCGGAGGCTACGACCTCAGGCTTATGGTCGCAGATGTCCCAACGGACATGCAAACGTACGTGTCAGATAATATGCACGCGTTTGCAACCCACAAGCACGATTGTGGGAGGGTTATCGGGTTTGAGGTCAGCGTAGATGGGGACCCCATGACCCGACCCCAAAAGCAGTATAACTTCCCCAAAGAAGCAGAACCCGATATGGAGACAGCAATGTCCTCCTTGGTGCAGCAGGGCGTGTTGAGGCCGATAGCCACACACGTGAACTCCCCATTATGGCCGGTTAGGAAGCCGGATAATTCGTGGAGAGCCACGGTGGACTACAGAGTCCTTAACAGTAACATTCCCGCCTGCGCGCCCACGGTAGCAGCAGTTGCTGACCTAATAGGGAGCATCCCAGCGTCCGCGACCACGTTCACGGTGCTGGATATCTCGAACGGTTTTTGGTCCATCCCGCTGAGGCGAGAGGACCAGTACAAGTTTGCCTTTACTTTCAAAGGACAACAGTACACATGGAACTGTCTGCCACAGGGTTTCCACAATAGCCCCAGTATTTTCCATCAGTGTATGGCAGGAAGTTTAAAGGAGTTTAGTCAGCCCAATCAGATAGTGCAGTACGTGGATGATTTGCTCCTATTTACGGACTCAAGGGAGGAGCATGGACCACTACTGGACGAGTTATTGGAGCTGCTAGCGAGAAAGGGTTTTAAAATAAATCCTAAGAAAGCACGTATCGGTCAGCGGGAAGTAAAATTCCTGGGACTGACCATACGCGCTGGGGAAAGAGCCATAGACAAAGCGAGGAGGGAGTCGGTGCAAGAATTACCGATTCCCAACAACATAAGGGGTGTGAGGTCCTTCTTGGGACTGACCGGTTACTGCAGGGACTTTATCGAAGACTATGCGGCCACAGCAGCGCCGCTCCTCTGACTCCTCCATAAGGGGGTGGAGTGGTCTTGGGACGAGGGCTGCCAAGCAGCCTTTGAGAAGTTAAAAAGGGATCTGCAGACCGCGCCAGCCTTAGGGGCCATAGATGGGGGGAAGGAGTTTTTCCTGGAGGTAGCTGCCAGCGGAGACAGCTTGAGCGCTGTGCTGCTCCAAGAGCGTCACGGCAAGCTGAGGCCGGTTGTCTATTCATCCAGGGTGTTAACGGATGTGGAGAGAAGTTTCTCCAATTGCGAAAGGCACCTTTTAGCCACGCATTGGGCTGTGAAAAGATCAGCGATCTTCACAGGGCTCTCTCCCATCACTCTCCTCACACATCACACACCAACTAAGATGCTTCTGGATGGGAGGATTAAAGATGGGACCGTAAGCAGCGTGCGCATTGCGCGCTGGACCCTTCTTCTCTCCCAGTTGGATCTTAGAGTAAAAGGTCTTTGCGAGCCCAGGCTTGCGGCCAATTTGGTATACCCCGGTACAGCCCACCGGTGTTCGGTGGAAGGGGTGTGGGACGTCAACATAGGTTTACGGGCCGGGATACATCCCACTGGGCGCGAGATTTATGTTGATGGGTCTAGCACAGTATCTGCTGGCGAACGACTCACGTGGTGTGGAGTTTATGACCCTGCGGCAAACCTTGCCCTGGCGATCAAGCTCCCCAGCACCATGAGCGCGCAGCAGGCTGAGCTGTCTGCCGTGGTGTACGTTGTTACCCACCCAGACATTTTCCCAACCCCATACACGATTTGCTCGGACAGTATGTTCACCTGCAATTCGTGTACGGAATACCTGGCCATTTGGTCCCGCCGTGGATACACCTCCGCGGACGGGCGACCTTTAACGGTGAAGCCCTTGCTGGAAAAGATCTTAGCAGCAGCAGTAGGGGAGGAAGGAGAGATTTTCATCCATAAGGTGAAAGCTCACTCCTCCACAGAGCCCCGTGGGGAGGGCAACCAGCAGGCGGATGCGCTAGCCAGGGAAGGTGCCCGCAACGGCATTTTCTGGGACCGCTATGGGACCAGACCCATAGCAGCGATCCAAGGCAGGGACGGGAATCCCGGGAACACCAGGGTAGCATTGCCCCTAGACCTTAAGACCGTCCAAACCCAGGATCCCGCCCTAAAAGCAGTCCTAAAAACCATTGCTGAGGGGAGGCAGGTAGAAGGTCCGTACAGTACGGCAACCCTCTCAGTTAAGGAAGGCATGCTGTTCCGCGAGGAGCAGTGGGTTGTGCCGCAGCAGCACAGGAGGGAATTCCTCCAGTTGGCTCACGAGGGACCAGGGGCAGGGCACCCCGGGCCCGAGGTTACCTGGCAACGGGTAGAGCAAGCGGGATGGTGGCCAGGGCTCAGGGAACAAGTCCGCGAGTTCTGCGCAAACTGTCTTGTGTGCGCTGCAAACAACCCAGACCCCCAGAAAAGGAAGGTGCCCATGGGACACGTAAGAAGGGTAGAGGGACCATGGCAGTCGATACAGATCGACTATATAGGACCCCTGCCCACCACCCAGGGAGGTTATAAATACTGCCTCGTCTTGGTGGATGTGTTTTCCAAGTCGGTGGAAGCCTTCCCCTGTCGAACAGCTACGGCACTGGGTACTGCAAAAATCTTGGTCCGGGAAGTGTTCTCGCGGTGGGGACTTCCCCGTTTTGTGGAGTCAGACCAAGGGAGTCATTTCACCGGCCAGGTGATGCAGAACACCCTCATGCTTTTGGGCATTGAAGGGAAGTGGCACGTAGCACACAATCCCCAGTCATCCGGGATTGTTGAACGCATGAACCGGACCCTGAAGGAGAAATTGAGGAAGGAGACTAGGAACTCGCCCCAAAAATGGGCGGAAGTTCTGCCTTTCGTCCTCATGGGGGTCCGGGCCAGTCAGTCAAAAAGTACGGGGTACTCCCCGCACGAGGTGATGACTGGGAGGCTCATGCGAACCCCCACCCATGTGTTAGCGCCGGTGCTCACTGAGGGTCAGCTCCAAGAGATAAGCAGGGACAAGTTCGCCCAGACTCTCTTGGAGCGCCTGAAGCAGGTTTATGAGCAGGCGGCTGGGAACATGGGAAGGCAGCATCAGGGCAATCGCTTGTTGCTGGAACCCCGCAAAACGCGGGAGTGGGAAGTAGGAGACCAGGTCATGGTCAGAAACTACGCCAGAGTAGGGAGTCTGGAACCACTGTATATGGGACCCTACAACATTGTAGACAAGGCGAGTCCCATGGTATACGCCGTAAAAGTACCTCGGCGCACTAAGTGGTTCCACGTAAACCAATGCAAACTGTACAAGCCAGGTGCGCAAGGAAAAACCACAGGGGTAAACCCCGCCAGTGGGGAAGCACAGCCCCAGGTAGGACCACAAGGCACACAGGCAGGCAAAGCAGCTTGCATCAGGGGAGGGGACATCCTGGAAGATCATGAAGCATTTTTGTGGGGTTGGGAGTCAGATGAGGAAGAATTCCGGGAACTTGAGTCAGATGAGGATAGTGATGAAGACGAGTGGTTTTTGGGGAACGGTCCCATTTTAGGTATAGGGAGGATACGGGCTGCAGATAGAGATCCACACAGGGTGGACACACAAGCTGCAGGTCCCGAAGACAGGAGGGAGGAGCTAGGGGAGGCGGGGCCAGCCGCTGTGGGAGCACAGGGAGTGACGGTGAGGACCCCAGAGACAGAGCCGCCCGCTTTGAACGTCCCGCCCTCGGGGGAGGCAGAGATCGCGAGTGAAGGGCCGCCTGCTGGGCCGAGCAGGGCGGAGCCACAAACTGCGAGCCCCGAGGTTAGGGAGGCGGAGTCAGCGGAGGTGGAGCCAGCGACTGTGGTGGAACCCCAGGTCGTCCCGATGGAAGTCTCGGAACCCGGTCCGTCAGTCACGGAACCCCCGCCCATGGCAACTCCCCGTAGGTCAAGTAGAGAACCCCAGCCCAGGAGGATGTGGTCATGCCCCCAGACTGCCCCAAGGCGTAGACTTAAGGTTAAGGCAACCCAGATAAGTTTAAGGGCAAATAAAGGCCCACGGTGATATAAAATGTAATTTTCTTGGGAAATAAGGACGACACAGAGACCCTATTTAGGTTAAAGTTATGGGATTAATTTGCTGGATTCGGAGAGAAATCGAGATAATATTGCTCACCACTATGATTTTTGATACGATAAGCGGAGTTATTCGCATCAACAGGAGGGACTGTAGAATTCGCAATATATCGCGATTTTATTAATAAGGAGAAAACACAGAGTCTCGTTCAAACAGCTTTTATTTCAGCAGAATGCTGTCAGGTTTCTCAAAGTGGACACAAGCAGCCTGTAAAATGGCCGCCGCACCTCGTGACAGAACATTCTAGACTTTTCGACAGGCAGACAAGATGGCGTTCCAATAAACATTTGTGCAAGATCGATTAAGATTCAGCACAGTGAAGATAATACACGAGACATTATGGGTTTGCAGTATACACATAAATACTGAAATCGGTCTCCCAGGTACGAATGAAAGCTATTGTACCGAGTAATCAAGGGCCCATCCAAAAGACATTAATATGTAAAATCCCAACGACTCTACGATGAGAGAGCCGTTAGCAGGTAGTTATACAAAACACTTGGAAGCCCCAAAACCCCTCCAGGGAGAACACCGACCGATTTAACAATGGGAGAAATATTAACAGGTACTCAGACAGTTACGAGTAGCCCCGAAACCCATTAAGAACGGAGATCACCCATACGAGACATTTGAGCGCCAAACCCAAACAAAAGAAAGGACATTAAGGTTGGGCGGGAAACGGAAGATTTTGTACTATAATTACAAGCTCCAACCGTCCATCTTTCTCTTATTCTCTTATCCGATCGACTCGTAACCTCGTGGCTGCTCCTGTGTTTTTGACTCGTAGTCTTGTTCCTGCTTGCCTGGTGCCTCTTTGAAAAAGACTGTTGAACTTTCTGATCCGTTCGGATCTACCTCGTGTCGCGTAACGAAGACCTATGTTGGTAACTGGCATCGGAACCAAAGGCCCGAGATGAGATGAGATGAGAAGAGAGGAAGACCATACTCATCGCCACGGTCAGTAAATCCCGACCGTGCCTGTAGGTCGAACAGCCAAGTTTTCCTTGCCAGGAAGACTTCTTTGAACTTGCAAGAACGGATCATCACCGATGATATTGACTGGGCTGTATTCGGAAAGTACCTGTTAAACCAACCAACACAGATCTTCATCACAGCAGACGGTCCAGCCTGCTAGCCGGAGCAGAAGCAAGTAAACAAGTGGGACCAGGAGATCTCCTGATCGACACGTGGGTGCTGCGGTGAAAAACATCCGATCAGCTATTCGGAATTTCTCCGAGTTATCACGAGTGGTGAGCATGAGTCTCGAAATCCTACGAATCTAGCTAGGACAGATATTGATAGGGGAGGGTTTAAGTATTAAGGATACTTGTAATGTGTGCCCCTATTTACGGTGTGTCGTTCGTTCCTCGTTTCCCTAGGATCAGCTATATAACTGCTTGTAAGATTGTACTGTCATTAATCTGTGCTTATGACATGTATTTCGTAATCTTAAATATCATGCAATAAAGATTTTCCATTTCGTACCATTCAACCGAGTCTACATGAGTTTCATCTCCATTACTGCTCTCGCATCTAAGTCCAGTGTCTAGAACCGTAAGGGCGAGTGATTCGAACCACTCACAGGTGTGTCTAGTGCTCCCAGACTGGCTGGAGACCAGAACAGGCAACAAGGCCTAAACCCGCACTGACATACAGGCTGCACAGAGCCGCGTGAATCTCACAGGCTGCGAGACACGCAGGGTCAGAATCCCTTACACTTCTGTCATCTCAACTTCAGTTGCCATCTATTCCATCAGCATCGGTACCCTTGAAAAAATCTCACCTTGGTCCTCAGAATCCCACCACGATCAGCCCCAACACCAACATCACCAGGCACACCAATATCACCAACAACAGCACCAACCTTCTCCGCAATCACCAGATGCTGCACTGGACACAGGGCATCAGCACCCGAGCACATTGCTGCCCTGGAGGCCAGGGATGGCTTCACCACTGGCCAGATTTACTTCACTTGGTGCTGTACACCCTGGCTGTTACATGATGCGCCAGGTTGGCACCACCCCACAACAACACCATAAAGCATTTCTACAATGGCCAAGCCATTCCTTTCACACTCATCACCATTGCGGGGGGTACCGTTATGTCTCACCATTCACTGCAACTCACTAAGCCAGTTCCAAAGTTGCACACAGCTCTGACCAAGAAGGCAAAGTGTTGAAAATAAAGATTTCAATGTTTGACAACACAATAACAAAAACTTTACATGAACATTGACGATAACACCCAAGTGCCTACCCTTGTGTGTTGTTAGTTGGTATGATTGGACTAGGATGAGGGTGAGTGTGAGGGGTGGCTAGTGAGATGGGGAAATGATAATGTAGATAGAGAGGGATGGGTGGAGGTGCAAGGTAAGTTGGTGTGAGTAAGGATGGGCAGGGGTAGGGTAGGGAAGGCAGAGTGATGGGGATGTGATGAATGGCACAGCAGGATGAGGCTGAGTCTGGCTTTGTACTAACATTTTGTGATCTACTGAGATCATTGAAAGGTTTGTGCCACTGCGGCCTGGTCCTCCTGATGACATCCCTGCTTGAGCCCTCCTGTGTAATGTGCAACCAGGCTGCGTTGGTCTCCTGGGGAGGTCTCTTCCACCCATTGGAAGGGAAGAGAACCTCCCTGCGTGCTGTGACTCCCTCCATATGGAGGGAGTAATGGGAGAGCCTGGGTGCAGCCATGCACCTTTGTGCAGTGCTTGTCAGTATTTGCAGCACCTCAATGCTGCAGAACACTGACAGCACAAATGTCAAAATGATTGTGGACATGGTCCCTTTAAGGAAACCGGCTGATGACGCATCATCAAATTATGTCATCGGACGCGCTTCCGAGTAATCGGCCGGGAACCTCGCAGGGCGGGCTTAATAAGCCCCATCAATTGAAAATCTTGTTGGAGGCCAGGATTGAGACAGATGTGGGGTCCGCACACGTCACGGATGTCGCCCGCCACGGACCTGCCGAGGTTGGAAAACTCCAGCCCATATTTTCATATCATTAACGAATCTCA
Organism: Squalus acanthias; assembly: GCA_030390025.1. Classification (NCBI taxonomy): domain Eukaryota; kingdom Metazoa; phylum Chordata; class Chondrichthyes; order Squaliformes; family Squalidae; genus Squalus; species Squalus acanthias. Next base: position 73,112,132 of record CM059440.1, read on the forward strand.
CCATGGGTCCATTTAAGTATCTTCTCAAATCATGAATAAAAATAATGAATAGCAATGGTCACAATACAGTGCATGTGGAATTCCTCTCATGACCAGGTTCCAATCCAAGCACTTCCTATTAACAACCAACTTTAACTAGCTACCTATTCAGAATAATAGCTGTCCTATAATCCCATGTGATTTTTTTTTGTAATAGCTGTCTATGTGGTTCTTTATCTCGAATTGTTTTTTGGAAGTCAAGATAGTTGTAACTATTTTCATCGACCATTCTAGTCACTTCCTCAGAGGTACTCAAACAGATGAGAAACACAACCTGTTTCCAAAAGCTATGTTGGGAATCCCCAATAATCACCAAACTCTCCGAGTGAGCATAAATCACATCCCATACAGTACTTTTAACAATTCTCTGCAACCGATGCCAAACTCATATACCTATAATTACAAGGGTCCAATTTCTTCTGGTTCTTAAATAATGGATCACATGAACAAACTTTCCAATCGATGGGAACCAACCAAGACCTCAATTAGCTATTGAAGATATGAGCCAATAGCTTAGAAATGACCTCCCCCCATTTCTCTGAGCATAGGATGCTGCAGTACAATCAACTTTCAGCACATTAATCTTACCTAAAACCTCTTTTTGCAGTTACTTATATTGAAGCAAATGCAGAATGCACTTATTCTGCACCACTGGGACTGTGGTATCATTTTTATTGGAAGTGAAAGCTGATGTAAAGTATCTCTTTAGTTCACCAGCCGATCTTTATCTTTGTACTTAATCTGCCTCAATAAATCCTCAAAAGACCAGTGAGATCCTTGATTGTTCTAATACAATTGAAACAAGCCTTGCCATTATGACTGCAATTTTTGCCATTTTAGCACTCCTAATATTGGCTTTACATTAGAAACTAGGGGTGCCTAAAAATGTATATGGCTACGCGAATAATACTGTGTTTAAATTATTGTATGTTTCTGCTTGAGACAAGTAAGGGGTTAATGTATACGTTTCGTTTTCCTGGAGGTTCGTATTAGAATTTGAGACAATCTTTTTAATTAGTTAGATTAGGTGAGGCATAAACATTCCACACAGGGGCCCACAGGATGGCCTTGCTTGTTACATCTGTTGTTTGTAAGTTAGAGTTTTGACTTTGTTAATGTTTGTTTCTTCCATTATTACTAATAACCATATTATAATCGGTACAGATAGAATTTGGAGCTTGTTTAGCAGAACTGCTTGCAAAGATAATTAAAAGTTAATTAGTTGAAAGACATAGGGGTAAAAATTCAGTTGGTTGCGCCTCCCGTTAGCGCCTTAAGAGGGCGCTAATGGGGCGCAAAGCCGCTAGCGCCCGGGCGCAGCGATGTTTGCGCCGCTCGGGAACTTAACTAGAGATTGTGCGGCGGCGCTAAACTTTACCGCCGCAACCACCTGCGCGCGCAGATTGTGACGTCATTCCATGGTGCAACGCCCTTGTGGCGCCCCGGAGCGGAAATTGAGTGGCGCCCCCTGCCTTACCGCCTGGCGCATCCAACGACTGGAAGACTAGAACGCTATCAATCGCTGTGGGGCTGGGGGGGCGCTATTTAAATGGGGCCTCTTCCTGTCTTTTTCTGTGGTTGACATTTTTGCACCACTCGTTCTGAGAGAGAGAGAGAGATTCGGAGAGAGAGAAAGAGAGACTTCTGCATTGAGTCAACGCTTTGTGAGATAGTTTTGCCTACTGATCCTAACTTCGCTGCTACTTTGGTTGCTGTCCTTCATTACTTTGCTTGCAAAGAGACTATGGGGGCTGCACTGATTGGGGGCGTCGTCCTGCTCCAGCTGAATCGGAGGACACAGAGACGCAGAGAGAGAGTGGCAATGATGGCCAGACGGAGGAGGGCCAACAGGCGTATGTACAGGAGAGCTTACCCTCCCAGGGTATATCGTGAACAGCTCTCCTACATTCATATGTCTGAGGAGCTGTGTTTGCCAAGGCTGCGATTCAGCAAGGAGGTGGTCACTGAGCTCTGCCACCTGCTGCAGCCAGATCTGCAGCCTCAACTGAGGTCCAGGACGTCTCTGTCGGTGGCAGTGAAGGTCACAGTGGCTCTCAACTTCTATGCTACTGGCTCATTTCAAGCTGCTGCTGGGGACCTCGCCAATATCTCCCAGTTCGCGGTGCATTGCTGCATCCGGCAGGTCACAAATGCCCTCTTTAAAAGGAGACGAGAGTTCATCTCTTTCCCCATGACCACAGACAAGCAGCGTGACCGTGCTCTGGGCTTTGCGAGGATAGCGGGCTTCCCCATGGTGCAGGGCGCCATTGACTGCACGCATGTGGCTTTGCGTGCTCCGCATGAGAATGCCGAGGAATTCCGGAACAGAAAGGGGTTCCATTCCTTGAATGTTCAGTTGGTCTGTGACCACAGACAGCTGATACTCGCTGTCAATGCCCACTATCCTGGCAGCTGCCACGATGCTTTCATCCTGCGCCAGACTACTGTGGCAGAACTTTTCGAGGCACCGCATCAGCCAGTTGGTTGGCTTCTCGGGGACAAGGGGTATCCATTGAGCACCTGGCTGATGACACCGCTCCGTACGCCCAACACCCCTGCTGAGCTGCGGTACAATGAGAGCCATCAAGCTACCAGGAACATCATTGAGTGCACAATCGGCGTGCTGAAGCAACGGTTCCGCTGTCTCGACCATTCTGGAGGAGCCCTGCAGTACTTGCCTGAGCGAGTATCCAACTTCGTAGTTGTGTGCTGCATGTTGCATAACATGGCAATCGTCAGGACCCAGCCAATGCCACCAGGCCTTGGAGCACCACCAGAGGAGGAGGAGGAAGAGGAGGAAGAGGACGAGGAGGATGATCATCAGCAGCACCAAGGCGGGAGGGCGGCCCACAATGGTGAAACTGCAAGGGCCGTCCGTCAACGGCTGATAGCAAGCCACTTCTAGGGCCCCTGCTGTGGAAATGGCTTCTGCCATTGCTAACAACATCAATGAACCCAGCACGCAACCCCTAAGCCGGCCAAGGCACCAATGATTCCAAACACCAAACATGTATATTTTGAATACAAAAACTTATTTATTTTACAAACTCTGTGTGTGTCATTTCCTCATGACAAACTCATAGAAATAAACACAAAAAAACAGTCATTAACATAACTGGTTCTCACAACCTGGAGATAATGTCCAAAACACTAGACAAAAGTTGGACCACGAACCTCGGCCTTTAATAAAAAAATGACCAGCATTTTGTCACACCTCCTACTTTTTTCCCTTCGAGGGTGATCTCCTTCCCTTGCGCACTTCCCCCCTTCTAACCCTACTGCTCCTCCGTAATGGGACCTCAGTGGCTGCAGCAAGGCTGGTGGAAGGCTGCTGATCGTTAGACCCTGACACTGCAGATGCCCCTGAAGGACGGCCTTGACCAGTTCTGGGCCTGGAGGGCCCGGCTGCAGACGGCACCAACTCTGCATGGGCGGCAGCAGTCTGTCCTACAGGCGGTGGCAAGTGCAGTGGAGAAGTGACAGTGTTGACAGCAGGAATGCTGTCATCGTGAGAGAGGACAGCAACTCCCTACTCGCCCGACACACTGGCACTCCCACGGGGCAGCACTTCAGCATCCGGAGCAATCTGCTGGAGCACAGATTGCTGGCCTGCTGCGGCGCGGTGAGAGCCCCGGGGACATGTGAACGAACCATCGAGGTTGGCAGCAGTCAGTGCTCGCGTGGCCTCAATCTGAGTCTGCATGAGAGCAGTCAGAGATGGGATCACGGCAGTCAGTGACTGAATTGCAGCAATAAGCTTTAGTGTGGCATCCGCCTGTGCTACAGCGAAGTGCTCCACACTCCTTGCCAGTGACTCAATGCATTCGGGCACCCTTCCCACTGCACCCATGAGCTCAGTGTGCATGCCCACCGCCTGGGTGTTCATTTCTGCGATCAGCCGCTCCTCCTCTGCGTCCATTGCAGTAGGAGTCGCTGGCATACTCTCCCTCTGGGGAGAAGGCCCCCGTTCTTCCCTACCCCCATGGCGTTGCTGCAGCCCGCTGGGTCCTGGAGCTTCACCCTCATCAGACCCTTCCCCCCTGCTCCCCTCCAGGGAAGGCGTGTTCCCAGTGTTGGCATGGGCTTCCTCGGGAGAGGGTGGCACTGATGCTCCGGCTTCCTCTTCCTCCTCGGCTGCAGCTTCACTCCCACTGGCAGCTTCAGGGCCCGTCTCCTCAGCTGGTGAATCACCATCTGAAAGCAGGGAGGTACAAGAGTGGCTTTAGCGTGAGGACAGGGTGGCAGTAAGGGAGGAATAAGTGCAGCGAGTTAGCAAGTTGGATTGAAAGTGTCAAAGGCTGGTGTTGTGAGGGACAAGTGGAAGGACAGAGGACAAAAAGGTGATGACCTTACCATTGCTGTCCAGAACGGGGTCGGCGTCTCCAGTGGCGACGGGACCGATCACCCGGCTTGCCACAATCCTGTGGACGCGCTCCTCAAGATCGCTGAGGGGTTGCAGCTGAGGCCGCCCTCCACCTGTCCGTTGCTGCTGTCTCCTATTATGCGCCAGCTTGGCCTGCAAGTAAAAGGACAGCATCTGAGTAAATATACAGCCATGGTCTTGCCTGATGTGCCTCCCATAGGTGAATAGCCCTTACTGTATGCAGCCATGGTCTTGCCTGATGTGCCTCCCATAGGTGAATAGCCCTTACTGTATGCAGCCATGGTCTTGCCTGATGTGCCTCCCATAGGTGAATAGCCCTTACTGTATGCAAAGTGTGGAATGTGTGTGTGTGTTTCATGAAAGGGCCATAGGTGTTGGATGAGTGTTGTGCATTGGGGTTTTAAGACCCTCTGGCCATAGAGTGAGGTTGAGATGGAGGGATGGAGAGGTATTGAGAAAAAGCCACTCACCCTGACGACCCGAGTGAGGTCGTTGAACTTTTTGCGGCATTGAACATGGGTCCTGGGCACCATGCTCCTGGAGGAGACGCTCTGAGCCACCTCCCTCCACACTCTTCTGTACTCGCGTGGCAAAGGCCTCCTGCCACTCTCAGGGAAGAGTATACATCTTCTGCACTCCACCGCGCCAACCAGAGCATCCAAGGCCCGCTCGGTGAAGCGCTGAGCTCGTTCTCTCACCCTCTCCATCCTTGGCAGCAAAATGGATTCACAGGTCTCTCCAGGCCGAGATTCAAGGCTGCAATGAGCAGGGTGTGGCTGGGGAGCAAGTTGGCCCGCCCCGCTTTAAGAACTGGCCAGCGCCAGTGTGTCTGTGTTCCCGCGCTAACTGGCAGCACCTGCGCTGCGCTCGCGCGCTGAGTTAGCGCCTCACTGCTCGGCCTTTGCGCCTTAAGACAGGTGTGCAGCGCCTGATTTAGCGCTCCACTCACCTCCCGGGGCAGTAAAAGTGAAGTTTCCAGTCAGTGGCGATAATTAGCGCCAGCGCTAATATTTGCGTCCAGACGATATTTGCGCCCCAAACGGGGCGCGACCTAATTTTTCCCCCATAGAATAAAAGGAATTTAGGGGAGTTAAAGTATCCATCTCAGGATGGAACAGTCTGTTAGATTAAAGGGAGATAGTTTGGATTACGGCAAGGTGAGCAAGACAGCTCTGGCTTGGGCCTCTTGATTGAAGGCCAGGCCTAGTACCAATTGTACCCAGGAGGATAGTGACCAGGGAGGTAAGACGCAAATTCCAATGGAGGAACCTTCAAAATATAAAAACAAGAACGATAAATTGGATGAGATCATGAGAAACCTTTTGGGGAGGGCTTTCATCCAAGAATCGAGACAAAGAACTCAGTGCCCCATTGGGTAATGAGGTTTATGGGGAAACTCTATAGGTTATTTGGCCTCAGGCCCACCCCTAAAAAGAGAATAAAAGTAACACCCTGAGGGCTTGCCCACTCAGACGGTGGAGGGGAGAGCCAAGCAAAGGTTGGGCTGGTTGAGCGTTCTTTCAAGAGTGATCCCATGCTCGCCAGTTCTAGACGAAAGGAACAGAGACCGCAAGTCAGAGAACTGTTCACGCACGCCAGCCATCTGTCCGATCGGGTCTGGTACCAGCTGTTTGTCACGGTCGTATGTTTTTGCTGTATTACTAGTGTGTTATATTCCATCCTAAACTCCGATTAAACACATTATACCCACCATATTGGTTTGTACTTGATCCTGTTTACCAGAGATACGCGAATCTCTACATTTAGATGTCTTTAGTTAATTTGTATACTTACCTTCTTGACAATTGAAGCTTTTATATGTAGTGTGTATATATATATTTTTTTTTACAGTTTAATCTCTCTACAAATATCCCTGTTTCATCATTTAGGCTTCATTTTACCTTGAATCCTTTTCATAACTGACCTTCAGCAAAGATTTAAAAATATTCCATTTATTTTCTGTATGACTGTTATTCTTACCTAACGACATCATGTTCAAATCCCCAAATCTTCATTCCTAACTGACAATACAGCCATACTGAAATTGGGTACGATCGCAAAATGATCAGCAATGCGAAGTCACCTCATCTACTGAAATCTACCAATACAGCAAACAATATTCCCCAGGTGTCTCCTCACACAGCGATTGGACATCATCTCCAGATCACTAATAAATAGTGAATCTATTCAGCTGTACCCTCCCTAACATGTTGAAGAAGGAAGCAAATCATTATTAGAATCAATAAATAATTTGGCCTTACCTCTCTCTGCACCTGTTCCCCCGATAGCAGCACTACACTGTTGTGCTGTTCTTCTAATTTGTTCACGAACTTCCCAGTCTTGTAAATTACAATAACTGTAACGTCAAAAGGTATACTTACTTTCCATGCCAACTAGTCATTCAAACAGCATGCTTTCAGTATTGGGAATTATTGCAGCGTTAGATGTTTACAGAAGGCTGTCATATTATTCTGTCTCTATGATCTGTTGGCTGCTAACATTGAGCGCATAGATTGAATCTCATTACTTGTTAAAGTAGGACATCGGATAAATCAATGGCTATGGAACAATGCAAAGTTCCCGATAGTAATTTCCCAGCCATTACTTTTTCCGATCATCATCTTGCTTTGATGTGTTGGTATTATCACCAGGTCGAATAAATCCATTTCTGTTTCTTCCTTCACTTTAACTGCTGTGCACACAACATTAAATGGCTGAATCAGATAACTCATGGCTAGAAAATTACTATTCGAGTCTGTACACTGTTTCTCAGTCATTGATTTAACCATCTTTCATTTTTGAAGGTACGCCTTTTGAAAATGGGTCAGAAAACAAATTATACATTATAATCAGCAGCGAATAAAGGCAGAGTGTAATTCAACAGACTTCACAGCCTGCATTTAAACCAAACCCTCTACCGAAGTTGAAATCCATGTGTGTCAATGTATTAGAGAATCATCCCTTTCCTTGCCTCAGGATTGGCCTGTCTCATTCAAATAGTTGCATCAGGCCTGGGCCTACTGCGGTTGCAGACCAAATTTTCTGTTTATATTTCAGATTTCCAGCATCCGCAGTATTTTGCCTTTGTAGATGTTCCTTCGCCAAAGCGCAGAAAAATTCACTCTGGGTCATGCTGCAGTTTCCTTGGCAGAGGAGGGGTGCAGGGAGTGTTGAATGCTCAGATACCCCCAGGTCAGACACAGCATGGATTAGATTCACGATGAAGCTTCCTCCAACAATGTGGATTGATTAGAATTTCAAGAGGACATCTCCACTGCACGAATGTGACATTTCCCACACCATCCATCCTTAGAATCTAAGCAACGCAACTAATGTTGAATTCCAAGCATTTTTGTCTTGAGAACTTAACAACTTTTAGAAACTTGATGAAGCCTGACTTATAGCCAGAAGAGAAAAAGAGGAGACGTTCATTCCATCTGGATTTGAACCTTCATCACAGATGTTTAGTAGTTTTCCATTTAACTGCATCAACCAACCTCTCAAATATCCATCTATATATGAGGAGCTGAATTCCAGAGGTGAAGTGAGAGTGACTGCCCTTGACATCAAGGCAGCATTTGACCGAGTGTGGTATCAAGGAGCCCTAGTAAAACTGAAGTCAATGGGAGTCAGGGGGAGAACTCTCCACTGGCTGGAGATATACCTAGCACAAAGGAAGATGGTGTGGTGGTTAGAGGTCAATCATCACAGCCCCAGGACATCGCTGCAGAAATTCCTCAGGGCAGTGTCCTAGGCCAAACCATCTTCAGCTGCTTCATCAATGACCTTCCCGCCAACATAAGGTCAGAAATGGGGATGTTCGCCGATGACTGCACAGTGTTCAGTGACAATCACAACTCCTCAGATAATGAAGCAGTCCATGCCCGCATGCAACAAGACCTGAACGACATTCAGGCTTGGGCTGATAAGTGGCAGGTAACATTCGCGCCACACAAGTGCCAGGCAATGACTATCTCCAACAAGTGAGAGTCTAACCACCGCCCCTTGACATTCAATGGCATTACCATCGCCGAATCCCCCACCATCAACATCCTGGGGGGTCACCATTGACCAGAAACTTAACTGGACCAGCCACATAAATACTGTGGCAACAAGAGCAGTTCAGAGGCTAGGTGTTCTGCGGCGAGTGTCTCACCTTCTGACTCCCCAAAGCCTTTCCACCATCTACAGGGCACAAGTCAGGAGTGTGATGGAATACTCTCCACTTGCCTGGATTAGTGCAGGTCCAACAACACTCAAGAAGCTCAACACCATCCAGGACAAAGCAGCCCGCTTGATTGGCACCCCATCCACCACTTTAAACATTCACTCCCTCCACCACTGGCGTACCAAGGCTGCAGTGTGTACCATCTACAAGATGCACTGCAGCAACTCGCCACGGCTTCTTCGGCAGCACTTCCCAAACCCTTGATCTCTACCACCTAGAAGGACAAGAGCAGCAGGCGCATGGGAACACCACCACCTCCAAGTTCCCCTCCAAGTCACACACCATCCTGACTTGGAAGTATATCGTCGTTCCTTCATCATCATTGGGTCAAAATCCTGGAACTCCCTACCTAACAGCACTGTGGGAGTACCTTCACCACACGGACTGCAGCGGTTCAAGAAGGCAGCTCACTCCCACCTTCTCAAGGGCAATTAGGGATGGGCAATAAATGCTGGCCTTGCCAGCGACGCCCTGATCCCATGAACGAATAAAAAAAATTATATAAAAACAATGCATCTGGTGCCAGTATCGTCCTTGACACCTGTCGATGCTACACTTAAATAAAGTATTAAAAAATAAATTGTTTGTATTGGACAGAGAAACACCCCCAGCAAAGGACAATATCAATAGGAGTCAGGACGTCTGTACCCACTGATTGACCTTAGCAATACCACTTAAGAAAGGGAAAGAAAGCCAAGCATTTCCAACCTGGGTTCTGACTTGCAATCTGAAATTTCCAAAAACCTTCCATATTGCAAATTTTCCTCTCCAAAATGCAACTAAACTCTGATTGACCTCATCCTGTGTTCACTTAACAGCAATTAGATTTTGTGACCTTGAAAGGACACCACTTCATCTGAACAATAGAGTAATAGATTCTGCATTAAGTGGTACAATGCTCCTGCTATTATGAAACAGCATTTATTTTTTATTCATTCACGGGATGCGGGTGTCGCTAGCAAGGCCAGCAATTATTGTCCATCCCTAAGTAAAATGAGAGATGTGGAGACTAAAAAGTAAGTAGAAAAAGAGAACGAGGGAATAGGAAACGGTCAAAGTAAAATTATATGTTAAATAGAACTAAGATGAGACGATAGATAAAATAGTAAAATTGAATCAGTAAAAGCATTTTTAATTTTTTAATTCATTCATGGGATGTGGGCATTGCTGGCAAGGCCAGCATTTACTGGCAATCCCTAATTCCCTTGAGAAGGTGGTGGTGAGCCGCCTTCTTGAACCGCTGCAGTCCATGTGGTGAAGCTGCTCCCGCAGCGCTGTTAGGGAGGGAGTTCCAGGATTTTGACCCAGCGACAATGAAAGAACGGCGATATATTTCAAAGTCAGGGTGGTGTGTGACTTGTTGGGGAACTTGGAGATGGTGATGTTCCCATGCTCTATCACTACCAATGTAGCAGGCTCCCTTACTGCTCCTGGGCTGCGGCCTGCTCGTGAGCGTTCCGCGCCCGACAGGGGGCCAAGCTGGTCAATCAGGCTGGCTTCCGGGCATGGAACCTGCTGGGAAAAAGAAAGACACAAGCTGTGGAGTTCAAAATCCACAGCATGCGACCACAACTCCTCCACCCAGCCCACTCGAAAAAACCCGCTCCAGCCAAGATCGGGGTCTGCGTGTCTCAGTCAGGATTCTTCAATCTGATTGGTTAAGGAGACACACAGTTGCTTGCCCTCTTCCCACAGGTCCCAGATCCCCTGTCGGGGGCGCTGTTTTGGGATTTCGACTCCCTGCAAATTCCAGTGCAAAGGCCCATAGACGTCTGCGGCCAAGTGTAAGTGTAATGAACGGCTTGTGCCAGTCGTTCACCGCTGACGGTAAAATCCGGAGCCATTGTCTCTTAATATAATAAGCAAGCCTCCCACTTAGGAGTTTTTGAATCTGAGCACCCTTGAGATTAAAGGGAATCCAGGAATGTCCACTGGCTGAAACGTTTATATATTGGGCTCCTTTGTGAGCACAATTCCAATGAAGAAGCAAAGCAAACAGAGTCTTCATTCCTAGCATCTTAGTACATAATGGGATGAAGGTGAGGATGATAATTTTATACCTACCTACAGTTTTCCTGCATAACGGGCAAACTATCTTACAATGTGAGAGCAAGTCATGCAGTGGTATTGACATGGATGACTTAATGTCCATTATAGAATGAAATCAAGTTGAGGACAGCTGCAAGTTCAACACAAAAGGTTGATTTTATGAGTACAGGGTAGCAGTGGGGAACCTCACCTGCACCAATGCATATCATTAAATCATGAGCAGCTTGCCTGCAATTCCCTCATATCCACTGTTGGTCTCAGTGTGTACTTGGAAAATTATCCCCAACATGTTTTATTCAGATGCAGTAACAACTCTCACTACTAGATGATACCATACTTTAATATCTGCATCTTCCCCTCAACCCCCACCCCCCACCACTTTCTGTCTGAGCAATCAGAACTTAGTTAAGCATAACCAACAGTACTGTACTTTGTGTCCATTTGCCATGTTGTATTGGCATTTTCACATTTGCTTCAAGTGTTCCTTCATTTTGTTCCTTGTTTGATGACCGACATGTGTGTTATGGATTTCAGCAACAAACATAGTTGTTGTCCACCTTTACCAGGTATGATATAGATGCTGTTTTTCAAACATACGAATTAGGAGCAGGGGTAGGCCCCTCGAGCCTGCTCCGCCATTCAATAAGATCATGGCTGATCTGATTACTCCACAGTCCCGCCTACCCCCGATAACCTTTCACCCCCTTGTTTATCAAGAATCTATCTATCTCTGCCTTAAAAATATGCAAAGACTCTGCTTCCACCGCCCTCTGAGGAAGAGAGTTCCAAAGACTCACGACCCTTTTCATTGAAGGACTCTTGTTTATGCCATGTGGTCTCAGGGATTCTGCAGCCAGACTTGATTACCAGTCAGAAGTGGAGGTAAATGCCTTGTGGTCACAGTGTGTCTTTTGTTTAAAGTTTTTGCACTAGCTTGCTCTGAATGATTTCTGAATTCTCCGAATGAAGCAAGTTTTCATTTCTGTGCAAATTTGATCTTGCCCTATAATTCAAGAGTAGGTTGGTCAGAGATTTACCACACTCTAATGGTTAATTGAAGAAACTTATGCACATCTTGACTGCTGTGTTTTGCTTTATTGGGCTAGTCTTTGCTTGGCTGAACCGATTTTTCCACTGAATCACTCAATCATGCAAAATAAAAGTTGGAACTTCTAAGTCATGTGCAAATGTTAAAATTCTGTATGAATGAACTATGGACCGTAATCTGAATAGATTTCATCCAGTACTCTTTGCCTTACAAATGTAGATTTCATTGCACTCATTATAATCTTGTTTGCTGTGATATGCAGGGTGACTACTTAAGGAAAGTTAGAATCGAAGTCTGTAACGTATTTTTGTCTGTCCAATGTAAATAAATCTACTCCTATTTGTTGCCATGGTTTCAGTGTAAGTAGATGGATATTGTGGCTTGTTATCTAGACTTGTTCAAACTGCATGATCTGTATCTTGATACTATCTCTGTGATGTGTTAATTGATTCTTGTGCACGCTATCAAAATTTTTCAATGTCCAAATGACCTTCATGTGCCTTAGAAAATGTGAATTTCCACATCCCGCAAGAATCACCATCACTTCTCCTTGTCGACGATTCAATCCACTACTGTCAATTCTTCACATTCCCAATATTCATTGACATGTGGAGAACAATTCTATTTTGTATCCAGCTATTCCTCCACAATCACTTCAGTCAGAGCCATAAGCACCATTTTTTTGCCTCCATTTTAATTTGATGAAATCATATGGTTTGATGCCAGAGTGAATTTTGAGATCCAGTGCATGCCAGACAGAGCCACTGTTTTCAATGGTGCTCTGTGCTTTCATTTGGAGAATATGATCACTTTAGATCCGATCTCTGCAACCTAATCATGAGTTGTTGTGCTCTCAGCTGGCAATCACTCAACAGTTTGGTGAATATCAGCATTGTGGCTTAAGATCAGTTTCTATGTTGATTGTCCAGAAATGAGCTGGTGAAACCTTTCACAGACAATTATTATCACTAACAATCCTTTCTCAAAGCTGAATTCCCACCACCTTTAAGGAGACATTAAGCCCAGGATTCATCATGTGCAGAAATTGGAAGTAATAAACTATTCTGTGATGCAACACATAACCTCCCAGAGATGTCAGGGAACATAGGGTCTAATGAGAGGGAGGAATTGAATGAAATCAGTAATTGTAAGGAAATGGTGTTAGGGAAATTGATGGGATTGAAGGCCGATAAATCCCCAGGGCCTGATAATCTACATCCTAGGGTACTTAAGGAAGTGGCCCTAGAAATAGTAGATGCATTGCTGGTCATCTTCCAAAATTCTATAGACTCTGGAACAGTTCCCATGGATTGGAGGGTAGCGAATGTAACCCCACTATTTAAAAAAGGTGGTAGAGAAAAAACGGGGAATTATAGACCGGTAAGTCTGACATCAGTAGTGGGGAAAATGCTAGAGTCCATTATAAAAGATGTAATAGCAGAGCACTTGGAAAACAGTGACAGGATCGGACAAAGTCAACATGGATTTACAAAAGGTAAATCACGCTTGACTAATCTACTGGAATTTTTTGAGGATGTAACTGGTAGAATAGATAAGGGAGAACCAGTGGATGTGGTGTATTTGGACTTTCAGAAGGCTTTCGATAAGGTCCCGCATAAGAGATTCGCGTGCAAAGTTAAAGCATATGGGATTGGGGGTAAGGTACTGACTTGGATAGAAAACTGGTTGGCAGACAGGAAACAAAAGAGTTTTATTTTATTTTTTTATCCACCTTTTTTTTTGGCTTTTTTTTTCTTCCCTCCCAGAAGCTGGCAGCTGTCCTTCATTTTGCCAGCACATTTCACACTTCATCTAGAGCCATCCTTTGTTCCTTAACCTGTCACATTACCACCTCCTCTTGCCTTGAATATCTCTCAATGTCTCTTAATCTCTCCTGCTTTCTATCCTATCACTGACCTTCCCTTTTGTTCTTTCATTCCCGCCCCCTTTTCCCAGCCCTATACTTGCTTTAAAATCTATTTCATTTCCTGCTTTTTTCCAGTTCTGACCAAAGGTCTTCGACCTGAAACGTTAACTCTGTTTCTCTCTCCACGGATGCTGCCTGGCCTGCTGAGTTTTTCCAGCGTTTTCTGTTGTTAGTTGGAATAAACGGGTCTTTTTCCGAGTGGCAGGCAGTGACTAGTGGGGTACTGCAGGGATCGGTGCTAGGACCCCAGCTATTTACAATATATATTAATGATCTAGACGAGGGAACTAGATGTAATATCTCCAAGTTTGCAGATGACACAAAGCTGGGTGGGCGTGTGTGCTGTGAGGAGGATGCAGAGAAACTCCAGTATGATTTGGACAGGTTGGGTGATTGGGCAGATGCATGGCAGATGCAGTATAATGTGGATAAATGCGAGGTTATCCACTTTGGTGGTAAAAACAGGTAGACAGATTATTATCTGAACGGCAATAGATTGGGAAAAGGGGAAGTGCAACGAGACCTGGGTGTCCTTGTGCACCAGTCACTGAAGATAAGCATGCAGGTGCAGCAGGCGGTTAAGAAGGCAAATGGTATGTTGGCCTTCATAGCGAGAGGATTCGAGTACAGGAGCAAGGATGTCTTGCTGCAGTTGTACAGGGCCTTGGTGAGACCACACCTTGAGTATTGTGTGCAGTTTTGGTCGCCTTATCTGAGGAAGGATGTTCTTGCCATGGAGGGAGTGCAGCGAAGATTCACTAGACTGATACCTGGGATGGCAGGAATGATGTATGAAGAGAGATTGGGTCGATTAGGCTTATATTCGCTGGAGTTTAGAAGAATGAGAGGGGATCTCATTGAAACTTTTAAAATTCTAACAGGACTAGACAGACTAGATGCAGGAAGGATGTTCCCGATGGCGGGGGAGTCCAGACCAGGGGTCACAGTCTAAGGATAAGGGGTAAGCCATTTCGGACTGAGATTCGAGGAATTTCTTCACCCAGAGAGTGGTGAACCTATGGAATTCTCTACCACAGAAGGCAGTTGAGGCCAATTCATTAAATATATTCAAGAAGGAGTTAGATATATTTCTTAAGGCTAAAGGGATCAAGGGATATGGGGAGAAAGCAGGGACAGGGTACTGAATTTGGATGATCAGCCATGATCTCATTAAATGGCGGAACAGGCTCGAGGGGCCGAATGGTCTACTCCTGCTCCTATCTCCTATGTTTCTATGTTTCTATGAATCCCAACGACATGCAGATTTAAGACTATGCTACAACATTTATTATATTAAGAATTTATCCTATTAGAAGCAATGAGACTAGTCAATAACTGGCCTGGCAACCAGTTACACTCACTTAATAGCTAACTCTCATGCTGGTGACTTTGTAGTTCTTCTTTGATATAGAATTGTGCTGTGTCGGTGCTTTGCTCACAGGAAATTTAACTGAGCTTGAATGAACTGATGTTAATATAACTTCAGTATTTTCTCTGCTACTTTTCTCCCCTCCCCTCCTTATCCCGGATGTGGTTCCATGGGTGCTGGTGGTGCCCTGTTATCTGGCCCGAGTGACCATCATTCATGTGCAAATCTTTACAGGGACTGTTGGCAGGCTGTTTGACCATGGAGATAACACCTCACCGCAATGTCCACATTCCAGTACTTCCCAATAGGGGTCACTGGGCACCAATCATGAGTTTGGCCAATCTTTCTCTCCCAATCCCACAGACACTGAGGCCAACTGCAGTGCCCCTAATGTCACTGCAGCTGAGATCAGCCAACTCAGTGCCGACGGGCACCTTCCAGGTCCTTATGGTTCAGCTATTTACTGCATGAAGACAAAATCAGTTATTATTACAACTCTTGGGGGTAAAAATTCACTTGGTTGCGCCTCCCGTTAGCGCCTTAAGAGGGCGCTAATGGGGTGCAAAGCCGCTAACGCCCGGGCGCAGCGATGTTTGCGCCGCTCGAGAACTTAACTTGAGATTGTGCGGCGGCGCTAAAACTTACCGCTGCGACCACCTGCGCGCGCAGATTGTGACGTCATTCCATGGTGCAACGCCCTTGTGGCGCCCCGTAGCGGAAATTGAGTGGCGCCCCCTGCCTTACCGCCTGGCGCTTCCAACGACCAGAAGACTGGAACGCTATCAATCGCTGTGGGGCTGGGGGGGGCGCTATTTAAAGGGGGCCTCTTCCTGTCTTTTATTGTTGGTGGCATTTTTGAACTACACATTCTGAGAGAGAGAGGGAGAGACTTCTGGAGAGATTCAACGTTGTGTGAAGGAGTTTTGGGTACTGAGCAGCACTTTGCAGGTTCATTTTGATTTGCCATTCCTTGTATCGATTTAGCAGAGACTGTGGGAGCTGCACTCTGAGCTCTTTGCCTGGTACTCTCCATTGTTCTTTCCAGCACATTTGATGTGCAAGTCTCTCCAGGCCGAGATTCAAGGCAGCAATGAACAGGATGTGGATGGAAAGCAAGATTAACCATCCCCTTTAAGAACTGGCCCGTGCCATTGTGTGTGTGTTCCATTGCTGACTGACATTACATGAGCTTCGCCAGCGCTCCGAGTTAGCGCCTCACTGCTCGGCCTTTGCGCCTTAAGAGAGGTGTGCAGCGCCTGCTTTAGCGCTCCACTCACCTCCCGGGGCGGTAAAAGTGAAGTTTCCTGTCAGTGCCGATAATTAGCGCCAGGCGCTAATATTTGCGTCCGGACGATATTTGCGCCCCAAATGGGGCGCGACCTAATTTCTACCCCTTGTAGTTCTACCATGCCAGAAATGCAGTCCAGTGAAACTCCTGACTGCTGGCAGCAGAGGATGTAGACCCTAACCTAAATCGCCAGATGGTGACTTAATTATTTTGGGTAGGTGGTCATGTTGGAAAGGCAATGCAAAGGTACCTGTCCCAAAGAAGTGCCAGGAAAGCAAAGCACCCGACCACTCCAAATGGGGGAATGGAGGTGGAAGGACTTGAGGATTTTGGTGGGACGAAAAGAAATTATGCACAAAGTGTTCCCTCTCAAATTGTGACCAGAGTAGGTAACCAATCCCCTGTGGGATAGATTACCATTCCTCCTTCTGCTGTGTGTGGTCTATCTAAAGCCAATAATAGAACCACTCTTGCTTTCAGCAGGCATGGCTTGTGTTGGGCTTTGGGAGAGTGTAATGGGTGGCGTTTCCAGGGTACCTGGGAACTCCCCTAGACCCACCCTAAAGTTGTCAGCAGACTTCCAGAAGGCAGACTAAAGATTTGCCCGTGCCCCCAACTGGAATTTGGGCTGCAGGATGCATGGGGTAGAAACCCGGCAGATTCAGGTTCCAACCTAAATTACATCTCCCCTACGGGAAGTCCACTGCTTTAGCCCTCCACCAGAATTTTGGGGTCAGAAAGTCTTTTTTCATCATAAATTGAGTTGATTTTTCAAAAGAAAGTTGAATTTTGGAGCAACTGAAGGTCTATCAAAGCCTAAAGCTGGTCCCACAGTGCCACTAGACTAGAGATGGACCTAGGAGGTCTCAAAGATAAGTGGGTTACAGTGGTTGTTTGGAGACTAGGCATGGAGGACTTAAACCAGAGGCAAGTAAAATCAATAGAAATACATTAGGGTGAAAATGCGATGACGACAGAATTTGCAGTTGTAATGATGGTGAAACATCAATGTTCGCCGTCATTACTATGTAAAACTGACCGCAACTTCTGGCGTCCGCACATGCAAAGTGAAACGTGGTAATGCGGAAGTTCCTGTCAGTGATACCCTGCTCCTCCACAGGGTGCGCTGTTGCAGACTTTGCAGATGCAATCAGCACAGAATCAGTAAATTTGCGGTTGTAATGATGGCGAAACTGTCAGCATTCGCTGACATTACTGTGTAAAATGACAGCAACGTCTGGCGTCCGCACATGCACAGTCAAACGCGGAAATAAAGAGAGGGAACGAAAGATGGGTTTAAAGGAGACAGATAAAAGAGACAAAGAAAAAGTTAAAAAAATTAAAAACTCCAACAAAAATTTAAATCTGAAGGAATGAGACTCCACACTTGTAAAAGTTAATTTTCAGTGCCAGAGAGGTTGTTCGGCAGTAATTACGACTTTATCATGCCGTTAAAAATTCACTTACCCTTCAATGGACAAGCCCTAACTTTTTCTGGCATGTTTAGTGGGTATCTATCACATGTGTTTCAATGCCGAGTTTCTCGGCGAGATACTATTGTAGCAAAGCTTCTGGAGGAGCAGAGCAACTCGGACAGCAACATCCTGATTCCTACGTTTAACTGTGGATGCCAAAAGTTGCTGTCCGATTTACTCTTTAATAACGGTGAGTACTGATAGCCTCACCATGACTTTTCCGCAAAATCTGGGCCATAATGACATTTGAAGATTTTGCCAGCGGGAGTTGAGGATAACAGTTGACTCTAACCACCCTTCTAGATGTATGTATTGGAAATTACTACTTGTGTAATATGGCATACGTCTATATTACATTGTAATTACAGCGCAGAAGCAGGCCATTCGGCCCAACATAGCTCTGCTATCGCAAATTATCCATGTGAAAATAAGTGGAATTGGATATTGCAATCTGTACAAAGTGGGTCTAGAATCAGATGTTTCTGAATTGACATTGGATGTAGTAGTTGGAATCCTATGTACATTTCAGTGCATAATATCAGTAGGGCAATCGTTAGGGTTGGGCTACGCAATGCAGGTGCAGATGACCAGGTTACTTGAGAATGCCACTCGCCTGTGAGAAATTGAGTTGAAAGGGAAATAAAAAGCCTGAACCACAATATATACATTCTACCAAGCTACATTTCCACAGCACCAGATATATTCAAGTTAGCACCGCAAAGCGGCCGATAGTTAAAGTTCATCATCAGTTCCAATTCACAAATAAATAGTCACCTGCCTGCAGGTCTATAAGGAGAGCATTAGGTACAGTCAATCATATTTGAAATGTCTGAAATTGGACAATTATGCATCAAAATAAAAACTGTTTAACATGTCTTATGTTGGACAGCTGTGGGAAATCAAACAATTTAAACATTTTTGTTTGCTAATGCATCAGTCAGTTCTGTAATTATAGATGATAGTTCTGACATACAGTGTAATCCCCAGTTAGATTTTTGTATGCTTCTGGCTACGGAAAAAGCAAGAGCTATTAACACCACAAGCACAATTGCAGTGTTACGAGATCTTTAACTGAAGCTTCAAGTGCACTTAGAACAAATTAACAATTTCCAAAGGAAAACAGAAACTGGAAATAAGTCAAAATGTTCGAGTAAAGTCCCATAGACCCGAGCCTTTCCGGTATAACTTGATTTGCAGTATATCAAAGCCTTTCCAGTCCAACTTACTTTGCAGCTAAGCAGAAAAACATAAGTTCCCCCCTCAAGCTACAGTAAGCAATTGGCCCAATGTATTAGCTGCAAAGGGAAAGAAGTGATCTGTTGTCAGGTTTCTGCCAATATCTCTCTATAATTAGACAGTAAGAAATGGGCAGGAGCGGCCCTCCAATTTTACCTACCTGCCAATAATAAATCAACTCACAACTACTTAGCATCTTCCTATGATGGCCTTGTTTCGGTAAGGTTCTCATAGTTGCCCCCATGCTCAGCTGATTAGGGCAATGATTAGTTCGGCCGTATAGACCAGAAAGTTTCCAAGTTCTTAATCCCCAGGCTGAGCTGAATTTGCAGGTCTCAAACAGGATGGTGGGAGGGGCTGCTACAATTGGCCTCTGCCCCCACTCCCCCCCACCCCCCCACCCCCCCCCCCCACCAACCCCCCGCCTCCAGGTCGGAGGGTTCTGAACCTACAGTATAACCAAAGTCTGATTGTTTTCTAAAGCATTTAATTACTGAAGATGTAAAAAAAAAATACAAATGTAATACAATCTAATTATTTACAATGATAGCATTTTATTTGGGACTGCTATGCTATCTTTGTATTGCCAGTTTGGATAGTTCAGGATTATTCCCTCATCTCATCCCTTTGACATATTTTAGTGGCAGCTTCTGTTTCCCAAAAACCAATGAGATGAAACAAGGAATAAAAGTCTTCCGACAGCAGGCGCTACCTATCTTGGACAACTTAAGAACATAAGAACACAAGAAATAGGAGCAGGAGTAGGCCATTCGGCCCTTCGAGCCTGCTCCGCCTTTCAATGAGATCATGGCTGATCGTCTGCCTCAACTCCATCCTATCAAGTCCTGTAATCATTTTGCTGTGCTTCAATGAGATCCCCTCTCATTCTTCTGAATTCAAGAGAATACAGGCCTAATTTATTCAATCTCTTCTCATACGATAGTCCCGCCATCCCAGGAATCAATCTCGTGAACCTTCGTTGCACTCCCTCTATGGCAAGTATATCCTTCCTTAGGTAAGGAGACCAAAATTGTACACAGTACTCCAGGTGTGGTCTCACCAAGGCCCTATATAATTAGAGTAAGACTTCTTTACTCCTGTACTCAAATCCTCTTGTAATGGAGGCCAGCATACCATTTACCTTCCTAATGGCTTGCTGCACCTGCACATTCACTTTCAGTGACTCATGTACGAGGTCACCCAGGTCCCTTTGAGCATCTGCATCCCCCAATCTTTCACCATTTAGGAAATACTCTGCCTTTCTGTTTTTTTCTACCAAAGTGGATAACTTCACATTTATCCACATTATATTCCATCTGCCATGTTCTCGCCCTTAATCCTAGAGCTACCTAGCATCAAATAATTTACTTGTCTTCCACGAATCACCAAAAGTCTCAAAAATGTAGTTGCAATTTATTTTTAATGAAACCAATTATAGGATCGTCTCATTGATTCCAGAACATGGAAGCAGTCCCTCTCTTTGTGCTCAGGGTTACTTCATTTTAATACCTACACTGCGTCCGGTGTTTCCTATTTCTGTGATATTTCATTCATTGCTTTTCAGATTTGATAGAAAAGATTGGCTTTGTTTTCTTTTACAGCCAGCTTCCTGCCATTCCAAGTGTAGAACAAATTACCTTCCTTAATAAATCAAGAATGTTCTCATGCATTTTAAATCCCAGCCTTTATGTACTCTAAATCCTGATGAGAATCGGTTTCAGATCAGTTTTTCAGACATCCCAAACTAGTGTAAAACACCGCCCATCAATTAAACTAAACTAAAGCCTAACATTAATCCATAACTCACAAGCTCATTGTAATGCAGCATGCCATTTGATTTAAAAAAAATCAATTCCACATCATAGGGAACTGCTAATATATCAGTGTTCAAACACTGGCTATAGTCCACGCTAAAGTAACTTGACTTTATCCACAGAAAATGTCTCTATCATATACAATGCTATCAGGTATACACAATTAAATGCTCCCTTGTATTGAAGTGTTTCGTGTCAGAAAAGCATTAT
Source organism: Squalus acanthias (assembly GCA_030390025.1). Taxonomy (NCBI): domain Eukaryota; kingdom Metazoa; phylum Chordata; class Chondrichthyes; order Squaliformes; family Squalidae; genus Squalus; species Squalus acanthias. The sequence continues at coordinate 73,133,199 of CM059440.1, forward strand.
GATTTTTTTTTTAATTGTAAAATTTTCAAATATTGCAACATATTTCACATTATGGATTATAAACATCAATGAGATGGTGCAAGCACAAGGCAAGCAAATATTTTCCTCAGAGGGTAGATTGAAATTGGAAAGGTAAATCAACCAGAAAGCATTCTTGCAGACTTCAACAGTGGAATAGACAATGGTAGGAGCAGACCATGGGTTGCATTATCCTCTTTGTGGTGATTTTAACAAAAGAGTGAAAATGAGGTAAACAAGGTTGGAAAAATCGGCGAGTAACTTTTTGTTATGGTTTTCTCCTTATCTAGCATGTGTTCTGTAAACTTATGCAGGAATTTGGTGGCGGGAAATATGAAGGGAGTCCTGAAGTCGAATTAGCGGAACAAAGGGCAAAATTTGTAATGAAACACAGCACTGTCATTTCAGTGGTAAATCTTCCAGAAGAGATTCAGCTGTCTAGGCATGATGGAGGAACAGAACTCAGGTTCCCTAGTGGTGGAGTCAGAGGAGGTAATGATCAAACCTTATGGTGCCCTGGTCAAACTGCACCTTGAATATAGCATTCAGTTCTGGTCACCTAGAAATGAAACATTCAAGCCCTGGTGGCAGTGCTGAGAAGGGTCTTCCCCAATGTTAGGGGCCTGAGTTGCGAGTTAACACTGGAGAAACCCAATCTCTTTAGCCTTAAATGGAGGCACTTGAATAGCAATCTTATGCAAGTATATTGTTGTTAAGGGATAGAAAAAGTTCACTGAGTATTATTCAAATTAAACTGAGGAAGTCAAACTAGGCGGAGACATGTTCCAACCAGGAAAAGGTAAATTTAGGCCCAATATCAGCAAATTCTTCTTCATACGAAGAGTGATCAATGTAGAAACAATTTCGAGATAGAGTAGTAGAGACAAAAACCCTGGAATCATTTGAAAATCAATTGGATGCTACACTGGAGAAGGGGTATCAGATCTCTCTGGATGAATGAATGAAGATGGACTGAATGGCCATAACAACCTTGTAGTGATGTAGGCTACATGATGTAACAATGGCTGATTAAACCACTAGCACCGGCAGAAGGTTCATTCTGGAAAATCTCGCAAAACTACCAACAGGCAGTCGTGCCCTTCGGCCTGGTAGTGAGTAAGATTATTTTTGTTAGGTAATGGTATCAAGGAATACTGAACCAAGGCGGGTAAAAGTGAGTTAAGATACAGATCAGCCATGATCTAATTGAATGGCGGAACAGGCTCGAGGGGCTGAATGGCCTACTCCTGTTCGTATGTTCCTATTTTCCGATTGTCCTAAGATAGGTTAGAGAGAGATCAATTGAGAGAAACAAATCCCAAACAATTCATCGAGTCACTACTGCTTTCCACACGATAAAACAAATTACAGACTGCAAGATATATTAAAAAATTACATAATTTCTTTTCAGTCCGTGCACTGTTTCGGTGACAGTGAGCGGAACCTTTAACTTTGGCAAGGGTGTAAAACAGCCATTCATTATATACCCCACCGATTTTCCTTTCCATTGAAGACATAGGTGTATTAAATGCATTTTTCTCTTCATTTTACTTTTTTGTGAGGTTTCATTCCTACATGTGGGTTCTGTGACTTATCCTTAAGTGCTCTCCAAGCTGAGGGAGTAAAATTAGAGTGTGGCTGCTCAACCAACTGGTAAGGTGCATGGAATACTGAAGATCCACTGTCTTTGTGACTTCCCTTGATATACCTGTTAGTCAGAGTCACGGCTTAGAGAACCTCGAACATGCATAGGAATACTGCTGGAGATGAAGCAACGTACCACCACAGTGCACTATGTCCAGCCTGGGCGGTTACTCTACCAATTAGGAATGTGGCTTGCAGGGTTATCTGGAATCGAATGGGAAGAACTCCAGTCACCACTGGCAGGTCTGCCCCTCCAGTATCCTTAATGATCCATTCTTGGCCGGTCAGTCAGCAGTGTCCTGGAGTACTACAAAGCTGCCTGGCTCATTTATTGGATTATGAAGTCTGTCACACCTCCTGCACCTTTTCATGCATACAACTGTTGGAAAGCATGTCCCCACAATGCCCAATGATCTCTCTGAGCATAGAACAGTGCAAAACTATGAGTTCTCTGCATCTCTCATTCATGGTTATCTAGCTGTATTCTCCATGTCAGTTGAAGCTAGCCTGTGCAGAGCAACTTTTAAGCATGGCATCATGTTTTGGGATTCCTGTCTATTATACAGGCATGGATTCTTGATTTAAGCTAACAATATGGTTTTGATATGAAGTTGAATCCAAGATTCAAAGATTTTAATGCGCAAAGTGCCAGCCCCATTTTTTTTTTAAATAATGGAAAAGGCTGGATTCATTTGAACAAGGGTAGGGGTTTGGAGGGTGGGGGAGCAGGTCTCTTATTAGTTTTAACTTGGAATTAATGGACCAGCCATTGGAATAACAAATAGATAAGCTATTAACGCATTCAAACGATTCTAGCATGTGTTCACACCTGGTGTGTTGACATCCCTGTTTTGTCAGTCAGCTTAGCAGGAGTTTTCCATTATTGGCAGCCCTGCTGGACAAGAGTGGGGTCAGAAGCAAAGCCCCTGTTTTCCTGTATTGCAGAGGACAAAAAAGCAAGAAACACATGGATGAGGTCAATTGAGTTTGGTCTGGGAAGAGAGCAGGCCGAGCAAGAGATTCTAACATACGAGCAGGAATAGGCCATTCAGCTTCTCGAGCCTGTTCTGCCATTCAGTTAGATTATGGTTGATCTGTAACTCAACTCCATTTACTTGCCTTTGTTCCATATCCCTCAATACCCTTACATAACAAAAATCTATCAATCTCAGTCTTGAAAATTTAAATTGACTCAGCATCCACAGCCTTTTGGGGGAGAGAGTTCCAGATTTCTACTCCCATGTGTGTGAAAAAGTGCTTCCTGAATTCACTCTTAGCTCTAATTTTAAGATTATGCCCCCTTGTTTTCAATTCCCCACCAGAGAAAATAGTTTCTCTGTATCTACCCTATCAAATCTCTATCATTTTAAAGATCTTGATTTGTTCACCAGACACCTTCAATGGAATACAAGTCAAGTTTATGCAACCTGTCCTCATAATTTATACCTTTAACTCTGGTATCATTCCAGTGAATCTGCACTGTACCCCTTCCAAGGTCAATATATCTTCCTGAGGAACAATATGCATCTGGCCTCGTCTCACTAAAGTGTTTTCAGTCTGCCAACATAGATTGGAAGAGTGCATGTGAGGGCATGTGTGGAAGACACAATATTCAATGCAGATCACAAGGAGGTGGGGGGGGGGGCTATTACTACTTGTCCCCAGATTACACTGTCGTATGATTAGATATTGAGCAGTATGGGCATACTCCTGAACGTAAGATGAGGGTATCGCTTATGGGAGTGACCGACCCCACTGAACCCAAGAAAATATCTAAAACAAGCCCAAAAATTGTAAAAAAAATGAGAAGTCGCACAACACCAGGTTATAGTCCAACAGTTTTATTTGAAATCACGAGCTTTCGGAGCGCTGCTCCTTCGTCAGGTGAAGTGACTTCACCTGACGAAGGAGCAGCCGCTCCGAAAGCTCGTGATTTCAAATAAAACTGTTGGACTATAACCTGGTGTTGTGCGTCTTCTCATTTTTGTCCACCCCAGTCCAACACCGGCATCTCCGCATCATGGCAAAAATTGTAGCACATGGGTTTCCTGTTCATATCTATGGTATCTGGGAGCCTTGTCTAACATCTGCAGATACGTTTTTTCCCCCAAGTAATCACTCTTAGTTGGATTTATGACCTGTTTAATGTTAATTGTTGTTCAAGAACAAAGATACTTTTCCCGACATTTATTAATTTCAAAACCAGCTACATTATTATGGTAATGAATAAAACGTGATGAAAGCAGATAACTTGATTAATTATTACATGAAGGTACTGAAGTATTTAAGACTAATTTCAATGGTGTAGCATCAGATTTTTTATGCTGCGTACAGATGAGGCCAGACACAGATCATTACTACATTGTACAACTATTTGCAACTGACTGTAGGTGCATTGTATAGTTACTATAGATACTATTATCTTCTCAAGACTCAAGTCTGATGAATACTAAATGCAGCCACTATCAGTGAATGTATTATTAATGAGGTGGATATTTATTGCCCTCATATGTGCCCATATAGTGCCATTTTGTCCAAACTGTTTAATCAATAAGTCAAAGTGCTTGTATGTACAATTTTGGGTACTGGAGTGAAATTTCAGCACCTCTTCATTGTTCTGCGATGATTCTGCATTTGCAATCACAGTCTTGCACACCAGTCACAATATCAGAGTTATTGAAGGAGAAGAAAGAATACAGAAACTAGTGAGCGGTAATAATGGGAAAATAAACAATTACATCGGTTTTTGAGAGATGACGTTTTCAAATATTTCTGAAGCAAATCAATTTGAAATTGCATGGTGTGCCATTTTTATATAAAAGGTGTTGATGGGAAAACAAAATTTGAACTGAGGAGCTGAAAATCTTTAGTGTTAGGGATTGCTGAGAGAGGTTTGCTTTGAAGCTATTTTTTTTTTGTAATTCGACCCTGAATAAGACTTTTCACCCTGTGAAGAGAAAGAAAAGGAATCAAAGAAGAGATAAAAGAAAATAACTGGTAGAGGCGATCTATTTTGTTGCCTGGGAATTTAGTCTTTATCAGCCTATAGATCATTATCAGATGACAAAGAGAAACGTTGCAGCACAACCAGCAAAATAATTTGAACTTATTGCAGTTTCTTACAGAGAAAGTAAAACTACTGTGAACTTGAATGATGAAGCTCTCCTCTTTCTACAAGCTCCTTTGGGGCTTTATGTGAAATAAGCTTGCGTCATCTGAATTCAGTGCATGTTGTATGAATTGATGTTATACTAATTCGAAGAGAAGGTCAGGAATAGGTTGTGATGCAATAGCGATGCTCTTCGAAAGAAACATCTAAGGATCATTGTGACAGGACACTCCTCACAGAATATTTACTGTGCCTGACCAAGGTGTGTTTAACATGGTCACTGATTATGTGACCCAAAAGCCCCCAAAATTCCTCTTTAAATGAAAGAAATGGGAGAAAAGCTACTTTGCTCAATAAATCAATAATCCACTAATTAAATCAGGGAAATGTGTAACTCTGATTTATGTGAATGACATTGTTAGCAGGTTGTCAATTACAGAGAAAAACAACAATTCTCCTGCCTTTCTGTTAAAAGTGGTAATTCATCCTCTTAAAGTCTTCCATGAGTTGAATATCGTCTCAGTACTAGCATTACCACCTCGGAGTCAGAAGGTTATGGGTTTGAGCCTGACTCCAGACAGTCCCGGGGAGAAGAGACAAGAGTTCCGGTCTCTGAATATCGGTTTGATATCCAGCAGGGATCGTACGTCTGATGGTAGTGGAGTGGCCCTCCATCGTAGCCTCGGCAAGCAAGAGACTAGAGCTTCAACCTCTGAATACTGGGTTGACGTCCAGCAGGGTACTCACATCCGATTAGAGTGGAGTAGAAACCTCCATTGCGTCTGGCTGGTCCACTTGTGAGAGGTTGTGAGACAGGCCAACGACCTGTTCACATAAAAGAAAAGGTCTTTGTTATAGAAAACCAAGAGCATAATCTGCTGGTTGTAAAGCTGTGGAAGATATGGATTGTCTCATGGGCCATTAGAGACAGAAGAGAGAGCAGAAAAAAGTATTTTATTTCACAACACCTTTACCTCAGCCTAGTAAGTGCACACACATATATAAAAGTTACAAAAGATATGAATTATCTAGTTGTGAGAAGGCCAGATCAAAACAATTAGCCATTAATTTGTCACCTGTGCATCGCATTGACCTCCCTACTTATTCTTTTTATGATCTCTTAGTACTTCAATGACCGTGGTGCAATCATTTTTTTGAGGGAAGAGTAGATAGTTTGCACCAGAGACTTTTTTTGACTACTGTTTGATGATTAGAGGATGTCTGACACATGCAGAAACCATTACTATAACTAAGAGTCTTGATTGCCCAAGCATGTCAATTTGACCTGAAAGAGACCTAATTGTGTCCTTACCCCTCCTGCAAGGAGGACAGTCACTCATCTGTCATTAGACAACTGGCAAGCACCTACTGGAGCCCTCAATCGACAGATAGAGACCAGGAACTCTTTCTGAGCAATACAACTCACCATAAAATTTGTGAGTGGTATGCCTTCATTGCCCTGTTAACAGCAATCCATAATCCAACTGGTACTTTCAACAGTTGACTCTTCTTCTTGCGGCAATTGCCGATTTAAGGGGCACAACCAATAAGGACTGTAAGTTAAAACAAATTAAAAGGAATATTAACAAATTAAATTAAAATTCTGTTTCTGGGGGTGATCATGCAGTCCAGTTCCTCTGGTGCCCACTGGTCGCGGAAGGCCTCAAGCGTGCTGGTGGAAACCATGTGCTCCATCTCCAGGTACGCCCGGGCATGGCTTTCATCAGTTGGAGTTGCACAGCTTCAGCAACAACTGCTTGCCTTATGACAACCCAATCAACACAGGCACTTGGATATATGAGCATGTGAATTAGTTCAACTGCAATTCTTGGCTAGGACCTTTTGTTTCAAATTTCTGGATTGGTTTCCAAAGTATTAATTAGTCAAATGACAGGTCTTCTTTTTTTTCCCCATTTCCTCTTAAAATCTCCCCCAATGGTGTTATCAACTTGCCAAGATTCTCTCAATCACCACCAACATACCCTATGATGGGTCAGCAAAAAGCTGCATTCACAAAGAAAAGTACAGATGAATGATGACAAGATTAACTTTTTCTATTCGTTTTAATATCTTGCATATCTCCATAGGTTCCCTTTTCATTCCCATTCTAACCTTTCCTCATAATTCCGTCTTCTAACTTCTAACACCAGGGACTTGAGCACTAGGCTGACACTCCAGTGCAGTGCTGAGGGAGTGCTGCACTGTCAGAGGTGCCGTCTTTTGGATGAGACGTTAAACTGAGGCCCCTGTCTGCTCTCTCAGGTGGACGTAAAAGATCCTGTGGCACTATTTCGAAGAAGAGCAGGGGAGTTATCCCCGGTGTCCTGGCCAATATTTATCCCTCAACCAACATAACAAAAACAGATTATCTGGTCATTATCACATTGCTGTTTGTGGGAGCTTGCTGTGTGCAAATTGGCTGCCGCATTTCCCACATTACAACAGTGACTCCACTTCAAAAAGTACTTCACTGGCTGTAAAGCGCTTTGAGACGTCCGGTGGTCGTGAAAGGCGCTATGTAAATGCAAGTCTTTCTTTAGGGGCAAGCTTCAGGGTCAAGGAGCATAAGCTAATCTATATCCTTTGTTTCCCTCACTCGAGTTAGATAATCTCATCTCTCTACAGTTATTCACCCAGAAGACTAGGTGAGACTTGAAGAAACTGAAGCCTATGACTTGAACTTTCAACTTAGAGTTCATCGATCAAGGTTCCTATTGTTCGAATTGCTAGGCCGCTGTAGATCCTCAGTTTGTGGTCATTTTCCCCCTTTATTTTAGGTCCGCTCAAGCTCTGTTTAACGCGGCTTCTTGGAGCAGATCCAGACTTTTCATTCAATACAAATTTAGATGGTGTGCTGAATACAGGTAGATTAAACAATAACAGTTTATTCAGACTCAGAAAATGGGTTCCCAGTCAGTACAGCAGATCACGAACCACACCGAAATGAAACTTGACAACATTAATAATTACCAAGCTGCTTCAACAGACTTCACTGCCAAACAATTAGGCAAGGCAGTTTGAATCAAATAACTGTCGTGCCACAGAAGCTACACACGAGCCCTGGACTACACTTATTATTTTGCTCCACCGCAACAAACACACGAAGGCAAAGAAAGGCCGACTCAGACTTGCATCTGTGTGTGAGCAAAATGAGAGCTTTGGTAATAGTTACACTGGATGGGCTATCATGGAAAACGCTGGGTTCTCATGGAAATTGCCAAACCAAACTCTGTAGACAGCCACTGCGGCCCTGGAGATGGAGCACGCGGTGTCTGCCGGCACGCTCGACGCCGTCCGCGACTGGCGGGCGCCGCAGGGACTGGAGTGCTTCATCAACCCCAGTAATCAAATTTTAATTTAATTGTTAAGTTTCATTTGACGTATTTTTGTTAAGTTACAGGTTTCTTTTTGTCTCTTGATTGCACCAAAGGAGCAGCCACTGCAGAGTAAGTGTCTTTATCCCACTAATTCTTCCAAGGCTCATCATCAAGAACATTTCTTGATCAGTTGCTTGGCTAAGCAGGCCATTAGCATTCATTTCCTGTCCATTAACTTTGCCAATTCACACTCTGGCGTCACACTTTGTATATGTAAATTCCTTGCACTTGATTGGCTCAAATTTATTGTTTTATAAACCAGCAACTGATTACTTCTGAGCCACTAGCACAGACAGAAAAAAAAAGATATAGGGCTGGATTTTGAATGACCCATGGAGTCGGGTTTGGAGGCGTGCGGGGGGGGGGTTAAATTTGCGGGGTCGGGGTTTCCGACCCCATCCCGACTCGATCCCGCCTCCACGCAATTTTGACATAATCAGTCGCGGGGTTCCCGACTCCGTCCCGCCTTCAAGTGTTGGGAGAGGCCATTAAAGCCCTTAACAAGCTCTAAATTGGCTCTGTAATGCCATTTTGAAACGCTGTAGCTAGTTTAACCCTCTTCTGACGTGAAGCACGCCTGGTGTGAAACACTCCAGTGAAACCTGGCGGGAGCACAAGTGGATAGCGGGCTATCGGCTGCAGGTCCACTATTACAACAGAGATGTGATGAAGTTAGTTAGTAGTATTAGGTCTGAATGTTGCCTCTGATGCTGCTGCATTGAATATCTTGAGAGACTGCCTGGGAGGACTTGGTCGGTCTCTCTCTCTCTCTCTCTCTCTCCTTACTCCCATTTTGCAACCAGGTCCACTCACATCAAAAGCAAGCCAGACAGGTCCTCTCTCACCAACAGTCTCTGAAACTAGGCAGTCAGCAATGATGACATCATCAGAGGCGACTTTCAGACTGAAAACACTAATTAGTTCATGGGTTCCCACATGCTCCAACTCAATCGCCCAATTAAGTGAAAATTGCATCAAGCATCCACATTAATCTGGAGTCGGGGGGAAAACACGAAATGCGGATTACACAACCCCAACCCGACCCCAAGACAAAATCCAGCCCATAATTTCTAATGAAATAAACAAGGAAAATGGTAATTAATTTACTCAAAATATTTCAATTTACAAATTGCCCAATTTCCACTGAAATGCATCTATTGAGGGGCCTCATAGCCTAGCCCCTGCTGGGAGCCTGGAGATCTGAAAACCACTGCTCTTGTTTTGACTGCATTCTAGCTCACTGGCAAGGGTCCTAAATAACACCTAGAGTGATCAGTTTTATCTGCTGCTGCCCTCTTGTTGGCCTGCCCAAATCTTTTCCGGCCTGGTCTGGCCTGGCCCAGTCCAAGCTGCCCTGATTCTTTCCCAGCTTGCTGTGCCTCATTCCTGGCCTGCCAGATGTGCCCTGGACAGTTAGGCCCTTTCCCATTTTGCTGTGTTATACTGTATTTACTCATGATGCGGAGATGCCGGCGTTGGACTGGGGTGGACAAAAATGAGAAGTCGCACAACACCAGGTTATAATCCAACAGATTTATTTAAAATTACAAGCTTTCGGAGCTATCGACCGCCCCTTCTTCAGGTAAAGTTAAACGGTTTTGGGCTGAGAATAGCATGTGAACTGGTCAAAGATGAGTGAAACTGACTGGGAACAGGACTAAACGGCAGGGCAATGATTCTTGGCTTGTCTCCTTCCCCACCCATCCCACTGCTCAAGGTTGCCAGAAGATAGGACTCCTCACCCCAACGTCTCCCCTGCCATATCCTTGACAAGAAGCACCATTCCCTCGTGGCCCTAAACCTCAGAAAACTCTTTCAGTGCTACAAAAGCCCAGAACATCTCCCACTCCCCCAGCACTTCTAATACTTTGGTACCTACCTCCAACCTAGTACATGTTGCCTACCATCCTATTGTGTATCCAAGGCTCTACCCAGTGCGAAAAACACCATAGAAGATACCTGGGCCCAAAAATTAGTGCCGCTACGCGAGAGTACACACTGTGTACTCTCGCGTATTCTGTCTCCAATTGCCGGTTTTCTGCATGCACTGCGCATGCGCTGAAAACCGGCACTTGGTGAATTCAAAAGGGGGTGGTTCCTAGGTGAACCACATGCGCGCTACAGGCTGCGCGCACGCAGTGCACTTAGTGCTTTGGACGCGCAGGTAAGCATGGAAGATTTTAGACATAAAGAAAGGAGGTGTAAGACCCTCTTTTAACAAGATAAGTACTTAATTAAGTATTATTTTGAATTTTTTTAACAGGTATATCTTTTTTAGAGACTTTAAAGACAGGTAAGTTTATTTTTATAACTTTTTAAAAGATTTTAAATTTTTTCAAAAATTAAATTTTTTGTTTAAAATGGTTAATTTATTTAACTATACTTATTTTATTAATGTGATGTTTTTTTTAAAAATTTAATTGAGGTTTAGCTGTTCTTTTGGGGGGGTATAGTATTCATAGCTTTCACAGCCGTGCTGTGAAAGCTATGAATGGAAGATGGTGTGCTGCCATTGGCTCTAACTGAGTCACGTGATCCCACAGCTCGCACGAATTAACTACGCCTGTGGGATACGCAAGCACTGCACAGCAGCTGTCCAGAACATCAAGTTCGTGCGAGCTCGGACTGAAAAAGCCAGCGCGCAGTGAGAGATCGCGAGAAGGCCTTACCCTCGCACGAAGGCTCCCTCACTAATTTTTGGGCCCAGATGTTATATATCTAGTTAATAAATCGATGAGGTCCTCCTGTCATTATATTTCCACACTGCCAGTCTGTCATGTTTCTACCTTACTTTTAATGATGCCTGTCTTTTGTACTTACTTTCCATTGAGTTCTCCCAGCTGTCACTCCAAATTAGTTTGCACAGTGCTCGCGTCCTCCTGGCTCACATCTCCAAGCCAGGTGGTCCTGTGATGATAGGCTTATAGTTCGAGCCACCTGAGGCCAATTCCATTTTAGCTTCTTGGACTCTGGCTTTTTAGTTCCTTCAGCGCTTTAAAAAATATTATCATTGCTTTAAAAACATCAGTGTCAGCTTGGCTCCATTTGATTCTTGCCTTTGAATCAGAAGGTGAAGAGTTCAAGCCTCACTCCAGCACATAATCTAGGCTGACACTTCGGTGCAGTACTGAGAGAATGCTGCATTTTTGGAGGTGCCACCTTTTGGATGAAATATAAAACTGAGGCCTTATCTGCCTGTTTGAAGAGCAGGGAGTTCAGATGGCCAGGTCAACCAACAACATTAAAAAAGAGATTAAATCGTCATTCATCATTGCTGTTTTGTGGGACCTTGTTGTACACAAACTGGCTGCCACATTCACCTGCATGTACAGTAACTCTGAAGCAATTTGGGATATCCTGAAGTGGTAAAAGGCATTAAATAAATCCAAGTTCCTTCCGTTTCCATAAGGCTGCATTCCCTATAGGTTTTTCCCACCATTATGGGATGCCCCACAGCCAATGCCCATGCCCTGCCCCTTTCTACCTGGACCCAAAGTCATCTCCAGACTCTCAACCCCCAATTCCACGCTGTCAAAAATCCAGGTTCATGCTATGAGTGGGAACTGGCTTTAAGTTCCTTAACCAATTTGGGCAATTTTTTTTTTATAAGGTGCCCAAAGCACGTAAGGAATGAAAAGTCAGATCTTGCTTACAGCTTTTGGTAGCACACAGGCTGAAATTCCTACAGGGTTTTTGCATGCTGTGGAGAAATCTCTGTTTTATTCAAATGGCATGATTTAAGTAAAGTTGAAATAAATTAAGCTATCCACTGCAGCTGGGATTATTTGTAAATTATAAAGGGGAGGGAGTGAGTGAGAAGATTTTCCTTCACCTGTCCACCCCCGCTCACTCTTACATTCAATCCTACTGATCCAAGAACATCTATCTTCCCCCACAGCATTTTGCCAGTCTGCACCCACTCACCCAGGGGGTACATGCTTTACCTCATCTCCTTGCTTCATCTGGCAACGCCTCGATTTAAACATTCTCATCCTGGTGTTCAGATCCCTCCATGGCCTCACTGCTCCATTTCTCTATGATCTCCTCCAGCCCTACATCCCTCCACGATCTCTGCGCTCCTCCAATTCCGGCCTCTTGCGCATCCCCGATTATCATCGCTCCACCACTTAGTAGCCGTGCCTTCAGCTGCCTAAACCCTACGCTCTGGAATTCCCTTCCTAAACCTCTCTGCCTCTCTACCTCTCACTCCTCCTTTAAGCCACTCCTTAAAACCTATCACTTTGACCAAGCTTTTAGTCACCTGTCCAAACATCTCTGATGTGGCACAGTGTCAAATTTTGTCTGATAATACTCCTGTGAAGTGCCAGGGAACATTTTTACTACATCGAATCATAGAATGATACAGAACAAAAAGAGGCCATTCGGCTCATCGTGCCTGTGCCGGCTCTTTGAAAGAGCTATCCAATTAGTCGCACTCCCCTGTCCTTTCCCCATAGCCCTTTCACATTTTTCCCCTTCAAGTATTTATCCAATTCCCTTTTGAAAGTTGTTATTCAATCTGTTTTCAGGTAGTGCATTCCAGATCATAACAACTCACTCCGTTAAAAAGAATTCTCCTCATCTCGCCTCTGGTTCTTTTGCCAATTACCTTAAAGACGCCATATAAATCCAAGTTGTTGTTGTTATCTATTTTCCACAAAATATCAAGAACACTTGGTTTATCGTCTCTGCAAAATACTTCTTGTAAATGTGGAAATGTACACCCTTCCCTTATTTTCTCACTCCTCCTTCCCTCCCTCACAACTGCATAATCCCCAAATAATTGGCAGAGCAGTGTGCAATGTAACAATTTTGGGACATTTATATGATTTCTCTCACTGCACTAATTTCACAGCGTAGGTAGGGATAAAAACATTGAAGGGAGACTCACGACTGCTCTTAATATATTTCTGATGAACTGGCCTCAGAGTAGCACTGCAAAGGAAGGAGCTAATCACCTATTTTCCTTCTTTTAAATGTGCTCGGCCGAAGGAGATCAAAACGAGAAAAAAATAAAAGGTTAGAGAGGAATGAACACCCCTCCAAAAAAATACAACGGGGTATTCGCTATCACCCATTTTACACAACTGCACAAAGTCAAAATCTACCCCAATGAGTGTATTATATACACAATGCATTGATTAGACATCAAATGGGTCAATGCCTGCAATTCAGTTATGACTGTATCTTTTTAAGTCATGGGTTTTCTTTGAAGAGAATGCCAAGGAATATACAAAACTTAAGAAAAGATTCAACTAATTTCTTAACTAAAGATCTCTGCAACAGTAATTAGTGTTATCTAAAATGAATTAAAATTAAATAAAACATTTGATACATTTGTACCATTCTCATTTATTTTCTTTCTCAGCAGTAAGATTTCAAGAAAAAATTGTGTTTTAATCTGTAGCCGTACTGCAGCATATTATTTAATTTCAACACAAAGTCTCCTGTAACATTCTAGAATGTTTGCTCTGTCAAAGGGGTTATAAACGCAATGGATATATAACAGTAAACATACTGCCCCTTAGTGGTCATAATCTATATTAAGCACTGATCCCTGTAAGTAGAATTCCTCTGATCGCTAAACTGAAGTGACTGTTCACATAAATGAATCACTTTACAACCAACTTCCTGTTGACTAGTTTTATACTTCAATATCTAAATATCAACATTTTGCTGTGTGACAGGATGGGCAGCCTTCTTTGATAGTTGTTAATATCACAATGTAAGTTAATTGTCGGGAAAAAAAATCAAGTTATAGTTTGAATTAACGGCAACTTGCTTTCGGAGAGCACTGTTTTCACAGAAAAGCATCCCAAGGTGCAGCAGAGGAGATAAGAATTGGTTTCTGAGCTTTTAGGGGAAGGTTGGGAGTGGCGACCACAAATCTTGATCAAAGAGGAAGGCTTTGAGAATGCTTTTAAAGGTGGGGAGGAATGTAGAGAGGTGGAGGGGTCTGAGGAACGAGTTCCAAAGAGTAAGACCAAGGTGACTGAAGGCTCACTACTAAAGGTCGAGTGGAACGAGGGGAGATGCACAGATATGTCAGAGGATTGGAGGATCTGAAATAAGTGAAGGTTACAGAAGTAGGGTGGGACAAGGAGATGGAGGGATTTGTGGACAACAATTTTAAATTTGATCCCTTAGGGGAAAGAGAGACAATAAGGGTCAACGAAGATAGGGTGATGGTAGGTTGGGGCTTGGCGGGAGACAGAATGCTGGCAGTTTTTGATGATTTGGAGTTTACAGTGGGTGAGGGTCGGAAGCGGGCAAGGGGTTGAATAAGTCAAGTCTACAGTAGAGAAAAGCAAATGTTAGTAACATATTTGTTAGAATGGTGATAGTACCAATTTCCATTCTCTGATATTGGGATTTGTTAATTTATTTATTAAGTACTTGGAAAATAAATTATAGATTATCAGCAAATGCTAATTTTTCAGTGAATGTTTCATTTTTTAAATATGTGAGTCTGCCTGAACTTAATTGTTAAAGCTTGTTGTTGTTTTGTATGATGGGAAAAGCTTATAATGGGATGTTTGGTTTGGCTATCCATTCGATGGCCTCCTGAGATGCCAATGGAGAAATGAGGTGCCTCCTGCAACAGATCTTGGTGGGCAGGTTGATGTGATGTGTTCCATGGTCTGGGACTCATGGCCACAGTAGCACTTCGGGTCGTCCCTCATCTTCCACTTGTGGAGCAAGTGGCCGCGTCGTCCGTGCCCTGTGCGGATTGGGTTGCGCGCTGTCCACTGTCTTCAAGGGAGGTCGAAGCCAGGGACCTCTGCTGTTGGGTCAGTGATCAGGTGTTGGTTCTTTATGTTGCATGTGTCCCACGAGTCTGTCCATCTGGACAATCTGCATGAATATTGGCAGCTGTTGTTTTCATTCGTTCATGGGATGTGGGCGTCGCTGGCAAGGCCGGCATTTATTGCCCATCCTAGTTGCCGTTGAGAAGGTGGTGGTGAGCCGCCTTCTTGAACCGCTGCAGTCCATGTGATGAAGGCACTCCCAAAGTGCTGTTAGGGAGGGAGTTCCAGGATTTTGACCCAGCGACGATGAAGGATCGGTGATATACTTCCAAGTCAGGATGGTGTGTGACTTGGAGGGGAACTTGGAAGTGGTGGTGTTCCCATGCACCTGCTGCCCTTGTCCTTCTAGGTGGAAGAGGTCGCGGGTTTGCGAGGTGCTGCCGAAGAAGCCTTGGCGAGTTGCTACAGTGCATCGTGTAGATGATACACACTGCAGCCATGGTACGCCGGTGGTGGAGGGAGTGAATATTTAAGGTGGTCTTGGATGCTGTCGAGCTTCTTGAATGATGTTGGAGCTGCACTGATCCAGGCAAGTGGAC
This sequence comes from Squalus acanthias, assembly GCA_030390025.1. NCBI lineage: Eukaryota > Metazoa > Chordata > Chondrichthyes > Squaliformes > Squalidae > Squalus > Squalus acanthias. Next base: position 73,148,695 of record CM059440.1, read on the forward strand.
AGTATTCCTTCACACTCCTGACTTGTGCCTTGTAGATGGTGGAAAGGCTTTGGGGAGTCAGGAGGTGAGACACTCGCTGCAGAATACCCAGCCTCTGACCTGCTCTTGTTGCCACAGTATTTATGTGGCTGGTCCAGTTATGTTTCTGGTCAATGGTGACCCCCAGAATATTGATGGTGGGGATTCGGCGATGGTAATGCCATTGAAGTTAAGGGGCAGTGGTTAGACCCTCACTTGTTGGAGATAGTCATTGCCTGGCACTTGTGTGGCACGAATGTTACCTGCCACTTATCAGCCCAAGCCTGAATGTCATCCAGGTCTTGCTGCAAGTGAGCATGGACTGCTTCAATATCTGATGAGTTGCAAATGGCACTGAACAGTGTGCAGTCATCAGCGAACTTCTGACCTTATGATGGAGGGAAGGTCATTGATGAAGCAGCTGAAGATGGTTGGGCCTAGGACACTACCCTGAGGAACTCCTGCAGTGATGTCCTAGGGCTGTGATGATTGAATTCCAACCACCACAACCATCTTCCTTTGTGCTAGGTATGACTCCAGCCAGTGGAGAGTTTTCCCCCTGATTCCCATTGACTTCAGTTTTACTAGTGCTCCTTGATGCCACACTCGGTTAAATGCTGCCTTAATGTCAAGGGCAGTCACTCTCACCTCACCTCTGGAATTTAGCTTATTTGTCCATGTTTGGACCAAGGCTATAATGAGGTCTGGAGCCAAGTGATCCTGGCGGAACCCAAACTGGGCATCAGTGAGCAGGTTATTGGTGAGTAAGTGCTGCTCGATAGCACTGTCGATGACACCTTCCATCACTTTGCTGATGATTGAGAGTAGACTGATGGGGCGCTAATTGGCCGGATTGGATTTGTACTGCTTTTTGTGGACAGGACATATCTGGGCAGTTTTCCCACGTTGTCAGATAGATGCCAGTGTCGTAGCTATACTGGAACAGCTTGGCTAGAAGCGCAGCTAGTTCTGGAGCACAAGTCTTCAGCACGACAGTCGGGATGTTGTCGGGGCCCACAGCCTTTGCTGTATCCAGTGCGCTCAGCCGTTTCTTGATATCACGTGGAGTGAATCGAATTGGCTGAAGACTGGCTTCTGAGACGGTGGGGACCTCAGGAGGAGGCCGATATGAATCATCCACTCGGCACTTCTGGTTGAAGATGGTTGCAAATGCTTCAGCTTTGTCTTTTGCACTCATGTGCTGGGCTCCACCATCTTTGAGGATGGGGATATTCATGGAGCCTCCTCCTCCCGTTAGTTGTTTAATGGTCCACTACCATTCACGACTGGATGTGGTAGGACTGCAGAGCTTTGATCTGATCCGTTGATTGTGGGATCGCTTAGCTCTGTCTATAGCATGCTGCTTCCGCTTTTTAACATGTATGTAGTCCTGTGTTTCAGCTTCCCCAGGTTGGCACTGCATTTTTAGGTACGCCTGGTGCTGCTCTTGCATGCTCTTCTACACTCCTTATTGAACCAGGATTGGTCCCCTGGCTTGATGGTAATGGTAGAGTGAGGGATATGCCGGACCATGAGGTTACAGATTGTGGTGGAATACAATTCCGATGCTGCTGATGGCCCACAGTGCCTCATGAATGCCCAGTTTTGAGCTGCTAGATCTGTCTGAATCTATCCCATCTAGACACAAAAGGTATCAAGGGGTATGGGGAGAGAGCGGGAATATGGTATTGAGATAGAGGATCAGCCATGATCATATTGAATGGCGGAACAGGCTCGAAGGGCCGAATGGCCTACTCCTGCTCCTATTTTTCTATGTTTCTATGTTTAGCACGGTGCTGGTGCCTCACAACACGATGGAGGGTGTCCTCAGTGTGAAGACGGGACTTCGTCTCCACAATGACTATGCGATGGTCATTGCTATCAATGCTGTCATGGACAGATGCATCAGCAACAGGTAGATTGGTGAGGACGAGGTCAAGTAGGTTTTTCCCTCGTGTTGTTTCTCTCACCACCTGTCGCAGGCCTAGACTGGCAGCTATGTCCTTCAGGACTCGGCCAGCTCGGTCAGTAGTGGTGTTACCGAGCCACTCTTGGTGATGGACATTGAAGTCCCCCACCCAGAGTACATTCTGTGCCCTTGCTACTTTCAGTGCTTCTTCCAAGTGGTGTTCAACACGGTGGAGCACTGATTCATCAGCTGAGGGAGGGCGGTAGGTGGTTTTCTTGCCTCTGCTTGACCTGAAGCCATGAGACTTCATGTGGTCCGGAGTCAATGTTGAGGACTCCCAGGGTCACTCCTTCCCGACTGTATACCACTGTGCCGCCACCCCTGGTGGATCTCTCCTGCCGTTGGTACAGGACATACCCAGGGATGGTGATGGAGGAGTTTGAGATATTGGTTGAAAGGTATGACTCTGTGAATATGACTATGTCAGGCTGTTGCTTGACTAGTCTGTGGCACAGCTCTCCCAATTTTGGCACAAGTCCCCAGATGTTGGTGCGGAAGACTTTGCAGGCTCGACTGGGCTGGGTGTGCCATTGTCGTGTTCGTAGCCGGTGCCGAGGTCGATGCCGGGTGGTCCGTCCAGTTTTATTCTTATTGTTTTTTGTTTTTTTACAACTGAGTGACTTGCTAGGCCATTTCAGAGGGCAGTTAAGAGTCAACCACATTGCTGTGGGTCTGGAGTCACATATAGGCCAGACCAGGTAAGGACGGCAGATTTCCTTCCCTAAAGGACATTAGTGAATCCAGATGGGTTTTTACGACAATCCGATAGTTTCATGGTCACCATTACTGATGCTAGCTTTTTATTCCAGATTTATTTAATTAACTGAATTTAAATTCCCCAGCTGCCGTGGTGTGATTTTAACTCATGTCTCCGGATCATTAGTCCAGGCCTCTGGATTACTAGTCCAGTAATATAACCACTATGCTACCGTTCCCGGTTTCCCAGAATGGCTGGCGTGATTTTAAGCGCTTTCGTGGTGGGTTTTTCAAGTCTTTGTGAACGGGAAGGTCCATTTTTTCCATCTTATTGAGCACGGTGGCATCACCGGGAATGACAGGCGGGCAATGTGGGACAATAAAATTTCTTCTAATGGAACTTTCTGCACTCACAAAAATAACTATCATTCTGGACCAAGTAAGGCTGAAAGCTATTCAATTCTTTACATCTTCGATAATGTTTGTCTACAAGAATTGATCATCTATTTCTGTTACTATTTACTTATTTTTTATTACAAAGTTATTGTAAACCTGCTCTCCAGTTATTATTTTTCATATCATTTTGGTTAGGATATTAATAAGTTTGTAGTGTCTTAATGTACGGTACAAGCTGCAGATTGAACTTTTCATCCTGGATACATGGGTAACATTGCAGTGAGAGGGGAAGGAGCAGGATTTTCCATGAGTTCACCCTGTCTTAAAATTATCCCATCAGGTAACTTTGCCTTTTTTAAGCACTCTTATTTTGATACAAAATCTACTCGGAATATAACTTTAGACAGATAAGGGATTTAAAAGCATTACAAAGACTGACATAATCAATTAAAAATAATAAATAATGTCACCGCTTATAAGAGAAATCGACTTATTCAACATACAATCAATATTTGAAACAATTGAATAAATATGCGATCTGCAAAGATGTTCATATTAAAATCTAATACAATACAGTAGTATGATTTGGGAAATTTCACTAGGTTAATTTTGAGTATTTCAAAAGTTTTTTTTTGAAGTGCCGAATGACACCCATGGCCTGATGGTCGAAGATCAGTTACTACTTTGCTAGGGATGTATTAACACCGTGGAAATTTTCCTGACCTTTTGTAATTTATGGAGGGTGGACACAGGGTTGATGAGGCTGATAATGTGCACGGAGATTTGTCCAACCTGTTTGATAAAAGAGGTCAAGAGGCTGAATTCCTTGTTGTTGGGGTGCTGAATTGTGATCATCACAACAACCTGGTGCTCCAATAGGTTTGCTAAACTTCATAAACTTTAGATGTCATGTGGGTTTAAGCATAAATCGCAGCATTCTTCTGGATTCAGTAATTGTTCACCCTGCACATTCAATTCTTGTTTTAATGGAGATAATGGATCATACCCAGAAAATCAGTCCTAGTATCACGCCTTTTAGATAGCCTATATTTATGTACTGTTCTCCTGCGCTTGCACGGGAAGGTGCTGTGTGAAAGGAAGGGGGTGTTGGGGGTGGTTGAAGAGTGGACCAGGACCGGGGTGTCGCGGAGGGGGCGCTTCCTTTGGGATGCTGGAGGGGAAGGGGGGGATTTGTTTGTTGGTGGCGTCGTGTTGGAGGTGGTGGAGGTGGCGGGGGATGATCTGTTGAGTGTGGAGGCTGGTGGGGTGGGATGTGACGACGGGGGGAGCCCTGTCGTGGTTTTGGGAGGGGGGGGGGTGGGCCCAGGGGTGCGGGAGGTGGGACGGACGCTGTTGAGGGCCCTGTCAACCATGGTGGAGGGGTATCCTCAGTTGAGGAAAAATGAAGACATCATAAGCACTGGTATGGAAGGTGGCAACGTCAGAATAGATGTGACGGAGACGGAAAAACTTGGAGAATGGAATAGAAGGATATGTTGATGGGGTGAGTTGAAGTAAGGTGGGAGGAAACTCGTGTGGAGCCTCACCAGCATAGACCTGTTGGGCCGAATGGACTGTTTCTGTGCTGGAAAATTCTATGTAATTCTATGTATTATTATAAATCAATTAATGATTAATTGCACTCATTTACGCAGAAAAAATAAATAGACATACTGGCAGCTGACTTTGCTACAGTCATCTCCAGCTATACGACTCCCTATTTTGATCTATTTCTATCTGTCTGCTTAAGGAAAAACAGATAATTTTATGAATGATCTCAGCAGCACGAGTAATGTTGCACTTATTACTCTCACCACAGTCTTCATTTGAAAATCCACCATCTATTATTAAGAAAAGAACATGTTTAATGAAATGTTAAATTGTGTACCTCTTGTAAAATGTTCAATTTAAGTGAATGATTGATTTCCTTTTGCAAGTAGAGGCTGCACTCTGTCAGATTTACAGTTCAGGCTTCGAATATGCAGCGTTATGTATAAATCCTCAGCTATTAGATGTGCCATTGTACAGCATTCTGCAATAGTGCACTTTATACAGAGCAACTTTAAGGGTGTTAGAATATAATCTCTTTTATTGCTTTCAGTATTAAGCTTTGCTAGATTGCAGTTTAGTATATTGGGCCAGAAATTCGGCGCTGTGTACTCACCCGTAAGGCCACCTGAAGTGCCGGTTTCCTGCATGCACTGCGCATGCGCGGGAAACCAGAACTTCCGTTCCCCTGAAGGGAAGGGTTCTGAAGTCGAACGCGTGCGCGGGAGAGGCTGCGCGCACGCAGCGAACTTCGTTTTTTTTTTCAGGTTTCTCCGTGAGGGTAAGTATGGAAAAGCTGCACTTTTAAAAAGGAGGCGCAAGGCCTGTTTTTAACAAGCTAAGTGGTTCATTAATTACAATTTAAACATTTTTTCAACAGGTTTATCTTTTTTTAGATACTTTAAAGAAAGGTAAGTTTATTTTTAGCACCGTTAAAAAGTATAATTAATTTTTTCAAAAATTTAAATTTTTCTTTAAAGTAGTTAATTTATGTAACTTATAGTTATTTTAAAAATGTGATTTAAAAAAAAATTATTTGAAGTTTAAGTGTGGTTTTGGGGCCAATCTCTTTTCATAGATTTGACAGGTCTTCCTGTCAAATCGATAAATGAAAATGCCCTGCTAGGATTGGCTCTCCATGGACCACGTGATCCCAGGGGACGCTTCGAACTAACTGCGCCCCTGGGATACACAAGCACTGCGCGCCGGCAGCTGGAGGAGGCCCAGGAGCCGAAGTCCTCGTGGGCCCAAAGCACAACGGCAGGCGCGGTAGGCAAGTACGCGCGCAATGCTTGCACCCGCAGGAAGCCGGAAAGCTGAATTTCTGGCCCAATGTTTCGTTAGCCTATAGGTTTATTCTCCTCTTTAGAATCAATGAAAAGATGATGTTGAAAGTAGGGCTCTTACAGTTAGAGCTGTTGTTATCTTCAATGTCCCACAATCTGTAACACCCCCCACACTAGACCTACCTGCTCTCCTTGGCAACGGCCTAAAGCTGCAGGCTTCCTGTCCGACAGGCCTCTAGCCTATCAATCAGGCTTCCTGTTGCGGGAAACCGACAGAAAACAATTTAAAAGAGCCCAGTTAAAAACTGCAGGACATTCGGCAAACCCGTTCTTCCGGATTTCCCGAACTCAAAACAGCCCTCCCGCACGGAATGCGCCTATGGGCTAAAATCCAGGCCATTGTGTCATAGAAACATAGAAACATAGAAAAATAGGAGCAGGAGTAGGCCATCCGGCCCTTCGAGCCTGCTCCGCCATTCAACACGATCATGGCTGATCCTCTATCTCAATACCATATTCCCGCTCTCTCCCCATACCCCTTGATGCCTTTTGTGTCTAGAAACCTATCTATCTCCTTCTTAAATATATTCAGTGACTTGGCCTCCACAGCCTTCTGTGGTAGAGAATTCCACAGGTTCACCAACCTCTGAGTGAAGAAATTTCTCCTCATCTCAGTCCTAAACGTCCTACCCCGTATCCTGAGACTGTGACCCCTCGTTCTAGACCCCCCAGCCAGGGGAAACACCCGTCCTGCATCCAGTCTGTCTAGCCCTGTCAGAATTTTATATGTTTCAATGAGATCCCCTCTCATTCTTCTAAACTCTAGTGAATACAGGCCTAGTCGACCCAATCTCTCCTCATACGGCAGTCCCGCCATCCCAGGAACCAGTCTGGTGAACCTTCGCTGCACTCCCTCTATGGCAAGTATATCCTTTCTTAGGCAAGCAGACCAAAACTACACACAGTACTCCAGGTGTGGTCTCACCAAGGCCCTGTATAACTGTAGTAAGCGTCGAAGCTAAAAGAAAAATAAGGGGGGGGCCACAAGCAAGCTCCCGTTAAGCCGCACGGCTGTCTGGAGGTCCCGCGCAGTCCATTCACCGGCTTTCCAATGCGAGATTTCACTGCATGCGCAAAATTTTGAATAGGCCGCGCAGCCCGTTAAAGGGACCGCGCACCCCAACAAAAAGAATTAGGGGTAACATTGGCCACAAGGCACTGTCTGTATCTGGACAAGTATATGCCGTCCATATGATTGGGTAGAATAAGGGGAGTACTGGGAAACACCTTATTGGATGATTTTTGCCGCAGTTTTTTGGGAAGTATTTTAAGCATTTTAATCAATGTCCTTTCTTGTATGCTGTTAAGTTTGTTAATTGTTTTCTCTATGTATGTATACACGTGTATTACTTTTGAGATACTTTGAGTCATGTTTTTGGTTGTGAACTGATTTTAACTGAATATTTCTTGGCCTCACGACCTGGGAATATCACGTAAAAATTTGGCACTTTCTGAGTTCATAACCCATTACAATGATCAATATTTTTGAGGTGTATGAAAGGGTGACTGTGGTTGTTGAGTGTGTTCATTTCAGTTTGCGATTGTGCACCCAGAATTAGGGAAAACTTTGTGATTTACATTTTGAGTTAAAGACGCTGTTGTGGATTTATTTTAACTAAAGCTTACTTGTGCAACTGTGGCGAGCTGAGGGCGTTTAATACAAAATAAGATTCAGCCTTGAAGTTACAGTTGCCATGGTGTCTGGTAGTAGATCAATTTGAACTCTTCAAGGCGCTTTGTTTTAATTGGATTACGGCTAAAAACAGCTAGTGCTTTATGCAGTTTAAATTAAAAACGCGTGGTCTCATTTTAAATCAATTCAAACGTTTACAAAACCCTGTTTTCTTAATTTGGTTGCTGCAAGTCCGAGACCTTCTATTGTGATTGACTCCTCCCCCACCCCCTATGGTTTTGATAAGCAAGAAGTAATTTGGAATAAAAGAGGATTCATCCCTGTGAACGGCACGACGTTGCCTGCGGCAGGGCTTATCCAGTGGATTCTGGCAGAGGCTGAGATGAGGCAACTGCCCTTAGGGGTGGCCAATGTTCGATGCCCATTCTGAAATCGGAGTGACTGCTGCCAACGACTGGAAGCTGCACAGAAACGTACTGTGCATTAATCTGGAACCGTGAGCATGATGTTTCTGGTTTTTTTACACGAGCCCGCTCCCTCCCCGCTATTTTATCAAGGAGCTCGCTCTCTCCCCGCCATTTTATCAAGGAGCTCGCTCTCTCCCCGCCATTTTATCAAGGAGCTCGCTCTCTCCCCGCCATTTTATCAAGGAGCCCCCTCCCTCCCCGCCATTTTATCAAGGAGCCCCCTCCCTCCCCGCCAGTTTATCAAGGAGCTCGCTCTCTCCCCGCCATTTTATCAAGGAGCCCGCTCTCTCCCCGCCATTTTATCAAGGAGCTCGCTCTCTCCCCGCCATTTTATCAAGGAGCCCCCTCCCTCCCCGCCATTTTATCAAGGAGCTCGCTCCCTCCCCGCCATTTTATCAAGGAGCCTGCTCTCTCCCCGCCATTTTATCAAGGAGCCCCCTCCCTCCCCGCCATTTTATCAAGGAGCTCGCTCCCTCCCCGCCATTTTATCAAGGAGCTCGCTCTCTCCCCGCCATTTTATCAAGGAGCCCCCTCCCTCCCCGCCATTTTATCAAGGAGCTCGCTCTCTCCCCGCCATTTTATCAAGGAGCCCGCTCTCTCCCCGCCATTTTATCAAGGAGCTCGCTCCCTCCCCGCCATTTTATCAAGGAGCCTGCTCTCTCCCCGCCATTTTATCAAGGAGCTCGCTCTCTCCCCGCCATTTTATCAAGGAGCTCGCTCTCTCCCCGCCATTTTATCAAGGAGCCCGCTCTCTCCCCGCCATTTTATCAAGGAGCTCGCTCTCTCCCCGCCATTTTATCAAGGAGCTCGCTCTCTCCCCGCCATTTTATCAAGGAGCTCGCTCCCTCCCCGCCATTTTATCAAGGAGCTCGCTCTCTCCCCACCATTTTATCAAGGAGCCCCCTCCCTCCCCGCCATTTTATCAAGGGGCCCCCTCCCTCCCCGCCATTTTATCAAGGGGCCCCCTCCCTCCCCGCCATTTTATCAAGGGGCCCCCTCCCTCCCCGCCATTTTATCAAGGGGCCCGCTCCCTCCCCGCCATTTTATCAAGGAGCCCCCTCCCTCCCCGCCATTTTATCAAGGGGCCCGCTCCCTCCCCGCCATTTTATCAAGGGGCCCCCTCCCTCCCCGCCATTTTATCAAGGGGCCCGCTCCCTCCCCGCCATTTTATCAAGGGGCCCCCTCCCTCCCCGCCATTTTATCAAGGGGCCCGCTCCCTCCCCGCCATTTTATCAAGGAGCTCGCTCCCTCCCCGCCATTTTATCAAGGGGCCCCCTCCCTCCCCGCCATTTTATCAAGGAGCTCGCTCCCTCCCCGCCAGTTTATCAAGGAGCCCGCTCCCTCCCCGCCATTTTATCAAGGAGCCCCCTCCCTCCCCGCCAGTTTATCAAGGAGCCCCCTCCCTCCCCGCCATTTTATCAAGGGGCCCCCTCCCTCCCCGCCATTTTATCAAGGAGCCCGCTCCCTCCCCGCCATTTTATCAAGGAGCTCGCTCCCTCCCCACCATTTTATCAAGGAGCCCCCTCCCTCCCTGGCATTTTATCAAGGAGCCCGCTCCCTCCCCGCCATTTTATCAAGGAGCCCGCTCCCTCCCCGCCATTTTATCAAGGAGCCTGCTCCCTCCCCGCCATTTTATCAAGGAGCCCGCTCCCTCCCCGCCATTTAACATTTTTTTTAACCAGCCCGCTCCCGTAACGAGCCGGAAGCGCGCATGCGCCGAACGCTTCTGCACAGCTTCCGGTTTGTTGGCAGCAGTGGCGTCCTTCTAATTTAGCCCCCTGGGCCAGTGAGAATGGCAAGGCCAGATCAGCTAGCCAAGAAGTTTGAGATTGCCCGAGAAGTGCGGGAACCTCGCAGGGCCAGATGAATAACGTTCAAAGTGAAACACTGTCTTTAGATCTTGCAGGGGTGCAGAGTGAGGACCCTTGGATTAAATCAGTCCAGATTTAATCAAAGATGAGGGTTCGTGGCGCAAAGATGCCCTTAACAGCAAAGAACAGGAAAACTTGTGATTTTATCAGGGCAAATGGATAGTCCAGCAATCACTTCGTAATGAGGTGGTCCATTGAGCCCACACCCCTAGTGGGCACCAGAAGGTTGACAGTCTGGTCCAAAGGCTAGTGCAGCAGCCGTGGTGGGCTTGTATGGATCAGACCGTGAATGCCATTATTAATGACTGCCTCATGTACCCAGTATGATTCCGGGCCCAGAATTAAAATTCCCTGCAGCCATGTCCCAGCACCCATAGCCCATGGAGAAATTTGCAGATTGATTGCATTGGTCCATTTCAAAAGGACTTCGAAGGGTAACCAGGAAGTCTTGGTTATCATTGAATGTTTTTCCAAAATGGGGCTAAGTAGCAATCATCAGAAATTGTAAATTACTTTGAGAGAAAAGGTACTAAATATGATGAAATAAAGGAGATAGGGAAAGATTCTGTCCCATTTTCGCTGTCACAAGCTGCAAGAGTTCCTTTGTTTTCAATGTACCGTCTCTTTAAAAAGCCTGTGTGAATGTTTCAGTGCCACTGCTGTGGCTCCGCAATGTGTAAGAACGTTACAAAGATTTAGTTTGTGAGGACTAATTTTTTCTTCAGTTATCTTCAGTATTGTACAATCATTCGGAAAGCATCTGAAGAAAGAACGAAAAGAAAGATGACGTGATTTACCGGCTTTCTGTAAGCACGTGCTATTTTGAAAATGTTATCTGTTCTATATCGTTTTTAGTTAATAAAATTAAATTGGAATTTATTTAGGTCAACTAAGCTATTAAATTGTGAAATCCCGAATTTCATTGTGGCCACAGTGACATTCTGGTTATTGTAAATGATGCGCAGTCTCTGATTCCGGACAAGAGACTGTCACATGAGAATGGTTCTCAGGACCGCATGAATGTTGACGGTACCAAAGGTAGTTCTTTGACATAAAAATGACTTCACAGAGTTACAAAACGACCTTTGAAAAAATGATGGCGTAGCAAGAGAGTTTAAAAAATTTAAGACGTTATCTGCAGACATCAAGGCTGGCATTTTCCCCTAAAAAAAAGGGTGGTTTTGAAGTGATGGGGGCAGTTAAATTGTTTAAAATGGGATTCCTGACCTGATCCCGCCTCCAACTCGCCCACTTCCGGTTTTAACGGAGACGGGAAGGGGGGCGGGCGACCAACCCACTCCCAGGGGGCGGAATGTCAATTGAAATATTATAATGAGGCTGGAAGCCTCTTTTTAAACCTCCATTTTGAATTTAACTGCATGTGGACGGGTTTCACACAATTCGTGAAACCCGGCAGTTAAACCGAGGCGGGGACTGCTGGATCCAGGAGGTAAGTGGCTTTATACCTACCTCCTGGATCCAGGGTCCCTGCCTAACCCACCCCCCGCGATCGGAGACCCCCTCCCCAGGCCTCCGATCCCCACCATGAGGCTTCCCACTCTCCCCACCGATGATGCTAAGGCCGGCCACAATCCTCCGGTGACCGGCGCCAATCTTCTCTCCCCCCCTACCGATCCCCGGCCGAACCCCCACACCCACCCCCCACCCGCCAATCACTGGTCGACCCCCCCCTCCCCACACCCGCCGATCACTGGTCGACCCCCCCCCTCCCCACCCGCCGATCACTGGTCGACCCCCCTTGCCAATCCACCAACACCCCCCGCCGATTCCCGGCTAACCACCCCTGCTGATGCTCCAGCCGACCCCCTCCCCCCTGCCCCCACCCCCACCCCCTACAACTGCTGATCCCTGATCCTCCCTGCCGATTCCCAATCCACCCCAATCCCCGATCCTCCCCAGCTGATTCCCGAACCGCCCTCCCAATCCCCGACTGAGCCACAGCCGATCCCCGCTCCCCGCTCCCCGCTCCCCGCTCCCCGCTCCCCACACCCCCCATGATCCCTTCCCCGGACCGAACCCTCGCTCACTCTCCGCATCAGCAGGCCTACCTGCCCACAGGCAGCCAGCCTCTCAATCTGGCTGGCTGCGGGTGGGAATTCGAGGCCTCACATGCAAATCAGGCCCTGCCGTTAATGTTGGCCCCCAATCCGCCTACCTGGAGAAAATTCCGGCCTAAATGTGTGTTGACAATTTGGACTTAAGATTTTATCTTTCAAATGCTTGGCCCATTCAGAGTCATTTGTTATCTTCCGAGACAGAGTGTTCGGGGTGGGGGTGGGGGCTGGGCGGGTGGGGTGGGTTGGGGGGGTGCGGGGGGTGGAGGGCACGGTGGAAGGTATGGGAGTTAGCTCCAAAAGAAATTCCAAGCACTTCTGTCTCTCATACAAAACCATCTTCGACCTGAAACGTTAACTCTGTTTCTCTCTCCACGGATGCTGCCTGGCCTGCTGAGTTTTTCCAGCGTTTTCTGTTGTTAAGCCTGTGCATCATTTATTTCTGAAATTGGAATTGAAAAGTTAAATTGAAATGAGTTGCTGTTTCAAACACTTGAGAAGGGAAAATTTACCTGAAGTTTAGGGGATAATCAAATTTGCATTCAGAGAAAAGAGAGGAGTGCAGGCTAGGTGGTTCCTGCCCAATACTGTGTATCAAGGAAGAAAGTTTGGGGGAAATAAAATTGAACGTTGATAAGTCCTGTCAGTCTATCAAGGATTTGGGCTAATTTTGAACTGAAAAAAGGAACTCAGGCACAATATTTTGGGAAGTAAAAGGTCCTCTAAAATAAACAAACAAAATACGTTAATAACTTGGACCAGGTGGGAACGTTTAATCTACACTTTCTATCTTTAATATTGTATCGGACAGTAAAGTTCCTCCAGGTCTCATAAATGAGATGAAATAGTAAATACAGTGTAAAATTTATTGAGAGGAAGTGGATTGAGGATACAAGATAGAAACAGGAAAGTTACACCAGCAAATAGGACTTTTTGTAAAATCATTTTCCAAGGAATCACCTGGGTACAATTCACCAAAAGGAATAAATCATCTGGGCACAATGTAGATTCTAGTGAAAGTCAGGAAAGTGTAAGTGAGAATAGTTAAATGATAGCTTTCTCTTGGAGATGTTTGTGTCCTTGCCTATATTGAACAATAAGAAAACTGCATTTGTTACCCTGGTCACTACCCAAGATATCAGGACCATGTAGGGGGAGATCTCCAGAGCCCCTACGATCTGTTGCCGAGATAACCTGAAAGCCCAAGAATGCCTTGTATCAGCTGTCATGTGTGTGTGCAACTAGCATGCGGAAATGCATGTTGAAGATACCCTGCTGGATGGGTCTCAGACACGCTCAGTTACTTGACAACAGCATGACATCAAATGGTTAATGTGGCTCATGAGAGCAAGAAAACTTTTTAAGCAAGGGACCAACATATGCTTCCTAGAAAAAACAACTTTTAATGAAACAATCAGGATAGAGTTAAACACACTGGCACCTGTCAGAGGGATTAAAGTTAAAGTAAAGAGGGACAAAGAATTTGGATTTCCTTTGAATTAACAGTGAAAGTGAGAAAACTGTGGGCTAGGGAAGAGAAATAATATTAGCAAGAATTTTCCACAAGATGGAGAAGGTAAAAGGAGAGCCGAAGAATCTTTTAAGTCCATGATTTCTTGATAATATGGTACACTGTAGCTTTCTGTACAATGTATTATGATTTTCTTTGTATCATGATGTGTAGTATTAACCAAATGAAACTTAGACTAGAAGAGCAAATGGCTTCAGAAAGGTATGTGATGATAACAAGATGAGAACCTTAGATAAGGCCATGAAGGGTAATCAAGGGCTGCTGGAGATTAAGACTGAGAAGTAGAAAGGGAAACCATGTTCTTGGATTACTTCTGTAGTTTAAGATCTCTAAAACTGAAAGTCTGACATGCATACGAAACAACATAATAGTGACATTAAAGAAAGGGAATTCTACCTTTGGGAATTATGCATGGTGTGAGATGCCGGGCAACATCCGCTTGCTAACAGAGTCCCTGATCATCGCCCAAATTGTGTTATTAGGGGTCTTGATTGGCCTGGCCTGTTGGCTTAGGGAAATAATGAGATGCCTAACTGTGTGAGCCAAAGCATATGAGGTGCAGCATTCGTCAAGTGTTGAGGGATCAGAAGGTGTTCTTCATCCTCAAGGTGGAGATTGTTAGAATATAATCTCTTTTATTACTTTCAGTATTAAGATTTGCTAGATTGCAGTTTAGTATTAAGTTTTGTTAGCCTATAGTTTTATTCTCCACTTTAGAAATAATGAAAAGATGATGTTGAAACTAGGGGGGAGAAATTCGGTATCGCCCCGTTTGGGGCGCAATTATCAGCCGGGCGCAAGGTTTAGCGCCTGGCGCAAATTATCGCCTCTGACTGCAAACTTGGCTTCTATCGCCCTTGGAAGTGAATGGAGCGCTAAATCAGGCGCTACACACCTCTCTTAAGGCGCTAACGCCGAGGAGCGAGGCGCTAACTCAGAGCGCTGGTGAAGCTCATGTGGTGTCAGTCAGCAATGGAACACAGACACAATGGCACGGGCCAGTTCCTAAAGGGGAGGGTTGATCTTGCTCTCCATCCACACCCTGCTCATTGCAGACTTGAATCTCGGCCTGGACAGACCTCAACTTCAAATCTTTTGCAAAGAACAATGGAGAGGGCCCAGGGAATGAGCTCAGCGCTTCAGCGACCAGGCCTTGGTGGCTCTGGTTGGCGCAGTGGAGCGCCGAAGAGCAATACTGTACCCAGAGAGTGGCAGGAGGCCATTGCCCCGCGACTATAGAAGAGTGTGGAGGGAGGTGGCTCAGCACGTCTCCTCCAGGAGCATGGTACCCAGGACCCACACACAATGTTGGAAGAAGTTCAACGACCTCACTCGGGTGGTCAGGGTGAGTGGCTGCTTTTCAATACCTCTCCATCCCTCCATCTCAACCTCACTCTGTGGCCAGAGGGTGTAAAAACCCCCACTCATCCAAGACCTATGGCCTTCTCATAAAACACACACGCACATTCCACACCTTACATACAGTAAGGGATGTTCAACTATGGGAGGCACATCAGGCAAGCACATGGCTGCATATTTACTCAGACGCTGTCCTTGTTCTTGCAGGCCAAGCTATCTCACAACAGGTGGCAGCAGCAACGGACGGGTGGAGGGCCGCCTCAGCTGCAGACCCTCAGCGATCTGGAGGTGCGCGTCCACAGGATCGTCGCAAGCCAGGCGATAGGTCCGGTCGCCGCTGGAGAGGTCGACCTCCTTCGGGACAGCAATGGCAAGGTCATCAGCTTTCTCTCCTCTCTCCTCTCTCATTCCACTTGTCCCTCACAACACCTTTTACACTTTCAATCCAACTTACTAAATCGCTCCAGTCCTTGCTCCCTTACTGCCCCCCTGTCCTCACGCTAAAGCCACTCTTATACCTCCCTGCTTTGAGATAGTGAACCACCAGCTGAGCAGCCTGTCCCTCAACCAACCAGGCGAGGAGGAAGAGGAAGCCGGAGCCTCAGCGCCAGCATCTCCCGAGGGAGCCCATGCCCACACTGGGACCACGTCTTCCCTGGAGGGGAGCAGGGGGGAAGGGTCTGATGAGGGTGAAGCTCCAGGACCCAGTGGGCTGAAGCAACGCCATGGGGGTAGGGAAGCTCGGGGGCCTTCTCCCCGGAGGGAGAGCAGGCCAGCGAGTCCTGCTGCACTGGACGCAGAGGAGGAGCGGCTCATCGCTGAAATGAACACCCAGGCGGTGAACATGCACACTCAGCTCATGGGTAAAATGGGAAGGGTGCCCGAAAGCATTGATGGAAGGAGTGTGGAGCACTTCACTGTAGCACAGGCGGATGCCACACTAACGGCTTAGTGCTGCAATTCAGTCACTGGCTGCAGCGATCCAATCTCAGACTGCTCTCATGCAGACTCAGATTGAGGCTACGTAAGCACTGACTGCTGCCATCGTCGCTGGTTCGGCCTGCATTGCCCCGGGGATCTCACGGCGCCGCAGCAGGCCAGCAATCTGTGCTGGAGCAGATTGCTCCGGATGCTGAGGTGCTGCCCCGTGGGAGTGCCAGTGTGTCGGTCGAGCAGGAGGTGCTGTCCTCTCTCAGGATGACAGCATTCCTGCTCCCACCACTGTCACTTCCCCATTGCACTTGCCACCGCCTGTAACCCAGCCAGCCCAGACTGCTGCCGCCCATGCAGAGTTGGTGCAGTCTGCAGCCGGGACCTCCAGGCCCAGAGCTGGTCGAGGCCGTCCTTCAAGGGCATCTGTAGTCTCAGCATCTGACATTCAGCAGCCTTCCACCAGTCTTGCTGCAGCCACTGGGGCCCCATTACGGAGGAGCAGTAGGGTGGAAAGGGGGAAGTGCGCAAGGGATGGAGATCACCCTCGAAGGGCAAACAGTAGGAGGTCTAAAGAAATGGTGGGAATGTTTTTATTAAAGGCCGAGGTTCGTCTGATAACTTTTGTTTAGTGTTTTGGCCATTATCTCCAGGTTGTGAGAACTAGTTATGTTCATTAATGATTTGTTGTGTTTGTATCTATTAGTTTGTCATGAATAAATGATACACACAGAGTTTGTTAAATAAAAAAGTTGTTGTATTCAAAATGTACATACTTGGCCTTTGGAATCATTGCTGCTTTGGCCGGCTATAGGGGTTGCAGGTTGCTTTCCATGATGTTGTTCTCCATGCCAGAAGCCATCTTCTGAGTAGGGGCCTAGAAGCGGCTTGTTATCAGCCGTTGACGGACGGCCCTTGCAGTGTCAACATTGTGGGCCTCCCTCCCGCCTTGGTGCTGCTGCTGATCATCCTCCTCATCCTCCTCCTCTTCCTCCTCTTCTTCTTCCTCCTCTCCGGTGGTGCACCAATCCCTGGTGGCATTGGCTGGGTCCTCAGGATTGCCAGGTTGTGAAGCATGCAGCACACAACTATGAAGAGGGAGGTTCACTCAGGAGAGTACTGCAGGGCTCCTCCTGAGTGGTCCAGACAGTGGAATCGTTGCTTGAGCACGCCGATCGTCTGCTCAATGATGTTCCTGGTGGCGAGATGGCTCTCATTATACCGCAGCTCGGCAGGGGTGTTGGGGTTACGGAGCGGTGTCATCAGTCAGGTGCAGAGTGGATAACCCTTGTCCCCGAGGAGCCAACCATTTGGCTGATGTGGTGCCTGGAAAAGGTCTGGCACACCAGTCTGGCGCAGGATGAAAGCATCGTGGCTGCTGCCAGGATAGCGGGCATTGACGGCGAGTATCAGCTGTCTGTGGTCACAGACCAACTGGACATTTAAGGAGTGGTAGCCCTTATGGTTTCGGAAAACCTCTGCATTCTCATGCGGTGCCCGCAATGCCACATGCGTACAGTCAATGGCGCCCTGCACCATAGGGAAACCCACTATCCTCGCAAAGCCACATGCGCGTTCATGCTGTTTGGCCTGGGTCATGGGGAAAGAGATGTACTGGTGTCTCCTTTTATAGAGGGCATTTGTCACCTCCTGGATACAGCAATGGACAGCGAACTGGGTGATATTGGCGATGTTCCCAGTAGCTGCTTGAAAGGAGCCGGTGGCATAAAAATTCAGAGCCACTGTGACCTTCACTGCCACCTGACAGAGACGTCTTGGTCCTCAGTTGAGGCTGCAGAGCTGGCTGCAGCAGATGGCAGAGCTCAGTGACCACCACCTTGCTGAAGCACAGCCTGTGCAAACACTGCTCCTCAGACAAATGAATGTAGGAGAATTGTTCCCAGAATACCCTGGGAGGGTAAGGTCTCCTCTGCAGAGGCCTGTTGGCCCTCCTCCCTCTGGCCATGTTTGCCACTCTCTCTCTGTCCATCTCTGATGCCTCTGATTCTACAGGTGCAGGACGACGCCCCAAATCAGTACAGCCCCCAAAGTCTCTTGTAAATCGATGTAAGGAAGGTCAAATCAAAAAGAACCTGCAAAGTGCTGCTCAGTACCCAAATCTCCTTCACACAGTGTTGAATCTCTCCAGAAGTCTCTCTCTCGCTCTCAGAATGCGTGGTGCAAAAATGTCGCTGACACAAAAAGGCAGGAAGCGGTCACCTTTAAATAGCGCTCCCCCAGTCCCTTCCCGACTGCAAAACGCTCCCCTCAACCTGTCATTGCTAGTGGCAGGCGGTAAGGCAGGGGGCGCCACTCAATATCCGGTCCAGGGCGCTACCGGGGTGTTGCACGCTTGACTGACATCACGATCTGCGGGTGCAGGAGATCGTGGCGGTAGTGTTTAGCACCACCGCAAAATGTCTGGTCAATTTCGCGAGCAGCACAAACATCGCCGCGCCCAGGCGCTAGTTGCTTTGAGCCCCATTAGCGCTCTCTTAGGGCGCTAACGGGAGGCGCAAAGCAACTGAATTCCCCCCCCCCCCCAAGTCCTTTGTCTCGATTCTTGGATGAAAGCCCTCCCCAAAAGATGGTCTCATTACTTCATCCAATTTGTCTTATTGTTTAATCTTTCTGTCGGTTCTTCTTTGAATTTGTGTCTTATCTCTCTTGTCTCTATCCTCCTTGGCCCAGCAAGTACAAGGCCTGACCCTGTCTCTCTTAATCATGGCCCCAGCCGGAGCTGTCGCACTTTAGGCAGTCGCTATCTCACCTTCATCCAGCAAATGTCCCATTCTAAGATGGATACCTTAGCATCCTCAAATTCCTTTCATTCTATGTCTTTTCCGAATTAACTTTTAATTATCTTCACAAGCAGTTCTGCGAAAAAAACTCCAAATTCCAACTGTAGCGATTATAATATGTTTATTAGTAATAGGTTGGGCCTTCACTGGCCAAATTAAAGATATATTAACAAAGTCAAAACCCTAACTTGCAAACAACAGATAACTAGCCTGGCAGGGCCATCCTATGGGTCCCCGTGTGGAATGTTTATGCCTCACCTAATCTAACTGATTAAAAAGACTGCCTCATATTCTAATGCAAGTTTCCAGGAAAACAAAACTTAATCAATCCCTTTGCTTGTCTCGAGCCGAATCATACAATCATTTAAACACAGTATTATTTGTGCAGCCGTATACATTTTTAGGCACCCCTAGTTTCTAACAGCAGAGTCCTGGCAGTTGATCCAAGCAGCATTGATATCATGTTATTCCTTCCTCACTGATTTCAGCTTTTTCAAGATACTAAACTGAATTGATCTGGAGGCTTTAAGTGGACACAGCTGACCGTTTCAGTCTTGGTGATTTTTTGCAGAATCCTTTCATCAAAAAGGAGCAGGATGGGTGCTACACTACAGCAGATAGAAGAGATTCAAAGTATGTACGTACTAGGCTGTTCCTTTTTATAATCCACTGATTGTAACCTCCGATATAATACACATTGATCAAGGTTTTTCACTTCTATCGCAGTGAGAGTGGTAGAGAGCAAGTATTCGCTCAATGCACAGGTCAGTGTGGTCAGTGGACATCAGATTAAACAGCTGTAGTTAAAATGGAATTTGTCACTCCCAGCTGAAATTCAATAGGGACACCGTGTCGAGGCTGAAGCTCAGTAGCCATTGAACCCATGCCGATCAGATTACTGAAAAACAGTGGATATTTTATAGGTTAACTCCAGCTCTTGTCAAAAAGATGAAATGGTTGTTACATAGGATTACATAGGATATACGGCACAGAAACAGGCCATTCGGCCAAACCAGTCCATGCCAGCGTTTATGCTCCACTCGAGTCTCCTCCCGTTTTTCCTCATCTAACTCTATCAGTGTAACCCTCTATTCCCTTCTCCCTCATATGCTTGTCTAGCCTCCCCTTAAATGCATCTATACTATTCGCTTCAACCACTCCCTGTGGTAGCGAGTTCCACATTCTCACTGCTCTTTGGGTAAAGAAGTTTCTTCTGAATTCCCTATTGGATTTCTTGGTGACTATCTTTTATTGATGGCCTCTAGTTATGCTCTTCCCCACAAGTGGAAACACTTGTCAAAACAATCTATCAAAACCTTTCATAATTTTAAAGACCTCAATTAGGTCACCCCTCAGCCTTCTTTTTTCAAGTGAAAAGAGACCCAGCCTGTTCATCCTTTCCTGATAGGTATACCCTCACATTTCTGGTATCATCCTTGTAAATCTTCTCTGCAGCCTCTCCATTGCCTCTATATCCTTTTTATAATATGGTGACCAGAATTGTACGAAGTACTCTAAGTGTGGTCTAACCAAGGTTTGATACAAGTTTAGCATAACTTCACTACTTTTCAATTCTATCCCTCTAGAAATAAACTCTGGTGCTTGGTTTGCATTTTTTATGGCCTTGTTAACCTGTGTCGCTACTTTTAGTGTTTTGTGTATTTGTACTTCAAGATCACTTTGCTCCTCTACCCCACCCAGACTCACACCCTCCAATTAATAAGTGACCTCCCTATTCTTCCTACTAAAATGTAATCTTTCACATTTATCTGTGTTGAATTTCATTTGCCCATTCTGCAAGTTTATTAATGTCCACCTGTAATTTGTTGCAGTCCTCCTCAGCATTAACTATTCCCCCCAATTTGGTGTCATCCACAAATTTAGAAATTGTGTTTTTGATTCCTATGTCTAAATCATTAATATAAATTGTGAACAACAGTGGTCCCAGCACTGATCCTTGTGGAACACCACTACCCACCTTCTGCCACTGTGAATAGCTACCCTTTACCCCTACTCTCTGCTTTCTGTCTTGAAGCCAGCTAACTATTCATTCTGCTACTTGTCCCCTGGCTCTACATTCTCTGACCTTGTTCATTTGTCGATTATGTGGTACCTTATTGAAGGCCTTCTGAAAATCTAGATAAATTACATCTACTGCATTACTCTTGTCTATTCTCTCTGTTGCCTCTTCAAAAAATTCAATGAGGTTTGTCAAGCAAGGCTTTCCCTTTTGAAATCCATGTGGACTATTCATTACTATATTTTTGTTTCTAGATGTTCTTTTATTTTCTCCTTTAATAGAGATGCCATTATTTTTCCTACCACCGATATTAAGCTGACTGGTCTATAGTTCCCTGGCAATGTTCTATCTCCTTCTTAAATATAGATATTATGTTAGTTATCTGCCAGTCCTCTGGCACTACACCTTTTTCTAATGAATTATTAAATATGTGTTGTATGCCTCTACTATTTCTTCCCTTGATTATTTTAAAATGCATGGATTTAATCCATCCGGACCAGGGTTTTTTTTCCTCATTGAGTTTGATTTGTTTATTTAATATATCTCTTTTTATTTTTAATTAAGTTATTTCATTACTAATCTCATGATCCAATGTCATGTCCACCTGTTCTATCTCTCTGGTGAATACTGAGGCAAAGTAATTATTTAATATTTCTGCCATCTCTCTATCACTGCCTGTAGTATTATCCTGTCCCTCCCTCAGTGGCCCTATTCCTACCCCGACCTTCCTTTTTTACTATTTTGTTTTATGTTCCTAATTTTTTTTTGACTTCTTTCCTAATCACTTCATATTTACCCTTATCGTGCTCTCCCTTGCTGTCCATGTACTTAATGTATGTCTCTTTCCTTACCCTCAATTTTTCCCTTATGGCTTTATTCATCCATGGTGTCTCATTAGTGTTTAGCTTGTTCTTGTTTTTTAGCAGAATATATTTTTCCTGGACTCTGTTGAACACCGTATTAAATGTTTCCCATTGCTATTCTACGTCATTGTTTGCCAATATTGTTGTCCATTTTATTTTCCCAAATTCTATTCTCAGCCCCTCAAAATCAGCTTTTCTCCAATTTATTACCCTGGTCTTCGTCATAGTTATGACCTTCTTAATTATTATTTTAACGCGTATGGTCACTATTGCCTAGCTGTTCCCCTACTTTTACTTCTCTTATCTGCTCTGGTTCATTCCCCATTACTAGATCCAATAGCGAATCCTCCCTTGTTGGGCTCTTTACATATTGGGTTAGAAAGGAGTCCTGTACACATTGTAGGAACTCCAGTCCGTTATCCCCTTTACCTACCTCTTCTGTCCAATTAATATCGGGGTAGTTGAAATCCCCCATGATTATTATTCTATGTTTTTTACTCATTTCCCGAATTTGTTTGCATAGTTCTATCTCCACCTCCCTTCCACTATTAGCTGTCTTGTAGACAACCCCTTTTAATAAAATGGTGGTCGCAATTGCTGTTGGATATCAAAACCAGACAATTTGAAATATTAATGTATATAGATTGACAGCCTGTGGAATAGATAAATTTAATTTATTTGATTGCTGAACCATTTGAAAGGGAAATATTAACAGCAAGGCATACTTAGGCATTAAGAAGGTATGAGAGCGGACTTCAAAAGGAATGGCTATGAGGATCGAAGGAGTTACAAAGACACAAATCACAGTGCAGGTTGTTCGTATCTTTAGTTCTGACTGGTAATTGAACACAGATAGGGACTAAAAATTCACAAGTATAGCATTGCATTGTGAAGATCTACAGAACAGGTCACATCACATATGCAACTGTAAGGAATAAGTTTTCAAAAAGGCTAATCACTTTCTATCTTCATTATTTAAGATCAAAGGACGATTTTAACTCAGGCAGTAATGGGGTGTTCAGGGGCAGAATAGGTCCAGCCCCCTGAAGCATGAAGGCCTCATTTACATGCTCCGACTCCTGTGCCAATCCAATGGGAATGATGTCACCATCTGTATACGGGTGTCAAAATCAAGGCGGGGGGGGGGGGGCGGCGGGAAGGGTCAGATCACTGCCAGGAGACCCAGGGAAAGAATTCCCGGCAAGGTAAGTAATAACTGGTGGGCAGAGGAGGGGCGGGGCGGGGGTTGGGGGGGGGGGGGGGGGGGTGGGGGTGTTGGGTGGGGGTAGGGTGGTAGTGTGGCGAGGGGTGGTGCTCGGCAAGTCCTGCAATCAGGGGAGGGGGAAAGCCCAGGACAGGTTAAGCACAGAACATGCTCCTCCTAGCCCCCAAGGAATCTATATAAAAAAACATTAAAACACTTACCTGGGCCTCCTGCAGCTAAGATCCCTGCTGCTACCAGCTTTTACTGGTGGGTTGGAGGCTGTGTGTGCCTGGAGTCAGGCCTGTGGCTAAAGTTCTGTTCATGTCCCAATGATGTCATCGGGATGCAAAACTGCCTAATAAATTATGCCCCCTCTCCTCTGAGGTGAACGGCCTTCCCGTGTCTGAATTTAAGCAGGTAAAAATGGTTTTGCGGGGGGTGGGGGGAGGGGGAATGACGCAAACAGGCGTGAACCCCAACCCCCTCCACCATTGCCGGGTGTTGTGGGGGGGGGGGGGGGTTAAAAGCAGCCTCTCAGTATCTTGTTGTGTCTGACTTTTAGTATTCCACCGATAATTAAATCTGACTTCAAGTTTTGGTTTTTATACACAAGTCTAATAGCATGGCACTTTCTGTCCGAAGGACAATGAAAGTGAGCATGCCACATGATCTCTAGTGTACTAAATACTAGAGGGAGGCTGATTATTATTCCTTAGTGCACTAATTCGCACACACACACTGCATGTCGAAGGTCTGAGGCTTTGTATCTCAAAGATTCAATCTAGTTATGCAAACTGCCTTTCTTGCCATGAACACAATACAGAAATGTTGGAAGACAGCCCAAACTATAACCATTAGGAGACAGATGGGTCAGCCCTTTTCTGACTGGGCTTTGCAGCTTCTCGATAATGCAGTGGCATAAATGAATGGTTGCTTTAAATTCTATGAGTTGCTTCTGTTCGAACAATGCAGCGGCTGCAAAACTAGTTTCGGAAAAACTGATTTCATGTAGTAAGTTGTGCAGGGCACACGAGGAAAATCGACTCAATTATCTACATTAATAATATCATAAAAGATACCTCTTTAAATCTCAATTTTGCTCTGACCTCACTTTGTCCAATCCGCTCTGGCTACAGGTGTGGTGCTGGAGGACTGAGGGACTGCTAATGTTGTACTGCTGTTTAAAAAGGGAGAAAGGGATAGACTGAGTAATTACAGGTCAGTCAGCCTAACCTCGGTGGTGGGCAAATTGTTGGAAAAAATTCTGAGGGACAGTATTAATCGTCATGTAGAAAGACACGGATTAATCAAGGACAGTCAGCATGGATTTGTTAAGAGAAGGTCGTGTCTGACTAACATGATTGAATTTTTTGAGGAGGTAACAAGGAGGGCTGGTGAGAGTAGCGCGTTTTATGTAGATTTTAGCAAGGCTTTTGACAAGGTCCCACATGGCAGATTGGTCAGAAAAGTAAAAGCCCCATCGGATCCAAGGGAAAGTGGCAAGTTGGATCCAAAATTGGCTCAGTGGCAGGATGCAAAGGGTAATGGTCGACGGGTGTTTTTGTGACTGCAAGGCTGTGTCCAGTGGGGTTCTGCAGGGCTCAGTACTAGGTCCCTTGCTTTTTGTGGTATATATCAATGATTTAGACTTCAATATAGGGGGCATGATTAAGAAGTTTGCAGATGATACAAAAATTGGCTGTGTGGTTGATAGTGAGGAAGAAAGCTGTAGACTGCAGGAAGATATCAATGGACTGGTCAGGTGGGCAGAAAAGTGGCAAATGGAATTCAATCCGGAGAAGTGTGAGGTAATGCATTTGGGGAGGGCTAACAAGGCAAGGGAATACACAGTAAATGGTAGGATACTGAGAAGTGTAGAGGAACAGAGGGACCTTGGAGTGCATGTCTACAGATCCCTGAAGGTAGCAGGACTGGTAGGTAAGGTGGTTAAGAAGGCATACGGAATGTTTTCCTTTATTAGCCGAGACATAGAATATAAGAGCAGGGAGGTTATGCTTGAACTATATAAAACTTTAGTTAGGCCACAGTTAGAGTACTGTGTGCAGTTCTGGTCACCACATTACAGGAAAGATGTGATTGCACGAGAGAGGGCACAGAGGAGATTTACAATGATGTTGCCAGGACTGGAGAATTTTAGCTATGAGGAAAGATTGGATAACCTGGGGTTGTTTTCTTTGGAACAGAGGAGGCTGAGGGGAGACTTGATTGAGCTGTACAAAATTATGAGGGGCCTAGATAGAGTGGATAGGAAGGACCTATTTCCCTTAGCAGAGACATCAATAACCAGGAGGCACAGATTTAAATTAATTGGTGGAAGGATTAGAGGGGAGTTGAGGAGAATTTTTTTCACCCAGAGAGTGGTGGGGGTCTGAAACTCACTGCCTGAAAGGGTGGTAGAGGCAGAAACCATCATCACATTTAACAAATACTTGGCTATGCACTTGAAGTGCCGTAACCTGTGAAGGAATAAGCCACATAACCTATTCAGAAAAATACACCGTTCTATGAAAGAATTCTGGCCTTATTAAAACATGACAAACTGGTTCTGGAAATCTAGAAACCTAACTATGAAAAAGCTGTGAAGGCATTCTGGCCATAGAGATAAGATAGTTGTTGACACTGAATCAATAACCTTATTGAAACAGAAGGTTAAAGGCTCCTGACAGTCTGAATCTTTCAGAACAAGACAATGGTTCACTCTGGTTAAGGTGTTCTAATTTACACTTTGTAAAGAAGCACATAAAATTAAGAAACACCTGCCTTCGTAAAAATGACATCAAGTAAAACGCACCTGCTGTTACACCATTTTTTATGGTAAACTTCGAACACCTAGAGAAGAGACATAATTCTGTAATGCTACCAGCTGAGGTGACTGTAAGAATTGCAGGGGTCAGCAGAAAAATTACTAGAGATAATTAGCTTACATCAGCAGAAAACCTTAAAGGAAATACCACTGGAAAAGGGTATAAATATTGAACTCTCAAATGGGATAGTAGACTCGCTTTAAAGGGGCAAAGCGATTCTCGGCTTCAGAGGTGACTCTGTAAGTCTCCAACTCTTTGTACCTCAGGGATCAAAGGTACTGTATTTGATTTTGGTGGATATCCTGTAGAAAACTAAGAACTGTAAAACTGTAGTGAAGTT
The DNA here is from genome assembly GCA_030390025.1 of Squalus acanthias. Taxonomy (NCBI): domain Eukaryota; kingdom Metazoa; phylum Chordata; class Chondrichthyes; order Squaliformes; family Squalidae; genus Squalus; species Squalus acanthias. Next base: position 73,174,587 of record CM059440.1, read on the forward strand.
AAGAATTGAGAGTAGGTTCTCCGATAATATTATTGTAAGCTTTCTCTTTTTAGAACTGTTAATGTTGTGATTGACTCACCAACTGAAAATTACATATCGGTTCTTTAATAAATCTATATATTTTTAGAATTGTCTCACATAAGACTTCTGTATCAAACTCGCGAACTCAATCTCTGTACACTCTTTGGTGAGGAGTTGCAGAATTCTGGGGGAGTTTTCCGAACCCTCATAATATCTGGAACGTTACAGTCTAGCTAAACTTATTAAAAGTGCTATCTGGAGGACGGTAACATTTTCAGGTTGTTCCTTTCCTTTAGGGAGAGATGGTCCAGACCTTTAGACCCAATTAAGCGTCTTTAGGATTCGGCTACCACAAACTTTAGTTGAAAGTGAATGTCTGAGAAATACGCCTGATCTGGGGTAGCCCTAAAGGGGCTAGGACTAGGAATTATCCCTTCAAACCTACAAGGCTATGGACCAAGAGCTGGAAAGTGGGATTAGGCTGGATAGCTCGTATTCGGCCGGCACAGACACGATGGGCCGAATGGCCTCCTTCTGTGCCATAAATTTCAATGATTCTATGGAACCCCTGCCTTTGATGTACCCCTTTTCCTCCTAATCAAAATGCATTTAACCTTCATCGTATCCATTTTGTATTTAAATACCTCCCGCTGATGTCTGCTCTTGATCTGCCATTTTTCCATATACTTCATCAAGACTAGATTTCCTTTCAAGCCACTCAAATGAGTTTATTTTCAGTCTAACATCTTTATTTTGGTCTCCTGTCTATTTTATTAATAAATATTTTGAAAGTGAACCTAACTAAGCTATGGTCCTTATTTCTCCCACCATCAGGTCATACATTTCTTGTGCTTCTTTGTGTAGAACTAGATCTAGCACTGCATCTTTCCTTGTTGGACATATAACACACTGATGAGAATTCTAAAAAAGGTATAGAAGGAAAGCAAAAAGAGATTTATAATGTGAAGGGGAATAATAAATAAGATAGATACTCCACAAAAATATTTTTTATCAGCACATAATTAAAAGTAGTCAAAAAAGAGGTGGAATCACTTTAAGCTGAAAGGGCCCATTGGTATTTCATAGTAAGGGAATCGGGAAATATTTAATAAGTGCTTTGCTTCAGTTTTTACACAAGGGTCGAAGTGACTCTGAAGGAGTATTTGAGGAGGATGTGAAAAAGGACTTTCAGAAACGATTTGTAAAGGGCAAGTTGTGGTTGACCAATTGAATTGAATTTTTTGAGGAAATCAGAGTGTAAAGATAAAAGTAATGCAATGAACGTTGTGCATATGGATTTGTAGAAGGAGTTTGAGAACAGATTTGTTACAAAAAATAAGGCATATGGCATTGAAATGGATGTAGCTGCAGGAATATAGGGACCGCTAGAGGATATAAAGCAAATAGCAGAGATAAATGGATGTTCTTCTGCTTGACAGAAAGTGGGTAGGAGTGTGTTGGGACCTCTTCCGTTATGTAAAATACTTGAACATAAGCACAAGCGGAATAAGATAAAAGTTTGATGATGATACCAAATTAGGTGACATGGCAAGCTGTGAGGCAAGAGGATGTAAACAGGTTAGTGAAGTGAGCTAATCGGTGGCTGATGATTTCAATACAGAGAAATGTGAAGTAACAAGTTTTAGGGAAAAGAACAATCAAAGGAAATACACTCTAAATGGCAAACATTCTTAACAGGATGGGGGAACAGAGATTTAGGAGTACAGATATTTAGGTCTTTAAAGGTGGAACGTAGGTGAAAACGGCCATAAAAAGGCAATTGGGATTCTGGGTTTTATACATGGGCGCATTGAATATAAAAGTAAGGAAGTGATGTTGAATTTGTACAAGACATCGGTTAGACCACAGTTGGACTATTGTGTACAGTTCTATTGTAGGAAGGATATTAGAGCCATGGAAAGGGTACAGCAAAGATTCACTTGAATGATATGAGAAATGAGAAGTTATATTAATGAAAAGAATGGGTAATTTCCCCTGGAACAAAGGCGGATATGAAGGAATCTAACAGAGGTTTTCAAATTAAGAAAGACTTTGAGAGGATTACCAGCGAGAGAAAGGATAAGCAGTCAAACATTGCTGGTGGTGGTGGTAATAAGTGGGTGGTAGCGGAGCAGCTGCCCATTATAGTCAATAGAAAGGAAAATTGGGTGGGCTATATGATGGGTGGCCCATCCACTACTGCCCGTTGTGACCCACAAAGTTGAATTTTACCTCCCATGATTCTGTGATAAGCAATTATGCTGTAATGTACAGGAAGACATTTTTTGGGGTCTTTTTGGAGCGAGCACTTTAAGGGCCACTAGTTAAGCCAATTTGGCCAGGCACCAATGTGAGGAACATACACTGCACACCTCCCGCCCATTGGTGCATGGAAATCTCATCAGGGTCTTACATCGGGCATCGGACTCCAATTTAAATAAGGCTCCCACTTGTTTCGGGCAGGGCACTGGATGCATATTTTGAAGCCCGTCGAAAGATCACACCGGACGTGCCTCTCGTGAGAGCTCGGTGGGATGCAAGTCTCGCCGAGTTTCGTGCCGTTGCCACCCCGTTCTCACCAGGAAATGGAGCGGACAGCAGGCAAAACTCAGTCCCAAAGACACAGATCAGAAGTCCGTAACTACAGTGTTAATCTGGTACTGCTGCCTGTAAATTAATACTAGCTATTGCGAAGCCAACCTTCCCGGCCATGTGAGAGCTCTGTTGATGTATGTGCAGAGATCCACTTGAGGCAGGTTTATTTTGCACTCCTTAGCCCAAGTATGCTGAGACAAATTTTAATATTGCCACGATCCTCCCAGCACAGACCAGGAATTAAACCCAGGACCTTCTGGCGTGTATGCCTGTTGATATTAACATTCATTGCACAAAAAAATGTCACCAACTCTGTCTGAAACTTGGTAGTCAATACGTTGTATTTAGTGCACTTGGTACTAAAAAAGGATAGTTGAAAACATAATTCAGAATTTTGTACTTAAGGCTGGAGTTATACTGTGCTTGGTACAAGCTCAAAACTGGTGTGGAACAGCCTCCTTCAGATGGTCTCATACCTCAAGCTTTTGGGCACTTGATCATTCCCTTCGTATACTATCACTTTTGTCCCAAAGTGACAGTATAAAATGTGCTCAGATTAGGAATTCTATACAAATGAAAATAAATGGGGTGTGGTTTTGATGTACAAGATTGCTATGGTGGATAACATAGACATTGAGTTTAAGTCAGCTGTACAAGAACTATCGGAGCTACCCATAGGAATCCTACAATTACCAAATGTGTTTCTCACCACAATGTCCTTTATGTACAGCAATATATACTACAGTACATGCTGAGTGATGGAGATAAAATGGGACAGCTGGGAAGTTCGTGCTCAGATTAGCAGTTTGATGGTTCCATTAAAACTACCAGTTACAACATCGATTAATCCCTGCCCTCCTACAGTATCAAAACATCTGCAAATAGACAAGCCTTGTGAAGAGAGCCATGAATTACACCCCATAGATTCTTTGCTAAAAAGGTAATCTGGGTAGTGATTTACTCGTTGAATTAAGTGACTATTCACAATGGTTTCAAACAAAGGTGACAGGATGAAGAGCAACACAACTCCAAAACAGCAATCTGTACAGAGCAAGTCTGTTTGGAGACAATGGGCTGGATTTTGAATGACCCATGGAGTCGGGTTTGGAGGCGTGTGGGGGGTTAAATTTGTGGGGTCGGGGTTTCCGACCCCATCCCGACTCCATCCCGCCTCCACGCAATTTTGACAAAATCAGTCGCGGGGTTCCCGACTCCGTCCCGCCTCCAAGAGGCGGGAGAGGCCATTAAAGCCCTTAACAAGCTCTAAATTGGCTCTGTAATGCCATTTTGAAATGTTTCAGCTAGTTTAACCCTTTTCTGACATGAAGTACGCCTGGTGTGAAACACTCCAGTGAAACCTGGCGGGAGCACAAGTGGACAGCTGACTATCAGCTGCAGGTCCACTATTACAATGGAGATGTGATGAAGGTAGTAGTAGTATTAGGTCTGAAAGTCGCCGCTGCTGCATTGAATGTGTTCAGAGACTGCCTGGCCTTTGCTGTGAGAGGACTTGGATGCAAAAAAAATTCTCATTCTTTCTCTCTCTCTCTCTCTCTCTCTTCCCCCCCCCATATTTTGCATCCAGGTCCACTCACATCAAAAGCAAGCCAGGCAGGTCCTCTCTCACCAACAGTCTCTGATACTAGGCAGTCAGCAATGATGACATCATCAGAGGCGACTTTCAGACTGAAACCACTAATTGGTTCATGGGTTCCCACATGCTGGAACTCAATTGCCCAATTAAGTGAAAATTGTATCATTCATCCACATTAATCTGGAGTCGGGGGGGAAACACGAAATGCGGATTACACGACCCCAACCCGACCCCAAGACAAAATCCAGCCCAATATTTTTCCTACTTCACAGATGTCAGTGAAAGTTGTAAGGGACTGCAGGGGTAATAGTGCATGAAACTCTATACAAAAATGAATCAATAGGCAGAGCTCATAATACCTAAAGACAGACTTTTCCTCTAGATATAACTGTGGATTTCATGCCTTATGATTGTGACTTTGATGTCAAATGCATGGGAGAAACAAAGAAGCCAGCCCAGATAAGCACACAATGAAGTATGAGCTGGAAATTAACTCACCTCATGCTAAGTGATGAATGGATTTTTTTCCCCCCAGTCTTACTCTTTCTAACAAGAACCTCATTTTGGGCAGTTTTGTGCTGTGGACATCTACGCACTAGAAACTGGATTTTTTTTAAAAATTTGTTTTTATGGGATGTGGGCGTCGCTGGCAAGGCCAGCATTTATTGCTCATCTCTAGTTGCTCTTGAGAAGGTGGTGGTGAGCTGCCTTCTTGAACCGCTGCAGTCCGTGTGATGAAGGTACTCCCATGGTGCTGTTAGGGAGGGAGTTCCAGGATTTTGACTCAGCGACGATGAAGGATCGGCGATATACTTCTAAGTCAGGATGGTGTGTGACTTGGAGGGGAACTTAGACTGTGCAATTCTCTTAGGACTGCCAGAGGAAAGAGACTTTCACCCAACAGTCTAAGTTGGGCTCAAACCCACAATCAAAAAAGAGGAAAGCAGTGGTAGAACCCATAGTATGATTCAGTCTCCCAGCTCCCATCATTAACTATGCATATTATTCTGGTAGTGGCTCACATTGGATTGGTTTATTTCAATCACAGGAATTTAAGAATATACAGGAAGAGATGGTTTCTGTCTATTTGGCAGGACAAAGAGTTCAAAAACAGCATACAGAGTTGGTTCATTACCTATATCGCTCAATTGAATTAATCCCCAGATGCACATCTCCCTGGGCAGTCCATTCCAAACATTCACCACCCTCTGTATGAAGTAGTTACATCTGATCTGTCCATTCCCCTTTGAATCTCATCCTTGAAATTCCAGCGAATTTCATATCTATTTCCAGGGTTTGCCCTGATTCCTTACAGCTGGACCTAAAAGTCTTTCATGTGGAACTTTGTCAAATGCTTTTTGGAAGTCTCTCTACATTATGTCAAAGCAATAGTCAAAATGAGGTTGGTCAGACAGGATTTTCCTCTTCTGAATTCACTTTGTGACCTGTAGGATGGTGCAGTGCACTTGGAGAAATGTTCTGATCTGGTACAATTGTAGGAAGGATTAAGTCCAAGTTATAAGTTTTCTCTGTTTATGTTATTAGGGATCAAAAAAGTACAGAATGAAAAATTGTTCATTAAGAAGAGAGACATGATCGCACCCCGACTGCACGAGGAAGAAGCAAATTTCACATTTCCTTTTCCAAAGCTAATTATGCTCAGTGCAACATGGCGACACTATGGCCACGATTTCGCCAGTGGAGGCGGGATCGCGGTGGGAGAGGTTGTTGGTGGGTTCCAGTCCTGCTCCCGGCTGCAGCCGCTCTGTAAAAAGGATTTCCGTTACTAGGGTTTGTTAAGCCCACCTGCGGGGTTCCCGGCCAATAAAAAGGAAGCGGGTCTGAGACGTCATTTGATGACACGTGATGAGCCAGTTTCCTTAAAGGGACGATGGCCACATTCATTTTGACAGTTGTGCTGTCAGTGTTCTGCAGCATTGAGGTACTGCAAACACTGACAAGCACTGCACAAAGATGCACGGCTGCACCCAGGCTCTCGCATATGGAGGGAGTCGCAGCACGCAGGGAAGTCCTCTTCCCTTCCAAGGGCAAAAGAGACCTCCCCAGGACACCAATGCAGCCTGGTTGCACATTGCACAGGAGGGCAAAAGCAAAGATATTGTCAGGAGTACCTGACTGCAGTGGTGCAAACATTTCAATGATCTCATTAGATCACGAAACGTTACTGCAAAGCCACATTCATTCTCATCCTGCTGTGCCACTCATCACATCCCCCTAACTCTGCCTTCCCTACCCTACTCCTGCACCTCCTTGCTCACACCAACTTACCTTGCACCTCCACCCATCCCTCTCTATCTATATTGTGGGCTGGATTTTGTCAATGGGAAGCTTTTGGAGGCGGGACTGCTGCTTGCTGGCTTTCAATCCCGCCTCCATCAGCTTCTGGCCAACCAGAGGGATTTCCCCCTGATTGACCTTGTTAAGCCTGCCCAGCAGGCCAATTAGGGGGAAGTCAGTGACAGAGCACATCAATGGCTGACGTGCCATCTGTCAAGATTTTTTGAAAGAAGAAATGTCAGCATTTGACAGCTCTGTGAAGCCTTCAAACACCGACATTCTGTGTAGTTTGAGGAGTCCTTGTGTTGAGGATTCATCAAACCTTTCAACTTTGCAGAAATCGCCTGGCTGTTGGTTCGGAGGATCCAACAGCAAGTCTGTGAAATCTACAATGGAGATGTCGGGGACTCCGGCTCCTCAGCGGCTGAAGGCTGTAGGCAGAAACAAAGGTAAGTGAACATTTTATAGCACTTAACACTCACCTCACATACTTACCACTCCACACTTGCACCCATCACTCACCTCTACATTGCACTTTCAGACCCCTCCAACCCCCGCGGACCTTCTACTCATCTCCTCCACCCTGGAGGGGTTCCCCGAGGTCGGGAAGCCTGCACTTGGGAAGGTAAAATGGGAATAATCCTATTTTCTGCCTGTTAACTACCTGTTAACAGGCAGTTAATATGCTTTAATCCCTTTGCCGCCTCGAGAAGATCGGAACCGGGGCAGGACAGCTTCCCGCCTCCTGGCAAGAGGGCACGGAGGCGGGATCGGGGCGGGTTTGCCACCCGCCCCCAAATTCTGCAACTTTACTGGCAGTCCCGCCTCCATACTCGCCTCCTCGGGGCTGACAAGATCCAGCCCTATCACTTCCCCATCTCACTCATCCTCATCCTAGTGCAATCATACCAACCAACAACACACAAGGGTAGGCACTTGGGTGTTTTATGCAATGTACATGTAAATTTTAAGTTAATGTGTTGTCAAACATTGAAATCTTTATTTTCAACACTTTGGCTTATTGTATAGACCTGTGCGCACCCTTGGAAGTGTCTTAGTGAGTTGCAGTGAATGGTGAGACATAACGGTATCCCCCGCAATAGTGATGAATGTGAAAGGAATGGCTTGGTCTGTGAAGGAATAAGCCATATTCAGAAAAATACACCATTCTATGAAATAATTCTGGCCTTATTGTAACATGACAAACTGGGCTTGAAAATCTAAAAACCTAACAATGGAGAAGCTGTAAACAGCATACAGGCTATTGAGATAAGATAAGTTGTTGACACTGAATCAATAACCTTATTGAAACAGGAGGTTGGAGGTTCCTGATAGTTTGAAGCCTTGGAAAGAAGACAATTGTGCACCCAGTTGAGGTGTTTTTAATTTACACGTCATAAAAAGACACAAACAGAAGACATCAAATAGATGCATCTACTGTCACACCATTTTTATGATAAGCTTCAAACACCTAAAGGTAGAGACACAATTCTTAATGCTACCAGCTGAACTGACTGTAAGAATAGCAGGGGTCAGCAGAAAAATGACAAGATAATTAGCTTACATCAGCAGAAAACTTCAAAGGACATACCGCTGAAAAAAGATATAAATATTGAACTTTCAAATGGGATGATAGTCTCACTGTAAAGGGGCAAAGCGATTCTCGGCTTCAGAGGCAAGCTCTATAAATCTACAACTCTTTGTATCTCGGGGTTCAAGGTACTATACTGTATTTGATTTTGGTGGATATCCTGGAATAAGACTAAGAAATGTAAAAATGTAACGAAGTTAAGATTTGAGAATAAGGATCTCTGATAATAGAATTGTAAGATTTCTGTTTTTGGAACTGTTAATGTTGCGATTGAATCACCAACTGTAAATTACATGTTGGTTCTTTAATAAATCTATATATTTTTAGAATTGTCTCACATAATACTTCTATATCAAACTATCAAACTCAATCTCTGTACGCTCTTTGGTGGGGAGTTGCAGAATTCTGAGGGAGTTTTCTGGACCCTCATAATATCCGGAACGTTACAGTCTAGCTAAACTTATTAAAAGTGCTATCTGGAGGACAGCAACATCTTCAGGTTGTTCCTTTCCTTCAGGGAGAGATAGTCTGGACCTTTAGACCCAATTAAGTGTCTTTAGGATTCAGCGACCTCAAACTTTAGTTGAAAGTGAACGTCTGGGGAATACGCCTGATCCGGGGTAGCCCTAAAGGGGCTAGGACAAGTAATTATCCCTTCAGGTCATTGTAGGAATGCTTTATGGTGATGGTGTGGGGTGGTGTTAACCTGGAGATTTCATGTGGCAACCAGGGTGTACAGGGTCAAGTGAAGTAAATGTGGCCATGGTGATGCCATCGCTGGCCTCCCGGGCAGCAATGTTGTTGGGTGCTGATGCCCTGTGCAGCATCAGGTGATAGCGGAGAAGGCAGGTATTGTTGTTGGTGATGTTGGTGTGCCTGGTGATGTTGGTGTTGGGGCTGATTGTGGAGGGATTCAGAGGACCAAGGTGAGATTTTTTCAAGGGCACCAATGTTGCTGGAAAAGATGGCAGCTGAAGTTGAGATGACAGAAGCGATCTGTCAATGGTTAGAGAGCTTGCTCCAAGAGGTGACAGTGGATAGAGTTTACTCCAAACAATTCCAAACTGCATAAAGCTCAAAAGTGTCTTCCAAATCCTGAAGGCTCAAACTTCTGACATTGGAGGGTGACCAGCTGTGAAATGGTAGCTTTCATACCACTTTTGCAGCTGTCACCTATTCACAGCAATGGGGAGACATAGAGAAACTGACCTACTTACCTGACGTGATCTCTGAATGACGTGAACCCCGTTAAAAATGTGGTAAAATAGAAAAAGGCTGGCAAAATAGTAGTAAGCAAGCAGTTAAGTATCTTAAATGCCTCCCCCGCCACTTGGTGTCGGGTCTGTTCTGAAATTGCAGACCCGACACTTTGGAAACTTACATGGAGGCGGGTTTCGCAGTGGGTTCCCAACCCGCTGTCAATCATTTCGATTTTGACAGCGGACCCGCCTCCAAACCCGCATGTATTGGTCTGTTAATAAGCCAGGCCTTGAAGTAGTTGAAAATTGCCAAACATCTACTGTTTCTTGTACAGAGATCCCAACCAGCCATTAGGAGTAGGTAGTGAGCAGAAGGTGGGAGAGTATTTTTGAAATGAAGGATGAGTTACCCCATCACCCACTCCAATATTGAGAGGGGCCGGGAAATGATACATAGCATGGAAGGACCTGAAGGGATCTGAAATAAAAATTCACTTTAAGAAAAGGGAATTAATTCATCCTTTCCTCATTGTAAATTGAATCTATGCATCCAACTCTGTGGTTTTAAGCTGAACTCAGTACAAGCTACCGCAAGGCATGAATTATTCCAATAGAAAGTGGCAGGATGACAGCACAGCAAGTAACTAAAAAGAGAAGAGAAAAAATCAAGCAATGAATACACACATTTCTTTTGTTTCATAATTTCACCCAACAGATCAATTATATATCAGTGCACATAGGACGTGATCTTTCTGAACACTGTCTGAATGATTAGAGTTATCCCTGAAGTGCCCTGAAGTATCACTGAAAACTCCAATAGACTTACTACCATAACACAATCACGAGAGGGTGCAAAAGGGTGATACACTTCAGGTGGCATAAAAAAAAATATGAAGACTGAAGGAAATGTTCAAAATGGTCTTGTTTCTAACACTGCCATTGTTATGTCAATACACTGTGGAAAATTGCTTTTGTGGATTCTCTTCTGTGGTAAATATTCAGCAACTGGCTCAGTATAAATGGCGGAGAAATGACAAACAAAACTGCAGGTCAGTCAGCATCTGAAAGCAAGAAGAAAACACAACAGGTTAATGCTTTGGCTGGGACCATTCATTATGCTCTTTATAAAAGGAGAAGCATCATATTTGCTCTGATTATAGGTAAGGGGACAATGTTTAGTTTTATCTGGAACTATACAACAAGGGAATGACACCAGATTTTAAATATCGAATGCAAATTTCTGATGGATTTTAATTGAAGTGCAATATTAAGCAATTATTTAGAGGAATATTTTCATCTTGCCCTAGGAAAAGGTTAACAGCATTACTTTTCGCAGATTTAAATTGCCATCATGGAAGATGGCGGCAGGCACAATTTTCTTGTGCTCAATTTGAATTCAATGGGCCGTATTTTCCGATGCCTACGGGTGAGTACAAGCTGTGTACACACCCATAGGGACATTGGAAATGCCGGTTTCAGGCATGCCACAGCGCACGCGCTGAAAACCGGCATTTCCGATCTGTCAAGAATGCTCTTGCCAGATCGGACGCCTGCCCTAGAGAAGGGCCTCTGCGGGCGGATAGTTCCGCTTTCTGCAGAACCTCCGCCCACAGAAAACCCTTAGAAATCTTACGCCTGTTTTTACCAGCATAAGAGTTGAAAAAAGTTTTTTAAAAATTTCACTGATTTATCATTTAAAAATACTTTAAAAAAGGAAAGTTTATTTTTAACCCCGTAAAAAACTTTAATTATTTTTTTCAAAAAATTAAATTTTTGTTTAAAATATTTAATTTATTGTAATTTCAACTCATTTTAAAAATGTAATTGTTTTTATTTTTATTTATTTAATGTGTTACTGTTTTTTTGGGGTGATCTCCATTCATATATTTGACAGGTCTATGTCAAGTGTATGAAGGGAGATTCCCTTCTGCTATTGGCTCCCCATAGCCCACGTGATCCCAGGGACACTTGCGAACTGCATGCGCCCCTGGGATACGTGGGCCTTGCGCATTTCGAGTTGGAGAGGCCCAGGAGCGGAAGTATACGCACCTCGGGAGCCCTCAGGTAAGTCCGTAGATTTTTTCCAGATCGGAGGCCTCCGCACGCGGGAAGCCTCCGATCGGAAAATACGGCCCAATGTTTCAAATGACAGAAAACCTGCCACAGACAACACATCTGCAATAATGCTCTATTCACACGTCTCAATCAACGCAATTATCACTTAATCGATACAAATGATGCACGATTCATTCATCCCGGTGTGGAGAATATGGAAAACTCTGCCTTTGTGGCTCTCTGCCTCATTTGGAAAGTTTGATTTAAAGACTGGGACATGAGATACTGCAGCTGAAGTGATAGAAAGAAGGAATTTTTTTTTGGTACCACATGTTAAAGAACTACCTTAAAATAAGTGAAAAGAGCATGACAGAACTCAAGGTCAAATACAACGAGGGCCTGGAAAAAGAAATTTCACAAGATGAAAAAGACTACTCAAGTTGAGGCCATGATATTACTGTGAACTAGCAGCAAAGCATAAATGATATATATCTTTCAAAGTCATATCATCTATGAATTTGAAGTGTTACCTTTTGCTGATGTTGAGAAATCAACTTAGCGCACCACACTAGTGGTACAAAGGAGGTGACAACAGGCAATTTTCCGGTCGGGAAACCCAGAAGAACGGGTTTCCTCAGGTCCTGCCGAATTTAACAGCAGGACCTGATTAACATATTTTGACTCCATTTCCCGGTAGCAGCCAGCTAGATTGAGTGGCTGGCGGGCTGGTAAGCCTTCGGCACCAGGCTGCAGCCGGAGAGCGGAGAGACGGGAGAGAGGGAGGGATCGGAAAGGCCGGGGCGGGGGAAGATCGGAAGGGTCGGAGGAAGATCGCGGGGGGGGGTGGATGAAGCAGGTAAACTGAATCCACCAAGTGGAAAGGCACTTACCTCCTCTATCCAGCAGTCCTCTCTTCCCTTTAGCTGCTGGGTTTCCCGAAACCCGGGAAACCCAGCCGGCCAGGGTTACATTTAAAATGGTGGTTCTTTCTGAGGCACGCAGCCTCATTAGAATATTTAAATGACCAATCCCGCCTCCTGTGAGCGGGTTGGTCGCCTGCACCACCCCCCCCCCCGGCCCCATCCTATCTCTGTTATAACCGGAAATGGGTGGGTTGGAAGCGGGTTTCAGATTTTTAACATTTTTAGATCCCGCCCGACTCAAATCCACCCGTTTTTGGGGGTTAAAATTCCCTCCACTGTTTCTGCAGGATTGGATTCCTGTCTAGCACCATTCTGTGGGACCTGAAAAAGAGTCCGAGCTCACTATATTTTATTTGAATTACAGAATACCATTTATATACCCCCTTAAGAAGTTCGATCACATAAGTTTACCCATGCTGAATATAAGTTCTGGACTCACTTTCCCATTTACCCTCCTACCCAGTGTGCAACACTGCATGATTTTCTCTGGACAGCCTCTTACCAATTCTTTTACTAGTTCCTAACAAACTAATTTCTTCACACAATTTTATGAAGAATTGGAGTAGCAGTAACAAATGAGAAGTCTATTACCACTTTATAATTGGGTTTTGCTCAGTTGTTTACTCAAAGCTTTCCATTATTCATCACATCCAAAGGGAAGTATAGCCTTTAATACCTTGCTGCATTAACTGACTAGCAGAATATGGGCATTGTAAATGCCTGGGAGAAATTGCATTCAGTTTGATTGGAGTCTAACAATCTTCAGGGGTACGAATGTATAAACAGAGCTTAAGGCAAAGTTTTATCTTTACTTCATAGTGTACTTCATCTTTTAGTCCATCCTTGATGTGCGGTAACAGTCACATGCAAATTTAAAAATCTGTTAACAATCGACAGAATATCAAATTCAGGTTTCTTTTAAAAAGAAAACTACATCAACACAAATATACATTGTTGCATACATAAACATAACAATACGAAAGTGTAAAATCCATTTCAAACCTAACAGTGAGAGGAGACGAAACGAGAGAACTGTCTGTAAATATATTCCCACATCGGTTATTTGGAAAAGTGTACGTGATATATCCTGCCTATCAGGAGATATTTTAGTTTTAATGCAATATTTTTTCTGCTATTTCAGGCTTCTGCTTGCACCCTGAACCACATAGGTGCCTTGTATTGCAAGATGGCCACTGTAAATCCTGGGGGAGTTCTATTCATTTCAATAGGAGTTGACACTTCCGACTGGGCTGGAGGCTGATCTGGAAATGCCGGCGCCGGGAAGTCTAGTACAGTACTACCTTTCTTTTTCTTTAGCATATAATTATCAGATGGGTCAATGGAAGATAAATCTGGCTACATTCACAACATCTTACAGAGAGATGAAAGGCATCTAAATTTAATGGAAGATCTTCCTTAGTTTTCCACATCAATACAGTAAAAAATATTTATCCACCATGGCGGCGGGGGGGGGGGGGGTTTCTGCTCTGGTGTCTGAATATACTTCGCTTTACTTGAGACTATTATTTAGAAGATCCTATTTGTAAAGGAGTTTACATGCACCAGGAAATCAGCACCGGTCTCAAAGTTGTGTGCCGGCTGGGTAGTGCCCCAAACAGTTACTCCATCTTCACCCCATTTTAGTAATTTTCATCTTTGATATTGAGCAACAGGAATGAATATTTGAAATGCCTCCACTACCGTGACCATTTTTAATATCTACTGCAAGTGGCAGGAAGATGTTGGAAAGTGCTTGTGAATACCGCCAAGTTGGGAAAGGCTACATTGAGCAAAATATTTTTGTCGTGGCCCTCGAGAATGCTGCTTATATTACACTGCTGGAGTACTGACACACCATGGGGCAGCACTTAATGACGAATGGGAAGTTAATTGTTATTTGATACCAAAAAGAATGAACAAACTTGCATTTATATAGCGTCTTTCACAACCTCAGGGAGTTCCAAAGTGCTTTACAGCCAATGAAGTATAATGATAGAAATAAAGTCAACCTCTAGTTTTTTTTTTAAAGTTCAGGGATTGGGTGCCAATTTTCTGACTTACTCCCAGTTCCCTGTTTAATACATTTGGCGTGGGAATCCTACACAGCTGTAGAGGCAGAGAAAAAAAAAATTCACTCAAGGGTAGCCATTGCCGATAGAGTTTTGCCAGTAACCCCACCGGCTAGTTTATCGCGAGGGGATATCTAGACACACCTCAAACAACTGTAAAGAATAATGATGAACTTTAATATCTGTTTGTCTATTTTGGTCTTTTTGTTGATCCATTTGTGTGTCTTTGTTTAGAGAGTTAGTGCTGATGGTGTCACAAGGGGAATTAGCATTGGACTGGACAGTGTGGTAATATTCAATGAACACAACACATCAGATACAGCAGAAGCACCCCCAAGTTAATGTTTCTGTTAATGGAGCAAAATAACTGAAACTGATAATGATATCCATTGTCCTAAATTTTCACCAGGATAGTAATGCGTGCAGGGCTCTGCTTTTAGCATATTCCATTTTTCTAAGGCTTTCTAACAAGTTCAGATTTCTATAATACTATTTTTTTTCACACAGATGTCTGAAGTAATAGCTCATTCACAGTGGAAATTACTTCCCTGATGGGTATTAATACAATAACTAGGAGCAAGGCTTTATTCTCGTCAGTGGTTTGCTATATGTTGAAGTGAGAGGATTTTTTTTTGTTGCAAGGTTCATAACTAATTTTGTGGAGTGTATTGGAGCTTTTCTAAAGTTGCAGACAAAGAGAGGGAAAAAAGAGGGATTGTAAATCTGATTACACTCACTTCACACTGCAGTGCTCACCAACATTGCTTTTTCCAAGTGCTGTTTATTAGATTGGGAGTTAGTGCTAAAGAAAACTCCTCCGCAACCCCATTTGAATTATACAAAAGTAATTCAAATTTCTAAGTCGCATACAACTTGGGCTGTCATGTTAATGGAAGCAGTTTCATACTGAAATCATGTCCACTCCGCACTCAAATTCTAAGTGAGACTTCATTCTTGATCAGAACCGTTGCTAGATGCAAACCAGAAAGTGTTCGCACAAAGTATGTCGCAAGAGCCTAACCCTTCCCAAAAAAATGAACGCTCAACATTTGCAGAACATATTAGGAACTGGCTAGTAACAAAATGTAATTGTCAGAGATCACAGAGAATTGGAATTTGTATGCATGGCTATACTCTGAGCTCAACATCCCATGGGGAATGCATCAAGTAGTCACCCAGGCCTGATTTTTGCTTAACTTTACCTTTATTTAAATTTTCTATTTTGGCAAATTCACCCACCTCCTCAACACTCAGCTTTATTACCTGCATGTCCCAAACTTCAAACCAGCCCCTGCCCTCACCCTCACCCTAGGCCCTGGCTTCTACCCTGATCCGACCATCACACTTGGCCCTGCCAGACCCAAAGCTTCCCCTCAACTCATGTGAAATGTCGTGGGTAATTCATGGATATTTGCTACTAGGAATTGCTAGCTTACCCTATTTTAAGATATAACAAATTGCTACAGAAAGATGGAAGAAGTAATGACATTGTGAAAGTACTAAGATGTCTCGGAGGTTGTTGGCTAATCTTGGTAGTTTGCATTTTCAAATGATAGACACCAGGAATCAGTTATGTGCACTGCTTTGGACCCAAGGGATCATACCACACAAAAAGCAAGTACTTATCAAACTCAAACTGAAATTGCACTGGGATTTTCTCTGGGGTATATGATTAGAACAGTCTCGATGATTAAGATATATATGAATCCTGACAACAGTGATCACTAGAAGAATGGATAATTATGAAACACTTTGTAACCTTTTAAAATAGCTTCATTCATTTGTAAAATGCTACTTTAATATACATCATAATTCCTCATGGGAGTACTTTTTGAGCTTATCTTGCCTCGTTACAGTCTCCATAGAACCAGATTTTACCGCACTTCAACTAAGTTGATTCAATTGTGGAGATCTATCATTTGTTTCTCCCCTCACTACAGCAACCACCAGGAGAAAACTGAATCACCAAACTGGAATAAGCTAGCCTTTGCCAATAGAGAACCCCTTAGCTGATGTGATCAGAGAAAGAGTGAGACTAACAGGGGGATGCCAAGTCAAGCCAGGCTGTCCAAGGGGTGCTCTGCGCCCTACCAACAGCAACCACACCTCCATATCTGCAGAGAGAGAGGCAACATGCCCGACTTCACCAGGTGTTGTGCTGCTCAGTGTTCCTCTGTTCAAAGGGGCGACTGCGTCAACAGACCACTGGTGGCATCACTTCAAGATGTGAATAATGCCTGATTAACCATTATGCTGGAAGGTTCTTCAGAAGCACCCAAATCGCAGCATGTCATACTTTAATAATTACAACATTAAGGAAAGCATGTCAGTGTTTTCTGTTTGGCCATACCTGCCAAGATGCTAAACATTTCTGCAGGCCCTGGAAAACCTACCTGGGAATGGCCAAGGGAACGTCTGCCATTTGCCGCCAAAGCAACTGCGGCTACCATTCAACATGGTGTTTGCACATGCACAGAGACATTAATGGTCAGCTGTGGCTTAAAACCTGGCTGCAACAGTTCTGATCTATGGGTGCGGATACTGTGGAGTAGCACAGAGGGCAATATAGGAATGGCTAGATAAAAAAAAGACCAAGATCCATCGAGTTCACCTTGATTAAGTGAGTGGGTAAAACTGTGGCAGATGGAGTTCAATGTGGGGAAGTGTGACCCAAGAAAGACAGATCAGAGAATTTCTAAATAATGAGAAGCGAGGAACTGTGGAGGAGCCGAGAGATTTAGGGGTCCAAGTACAGAAATCACTAAAAGCCAAGTGGACAGGTACAAAAAATAATTAAAAAGGCTAATGGAATGTTGGCCTTTATCTCAAGCGGGCTGGAATGCAAAGGGGTCAAAGTTATATAAAGCTCTGGTGAGACCCTATCTGGAGTACTGCGTTCAGTTCTGGGCACTGCATCTCAGGAAGGTTATGTTGGCCTTGGAGGGGGTACAGTGCAGATTCACCAGAATGATACAGGGCCTAAAAGGGTTAAATTATAAAGGACAGGTTCCATAGACTAGACTTGTATTCTGTTGAGTATGGAAGACTAAGGGGTGATCTAATTGAGGTGTTTAAGATGCTCAAAGGATTTGATAGGGCAGATAGAGAGAATCTATTTCCTCTGGTGGGGGAGTCCAGAACAAGTGGGCTTAAACTTAAAATTAGAGCCAGGCCGTTCAGGGGTACTGTCAGGAAGCACTTCTTCACACAAAGGGTAGTGGAAATCTGGAACTCTCCCCCCAAAAAGCTGTAGATCAGAGAATCCTAGAAACTTAAGCACAAAAGGAGGCCATTTGGCCCATCGTGCCTGTGCTGGCTCTTTGAAAGAGCAGTCGTACTTAGTCCCACCCCCCCGCTTTTTTGTCGTAACCCTGTAAGTTCCTCATCCTCGAGTACCTGTCCAACTCCCTTTTAAAATTATTTATGGAATCAATTTCCACCACCTTTTCAGGTCGAGTGTCCCAGATCCTGACAACTCTCAGAGTGGAAAAAATTCTCATCTCTGGATCATTTGCCAATGATTTTGAATCTCTGACCTCTAGTTATTAACCCACTCGCCAGAGGGAATAATTTTTCTCTATTTACTCCAACAAAACCTCTCATCATCTTGAAAACCTCTATTAGGTCACCTCTTAACCTCTATTTCAAGGAGAACAGCCCTAACTTTTCCAACATCTCCTCATAACTGAAGTCCCTCATCCCTGGTAAACCTCCTCTGTACCCTTCCTTTACATCTTTTCTGAAGTGTGGGGCCCAGAATTGTCCATAATACTCCAGCTGAGGCCTAACCGGTGATTTTTAAAGTTCTAGCACGATCTCTTTGCATTTATATTCTATTCCTCTATTTATAAACCCAAGTAAGCCACATGCTTTTTTAACCACCTTATCAACTTGCCCTGCCACCTTTAAGGATTTGTATATACGACACCAAGGGCTCTCTGCTCATCCACACCTACCAAAATCGTGCCATTTATATTATACTATCTTTCCATATTAGTCCTCTCAAAGTGCATCACTTTACACTTCTCTGCATTGAACTCGCTCCACCATGTTTCTGTTCATGTCATCCTGAAGTCTACATCTATCTTCATTAATATCAATTGAAAATTTTAAAACTGAGATTAATAGATTTTTGTTAGGTAAGGGTATTATGGGATATGGGCCTAGAAATTTGACATCGCTAAAAACTTGCCGGTGCCACCGTGGGCCGGTGTTGACAGTCGCCGAAATTCATTGCGCTGGTAGGACCGGTAAATTGGCGCTGGTAGCCAATTAACATTAGCCCAGTGCTAAACTTACCATGCAAGGCCGTTTTGGTGGCGTTAGTCCTGGCAGGAGGCCCCGATGTAGCATGGCCGTTGCATCATTGCAGCAAGAACAGCCTTCACTTAAAGCAAGGCTGTCATTTCAGATAGCATTGCGGTCCCTTAAAGGGGACCTGCCTTCCGAAGTGAAAAAAAAATAATCATGTAAAAAGGCAGTTTTTAGCCCTTACAGCGCAACTGCCTTCTGAAAAAAATTAACATTAAAATGAATTCCCAAATGGGAGTCGTCAGCTCTTAAAGCTGAATTGTCTTCCGCGCCTAAAAAATGCTAAAAAAATGGCTCAGCAAGCCAGGGAAGGAGCACCCAGGGTCTCGCACTCAATGCTGCAAGTGAGGTCCTCTACCCACAGGGGCCAGGAGGCCTTCCAAAAAGAATGATGTGGGACCAGATCACAGAGGCTGTCACTGCCAGCAGTGTTGCCCCCACAACCTGGCTCCAGTGCCCAAAGAAGCTTCATGACCTTGACCACTGGTCAAGGTCAGTGAATACATCTTCAAAAGCCATCTCCTACCAACTGCACCACTAGCCTCACACATTTGGAGGAGACAGTGCTGGTCTTTCTCGGCAGGGGAATGGCTGAGCCCTTGGACAGGCTGAAAGGATACAAGATGCTGGGATCCTCATATGTTATGCTCTTCTCGCATGATGATGGAGATGGAGATGGATTTCATACTCTCAGCCACCAGCTCCTCAATGTCGACCAGCAAGGCTATTTGCAGTGTACCCCACTGAAAGTCAGCAGCCTTCCACCAGCCATGTTGCAGCCACTGGGGGAGCACTGCGTGACATCAGTAGGATAGGCAAGACAGTCACTAAGGCAATGCATAAGGGTGATGAGTTGATTTCTTGATGTCATATTGGATGGATAGATATATAAAGTTGGTTTGGAAAGTTTGCTTTTTGCTGGCTTTTGTTTTAGCATCGTGGCCAAGAGGATGCCGTGATGGTCAATAACAGAGCGAAGGTAAGGTGTGGGACAAATGTTGAATGGGGAATTGGGATTGTGGTCACTGGGACTGCAGGCAGATGATTCCATCCTGGATATACCAGCCAGAAAGCGGCTGTCTGGGTTGCATCCTCCTCTTCTGCATCATCCTCTTCCCTCTGCAAGTGGATACTGGAAATCTGAAATAAAACAGAAAATGCTGGAAATACTCAGCAGGTCAGGCAGCATCACGACCCGAGATGTGAACTCTGTTTCTCTCTCCACAGATGCTGCCTGACCTGCTGAGTATTTCCAGCATTTTTTGTCTTCTTAGAGGCCTTTGTTTACCATCTGAGGCCTTGCAAATATCCAGCAGCACTCCCTATACACTTAAAAAAAACTTTTAACATGTATTACACCAAGCCACTACTTCAATAAAATTTTAAAAAATCTAGTCCAAAAGCTTATATGCAAACTTACCTGAAAGATGTGTGTCCCTTTAAAAAGTGTTGACAGCGTCTCTATCAGTCTGCTGAACACTTGCTTTTCAGAGCGAGCTTAGGACCCAGCGTTGAACTCAGCACAAAGGTCCAAGTTCGCAGAGCGTGGTGTTAAATCGGCGTTGCACACTGTCTGATGTCACGCTGTCCATATTTGCATCTCCATGGCGAACGCTGCTATCAGCAACGCCAAGGCCCTCCCCAAAATGGCGAGCACCATTTTTCACCCAGATTGCAGTGCTAACTTGTGGCAGTAAGGGAGGGCATTTCTGGGCCATGGAACCAAGGTGAGTAAATGGAGTTGAGATACAGATCAACCATGATGTAATCGAATGGTGGAACAGGCTTGAAGGGCTGAATGACCTAACTCCTGTTCCTATATTCCTTCCTACCATTGTGGTAGTTGCATGATACAACAATAATGCAGTTGTTGACTAATCATGGCAATCAATCTCGATCATTTATTTAGACTACAACAGACATATATGAGGCGAGAAAAACCCGCAGTGTAGGAAAGCTTTAGGAACCATAGGTCCAAAGTCACTTGTTCCTCCCAACCATGCTACACTTACCATGTCATGTTTGAAATTACTCATATACTGTATCCCAAATGATTATTTTCTGGAAGTAATCTAATTTGGCTTTGAATGAATCAATATTATCTGGTTCCACCTGCTCCCTTGGGAGCCTGTTCAATAGGTTTACCA
This sequence comes from Squalus acanthias, assembly GCA_030390025.1. NCBI lineage: Eukaryota > Metazoa > Chordata > Chondrichthyes > Squaliformes > Squalidae > Squalus > Squalus acanthias. The sequence continues at coordinate 73,195,390 of CM059440.1, forward strand.
CTCACACACTGAAATAATGTTTTTGCAGTGCAGTTTTGAATTTACCTCTGTTCAAGTACAAGCAGAGTTCTCCTTACAATCATCTTGCGTAGTGTCACCTCAACTGCGGCAGTCAAACAGGAGACAAAGTCCTGGGCTGCTCAGTCATGTGTCTGTGCTTAGACTTGTGCCTGGTGTCCCTTTCCCTTCATCTTTGCCTACCAGGTCTTAATCTCCTGCCCCTTCAGCCTTAAAAAAGGCTGCTGATAGTTTGAGATGCCTTTTAATGCTCTCCAAAATATTCTGAATTTTTATCCCCTTCCGTTAATTATTCTGATCCTTTTCAATTTGACTCACACAGTTTTCCTCTTCTACCAGTGAAGTCACCCCTCGACCACTGCATTTTGCACCTGGAATTCTAAACAACGATGCAAATAACCGCAGAGCAGAAATCTGAGTGTTATTTGCAATTTAGATTCAGGTGGATCGTAAAGAAGTGCAAAGCAAATTAGGACTGATGAACACCTGTCTACAAAACTAGCCCCAATATCTATGCTTTATATTCAAATAAGAAAATAGGTCAGTCACATTGAGTTAGTTAAAGTAAACAAATTCTTGGCAGCGGCTAAAGTGTTAGAGTCATTGGATTGGCATTCAATCTTAAAAACCTCGAGGGATGAGTTGCCATGGTTCTCACCTTGATTACAATATAGAATGGACTTCCACTGAATGAATGCTTCATCTCAGGGGAATAAAAAAGAATGGATAGAAAATTCTCACCTCAAAAAAAAAATCATGCCTCCTTTAGGTCAGTACAGCAATAAAAAGTCTGGCTTGATGCATTGACAGCTGCTGGGAGAAGTCCGAGATTGATCCTAGATTATTTTAGTCATCCCGACTGAATAAAGGGCAGTGTGTAGATCATGCGATGGCTGAAAATAAAACAGAAACGAGAAGCAAAATGAAGTAAATTAACACTTTCTAGAATTATGTACTAAGATTGCAGACAAATAAAGGAAAAAAAGACAGTCGAATTCATGTCTGTTCAATCTTTGTCTACTAGTCACTGAGTTGCTGTCAAAGAGAAGGTACTGAACAATAGCAGATCAGCCCATCAGTTAACTCAAACTCACACAGGTGAATCCAAATGATTTGTCAAGTTGATTTTTAATCTTTCAGTTCAAAAAAATAGGGAATAGTTTGAACAGTGATGCTACTTAGCAGTCTCCTACTTATTGCATTTTTATCTGACATCGGTTAGATAACTCAAATTACTAAATGTACAAATGATAATTATCTGAATTGCTTTTTTTGCATATAAATATGCAACCTATTTCTAAATGTAATTATAATACCCTCTAAACTTATAGGCCTAGAAATTTGTGGCCGCCCACAAAAGTTGCCAATGTCACCGTGGCCTCGGGTTAATGGCCGCTGAAAATGGTCGCACCGGTAGGAGAGAAAAATTCGCGCTGGGGACTAGTCCAGCACTAAACTCACGGTGTAACGCAATCCTGGTGGTGTTACTCCAGGCAGCAGTGTCGAATGTGGCATCCAGAAGCAGCGTTCTATCTTCCAACAGCCTCTGGAAGTGAGGCAATGAATTCGCTAGGCATTGTGGGACATTAAAAGGGCAATGTCTTCTGAACTGATAAAAATAAAGTAAAAAATGCAGTTTTCAGCCCTAACTGCCTTTTAAAAAATTTAAAAGATTCAAATGGGAGTCTTCAGCTCTTAAAGCTGAATTCCCTTCCGCACCTCAAAAAAATGGGAAAAGTGCTTCAGCACTAACACAAGTGGCTCAGCAAGCCAGGTAAAGGGCACCCAAGGTCTCGCATGCAGCACTCCAGCTTTGTGCAGAGGGTCAACACTGCAAGAGAGGTTCTCTACCCACAGGGGCCAGGAGGCCCTCCAGAAAGAACGATGTGGGACCACATCACCAAGGCAGTCACTGCCAGCAGTGTCGCCCCCACCACCTGGCTCCAGTGCCCAAAGAAGCTTCATGAGATCAGACCACTGGTCAAGGTCAGTGAATGCATCTTCAAAAGCCATCTGCTACCAACTGAATCACTAGCCTTACACAATTCTCAATGCACGACTCCCCCTGCCCCCCCATCACTCACCTACCAACAATCTGTACCAATCACGAGGCACACCTCCCATTCCTAGCTTCACCTCACCCCCTTGGAGGAGATGGTGCAGGCCATTCTTGGCAGGGGCATAGTTGAGCCATTGGCAGGGCTGAAAGGATACAAGATGCTGGTATCCTCATACGTTATCCTCCTTCTGGCATGCACTTCTTGCTTTCCTGCCCTCCCCTCACCACAACTCCACCCTTGTGCCTTCCTCATTTCACACACCCAAGAAATGCAGCCTGCCCAGCCAGTGGTTGACCAAGAAGAGGGAGGAGAGTGAAGAAGAAGAAACACCATCACTCGATTTGACACTCCCAGCCACCAGCTCCTCAAGGTCGACCAGCAAGGCCATTTGCAGTGGCCCCCACTGAAAGTCAGCATCCTTCCAACATCCACGCTGCAGCCATTAGTATAGGCAAAGGCACACACAAGACAGTCACTAAGGGAATGCAGAAGGGTGATGAGTTGATTTCTTGATGTCATGTTAGATGGATAGATGTATAAAGTTGGTTTGGAAAGTTTGCTTTGTGGTGGCTTTTATTTCAATATCGTGGCCAAGAGGATGCCGTGATGGTCAGTAACAGATGGAAGGCAAGGTGTGGGACAAATGTTGAAAGGGAAATTGGGATTGTGGTCACTGGTACCGCAGGTGGATGATTCAATTCCCAGAAAGGGCTGTCTGGGTTGCATCCTTCCTTCTGCATCCTTCTCTTCCCTCTGCAAGCAGATGCTTTAAATCTGAAATAAAAGCATAAAATGCTGGAAATACTGAGCAGGTCAGGCAGTATCTTGACCTGAGATGTGAACTCTGTTTCTCTCTTCACAGATTTCCCTAACCTGCTGAGTATTTGCAGCATTTTCTGTCTTCTAAGAGGCCTTCCTTTACCATCCGAGGCCTTGCAAGCATCCAGCAGCACTCCCTACACACTTAAACTTTTAACATGTCTTCAACAAAATCAAAAAAATCTAGTCCAAATGCTTAAATACAAATTTACCTGAAAGGTGTGTGTGTTCCTTTAAGAGGTGCTGCCAACACCTCTGTGAGCCTCTGCGAGTCTGCTGAACACTGTGTTTTCATGGCTCCAAGTCACAAATATTGCTTTTCATTCATTATCGCTGGGTCAAAGTCCTGCAACGACCTACTTAACGGCATTGAACTCAGCGCTAAGGTCCAAGTTTACTGAGGTGATGTTGACGTCACTTCTCCTTAATTTAAAATTTGCAGGGCCTTCGCTCTTACTGGCAGTGCTGCCGGACCCCGGAAAATGGAGGACACCGCAGGACCTGCCACCAGCTGGCGAAAGAGCGGCGGCGGCTGCCGACTTTGCGTCATATTTTCCCAGTAACGGGTGACGTAAAACCCACAAATTTGTTAATGCCAGCTCAGCTCAATTGGTAGCACATTTGCTTCCGAGTATTTTTAAAAATTAATTCGGGGAATGTAGGTGTCACTGATAAGGCCAACATTTATTGCCCATCCCTAGGTGCCCTTGAGAAGGTGGTGGTGGGCCACCTTCTTGAATCGCTGCAGTCGTGAGGTGAAAGTATTCCCTCAGTGCTGTTAGGCAGTGAGTTCCAGGACTTTGACCCAGTGATGATGAACGGAAAGCAGTATTTGTGACTTGGAGCAAATTTAAGGTGATGGTGTTCCCATGCGCCTGCTGCCCTTGTCCTTCTAGGTGGAAGAGGCTACAGGTTTGGGAGATGCTGCCGAAGAAGCCTTGGTGAGTTGCTGCTGCGCATCTTGTAGCCGGTACACACTGCAGCCACGGTACGCCGGTGGTGGAGGGAGTGAATGTTTAATGTGGTGCCAATATAGCGGGCTGCTTTGTCCTGGATTGTGTTGAGCTTCTTGAGTGTTGTTGGAGCTGCACTCATCCAGGCAAGTGGAGAGTATTCCATCACATTCCTGACTTGTGCCTTGTAGGTGGTGGAAGGCTTTGAGGAGTCAGAAGCAATGTTCCCTCTAAGCTGTGTGGTCACTTCAGACCTTATGGTGGAGGGAAGTTCATTGATAAAGCAGCTGAAGATGGTTGGGCCAAGGATACTGCCCTGACAAACTCCTGCAGTGATGTCCTGGGACTGAGATCATTTGTCTCCAACAAGGACAACCATCTTCCTCTGTGCTCGGTATGACTCCAGCCAGTGGCGAGTTTTCCTCCTGGTCCCCATTGACTTCAGTTTTACGAGGACTCCTTGGTGCCATACATGTTCAAATGCTGGCTTGATGCCAAGGGCAGTCACTCTCACCTCATCTCTGGAATTCAGCTCTTTTATCCATGTTTGGACTAAGGCTGTACTGAGGTCTGGAGCCGAGTGGTTCTGGCGGAAACCAAATTGAGCATCTGAGACCAGGGATTTGATGAGTAGGTGCCGCTTGATAGCACTGTTGATGACACCATCCATCACTTTGCTGATGATTGCGAGTAGGCTACTGGGACGATAATTGGCCAGATTGGTTTTTTCCTGCTATAGTTGTACTGGAACAGATAGGCTAGAGGTGCGGCTAGTTCTGGAGCACAGGTTTTCAGCATTACAGCCAGGATGTTGTTGGGGCTTGTAGCCATTTCTTGATATCACATGGAGTAAATCGAATTGGCTGAAGACTGGCATCTGTGATGGTGGGGACCTCAGGAGGAGGCCAAGATGGATCACCCACTCAGCTTTTCTGGCTGAAGAGGATTGCAAACGCTTCAGCCTTGTTTTTTGCACACACGTGCTGGGCTTCACCATCATTGAGGCTGGGGATATTCATGGAGCCTCCTCCTCCCGTTAGTTGCTTATTGGTCCACTACCATTCACGATTGGATGTGGCAGGACTGCAGAGCTTTGATCTGATCTGTTAGTTGTGGGATTGCTTAGCTCTGTCTATAGCATGCTTCTTCCACCTCCGAGTGAGAAGGTTGTAGTATCAAGCCCCACTCCAAGTCTTGAGCGCATAATCTAGGATCATAATTCGGTGTAGAACTGAGGGATTGTTGCACTATGCTGTGGCCATATCTATCTGGTGGATGCCAAAGATACCATGGCAAGATTCAAAGAGCAGAGAATTCTCCCAGGGTATTAATCAATACCACCAAAAGACAGTTTAAACGGTGATTTGTTTCACTTGCTATTTGTGGGACAACTTGGCTGCCACAATTGCCTACGCAACAACAGTGACTGCACTTAAAAAGTAAATCATTGATAGTGAAGCACTTTAGGAATCCTGAGGACATGATAAGGTGATATATCAATTTGTATTCTTCCTTTCTATACAATGTAGCTTTCCACTTCATTTCTTATTTAAAGAGATGACTCAGAGCTTCATATTGTAAAATATACGATCAAAAGTTCTATTTACACTAAAATGGAGTAATTAGGTTAAGTTGATGTATGTAAACAAGATTTTTTAAATGCTAATGAGTAGATTTTGAACATTCAATATAAATGGTGGAAATAACACCCTAAAGGGGAGAAATTCAGTATCGCCCCGTTTGGGGCGCAATTATCGGCCGAGCGCAAAGTTTAGCACCTGGCGCTAATTATCGCCTCCGACTGCAAACTTGGCTTCTATCGCCCTGGAGGTGATTGGAGAGCTAAATCAGGCACTACACACCTCTCTTAAGGCGCTAACGCCGAGGAATGAGGTGCTACCCCAGAGCGCTGGTGAAGCTCATGTGATGTCAGTCAGCAATGGAACACAGACACACTGGCGCCAGCCGGTTCTTAAAGGGGAGGGTCTATCTTGCTTTCCATCCACACCCTGCTCATTGCAGCCTTGAATCTCGGCCTGGAGAGACCTGTACATCAAATCTGCTGGAAAGAACAATGGAGAGACCCAGGGAAAGAGCTCAGAGTGCAGCCCCCATATTCTCTTCTAAATCGATGCAAGGAAGGTCAAATCAAAATGAACCTGCAAAGTGTTGCTCAGTACCCAAAACTCCTTCACACAGCGTTGAATCTCTCCAGAGGTCTCTCTCTCTCTCTCTCTCAGAATGCGTGGTGCAAAAATGTCGCCGACAAAAAAAGGCAGGAAGCGGTCGCCTTTAAATAGCGCTCCCCCAGTCCCTTCCCGACTGCAAAACGTTCCCCTCAACCTGTCGTTGCTAGCGGCAGGCGGAAAGGCAGGGGGCGCCACTCAATGTCCGGTCCGGGGCGCTACCGGGGCATTGCACGCTTGACTGATGTCACGATCTGCGGGCGCAGGAGATCGTGGTGGTAGTGTTTAGCGCCGCCGCAAAATGTCTGGTCAATTTCGCGAACGGCACAAACATCGCCGCGCCCAGGCGGTAGTTGCTTTGCACCCCATTAGCGCCGTCTTACAGCGCTAATGGGAGGTGCAAAGCAACCGAAATTTTCCCTCTAAGAGTCCAAATAAGAGCAACCTATTTTTGTAGAGGTAGGAGTGGGGGTTAGAAAATAAACCACGCTCTTAAAAGAAATGTGTTTTATTACTAACTGCACAGAGATTGGCCACTGAAATGTTTAACTCTAATGATTTATATAACATCAAAGATGGCTAAAAGAGTGGCCCTTTTGTCTTCCATTCCTCAGAGTACAGCTAACCAGGGATCATCTGTCCTATTTTCAAGAATGTTCAGAAGTTGCATTGCCCAGAGGATGCAGTCCCAGAGCAGTCCTAACTCAATGCATTGCAAAAAGCCTCAGATTTGACATTCTATTTTTGCCTGAATTCCAACAAGTGACATGTATAATGATATAGAATCTTATTTAAAGCGATGTTCTTGGGAATTGAAGTGGATAAAAGGTTCTCAATAAAAGGTCTTAGCTTTGTACTGAAATCTAGGACCTGCCGCTATATAGGAGAATTATTAGAGTTTAGGTTTTTGCAGTGAAGCCGTCAAAGGTATAACAGGTTCAGAACAAGAAAATTGGATGATCCAACAATTGAGCACTTATACCAGTTGCTGATTCACAAGGCCGAGTTCATAATCCCAATCTTGCCCATACTCCACAACATTGATTAGCATTGAAGAAATGTAATTAGGCTTAGGTAATGCTTCCCAGGCCATCCAAGCACACAAACCTCCAACCCATCTAATGACCTATTGTTGACATCTGTGGAGATATTTATGAGTTGGACTCTCTTACTCATCTGACCAAAGAGGATAGCGCACATGGGATGGGGGAGGGCTACTTTAAGAGGGGAATACTAGGAATTTGTAGGGAGAAAAAGGGAAGGAATAGGAATGATCCAATCTAGCATAAATTGTGAGCAAAGTAACATATTGGCACTCCCAGTGGATGCAGTTTATCCAAATATTTTGACAATACCCATATGCCCAAAGCAATTGCATTCGAAGTAAGAGAAGTGCCATCAGAATGTCAGGACAGGATGATTGGCTTATTTGGACAGAGCATTGACACAAGCTATGGCCATTTTTCTACTGACTTTGCGAAGTATGTACTTCAGTAATATTTGCACCTTATTATTCCTTTGTCCATCTGCATCAACTGGTACATCAACATTAGTAATGGGTTGGGGAGGACCATGGAGCCCTGAATTCTTGAGTGCCCTTTCCACATTTGAGATGATCAATCAGCTATCATATAGCTCTTTCTTCAAGACTTCAGCTGTTATATGCTTAATAAGCATTTAATTCCCAATCTATTCCAGTAACCAACCTTTCCACAACTTTCTGTATCAGGAGATTTATGACTGAGTCATAATTGGAGAAATAATTACAAAAAAATGCCATTAACATCTCATGCATTTAAGCAAATATACTCTAAAAAAAAACTATACAGTCTAATGACCTTTCTTAGCAAACTAGATACATCCAGTTATAACAGACTTTGGACATACTGTAAGAATATAGATATGTTTTTATATTATTCAAATACAGAACAAAGACAGAACAGCTAATGTAGACAGAATTGATTTAAACTGTGTGCTTTTCCCCCTTAATGACACTGATAACATTGGAGATGATGAATTTCAGGGCCGAAGACATTGTAATGTAAGGAGAAGCACATATAGATTTTTAAATAAATAAGCTAGTTGGCATTAATGATATAATATGGAGCTAAAAATGTTGTTAGGTTAAAACACAGTTTTTTTTATATCACAGCTGTGGGGGGTGGGGGGGGGGGGGGAGTGTAAAAGAAGGAAATTACTGCAGTACAAATAAGGGAATAGGTTCCTTTTACTGTAGAGATTGCAACAGATAAGACGTCAAAGACTTGTACAACAAAGGCTATAATTCAGGAAGAGCAAAATTAGAAAGCATAGGTACCAATGTAACAGGGCTATCTGTTCAATGATACTAATTTAAAAAAAGTAATTTTCCATGTTTTAGGTTTAGAAGATGACTTTTTGCAATATATTGATTGTAATTGAAATGAGTTGATCATAAGAGCATAAGAAATGGGAGCAGGAGTAGACCATACAGCCCCTCGAACCTGCTCCGCCATTCAATAAGATGATGGCTGAACTTCTACATCAACCACTTTCCCATCCTATCCCCATATCCCTTAGTGCCCAAAAATCTATCGATCTCAGTCTTGCATATAATCAATGACTGAGCATCCACAGCCCTCTGGGGTAGAGAATTCCAAAGATTCACAACCATTGGAGTGAAGAAATTTCTCCTCATCTCAGTCCTAAATGGCCGAGCCCTTATCCTGAGACTATGACCCCTAGATCTAGACTGTCCAGTGGGGGAAAACAGCCTCTCAGCATCTACGCTGTCAAGCCCTCAAAGAATTTTATATGTTTCGATGAGATCATCTCTCATTCTTCTAAACGCCAGAGAATATAGACCCATTCTACTCACTCTCTCCTCATTAGGACAGCCTTCTCATCCCAGGAATAAATCTAGTGAACCTTCATTGCACTGCCTCCAAAGCAAGTATATCCTTCCTCAGTTAAGGAGACCAAAATTGTACACAGCACTCCAGGTGAGGTGTCACCAAAGCCCTATATAATTGCAGCAAGACTTCCTTACTCTTATACTCCAACCCCCTTGCATTAAAGGTGAACATACCATTTGCCTTCCTAATTGCTTGCTGTACCTACATGCTAACTTTCTGTGATTCATGTACTAGGACACCCAAATTTACTAGTCTCTCACCTTTTAAAAAATTGAAATTTTATTGAAATAATGAATTATGGTCGATAAGCAGACACAATTCTTGTGTAAAATCACAGACTTTAAAATGTCACAGACTTTAAAATGTTAAGCATATTTCAAAAATGAGTATGTGCATTGAAGGCTGCAGTAATATTGCATCTAATAATCAGAGACTGGTATTTTCCACTGTTGCGTGGAGTTATCAGATCCTTATTACGTGAAAACTGATCTCAGTCTGACCAAAGTGTAGCAGCAACAGATTTCTGCCTAGGCTTCTACACATGCACAAGGCTTTGCTCCCCAGCCGATAACGTTCAACAAGCACGGTTAAAAGCATTCCACACAATGATTTCAAAGTTCTCGCGAATTCCGAAGGACTGCAGAGATACTTTTAAAAAGTGGACTGGAGTTATACTGCAGACTGTGCAAGCCTGGCATCAATGTGAGACACCTCTTGGATGAGGTCTCATATTGCTTGCTGGAAGGGCACTCATGTGTGAGATGCAGTGTGAAATCCCAGTGATATTGCCACCTTTCAGATCATTGCACACCCAAAGCACTTTGCATTATCCAAAAGTAGCAGTATAAATGCACCCTAAAAGAATAGCGTGGAATGACATTTATTATGTTGATGAGCAGAATGTAAGAATTTAGTTTCAATAGTGGCCTTAGAGTTACAAGGGGATTACTATTCCCCATGTCTAGTGTGGTGTGGCCATCTCATTCCATAAGGCCATAAGGGTGGGTGGTTTGGGAAATGAAAAACAAATTGGCTGCAAAAGGAAGTGCTTTTCTGAGGTGGATTGATAGAGGTAGCTTTATTGGAAGTTTGTTCTGTGCTACACCCGATCGGGGAGTGTGAATACCGAAATTGGGTGCTTGAAATGAGAAATGTTTAGTTCTGCAGCTCCACACTTGGAATGCTGCAAAAATTCACCAAAAATATAAAAAAGGAGTGAAAATCATATTATTCAATCCACTGTAAATATATTTACTACACGAAGAAATATTTTCACAACAGCAAATTATTTATGGGTCCAAAAGTCATTTTTCATAATTATGTTATTTTAATGGGAAGGGTGGGGGGGAAAGAGAGGTCGACAATCGAGAGGTCTGGAGTGGAGGTTGGTGATCGGGGCTGAGGGAGGCCGAAGGCTTCCTTGAGGGGCTGGGGGAGGCACTCCTGCTCCTCCTGGACCACAAGGAGTGCTGAAAGAGGCACTTACCTTGTGGAGTCAGCAGCTCCCGCCTCCATTTCACTGCCAGGTTTCCAGATCCCTGGGAAACTCATGCAACAACTGTCAATTTTAAAATCGGCCTTCCAAATGCATTGTGGGAGCCAGATTTAAATATGCGAATTAAATGTCCTGCCGTACGTAAAAAACACAGCGGATGCTTGCACGGTAGGTTCGGGACGCATTCTCCCCCTATTGAACTCCAACACCCTCCAACCCTCTCCCGCCCATCATGGGGGGGGTAATATAGAGGCCAGAATATGGCAACATTTTTGACATTTCAAACGGAAAACATTTTTGCATTAGCTGAGCAATACTTACTTTAAGAAAGAAAAACTTGCAATTATATAGCATCTTTCACAACCTCAGGACGTCCCAAAGTGCTTCACAGCCAATGATTAGTTTTGAAGTGTAGTCACTATTGTAATGTAAAGAAACAGCCTAGCAAGGTCCCACAAAAAGCAATGAGAAAAATAGCCAACTAAACAGCTTTAGTGTTGTTGGTTGAGAGATAAATGTTGACCAGGACAGTGGGAGAACTTCCCTGCTCTTCTTTGAATTGTGCCATGGGATCTTTTGTGTTCACCTGAGAGGGCTGATGGGATCTTGGTTTAACATCTTGTCTGAAATATCCAACAGTGCAGCACTTCCTCACTACTATACTGGAGCATCAGCCTGGATTATGTGTTCAAGTCCTGGAGTGCTTCAATCAATGACCTTATGAGGGCTACCACTGTGCCAAGGCTGACATTTTATTCAAAAACATCCATGGGAAAAAGCAATTTAAACAGTTTCCCTCATCCCCTTACTTCAACACAGCTATATGCTTTCACAAACTAGTCTGGTGAGATAATAAATAAACCTCATACATCTTTAATACTGATTTTTTTTAAACTACATCACCTGACCAAATTGATACATTACAGGAAGCCTCAAACACAGCTTCATTCAATGGCCTTAAAAGTCACTGTAACCCACACATTCTCATCCTTTCCTTTGATACTTACTTCATAAGTTTCTCCCAAACACAGTTTCTCTCTCTCTCACTTTATTTATTTTGAGTTCCAACTCACCGGTACAATCAGCTTTCCTGCAGGCGGGTGTTTGCAACATAAGCAGTTCAGTCCGCTGCATTATAAAAATCAACAAAAGGCTCTGATATTACACTGGAGCATAAAGAGTTCAGTTTATTTCTTCTCCTGAGATAGTGCATATCTTCTATACTGTGGTACTTTGATGGTCTGGTTGAAGGCTGATTAAAACTCCCAACAAACAGTGTCAGGTGCTCCTAGAATTGGTCTTTTTGATCATCTGGTAGACAGGCAGCTGATCCGAGTTATGTGCTATTGTGCTGTCCTCTCTGCATTGTTGCATTTACCAGGCAATGGGCTAAAGGTTCCGGATGGGAGTTCCAGCTGTGAACTTCAGATTCAATTTATTATTTTTCAATCTTGAATTTTTAAATTAAGATTTTTGTTGCAATTTCGTTTGATTATCTTTCCCATCCCAGTAAAAAAAGGATGATGCATATGTAATCATCAGTTTAATATTACTTGGCAACCAATGCACAGAAACATCATCCCACAGAATGACAAGGACTACTTGGCTTTTTACATTTTTATATTACGTATATAAATTTGCGAGCTCCTTCTAAACCACTGGACCAGAAATAATTGCTATAAACAGCCAAAGTACTGCAGATTGATTTTCTACTGCATATTCCTCCATTAAGTTTAACAAGCTTAATGAACATCTGTCCTTTCATGCAATAAAGCAGATCAGAAAAAGAATTAAAGCTACTTTTATGCAAACAATCGTCACACAAAACACAACAGTGCTCTGAATAGGTCAGCTCCAATCTGAATGTTTGCTTTTCTGTAATCAGATTGCATTTATTTATTTGATAGTTAGATGTGCTCCCTGCAAGATTGCAGAAATATATATTTTTGAAAATTGCACATCTGGCAGAACTTCCTCATCAACTAAAATTTGATGCTTTAAAAAGTGACAAAGCAAAGCCAATTTCCAATTAAATTGGTTTTAGTGAATAAATGATTAGATAACTTCATTAAAATTGTAATAATGTATTGCGTTCTACTCAACGATTAGCAATAACCTTCACTTTAGGTAATTGCAGTAAAATAATTCTCCTTTGCAATTGCATACTATTTATGCTAGTTGCAAATTGTAAACAGAGGCTTTATGCACTCCTTTATCCCATAGGGAAGCTGAAAACAAGCAAAATAAGTAATATTCAGACTTGGTGTGCATAGTAATTTAGATATACCAACATTATATTTTGCAATAAGGAACTGCAAAAATGAACCAAAATAAGTTAGTTGCATGCATTCTTCTTAGTGAGACCTGAAAGGACTCAATGGGGTAGAAATTCATTTTAGTCGGTAGCACAAAGCGGGCATTATCGAATTGGCCGCCCATTGATGGAAGTGACTATTAGACGGGATGTATAACGGGTGGTCAATTCGATAATGCCCACTTTTTGCTACCACCCAAGACAAATTTCTACCCCAATACATAGTTGTTTATGTCCATCTCTGTTTGTAACAGAGTCAAACAACACCCATATAATCTCATGTATCAATAAAATGTAGAAGATGTTGGATTAATGGGGACATTTAGATGGCGGCAAAATTCAGAAACTTGCTAAAAATACTTTTTTTCCTTCCTTCTTTTTCCTCCTCTCTTGAAGATAATGGAGGTAATTTTCACTTTCACTTCCTGAGCAGAGTGGATCAACTGCCCATTCCAGAACACGGGCAGTTTCTATAATGGGCGAGTGATCCATGCTGGTTTACTGCCAAGCGGTAGTCAGCCTACCAGCTTCCCTGAGCCCCCAACTTCCCTGATCTTTCTCAACCCAGCCTCTGACACCCTCTCTCATACTGAGCACCACCTCATCTGCCTGTTCTTTCAGATCCCAACTTCTATCTCCCTCCAAGCTCAACTAAGTTCAGGCCCAGGTCTGCCTGCTTCTCCCAAGCCCAAGTCCAGGGTAAGGCATGCTCCTTTCTAGCCTGGGCACGGGCTTCCCCACTCCTTCAGAGCTCTGCCTCAGCCTGCCTGATACTTCCTAGCTCAGCCACAGTCAGACTGTATTGCCTGAGCCCAGAAACCAGCGTGCCTGCTCCTTTTGAGCTCAGCCCAGCCCTAGCCTAGCCTGGCTGTTCCCTTTGAACTGGAGCTTACCTGGTCTCCTAAGCACATCTCTGGTTTGCAAGGTCCCTCTGATCCAAGTTCCAGGCCATGTCTTCCTGCTCCTTTCCAGTTAAGGCTGCCCCTCCCAAACCAAACCTAGCCATAGCTGGTCCATTTCATCCCAGCACATTGCCTCTAGAACCTGATCTCCCACTTTGAGCCTGCGCAAACATGCAGGCTTTCTCTAGTCTGATCCCCTCCACACCCAACCGCAGCCCCTCTGCTCCTTCCCTGCACCAGTTCCTGGTTTCAAGTCCTGGGACCGTCCTGCTTCCCAAGTTATTTCTCTCCCATCCACACATGTTGCAGCAGCTCTCAGATATGCCAATAGTAATTGGGAATGTGGCTCCAGATCAGCACTGGCTGGAATACCAAATAGCCTTGGCAGCATACATCCCATCCCAACCCCATTGCTTCATCCCAACTTGAGCCCTTTACCAGCCTAAACCTCACCCTTCTTATTGCCTCAGCCTGGAGTTTTCTGGTTCCTTTTGCCCCATGATTCTCTCTTTTGTACCAAAGGAGAGACAAGATGCCTTCTGCAGCTATTGTGGTGGGGGTGGAATGGGGGGGAAGGGTGTTCAAGCTCCAAGCATTCAGTGGAGATGAGAAGAGAAGAGTGAGAGACGTAAGGTAGCAAGACAGAGTGAAGACCTAGATAAAGAAAGAAAATGTATATGGGAGGAATATGAAAAAGGAGAGGGAGAGAAAAACATAGAGAGAAATCTGGGCTGGATTTTGATACTGGGGCGGGTTGGGGTCGTGTCATCCATTTTTCATGTTATCCACCCGACTGCAATTGGATGTGGGAGATTGATGCGATTTTCACCTAATTGGGCAATTGAGTTCCAGCATGTGGGAACCCATGACCCAATTAATGTTTTCAGTCTGAAAGTCACCTCTGATGATGTCATCATTACTGCTGCATTGAAGGTCTTCAGAGACTGCCTGGCCTTTGCTGTGAGAGGACCTGGATGCAAAATGAGCAGCAGCAGCCGAGAGAGAGAGAGAGAGAGAGAGAGAGAGAGAGAGAGAGAGAGAGAGAGAGAGAGGTTTCACATTCATGGTTCAGAATAGGCGTGCTTCACGTAGAACAAGGGTTAAAATCACAAAGGCCTTTCAAAATGGCATTATAGAGCCAATTTAGTGCTTGTTAAGGGCCTTAACAGCCTATCCCACCTCTTAAAGGCGGACGGAGTCGGGACCAGCAGACACGATTTAATGAAAATTGCGTGGAGGCGGGATGGAGACGGACTTGTGCCCGCCCGCCAGTTTTTGCAATTTTAATCCCCCACACGCCTCCAAACCCGCCTCCACGGGTCAATGAAAATCCAGCCCAAAGTGTAAGAGTAGGAGTAGGAGCCATACGTAAGAGAGAAGAAACAACATAAAGGAGAGACTTAGAAAGAGAGAAAAATTGATGAGTCAAAGACAGATAGATAACAATGAGTAAAAGTATGTAACCGTACAAAGAAAAAGAGGGCGACAAGAAAGAATGGAATACAAATAGAAAGAGAGAAAGAAGGAAAAAGGAAGAATTAGAGAGTGAGAGACAAGCCGAAATTCTAACACATGAAGAAAAACAGATATATTTCCTCAGATTTTGTCTGTGAGCAATGCCATTGTGTGAAGGAATAAGCCATATTCAGAAAAATACACCATTCTATGAAAGAATTCTAGCCTTATTAAAACATGACATACTGGGTTTGGAAATCTAAAAACCTAACAATGGAGAAGCTGTAAACAGCATACAGGCTATTGAGATAAGATAAGTTGTTGACACCGAATCAATAACCTTATTGAAACAGGAGGTTGGAGGTTCCTGATAGTCTGAAGCCTTGGAAATAACATAATGGTACACCCTGTTAAGGTGTCCTAAATTACACCTCGGAAAGAATGACAGAAAATTAAGAAACATATGCCTTCGTAAAAATGACATCAAATGAAACATAGGAGACACGATTCTGTGTTGCAAACAGCTGAGGTAACTAAGAATTGCATAGATCACCCTGGTTGAGGCATTTTAATTTATACGTCGTAAAAAGACACAAACAGAAGACCTTGGTAAGAATGACATCAAATAGATGCACTTGCTGTTGCACTGTTTTTTATGATAAGCTCCGAACACCTAGGGTAGAGACACGAGTCTGCATTGCTACCAGCTGAACTGACTGTAAGAATAGCAGGGGTCAGCAGAAAAATGACTAGAGATAATTAGCTTACATCAGCAGAAAACTTCAAAGGACATACCACTGAAAAAGGATATAAATATTGAACTTTCAAATGGGAGGGTAGATTCGCTGTAAAGGGGCAAAGCGATTCTCAGGCTTCAGAGGCAAGCTCTGTAAGTCTACAAATCTTTGTACCTCGGGGATCAAGGTATTGTACTGTATTTGATTTTGGTGGATATCCTGGAATAAAGACTAAGGGGGAGAAATTCAGTATCGCCCCATTTGGGGCGCAATTATCGGCCGGGCGCAAAGATTAGCGCCTGGCGCTAATTATCGCCTCCGACTGCAAACTTAATTTTTATCGCCCCTGGAGGTGATTGGAGTGCTAAATCAAGTGCCACACACCTGTCTTAAGGCGCAAAGGCAGAGGATTGAGGCGCTAACTTAGATCGCTGGCGAAGCTCATGTGATGTCAGTCAGCAATGGAACACAGACACAATGGCGCCGGCCAGTTCTTGAAGGGGAGGGTTGATCTTGCTTTCCATCCACATCCTGCTCATTGCAGCCTTGAATCTTGGCCTGGAGAGACCTGTACATCAAATCTGCTGGAAAGAACAATGGAGAGAACCAGGGAAAGAGCTCAGAGTGCAGCCCCCGCAGACTCTTGTAAATCGATACAAGAAAGGGCAAATCAAAATGAACCTGCAAAGTGCTGCTCAGTACCCAAAACTCCTTCACACAGCGTTCAATCTCTCCAGAAGTCTCTCTCTCTCTCTCTCAGAATGCATGGTTCAAAAATGTCACCGACAATAAAAAGCAGGAAGCGGTCGCCTTTAAATAGCGCTCCCCCAGTCCCTTCCTGACTGCAAAACGCTCCCCTCAACCTGTCGTTGTTAGCGGCAGGCGATAAGGCAGGGGGCACCACTCAATATCTGCTCCGGGGCACTACCGGGGCGTTGCACACTCGACTGATGTCACGATCTGCCGGCGCAGGAGATCCTGTCGGTAGTGTTTAGTGCCACCGCAAAAGTCTAGTTAATTTCGCGAGCGGCGCAAACATTGCCGCGCCCGGGCGCTAGTTGCTTTGCGCCCCATTAGCGCCCTCTTAAGGCGCTAACGGGAGGCGCAACCAACTGAATTTTTCCCCCTAAGAACTGTAAAAATGTAACCAAGTTAAGATTTGAGAATAAGGATCTCTGATAATAGAATTGTAAGATTTCTGTTTTTGGAACTGTTAATGTTGCGATTGAATCACCAACTGTAAATTACATGTCGGTTCTTTAATAAATCTATATATTTTTAGAATTGTCTCACATACTTCTGTATCAAACTATCAAACTCAATCTCTGTACGCTCTTTGGTGAGGAGTTGCAGAATTCTGAGGGAGTTTTCCGGACCCTCATAATATCCGAAACGTTACAGTCTAGCTAAACTTATTAAAAGTGCTACCTGGAGGACGGTAACATCTTCAGGTTGTTCCTTTCCTTTAGGGAGAGATAGTCTGGACCTTTAGACCCAATTAAGCATCTTTAGGATTCGGCTACCTCAAACTTTAGTTGAAAGTGAACGTCTGGGGAACACGCCTGATCCGGGGTAGCCCTAAAGGGGCTAGGACAAGTAATTATCCCTTCAATTAAAGATCAACAAACCAGAATGGTTCAGGAGTCCATCCCCTGTCTGTGTTGAGCAAGCTGATTTCAGCTGCAATGGTGGTAAACTGCTACAATTGACCTCACCATCCTTGGATTAGCAAATGGAAAACTGACCAGCTCCTTCCTGCTGGAAATGCGCATGTGGGCTCTTGGTAAAGACAGGATTGGGCAGTTGAATAACTTGCCAGGGTTCATTGATTGAGCTCACAAATGAGTAATAGTTACTTGGACAAGTTACCAGAAGTACCCGATACGCACGGAATATATCGCAGCCAGGACTCAATGCCCTCAGGAAAGGAAAGGAGCAGAGAAGTATTAGTGAGAGAAAACAAATATAGTTGATTTACAGGCCCCTGGAGTCTTCCTTCATTCCTTATTTTCTGTCAATCAGATTGCTACTTAATGCATGGTGGGAAACTTTTAAAGAGCGAACTGAACTAGATAATTTTATTGAAATCTACTCAGAATCTGAGGCAGTCCTGAGGCAATGATTTAAAACAACCTGAAATAATTTCTAAACAGTAGTGCAGAAAGGAATGAGAACGTAATCAAATTCATATTATGTGGTCCTCAGTGCATCATGAAACTCTTTTAACATATGCACTGAACACAGTATTTTCATTAATTAACTGTAAATTATTTTTTGATAGACCTGTGGTGGTAGCCTTAGAAACAAGTTTACTGCCCTTCTGTGAATATCATACTTTCAGCTGTCAGCTCATCTCGTGAACCCAGGCCAGATTTTTTATCAAAAAAGTACTCTCAGCAGAAATTAGTAAAAGCTGCAACCTTAGTTATATTTTAAAAAATAACTGTACAAGTATATACTAATTTGCATTTATAAAACCAAAAAAAGTGAACCATGCCCAGTCAGTCACATTCAAAACAGGGAAATGCAGGAAAGAACGCTTGTTCTGAGTAATATCAATAAATCGTGTACAGTTTCACACTGGCTCCCTAAGCATCAATACCACCACAGCCTTCGAGTGCAGGGGAGTTGTATCACACCTGCACAACCATCTGTGCTGCTTTGAAGGGTGGAGAAATTCATAAATAAATACGACAAGTACAAGACTTTTCATGAATGGCTGCTGTACTCTGAAAGGGTCATGGATCAAATATGAAATCTCTGCATCATTCTCAATCAAGGTTGACTTGAGCTACTGGATGCTAAATACTTGATATGGTGATCTCTCTCAAGGGACGGCCACTAATTATCTCTTCACTCATGCATTTTTAAATTGTTTGGAGTGAAATATAAAAGCAGCACATGTGACCATGCAGAGAATAGATTAGAAACTCATTATTGGAAATTTGACAATAGTACTTTGGAATGGAAACCCAAGCATGAAATATTATACATAGCTATTGAGTTCTTCGTCATAAAGACAGTATTTGTGACTTTCTCAGAATGTTATTAACAAATAGTGGGGGACAATTAGAGCTACTCATTACTTGTCACCATCTTCCAACCTATAAGGAGTTAAAAATGTTGTGGTTGGCTGGGTTAAGCAGAGAGTCAATGGATTTGCATCGCTTACGCTGTGTGATAGCCAGGATTTAGAGAAAGCTGCTCATCATGATCCTTTTTGGATCTCTCGATGTATGATTTCTTTTGGGGGGCAGGGTTAAAGAGTATTCATGCTGCAGAGTGGAACATTTTCTACTTTTTTGTACCCAGTGTCAGCATTACTGATTCCTCAGGGGAACATAGCTCAGATGCAGTGCAAAACTCCCTCTGAACATACCCCAACAGTAGGAAGAATGAGGAGAGGCAGTATAAACTAAATGGTACAATATTAAAGCGGGTGCAGGAACAGAGAGAGCTGAGGGTATACATACACAAATCTTTGAAGGTGGCAGGACAAGTTGAGAAGACTGTTAAAAAGGCATATAGCTTTATAAATAGAAGCTTAGGGGATGATTTTGCTAATGGGAACGTGATGGAGACGGGACTGCTGCTTGTCGGGTTTTAGTCCCGTCTCCATCGACGTCCGGGCAACCCACGCTATTTTCCCTTGATTGACCTTGTTAAGCCCGCCCAGCGGGTTTAGCAGGCCAATTAAGGGAAAGCCGGTTACTGGTGACGTCAGCGAGTGACGTTTCATCTGTCAAGATTTTTTGACAGATGAATTGTCATCGTTTGACAGCTCTGTGAAGGTGTCAAACACTGACAATCTGTCTTCTAAGTTGAGTCCTTTACTCAAGACTCAATTAGAAAGCCTTCCTGAGCAGAAAGCAGAAGGCTGCTGCATTTAAGAATGCAGCGGCCATTCTGCTTTCTGTGCCGGTGAGATGAGGGACTCCAGAGACCTGAAGGGATGAAGCCTGGAGGAAGAAGCAAAGGTAAGTAAAGCTTTTAAAACACTTAAGACTCACCTCACACACTTACCTCTGCACACATGCACCCATCACTCACCTGCACACTGGACATCTCGGCCCCTCCGACCCCCGCAAACCCACAGCTCGCCTCGCTGACCCTGGCGAGGTTCGGAGCCGTCGGGAAGCCCACACTTTAGGTGGCAAAATAGGGATTATCCAAAAAACTGCCTGTTAACTACCTGTTAACAGGCAGTTAATTGGCACTAATCCCCTTCCCGCCTCGAGGAGGTGGCTCCCAGCACGGGTCGGGTACCCGCCTCCTGGCAAGATGGCACAGAGGCGGGTTGGGGGCGGGATGGGTACCCGCCCCCAGATTCTGCCATTTTACCGGCAGTCCCGCCTCCATACCTGCCTCCCCAGGGCTGGCAAAATCGCCCCCAGAGAGTACAAAAGCAAGGAAATTATGCTAAACCTTTATAAAATATTGGTTAGGCCCCAGCTACAGTATTGTGTCCAATTCTGAGCACCACACTTTAGGAAAGATGTCAAGGCCTTGGAGAGCGTGCAGAGGACCTTTACTAGAATGGTACCCCGAAGTAGGGACCTAAGTTATGTGGAAAGACTAGAGAAGCTGGGATTGTTCTCCTTAGAGCAGAGAAAGTTAAGAGGAGATTTAATAGAGATGATCAAAATCATGAAGGTTTTTGATAGAGTAAATAAGGAGAAACTTTTTCCAGTGGCAGAAGGATCAGTAACAAGAGGACGCAGATTTAAGTTAATTCGCAGAAGAACCAGAGGTGACATGAGGAATTTTATACAGCGAGTTGTTATGATCTGGAATGCATTGCCTAAAAAGGTGGTGGAAGCAGCTTTAATAGTAACTTTTGAAAGGGAATTGGATAAATACTTGAAGGGGAAAAATTTGCAGGGCTATGAAAAGAACAGGGTGCGGGACGAATTGAAGAGCTCCTTTGAAAGAGTCTGCACAGGCATGAAGGGCCGAATGGCCTCCTTCTGTGCTGTATCATTCTATGATTCTATGATACACTAACCACCCCTGTTGCAACATTTCCATTTTGACAGCCTTGTGGCTTCTGAGTGATACTGACAACTGTTGAAATGTGGGCTGTTAAACTGTGGTCTTACACTCACAACAAAAGGGATAGCGGCCACCCAATTCACTTAGAGTCTGACAGCCATTAGTGAAAGAAGATTTTCAGTCACTCTGGGCAAAATGTAGGTGTCAGGCTATAGGAAAGAATTTGCATTTAGTCTCTCCACATAACTTAAGTCCCTAATTCCTAGCACCATTCTAATAAATCGCCTCTGCACTCTCTCCAAGCTCTTTTTATGACTCAATGTTCTAAAGTGCTTCACAGTCAATGAATTACTTTTGGTTCAGTCACTGTCGTAATGTATGGAAATGTCGCAGCCAATTTGCACACAGCAATGTCCCACAAACAGCAATGAGATAAATGACCAGATAATCTGTTTTTGGTGGTGTTGATCAGGGATAAATGATGGCCAGGGCACCAGGAGAACTCCTCTGCTCATCTTCAAATAGTGCCATGGGATCTTTTACATCCACTGAGAAGGCAAACAGGGCCTTGGTTTAATGTTTCATTCAAAACATGGTACCTCCAACATTGTAGCACTCCCTCAGTACTGCCAGCCTCAAGTCTCTGGAGTGGGGCTTGAACCCATGAGCTTTTGACTTAGAGGCAACAGTGCTACTACTGAGCCAAGGCTAACATCTTTGGTCTCCTTTCTGATTTTTTTTTCTATGCTGTTAATGGTTGCATAAGAAATTGATGCTATATTTCATCCAGTCAAACCAATGCACCTATAATTGGACAATATTCTGTGGTCTTGTTGAATTACTGAAATTTAATTAAGCTGCCTCAATGATCTAACTTCTCGCTTTTACAGAAATATGAGGCTAGTTACCAAATTTCTCTACACCAGAGTCTTCCTAAGATAGAAATGTCACCTTAATAATATAACGCATGGAATGCTGTGTATAATTTGCACTGTCTTGGGCTTTTTCCACATTATCTTTAATAACCAGAGGGAAAGATAAAAGTCCCGAGAGAAAAAACTGAAAATCATCCCTGATACGTAACAACAGCCAACATTTATCCTTTAACCAACATCACTAAAACAGAATATTTCATCAGTTATTGCATTGCTGTTTATGGGATCTTGCTGTGCGCAAATTGGCTACCACATTTCCCATATTACAACGGTAACTGCAGTTCAAAAGTATTTAATTGGCTGTAAAGCGCTTTGGAACATCCCGAGGTTGTGAAAGGTGCTATATAAATCCAAGGCTGTCTTTCTTTTCCATTATGAGGTAGAAGCCAGGTGGTTTGGAATGAGAAAAGGCCCATCTCAATTGCCTTGTCATCCAGAATGCACTCAGACACTCTATTCTGTCCATATCCTTCCATTGCTTGTTAAAAAAGGAAAACCAGGCATTTCTTTATTGAATGCAGCAACCAAGTCCACACTTGCTGTTCTAGGTAGCATTTTATTTTATAAGCTAACAACACTCAGGTAGGAAGTAGCTATGCCACATTTTCTTTGCTTGCTTGCAATCATGTCCCCAGGGTAGTTTTTTCTGGGATCAACACAAAGAAGTTCTCCACATTCGCTTCTAGATGTTAAAGCTTTAATAATATTCTGTCCCACTTTTCCAGAGAGAACCAATAATAATTTTTATCGTGACTGAGATTGGTAGGGGACAATTATTTGTTAATTAATATTGGAGAATTTACATATTTCTTTGCAGTTGCAACCAGATAATGTGCTTTATCAATAATTCACTATTTGTTTCATTACTGGTTTCAATTTAGTATTCATTTTTTGAACAGGATAAAATTAATACTTGCATCTACACTCAAGGGATATAATTCGGTAATGAATGGTGTATAAATGCACTGTCCTTCAGAGCATTAGGTTGCGGCTAATGCCACAATTCCTCCAACAATGAATTCCTGATCTCAATTTATCCATGGGGAAAGGCACCTCTTCACAGGAAAAGAGGGAAATTTGGAGGTCAATTAATGTGAGCCCACTCTGCAATAGTGGATCCTTTCATTAACAGAGATCTAGAAGTAGGCCAACTACAGACACTTTTTGGGTAGAAATGCAGGGACACAGACCTAAATGAGGGAGGGAAGAGATAATGCAAAATGGTGGTAGGGAAGTAGGCCCTGGATTTTCCTTCGAACACCACCCACTTTCAGATGGTTTTGGGGTGTTAAACTAAGTAAGTCCTACCGCCTCAAATCCACCATTAAAAAACGGCATCCAAACTGTCCTCCAAAACAAAAACAACATTTCCTTTTATTACCCACTGGAAGCTCATCCTGCAATATTTTGCTTTTTATTTGCATTGTTTTATTTACTGCCGCTTCTCTTCCAGGTATGTCCACCTTGAAGAAGTTCGATTGCTTTCTTAGCCATGATTTCCATTTGTCTCTTTCCCATGTTTACCTTTCATAGCTATCCCTTGCCCTTCTTGTTTCAGGCAGGTATTTTCTCAGACTCGCCTTTACTGCCACATTTCTTTTCTCAGCGCAGGTCTCCACGCTGCTCATTCCACATGGATTCCGACTCAAATTACAGCCTTCGTATTTCACATCTACCCGTGATCAGCAATATCGTTGTGATATTCAACATTCCTGTAACCACTGTTCTCGCCACTTCATGAAGCCCGACCTCTTTGCCATATCCCGCCACTAGCATGCTCCCAGCCCTTTTCTTCAGCAGCACCCACTTACTCCATTTAACTTGTAAGATGTGAAATCATTGTAGAATTTCCAATTATTTATCACTGTTTCAGTCTCTGCTCTCCCCGTCAAATACTGAATACATTGAAATTTATTTTAAACACAGGCTTTGCTTTTACTCTAATTATTACTATGCTTATCTATGTTGGCAACAAAAAGTTCAATGTCAGTAAGTTTCCAAATCATTTCCCCACAGTTACATTATATCATTTTCTTTTTTTTTCTTTCTTCACTGTCAAGCTCTATCATTTTTAATTAGGTTAAATTTGCAACTTGGACCCTTGAGAGTAATAGCAGAAGGCAAAATTTAATTGTACAATAGACTTTCTAGTACCTCCACCGGATTAGACAGATTGGATTTAAACTTTGCTATTTTGTCTCTAAAACGATGAAGCCGATTTTCAAGGATCCAGTTGTCCCCACCCAAAAAGGCAACTTTCAATGTCCGGCACTGTTTTCACAAGGAGTTCCATGGTTCCTATGATAAAGCACACTGAAGGACTAACTATTAGTCAGAGGGTGAAAGGCTTAGAGGGTGCGGAATTCTTTAAGTGCATCCAGGAGAGCTTTTTGAGCCAGCATGTAGAAAGTCCTACAAGAGAGGGGGCGATACTGGACCTAATTCGAGGGAATGTAGCCGGGCAAGTGGTAGAAGTGTCAGTAGCAGAGCATTTTGGTGACAGTGACCATAATTCGGTGAGATTTAAGGTAGTCATGGAAAAGGACAAAAATGGACCGGAAATAAAGGTTCTAAATTGGGGGAAGGCCGATTTTAATATGATAAGGCAGGATCTGGACAAAGTGGACTGGGATAAGCTACTTGTAGGAAAATCCACATCAGAGCAATGGGAGTCTTTCAGAAAGGAAATAGAGAGAGTACAACGCCAACATGTTCCCGTAAAGGTCAAGGGTGGGACCAACAAGCCCAGGGAACCCTGGATGTCAAGGGATATACAAGAATGGATTAGGAAAAAAAGGGAGGCTTTTGGCAGATACAAAGGACTAAAAACAGTGGAAGCCCTAGAGGAGTATAGAAAGTGCAGGGGGGTACTTAAAGAAATTAGGAGAGCGAAGAGGAGGCATGAAAAAACACTGGCGGGCAAAATAAAGGAAAATCCCAAGGTGTTTTATAAGTATATTAAGGGCAAGAGGATAACCAGGGAAATAGTAGGGCCCATTAGGGACCAAAGTGGCAATCTGTGTGTAGAGCTGGAAGATGTAGGTGAGGTTTTAAATGAATATTTTGCATCTGTGTTCACTATGGAGAAGGGTGATGTAGGCATAGAAATCAGGCAGGGGGTTTGTGATATACTTGAACAAATTAGTATTGAGAGGGAGGAGGTACTAGCGGTTTTAGCAGGCTTAAAAGTGGATAAATCCCCAGGCCCTGATAGGATGTATCCCAGGATACTGTGTGAGGCAAGGGAGGAGATTCCAGGGGCTCTGACACAAATTTTCAGAACCTCTCTGGCCACAGGGGAGGTGCCAGAGGACTGGAGAACAGCTAACATAGTACCATTGTTCAAGAAGGGTAGTAAGGATAAACCAGGGAATTACAGGCCAGTGAGCCGAACATCAGTGGTAGGGAAATTATTGGAAAAAATTCTGAGGGACAGAATTAGTCTCCACTTGGAGAGGCAGGGATTAATCAGGGATAGTCAGCATGGCTTTGTCAGGGGGAGATCATGTCTGACCAATTTGATTGAATTTTTCGAGGGGGTGACTAGGTGTGTGGATGAGGGTAGTGTAGTTGATGTAGTCTACATGGACTTCAGTAAAGCTTTTGACAAAGTCCCACATGGGAGACTGGTCAAGAAGGTAAGAGCCCATAGGATCCAGGGCAATTTGGCACATTGGATCCAAAATTGGCTTAGTGGCAGGAGGCAGAGGGTAATGGTTGAAGGTTGTTTTTGTGACTGGAAGCCTGTGTCCAGTGGTGTACCGCAGGGATCGGTGCTGGGTCCTTTGCTGTTTGTAGTGTACATTAATGATTTAGATATGAATGTAGGAGGTATGATCAATAAGTTCGCAGATGACACAAAAATTGGTGGAGTGGTAAAAGCGAGGAGGGAAGCCTTAGGCTACAGGACGATATAGACAGGATGGTTAGATGGGTAGAACAGTGGCAAATGGAATTTAACCCTGAAAAGTGTGAGGTGATGCATTTTGGGAGGACTAACAAGGCAAGGGAATACACAATGAATGGTAGGACCCTAGGAAGGACAGAGGATCAGAGGGACCTTGGTGTGCATGTACATAGATCCCTGAAGGCAGGAGGACAGGTAGATAAGGTGGTTAAAAAGGCATATGGGATACTTGCCTTCATTAGCCGAGGCATAGAATATAAGAGCAGGGAGGTTATGATGGAGCTGTACAAAACGCTGGTTAGGCAACAGCTGGAATACTGTGTGCAGTTCTGGTCACCACACTATAGGAAGGATGTGATTGCATTGGAGAGGGTGCAGAGGAGATTCACCAGGATGTTACCTGGGCTGGAGCGCTTCCACTATGAAGAGCGACTGGACAGGCTGGGGTTGTTTTCCTTAGAGCAGAGAAGGCTGAGCGGGGACCTGATTGAGGTGTACAAAATTATGAGGGGCATAGATAGGGTAGGTAGAAAGGAACTTTTCCCCTTAGTAGAGGGGTCAATAACCAGGGGGCATAGTTTCAAGGTAAGGGACAGGAGGTTTAGAGGGAATTTGAGAAAAAACTTTTTCACCCGGAGGGTGGTTGGAATCTGGAACTCACTGCTTGAAAGGGTGGTAGAGGCAGGAACCCTCACAACATTCAAGAAGCATTTAGATGAGCACTTGAAACGCCACAGCATACAAGGCTATGGACCAAGTGCTGGAAAATGGGATTAGAATAGATAGGGCTTGATGGCCGGTGCGGACACGATGGGCTGAAGGGCCTCTTTCTGTGCTGTATAACTCTATGACTCTATTACTGCTGCAACTTCGGTCAGCAGTAGATAATTGTTCGGGTTCAGCATAACTGGTGCCTCCTGGAAGTGGACCTTGTGGGCTAGAAATTCATTATAGTCCAGGAATGGCCGGTATCATAAGAAAAGTTTGAGAATTAGCGCCAGGTGCTAATGCTTTAGACTGCAGGCAAAATTCATTCTCACTGCTCAAAGAAATGATTGGAGCGCTAATTCAAGTCTTAAAGGCCTAGCTTATTGGCGTTACACGCAAAGGGTAGACCAATATTGGGTGCAGTCTAATCGCAAGTCATCATTGCCACAGGCTGTTCCCAGTACTTAAAGGGGAGGTTCACTGATGCTGCAGCACCTCATTCTCAGCATTGCTGGCTGTGCAGCTGCCTCAGCATGAAGAAGCACAACAAGGAGAAGGAGTTGGAGGACTGAAGCAGGTGTGCTCATGGCAGATCCACCTCAGTCGGGTGGTCAGGGTGATTGAATGCTTTAACAAATGCTACATACCACCATCTGTACCACAAGCTTCACACGTTGCCCAAAGCACTACACCCCCAGCACCGAAAAGGGCTAGGACTTGTAATTATCCCTTCAGCACCACACCCCCAGTGCTCACCCACCAACAATCTCTACCTACCAACACTCACACCCACATCTCACACCTTGCACACAATAACAGCTATTCAACTATGGCAGGCACAAGAGTCATTAGTTATTAGAATGAATGTGTTATGTGTGATATGCTTATGCATAAACTTATTAATGGAGTTTACAATATTTTGTGGTCTCTCTCATTTCACCTTTGCGCCCAGGAGGATGCTGTGATATGGCATGACACACGGATGGTATGATGGGGATGTGGTGAGCAAAAGGGATCTGGGGTTTAAGCCATCCTGGTGTGAGGCTGGAGGTCTGTTTGGAAGAGTTGGCAGAGTTCTGTGACCACCACCTTGGTGATGCGGAGCCGTCTAATACACTGCTCATTACTTAATTGAAGGTAGGAGAAGTGCTGTCGGAATACTCTTGGAGGGTAAGGCCTCCTGGTGTGAGCTCTGATGTCCCTCCTCATTCCTCTGCGCACATGTTCCCATATTTTTTGCTGCCGACGCTCCCTTCGCTCTAGATCCTGAAGGGCGAGGTGGCATGCCAGTTCAGCCCCCATAATGTTGCCAAGTGTAGCAGTTTGAATCTTTGAACAATAAATGTAGCCACTTTGCAGTTGCCAAAAGACTGCTGATACAAAAGAAGCTTCAAATTACTCACACAAACTGCTCCACTGGGTGAAACTGACAAGAAACCATTGAAACTAACCTGCCCTGACAGCTGGAAGTGATTAATGCTGATGCCTTTAAATAACGTCACTGGAGCCAGCTTCCTGGAGCTGCATGCCAGCTCTCCCTGTCGCTGTCTGGTCGAGGCACTAAGGTAAGTGGTGACAATAAATTTTCCAGATCGGGCGGCTAGTGAGCGTTGCACGCTCACTGACATCACGATCTGCCTGGCATTGAAGTCCCCGGTAGTGCCTTGTACCAGCGGCACAACGGAGGGAGGGGGGTGGTGGATTTGGCGTGAATCACTGGATTCGCTTCACCCTGGCACTACTGCATCAGTGCCCCGTTACCACCATCTGCTGGCGTTAAAGGAGGCGCTGAGGTACCAAATTTATTCCCCTGTTTATCCTACAATCAGGAATTTACCTTTACTGCACAATATTGATTTATATGATAGTCTGACCTGTGGATTGTAACAATGAAATCCCTCATTGTGTGAATTGGATATTGTAATCTCTGATGTACATCCCTTCGTGGATTAACTTTACTTTTCTAACTAGACATTCTCGCAAACTAAATAAATTTCAGAAGGGCGTTCTCACACTCTGACTTCCAGTGCAGACTTATTGGGGTAAAAATTCACTTGGTTGCGCCTCCCGTTAGCGCCTTAAGAGCCGCTAACGCCCGTGCGCAGCGATGTTTGCGCCGCTCGAGAACTTAACTTGAGATTGTGCGGCGGCGCTAAAACTTACCGCTGCGACCACCTGCGCGCGCAGATTGTGACGTCATTCCATGGTGCAACGCCCTTGTGGCGCCCCGGAGCGGAAATTGAGTGGCGCCCCTGCCTTACCGCCTGGCGCATCCAATGACCAGAAGACTGGAACGCTATCAATCGCTGTGGGGCTGGGGGGGGGGGCGCTATTTAAAGGGGGCCTCTTCCTGTCTTTTATTGTTGGTGGCATTTTTGAACTATGCATTCTGAGAGAGAGAGAGGGAGAGACTTCTGGAGAGATTCAACGTTGTGGGAAGGAGTTTTGGGTACTGAGCAGCACTTTGCAGGTTCATTTTGATTTGCCATTCCTTGTATCGATTTAGCAGAGACTGTGGGAGCTGCACTCTGAGCTCTTTGCCTGTTACTCTCCATTGTTCTTTCCAGCACATTTGATGTGCAAGTCTCTCCAGGCCGAGATTCAAGGCTGCAATGAACAGGATGTGGATGGAAAGCAAGATTAACCATCCCCTTTAAGAACTGGCCCGTGCCATTGTGTGTGTGTTTCATTTCTGACTGACATTACATGAGCTTCGCCAGCGCTTGGAGTTAGCGCCTCACTCCTTGGCCTTTGCGCCTTAAGAGAGGTGTGCAGCGCCTGCTTTAGCGCTCCACTCACCTCCCGGGGCGGTAAAAGTGAAGTTTCCTGTCAGTGCCGATAATTAGCGCCAGGCGCTAATATTTGCGTCCAGACGATATTTGCGCCCCAAATGGGGCGCGACCTAATTTCTACCCCATTGACTTTCAACTTGGCAGGAAACCAAAGACTTAGAGCGAGAAATTTGCCTCCTTTGCGCCTCCTGTTAGCGCCTCCATGGGGCGATAATGGGACGCTAACTACTTACTGCCCAGATGCGGCGAAAGTACCGCCGCCCGCAAAATTCACCTGGAGGTTTGTGGTGGTGGTAAGCCCTAGTGCCACGATCTCCTGCACTCAGAGATCGTGATGTCATCCGGCTGTGCAGAGCCCCGGTAGCGCCCCCGGACATAAGATTCGGTTATGCCCCCTGCAACATCGCTGGGCGATAACACCGACAGCTGCAGGAGGCGTTGTTCGGGAGGCTGGGCACTTCAGGAGCGGTAATTAAAGGTAAGGCCGCTGGTCTGCAGAAAAAAATTGTTTCCATCCCTTAGGTTGCCATTTGAAAATGTTTAACTGCTGCGATTGATCAGCCCTGCGCTCTGTTAGAGTGCTTGGGGCTGATCCTCGCAGATCATGGCTGCCGTCGGCGATGAGGGACATCGCTGAAATGCAGAGCCTGCAGCGATGGCCCTTCCCTTTAAGGGAGGGAAGGAACCTCGGATCCCGGCAGCGCTGCACGGGACATTGTGCCGCGCTGCACCTCTACCGCCCCTCCTGCGTGGTTTAGCGCTCCAGAAGGGAAGTACTGGCGCTTGATTTAGCGCTCCACTTCCTTCCTGGAGCGCTAACACCCAATTTAGAGAAAGCTGAGACTCATTAGCGCCTGGCGCTAATTTTTCCAGCTTTCAAAATTTAGCGCCCAAACAGGGTGATACCGAATTTCTCCCCCATAGCCTCTGATGCTTGCCCAGCTCTCCATGCCTGGGGATTGGCCAGTTGAGCTCCAATCAAACTGGCTACTTAGGTCCTATCTACCTGGGCTACTGATCCTTGGTATGGGCTTGCCTGGAAGCCATCCCATGGTGGGTTTATACCAATTAAACTGTTCCATCGTTACACTCAATTCCCTCTCTGGAATGTGGCAACAAATGTCATGGGTCAGAATTTGCGGTCGGTATGACAGTATACTCTCAAAGTACGCTATCAGACCGCCTTTGAAATGGACAGCAAGTTCGGGATTTCAGCGCATGTGCTAAATCCCCAAATTACGATCTGTTAAGTTCCGACTTGACAGATCATCGCTCCGACATTGAAATCCTAATTGCTGGCGCAGGGTTGGGTTAATTGCCCACCAACTTCCCAGCAATTATACATGGAAATGTTATGGCTGGTGCAAACAGGCGCAGGAGCCTGTTTGCAGATAGTAAGGGGATACCTTTTGGTAATATATTGCTCACCACAATTACTCCTGACAAGTAAATATGTTCGACTGGCAATTTACTAGACAGAATTTCCATGCCTGGGCTCAACTTAAAACCAAGTACTTCCACGGCTCTGGCTTTTCATACTTTTTTATTTTGACAGTATTGATCAAGGATAAAATTACAGTTCTACAGAGAGACAATATATTAGAGAGTTCAATGACTGAATCTACTTAGTTAGAGTTAAGGAACAGAAAAGGAGCTGGTACATTGCTGGGTGTTTAATATAGAACCCCAAATAGTGAGAAGGAAATAGAGGAGTAAATCTGTAGGCAAATTTCGGAGAAATGTAAAAATAATAGGGCAGTAATAGTAGGGGACTATAATTAGCCTAATATAGACTGGCGGTGGGGAACAGGGTAAAGGGCAAGGAGGGTGAAGGATTACTAAAATATGTAGAGGAGAAATTTATCAGTATATTTCTAGCCCAACGAGGAAGGAAGCAGAGTAGGATTTAGTTGCAGGGAATTAAATAAGACAAGTAGAGTGTGTTTCAGTGGGAGAACATTTTGATTAATGGTAATCATAATATAATTAGGTTTAAAGTAGTTATGGAAAGGGACAAAGAAAAATCAAAGGTTTGGAAGAGAGCCAATTTCAATGATTTGAGCAGGGATCTAGCACAGGTGGACTGGAAAAAAAAGATTGGCAAAAAAACATTGGCCCAGAAATTGATCTCGCTCTGTTCCCGCGGGGGTAAGCCTTCCCCGCGATCTCTCATCTCGCTTGTGCTTTTTCAGATCCAGCTCGCACGAACTTGATGTTCCAGACATCAGCCGGGCAGTGCTTGCGTATCCCACCGGCGTAGTGAATTCGTGCGAGCTGTGGGATCACGTGACTCAGTTAGAGCCAATGGCAGCACACCATCTTCCATTCATAAGTTTCACAGCACGGCTGTGAAATCTATGAATCTTACACCCCCCCAAAATAACAGCTAAACCTCAATTAAATTAAAAAAAAAAAACATCACATTAATAAAATAAGTATAGTTAAATAAATTAACCATTTTAAATAAAAAATTAAATTTTTGAAAAAATTTAAAATCTTTTAAAAAGTTATAAAAATAAACTTACCTGTCTTTAAAGTCTCTAAAAAAGATATACCTGTAAAAAAAAAATCAAAAAAATACTTAATTCACTACTTACCTTGTTAAAAGTGGGTCTTACTCCTCCTTTTTACATTTCTAAAATCTTCAGTACTTACCTGCGCGTCCAAAGCATGAAGTGCACAGCGTGCGCGCAGCCTGTAGCACGCACGCGATGCACCGAGGAACCGCCCCCTTTTCAAAAGAGCAATTGCTGGTTTTCAGCGCATGCGCAGGGCATGCAGAAAACCGGCAATTGCAGAGGGAATACGCGAGAGTACGCACTGCGTACTCTCGCGCACTGGGATGAATTTTTGGCCCATTAAATGAGCAATGGCAGGCCTTCAAGGCAGAGATAGTTCGGATACAAACCAAGCATATTGCCATAAGGAGGAAAGATGGGGCATCCAAAGCTAGAGCTCCCTGGATGACAAGGGAAATTAAGGTAGAAATAAAACAGAAAAAAGGAGCTTTATGACAGATGTCAGGTATAGAATACAATAGAAAACCAAGCAGAATACAGAGAGTGCAGGGGGAAATTGAAAAAAGGATATAAGAAGGGCAAAGAGAGAGTATGAGAAAAGATTAGTGGGCAACACAATAGGAAACCCAAAAATCATTTATAAATGTAAAAGGCTAGTTAAAGGAATGGTGCGGCTGATTAGGGACAGAAAATGGAATCTTCTTGTGGAGGCAGAGGGCATGACTGAGATACTGAATGAGCACTTTGCATCTGTCTTCACAAAAGATGATGAAGTTAATGTCACAGTCGAGGGAAATGTCACAGTCCTGGCTGGCCTCCCACATTCCACCCTACGTAAACTTGAGGTCATCCAAAACTCGGCTGCCTGTGTCCTAACTCGCACCAAGTCCCGTTTGCCCATCTTCCCTGTGCTCGCTGACCTACATTGGCTCCCGGTTAAGTAGCGCCTCGATTTCAAAATTCTCATCCTTGTTTTCAAATCCCTCCATGGTCTCAACCCTCCCTATCTCTGTAATCTCCTTCAGCCATACAACTCCCCGAGATATCTGCGCTCCTCTAATTCTGGCCTCTTGAGCATCCCTGATTATAATCGCTCAACCTTTGGTGGCCATGCCTTCTGTTGCCTAGGCCCTAAGCTCTGGAATTCCCTGCCTAAACCTCTCCGCCTCGCTACCTCTCTTTCCTCCTTTAAGACGCTCCTTCAAACCTACCTCCTTGACCAAGCTTTTGGTCACCTGCCCTAATTTATCCTTATGTGGCTCGGTGTCAATTTTTTTCATCTTAAAATACACCTGTGAAGCGCCTTGGGACGTTTTACTACGTTAAAGGCACTATATAAATACAAGTTGTTTTTGTTGTTGTTGTTATAGGATAAAAATAGATAGAAAGGAGGTGCTAAATAGATTGGCATCACTCAAAGTTAACAAATCACCCGACCCATGTGGGATATATCCTACGTTGCTGAGGGAAGCAAGGGTGGAGATAGCAAAAGCTCTGACCACAATCTTTCAATCCTCCTTGGATATGGGAGTGGTGCCAGAGGACTAGAGGATTGCAAATATTATACCCTGTTCAAAAAAAAGGGGAGGGGGATAAAGCTGGTAACTTGAGGCCAATTAGTCTAACGTCAGTGGTGGAAAAACTACTAGAGACCATTGCCAAGGACAAAATGAATTCTCACTTGGAGAAACATAGGTTAATAAGGGTCTTTGTTAAAGGCAAATCGTGTTTGACTAACCTGATTGAGTTCTTTGATGAAGTAACAGAGAGGGTTGATGAAGGTAGTGCAGTAAATGTTATATTTTTGGACTTTCAAAAGGCATTTGATAAAGTACCTCATAACAGACTTATTCGGAAAATAGAAGCACATGGTATTAAGGGTAACTTGGGTACGTAATTGGCTAAGGAATAGGTGGCAGAGAGTAGTGGTGAACGGATGTTTTTCTGACTGGAGATACGTATGCAGTGGAGTCTCCCAGTGTCACTATTACGACCATTGCTTTTCTTGTTCTATATAAATGACCTGGACTTGGGTATAGGGAGCAGAATTTCGAAGTTTACAGATGATACAAAACTTGGCAACATAGTAAATAGTGAGCAAGATAGTCGCAAACTTCAGGAGGACAGAGACAGACTGGTGAAATGGGCAGGGATATGAACGAGGCAATTTAATGCAGGTAAGTGTGAAGTGATGCACTTTGGGAGGAACAATATGGAGAAGCAGTATAATGTAAATGGTACTATTTTGAGGGGAGTGCAAGAGCAGAGGGACCTGGGGGGTGCATATTCACAAAGCTTTGGAGATGGCAGGGCAAGTTGATAAGGTGGTTAAGAAAGCATTTGGGATACTTGGCTTTGTAAATAGGGACATTGAATACAAAACCAAAGAAGTCATGCTAAATCTTTACAAATCACTGGTTAGGCCTCAGCTGGAGTATTGTGAGCACCACACATTAGGAAGGATGTCAAGGCCCTGGAGAGGGTACAGAGGAGGTTTACCAGGATGTTACCAGGAATGAGGGACTTCAGTTATGTGGAGAGAATGGAGAAGCTAGGATTATTCTCCTTAGAGCAGAGAAAGTTAAGGGGAGACCGAAAAGAGGTATTCAAAATTAGGAGAGGTTTTGATAAAGCAAGTAGGGAGAAACTGTTTCCTCTGGCAAGTGGGTCAGTAACCAGAGGACACAGGTTTAAAATAATTGGCAAAGGAGCTAGAGGGGCAATGAGGAGAAATGTTTTCACACAGAGGGCTGTTATGATCTGAAACGCACTACCTGAAAGAGTGGTGGAAGCAGATTCCATAGGAACTTTCTAAAGGCAATTGTACTTGAAGAGGACTAATATGCAGGGCTATGGGCGAAAACTGAGGTGTGGGACTAAATTGGGTAGCCCTTTCAAAGAGCCGGCCCAGGCACGATAGGGTGAATGGCCTCCCTCTGTGCTGTAAGTTTCTAAGATTCAAAATAATCAAAAATTCTGAAATGTGACAGTGACAAATACACAGCTTTGAAGCAGAGGGGTGTGGGGGGCTGGAGTGAAAGAGAAGAAAAATTGCAAGAGCAAAGTCCATTCAACTTAAGAAGGCACTGATTCCCGCCAGTGGTTCTGTACTCAAAAATCAAAAGTTTTCCAATAGCTGTTGGATTGGAGGTTCAGATCAGGTGATCAACAGGGAGTTATCAGAAATCATGTCCCAACATTCAGGTAATTAGCTGAGAAGGAAAGAAAAACCTTTTAGCTTGAAATATATTAGAACATAAGGGATTAGCGGGAAATTAGTTGAGAATAACTTGTAAAAATATTGGCCCGTATTTTCCGATCGCAGCGGAGGCCTGCGATCTGGAAAAATCTACGCCCTTACCTGAGGGCTCCCGGGACGCACACACTTCCGCTCCTGGGCCTCTCCAAACTCGAAATGCGCAGGGCCCACGTATCTCAGGGGCGCAGGCGGTTCGCAGCGTTCCTGGGATCACGTGGGCCATGGGGAGCCAATCAAAGAAGGGAATCTCCCTTCATACACTTGACAGGAAGACATGTCAAATATATGAATGGAGAT
Source organism: Squalus acanthias (assembly GCA_030390025.1). Lineage (NCBI taxonomy): Eukaryota > Metazoa > Chordata > Chondrichthyes > Squaliformes > Squalidae > Squalus > Squalus acanthias. Next base: position 73,230,632 of record CM059440.1, read on the forward strand.
CACCCCAAAAACATAGTAAAAATTTAAATAAATTAAAAAAAAAAATCACATTTTTAAAATGGCTTGAAATTACAATAAATTAAGTATTTTAAACAAAAATTTAATTTTTTGAAAAGTTTTTTACGGGGCTAAAAATAAACTTACCTTTTTTAAAAGTATTTTTAAATGATAAATCAGTTAAAAATTTTTTTTTTTACTTTTTTCAACTCTTATCCTGGTAAAAGCAGGCCTTACGCCTGCTTTTACCAGGCGTAAGAATTGTAATGCTTTTCTGTTGGCGGAGGGTCTCCAAAAAGCGGAACTATCCACCCGCAGAGGCCCTTCTCCCGGGCAGCCGGAGGATCTGTCAAGACCATTCTTGACAGATCGGAAATGCCAGTTTCCAGTGCATGCGCTGTGCATGCCTGAAACCGGCATTTCCGATGTCCCTACAGGTGGATACACAGCGCGTACACACCCGTAGGCATCGGAATATCTGGACCATTGAAAATAGAAGGCTTGATTGTGTGTGTCCGGTTATAACATTTCAATGGCCCAAAATTTAGGTTGAAGTGGAAACATATCACTCATAGAATTGTATGATTAAAAATACAAGTAACAACATTATATTACAATACTACATATAATTTTTAAATGCTATAATCACAAGGACATTTTTCAAAATATCATAAACATATTTTTTTAACAAAAGTAGTTTTAGAACTGGAATTTTAAAATTAAACCATCCACGGTGTTTGCTTCAGACAATATAACCCCATAGGAGTTGCAATGTTTCATGTTCTTTAACATAGAAAAAATGTCCCAAGCCACTTCGCAGACACGTGAGGAAAAAAAAAATTTGGCAGCCGAGCTAAGAAAGAGATATTAGGAGCTTGGTCACAATTATAGCCCGGAATTTGCGGTCCTGATGACGGTGAACTGGCAGCGTTCGCCGTCGTTTCGCCTTTGAAACCGACCGCAACTTCAGGATTTAGCGCAGGCGCAGCCTAATCCGGAAATCCTGAAGTTGCCGTCTGTCATTCACTGCTCCAACACAGGCTGCGCTGTCTCCCCCTCCCCACAGAGCCGGCAATCAGTGTAACCTCTTGAGAAGGTGGTGGTGAGCCGCCTTCTTCAACCGCTGCAGTCCGTGTGGCGTAGGTGCTCTCACAGTGCTGTTAGGGAGGGAGTTCCAGGATTTTGACCCAGCGACGACGACAGAGAGGATTATGTGGTCAAAATAGGACGCGAGGTTGTGAACTGTCTGGTTCAGCGTGGGACAGTGGCTGGGGAGGTGCATGGAGTCAGTGGCGAGGCTATGGAATTTGTGGCAGAGAATGGATGGTGGTAAGGGTACAGGGTTTGTGGTAGGGACTGAAGATGATGGCTTTGGTCTTCCCAATGTTTAGCTGTAGGAAATTGCGGCTCATATCAAAAGTGAATGTTGGACAAGTAGCTCTACAACACAGAGACAGTGGAGGGGTTAAGAGAGGCGGTGGAGAGGTAGAGCTCCTAAGTTCTGCAGCAAAATTTACTAATGGTAACACTCAAATATATCAAAACTACATTTATACTGAAAGACATGTAGTACTGATAGACAGGTAGCAACTGGAAAGTCAATCGTAAAAATCTGAGCACCAGCTCAATATGCTTCAGCTCAACTTTGAGTTTTGCAGTGCTATTAACATGCTCCAAATTCCATCACTCGAAAACACAACTTTCTTCTTCAGGTTGCTTTCATCAGGTTTTCCGGCTGTCTTCCCTTTCTCAATATATCAAGTTTATGACGCAAATCACGCATCTAATTTTTCGCATGTTAAAAAGTCACAACAATACTGCGCCATTTAGGTCTGTGTGCAAGACCCACTCAGGCCATTTTCAGTTCCTTCCTGTCTGGGTACCACACCTGTATCTCTCCACTCACTCATTGAATCAGAAATCTGCCCATTTTCTTTTCCAATCTCCATCCTTATATAACGAGAACAGATTGAGCTTCCTGAATTTTTAATTTCCTTTTCGGCTGACTTAAATAACTTTGCTCTATTTCCTTGGTTGTCTCTAGTATAACATCTATCTCATACTTCACAAGCAGCTCAATCAGCCTACTCCTGATACAGTAAACCACCAATGCATTGAAAAGTAATAACAAATAATAATAAGTCACCCTTGTCGATACATTCTTATGGAACATAACTCAAAATTGCTTAAAAAAAATAACATACGCTATTAGAAAATATTATTTGGTTACTTTACAAGGCAAGACCCCAGCCCATAAACACAGTGCAATCAAAATATACACAGGCTTCACAAAATACACATTGAAACTTAAAAAAATATTCAGTTGAAATGTAAGCACATCAAAAGTATATTTTGCAGCCCAGGTCTGAAGTGACCTACATAGGATGAGGAAAAGGAAACTGCGATTTTTAAATAACAGAAAGTAACTACACTAGCGAGCTCATTTTACACATCTGTGCTCGAGCTGGCAGCTAGCCAGACAAACAAATGATCAAATCTGGTAAAACTGAATGCGAAACCATGCATGTGAGGTCCTTATGGCAAGCCAGTTCATCACAAGGGACATATCAGATTCATTTCAAGATGTCTCTGAACTATTTCCAGAGTCCTAAATAACTGGAAGTATAAGAGTTAAAAGAGAAAGCAAACATGCTTGGGACCTTCAGTAAGGTGTTTGCTCTTTGGTAAGCAAGGCTGAGACAAACTAGTTTGACCAGCAGAGTCCACTATACTGTCAGTAAAAGCAACAATTTCTGCAATGAATATAAATTCACAGCTGCCTGGCAAAATTGCCCAGCTTGTAAACCAACAAGTGTATATAGATGTAATTGGTAACACACTAGGAGTGCCATATTGCTGACTGTACCCGGCGTGATCTACTACAAAAACTTAAATTGAAAGCTAAGAAACAAAACCTGAAAAAGCACATCCTAGATCTTTGTACCCTAGACTGAGGCGTAAACCTACTCTAGCAGCCAGCCTAAAACTTTTTAAAACCAATTGTCCCAGGAATGTGGCCAGCCTGAAAACACCCCACTCAGACATCAATGCCCTTTTAAGTGATTTAGTAGAATAGAGTCCATATTAGGAACATGAGTACACCATTCAGCCCCTTAGGCTTGCTCCGCCATTCAATTAGATGATTGCTGATCTGTACCTCAACTCCATTTTCATACCATTGCTCCACATCCCTTGATACCCTTACCTAACAAAAAAATCTATCTATCTCAGTCTTTAAAGATTCAATTGTCCCAGCATCCACAGCCTTTTGGGGAAAGAGTTCCAAATTTCTACTACTCTTTGTGTGAAAAAGTGCTTCCTGATGCCGCTCCTGAATGGCCTGGCTCTAATTTACGATTATGTCCCTTGTTGTTGATTCCCCCATTTCTCCATTTCAACAACAACTTGCATTTATATAGCGCTTTTAATGTTGTAAAAACATCCCAAAGCGCTTCACAGGCGCGTTATCAGACAAAATTTGAACCAAACCACATAAAGAGATATTAGGACAGGTGACCTTAAGCCTGGTCAAAGAGGTAGGTTTTAAGGAGCAACTCAACAGAGGAGAGAGAGGTAGAGAAACGAAGAGGTTTATGGAGGGAATTCCAGAGCTTAGGGCCTAGGCAGCTGAAGTCACGGCCGCCAATGATGGAGGGTTGAAAATCCAGAATGCGCAAGAGGCCAGAATTGGAAGAGTGCAGGGATTGCGCAGGGTTGTAGGGTTGGAGGAGATTACAGAGATAGGGAGGGGCGAGGCCATGGAGGGATTTGAACACAAGGATGAGAATTTTAAAATCAAGGTGCTGCCAGACAGGGAGCCAATGTAGGTCAGCGAGCACGGGGGTGATGAGTGAACGGGACTTGGTGCGCGTTAGGAAACGGGCAGCAGAGTTTTGGATGAGCTCAAGTTTATGGAGGGTGGAAGATGAGAAGTCGGCCAGGAGAGCGTTGGAATAGTCAAGTCTAGGGGTAACAAAGGCACGAATGAGGGTTTCAGCAGCAGATGAGCTGAGGCAGGGGCGGAGACAGGAGATATTACAGAGGTGGAAGTAGGCGGTCTTGGTGATGGGGAGGATATGGAGTCGGAAGCTCAGCTTAGGGTCAAATAGCACGACAAGATTGCGAACTGTCCGGTTCTACCTAGACAGTGGCCATGGGATAGAGTCGATAACTAGGGAACGCAGTATGTGATGGGGTCAGTAAACAATGGCTTCGGTCATCCCAACGTGTAATTGGAGGAAATTTCTGCTCATGTCGAACAAACAGCGTGACAAATCAGAGGCAGTGGAGGGGTCGAGAGAGGTGGTGATGAGGTAGAGCTGGGCGTCATCAGCGTGCATGTGACATCTGACACTGTGTTTTTGGATGATATCACCAAGGGCAGCAGTAGATGAGAAATAGCGGGGGGGGGGGGGGGGGCAAGGATAGATCCTTGGGGGATTCCAGAGGTAACAGTGCGGGAGTGGGAAGAGAAGCATGGCAGCAGATTCTCTGGGTACGACTGGATAGATAGAAATGGAACCATTCGGGCACAGTCCCACCCAGTTGGACAATAGAGGAGAGGCGTTGGAGGAGGATGGTGTGGTCAACTGTGTCAAAGGCTGCAGTCAGGTCGAGAAGGATGAGGAGGGGTAGTTCACCGCGGTCACAGTCACTGAGGTGGCCATTTGTGACTTTGATGAGGGCCGTTTCAGTGCTGTAGCAGGGGCAGAAACTTGATAAGAGGAGTTTAAACATGGAGTTGCAGGAAAGATGGGCACGGATTTGGGAGGCGACAACATGTTCAAGGACTTTGAAGAGGAAAGGGAGGTTGGAGATGGGGTTACCCTATCAAATTCTTTTTAACATTTCAAACACCTCGATCAGATCACCCCTCAATCCCCTATACTCAAGGGGATACAAGCCAATTGTATATCGTACTGCATTTCAAAACGTTTAACTCTCTTTGTTTGCTCTAATATTACTTTAGTTAAAAAAGTACAATTGAAAGTGATTTGCTTAATTAATTCATTAAAGCTCATTTAAATGGGGACATTTTTACTTTTTCATGTTACAGTATCCAGATAAAGAAGAGTCTTTTGAAATGCTGAGATGTGTAAATTTTCCTTTGGGGACTCCTGGTGTAATCACTCTCTCCAAATGAACCAATTTTCTGAAAGAAAAAGAATGACTTCTGCTCACTGTGAACATCCTAATGAACAACAACAGCCACAGAGAGGTAGGAGCAGGAAATTAAGTAAATATTTAAATCCATTTACTCTTTCAATTACCCCCTAGGGGGTTAACTGTGTGCAAGCGCTAACCCATAAAACAAGATTTAAAAATAAACTGGCCATTGTGGTCATGTGGTCTGTGTCTGCTAAATGGTCACAAACTGAATCTACAACCCATGGGATTCGAGAGGCAAAAATAAGCTCCTTTGAAGATGAAGGGCCTAATGATTTAAACTGGCTAATTCTTCTAATTGATGATCATTTAACCAGTGGTCACTCGAACACAGAGGCAGTCCACGAATCGTTCATCCACAAACCAGCTTCTACCCTTGCCATGCAGCCGCTTCCTGCTGAGATATAGACTGGAGTCCCACTTGGTGAAACAATTACGTTTGAAGAAAAATAATAGATTTGCAAAGAATTCCATCATTTGATATAAAATTGCTGAATATTCAAGGTCTTGGCTATACAGCAATAACCCAGCCACAAACACAATACAAATAGCATACACTGAAGTCCCTCTTTACTGGGATGCGAGATGAATTATTTCAGGCAGGAGGAGACTGGTGGTCACAAACTGCAGACTGAGGTTGGGTCTCACAGATGCCAGATAATCCAGAAGTTAGATAACCACAGCACAGATGCACGAGGTTCCACTACAGTTGAATAAACTCTTGCTTTTGTGTGCATTTCTTTCTTTCCTTTAACAGCAGTTGGAGTTAAAGAACAAGTGCTGATAACCGTCATGAGGAACCGGCAGGAGCGATTTGCTACATATATTGTGAGGGTGCTGCACCAGTAGACACATTGGGCTGAAATTTGCGGGGGGTCAGCGAGCGCGATCGGTGGTGGGTCGGGTGGGAAAGTGTTTTTTTTTTCACCAGCGGGTCGGGACCCCGCTGTGAACCCGCCGCCACACACCTTTACCAAATGTCGGGTCTGTCAGCACTGAGCAGACTCAACACGCAGCGGCGGGGGAGGCAATTAAAATCATTAGTGGCTTGTTTACAGCCACTTAACAATGTTTTTTTCCCAGCTTTTTGGATTTGACAGGTTGCCCACTTGTTTCCCCGTTGTGCCGAGACCTCGTCTGTGAAGCTGAGGCGGGAGGTCAGTGGCCATTGAATCAGCTGATGAGTTGACAACTTCAAATGTCAAGTCAAAGTTCCCAGCTGATTGAGAAATGTTCTCTTAGCCACTAGCTTCTCTAAACAGCATTTCCACTATAGATCCAGAATGCTGCAAGGCTTTACATAAGTCTCCATCTAGTCTGACCTCATTACCTCTCCCACCATTGACAGATCGCTTGTCATCTCTACTTCACCTGCCATCTATTCCATCAGCATGGATGCCATTGAAATTCTCTCACCTTGGTCCTCAGAATCCCACCACGATCAGCCCCAACACCAGCATCACCAGGCACACCAGCAGCACCAACAACAACACCAACCTTCTCCACAATCAACTGATGCTGCACAGGACAGAGGACATCAGCACCCAACCACATTGCTGCCCGGGAGGCCAAGAATGGCCTCACCATAGCCAGATTTACTTCACTTGACGCTGTACATTCTGGCTGCCACATGATGTGCCAGGTTGGCACCACCTCACACCAACACCATAAAGCATCCCTACAATGCCCAAGCCATTCCTTTCACATTCATCACCATTGCGGGGGGGGGGGGGAGGGGGGGGGGTACCGTTATGTCTCACCATTCACTGCAGCTCACTAAGCCACTTCCAAAGGTGCACACAAATCTGTCCAAGAACGCAAAGTGTTGAAAATAAAAGTTTCACACCACATTAACAGAAACTTTACGAACATTGCATAAAACACCCAAGTGCCTACCCTTGTGTGTTGTTCGTTGGTATGTTTGCATTAGGATGAGGGTGAGTGTGAGGGGTAGCTAGTGAGATGGGGATGTGATAATGTAGATAGAGAGGGATGGGTGGAGGAGCAAGGTAAGTTGGTGTGAGTAAGTAGGGTAGGGAAGGCAGAGTGATGGGAATGTGATGAGAGGCACAGCAGGATGAGGTTGAGTGTGGCTTTGTACTAACGTTTCATGATCTACTGAGATCATTAAAAGGTTTGCGACACTGCACCCAGGTCCTCCTAGCCACATCCCTGCTTGTGCCCTCCTCTGCAATGTGAAACCAGGCTGGGTTGATCTCCTCGGGAGGTCTTCTCCGCCCATGGGAAGGGTAGAGAACTCCTTGTGTGCTGTAACTCCCTCCATAAATGAGCACTTGAAACGCCACAGCCTACAAGGCTATGGACCAAGTGCTGGAAAATGGGATTAGAATAGACAGGGCTTGATAGCCGGTGCAGACACGATGGGCTGAAGGGCCTCTTTCTGTGCTGTATAACTCTATGACTCTATCTATGACTCTATAAGTTGGCCATGGTCCCTTTAAGGAAACCGGCTGATGACACGTCATCAAATGATGTCACCAGACCTGCTTCCTTCAATTGGCCGGGAAACTCGCTGGGTGGGCTTAACAAGCCCAATCAAGGTAAATTCATTCTACACAGGGGGGCTGGAGCCAGCAGCGGGGCTGGGACCCGCCACGGACCTGCCGAGGTTCGTAAGGGCTGATTCTGCATTCTGCCGCTCACAGAGTGCAGGTTGGTACTGGCCCACAGCCCATGAGTTACATAAGAACATAAGAACATAAGAAATAGGAGCAGGGGTAGGCCATTCGGCCCTTCGAGCCTGCTCCACCATTTAATAAGATCATGGCTGATCTTCTACCTCATCTCCACTTTCCTGAACTATCCCAATATCCCTTGATTCCCTTAATATTCAAAAATCTATCGATTTCTGTCTTGAATATACTCAATTACTGAGCCGCCACAGCCCTATTGTGTAGAGAATTCCAAAGATTCACCACCCTCTGAGTGAAGAAACTTCTCCTCATCTCAGTCCAAAATGGCCAACCCCTTATTCTGAGACTGTGACCCCTGGTTCTAGACTCCCCAGCCAGGGGAAACATCCTCCCTGCATCTACCCTGTCAAGCCCTGTAAGAATTTTGTATGCTTCAATGAAATCACCTCTCATTCTTCTAAACTCGAGAGAATATAGGCCAAGTTTACTCAATCTGTCCTCATAGGACAATCCCCCCATCCCAGGAACCAGTCTGGTGAACCTTTGTTGCACTCCCTCCATGGCAAGTATATCCTTCCTTAGGTAAGGAGACCAAAACTGTACACAATACTCCAGGTGTGGTCTCACCAGGGCCCTATATAATTGCAATAAGACATCATGGGGTAAAAATTCAGTTGGTTGCGCCTCCCGTTAGCGCCTTAAGAAGGCGCTAATGGGGCGCAAAGCCGCTAACGCCCGGGCGCAGCGATGTTTGCGCCGCTCGGGAACTTAACTAGAGATTGTGCGGCGGCGCTAAACTTTACCGCTGCGACCACCTGCGCGCGCAGATTGTGATGTCATTCCATGGTGCAACGCCCTTGTGGCGCCCCGGAGCGGAAATTGAGTGGCGCCCCCTGCCTTACCGCCTGGCGCATCCAACGACCAGAAGACTGGAACGCTATCAATCGCTGTGGGGCTGGGGGGGCGCTATTTAAAGGGGGCCTCTTCCTGTCTTTTATTGTTGGTGGCATTTTTGAACTACGCATTCTGAGAGAGAGAGGGAGAGACTTCTGGAGAGATTCAACGTTGTGTGAAGGAGTTTTGGGTACTGAGCAGCACTTTGCAGGTTCATTTTGATTTGCTATTTCTTGTATCGATTTAGCAGCGACTGTGGGAGCTGCACTCTGAGCTCTTTGCCTGGTACTCTCCATTGTTCTTTCCAGCACATTTGATGTGCAAGTCTCTCCAGGCCGAGATTCAAGGCTGCAATGAACAGGATGTTGATGGAAAGCAAGATTAACCATCCCCTTTAAGAACTGGCCCGTGCCATTGTGTGTGTGTTCCATTGCTGACTGACATTACATGAGCTTCGCCAGCGCTCTGAGTTAGCGTCTCACTCCTTGGCCTTTGCGCCTTAAGACAGGTGTGCAGCGCCTGATTTAGCGCTCCACTCACCTCCCGGGGCGGTAAAAGTGAAGTTTCCAGTCAGTGCCGATAATTAGCACCAGGCGCTAATATTTGCGTCCAGACGATATTTGCGCCCCAAATGGGGCGCGACCTAATTTTTCCCCCCATCACTCTTATACTCAAATCCTCTTGTAATAAAGGCCAACATACCATTTGCTTTCCTAATTGCTTGCTGTACCTGCATGTTAACTTTCAGTGATTTGTGTACAAGGACACCCAGGTCCCTCTGAACACCAACATTTCCCAATCTCTCACCATTTAAAAAATACTCTGCTTTTCTATTTTTCCGACCAAAGTGGATAACTTCACATATCTCCACATTATATTCCATTTGCCATGTTCTTGCCCACTCACTTAGCCTGTCTATATCCTCTTGAAGCCTCCTTGCATCCTCCTCACAACTTACATTCCCACCCAGCTCTGTATCATCAGCAAACTTGGATATATTATATTTGGTCCCCTCATCCAAATCATTGATATAGATTGTGAGTAGCTGAGTTCCTGATAAGCACTCTCTGGAAGCACTGCCGTTCACTGGGAATGCTTGACTGCGGAATTAGCCCAAAAATCCAAAATAAAGAAAAAGAACTTGCATTTACATAGTGCCTTTCACGACCTCAAGATGTCCCAAAACACTTTACAGCCACTGAAGTACTTTTGAAGTGAAGTCACTGTTGTAATGTAGGACAGGCGGCAGACTGTGATTTCTTTTCTACAATGTATTTTCATTCATGAGGATAGGAAATTCTTCCGGTCTCCTCAGATCATGGACTGCCTCTCAACAAGCACTGCTCCCAGGCCTCCAATTGTACTGCACTACGCTGACAGCTGGGAAGTGCGTGAGATCAGCCTTGGGACAGATTTTCCCTCTAATCACTCGGTGCCACCCTACATCAATGGTCATGAACCAATGATTAATGATTAACAATCAAACATGCACCACTGTATTGGCATAACGTCTTAATGATCTAATGTCCTGCATGGGCAAACCATCAATGATTTTGTCATTTTGAATTCTCTATGTTCATTCAGTTCCTTCACATTTTAGGCCTCAGTTATATAAACAACCTAGTGATCTGCTCTCTGACAGCACTCACCTGAAGCAAACCAACAGAACAAAATATAAGGGTGTTTAAATTAAACTTAATTCTTTGTACGTGTTTGATTTTTTAAACAAGGACTTACGGGGAAACTGCTCTTTAAAATAGTTAAAGTAAAATATTGAAATATTATCCTTGTCTGAACCTCAAAGTGATTTCCACCTTATATTGATCTGAATTGCCTCCATTTTTTGGAATGTTTTCTGACTCTGTTAAATTCCAATGTAATTGGATTTCAGAGACAACCTCCAGCCATTTTAGATAAAGTCATCAACAGATATGACACATCACAATCAATGTTCCCTGTAATTTTGTTTGGCGCCATGCAGCGTCTTTAAGGGGCAGCGTGGGCCATTCAAAATACTGCGCATTCGCGGTTTTTCTCATTGAAAAGGCGGTAAGCCGGCTGCGTGAGATCCTTGGAGCGCTGTGCGGCCATGTGGCCACGCAGATTACAGAGAACATTGATCACAACTGAATCTACTGTAACTATTTGAGAATGGCATAGCCTCGATTTTAGGCCTTGGATTGTGTCAAGACAGTACCTCAAGGTACTTTTAACCTCCAAAGCCCCTCAGATTTATATGGTGGTGCCAAAGGATTGCAGGGTTGCAAATGTTACACCCTTGTTTTAAAAAGGGGAGAAGGATAAACCTGGCAATTACAGGCCAGTCAGTTTAACGTCGGTGGTGGGGAAGCTTTTAGAAACAATAATCTGGGAGAAAATTAACAGCCCCTTGGACAAACATCTTCTTAGGCAGTCCCTCGGAACCGAGGATGACTTGCTTCCACACTAAAAATGAGTTCTCAGGTGACTCATGAGTCCAATGCGGGACCTACAGTCTCTGTCACAGGTGGGGCAGACGGTGATTGAAGGGGCGGGTGGGTGGGGTGCTTGGGTTGACGTGCGCTCCTTCCGCTGTTTGCGCTTGGCTTCCGCTTGCTCCCGGTGAAGAGACTCGAGGTGTTTGGCGCCTTCCTGGATGCTTCTCCTCCACTTTGTGTGGTCTTGGGCCAGGGATTCCCAGGTGTCGGTGGGGATGTTGCCCTTTTTCAAGGAGGCTTTGAGGGTGTCCTTTAAGCATTTCCTCTGCCCACCTGGGGCTCTCTTGCCGTGTCGGAGCTCCGAGTAGAGCGCTTGTTTTGGGAGTCTCGTATTGGGCATGCGGACGATGTAATCCGTCCACCGGAGCTGATTGAGCATGGTCAAAGCTTCGATGCTGGGGATGTTGGCCTGAGCAAGAACACTGACATTGGTGCACCTATCCTGCCAATGGATTTGCAGGATCTTGCAGAGGCAGCGTTGGTGGTACCTCTCCAGTGCTTTGAGGTGCCTGCTGTACATTTTCCATGTCTCTGAAGCATACAGGAGGCCGGGTATCACTACTGCTCTGTAGACCATGACCTTGGTGCTGGGTTTGAGGTCCTGGTCTTCAAACACTCTCTTCCTCAGGCGACCGAAGGCTGCACTGGCAACTGAAGGCGGTGTTGGACTTCGTCATCGACGTCTGCCCTTGTTGACAGTAGGCTCCCGAGGTATGGAAAGTGGTCCACGTTGTCCAAGGCCTCGTCATGGATTTTGATAATCGGGGAGCAGTACTGTGTGGCGGGGGCAGGTTGGTAGAGGACTTTTGTCTTACGGATGTTTAATGTAAGGCCTATGCTCTTGTACACTTCGTTGAAGGTGTTGACGATGGTTTGGAGTTTGACCTCAGAGTGTACGCAGATGCAAGCGTCCTCTGCATACTGTAATTCGATGACAGAGGATGGGACGACCTTGGATCTGGACTGGAGGTGACGGAGGTTGAACAGTTTCCCGTTTGTTCTGTAGATTAGCTCCACTCCAGCGGGGAGTTTACTGAGGGTGAGATGGAGCATTGCAGCCAGGAAGATCGAGAAGAGCATTGGTGCGATGACACAGCCTTGCTTGACCCCGGTCCATACATGAATTGGGTCTGTGGTGGATCCGTTGGTCAGGCTCATGGCTTGCATGTCGTCGTGAAGCAGGCGGAGGATGGTGACAAACTTTTGAGGGCAGCCGAATTTGAGGAGGACACTCCATAATCCCTCATGGTTGACGCTGTCGAAGGCCTTTGTGTGAGGTCAAAGAAGGCCATGTACAGCAGTTGGTGCTGTTCCCTGCATTTCTCTTGTAGTTGACGCGCGGTGAAGATGATGTCCATTGTGCCCCTTAGTGGGCGGAATCCGCATTGCAACTCTGGGTGGAGCTCTTCAGCCACTGGGAGAAGGCGATTAAGGAGGATTCTTGCGATAACTTTCCCTGTGGCAGACAGCAGGGAGACTCCTCTGTAATTACCACAATCGGACTTGTCGCCTTTCTTGAAGATGGTCATGATTACGGCGCCTCTGACATCCCCTGGCATGCTCTCCTCCTTCCAAATAAGAGAAATGAGTTCATGTATTCGCGCCAATAGTGCTTCTCCACCATGTTTTAGCACCTCGGCGGGGATTCCATCTGCTCCTGAGGCCTTGTTGTTCTTCAGTTGTCGGATGGCCTTTTCAACCTGATGCCGGGCTGGGGTTGTGCTGAGGTGGTGGCGGGTAGCATGCTGCGGGATGGAGTTGAGGACACTCGCGTCGAAGACAGACATGGACAAACATGGACTAATAAAGGAGAACCTTTGTTAAGGGCAAATCATATTTTACTAACTTGATTGAGATTTTTGATAAGGTAACAGAGAGGTTGGACGAGGGCAGTGCAGTTGATGTTGTTTATATGGACTTTTCAAAAGGCGTTTGATAAAGTACCACATATTAGGCTTGTTGGCAAAATTATAGCGCATGGGATAAAAGAGGCAGTAGCAGCATGGATCCAAAATTGGCTAAGGGATAGAAAACAGAGAGTTGTGGTGAATGGCTATATTTCTGACTGGAGTTCCCCAAGGTTCAGTACTCGGAAACTACTGTTGTTTTTGATATACATTAATGGCTTGGACGTGGATGTACAGAGCACAATTTCAAAATCTGCAGATGACACAAAACTTGGAAGTGTAGTAAATACTGAGGAAGATAGTAATCGACTTCAAGAGGGCATAGACAGGCTGATGGAATGGGCAGATACATGGCAGATGAAATTTAACGCAAACAAAAACACTGGACAAACAGGGGGCTCTAGGGGGGGAGGAGCTAAATACGATTAAAATCACTAAGGAATTGGTACTCAGTAAAATAATGGGACTCAAGGCGGATAAATCCCCTGGACCTGATGGCTTACATCCTAGGGTCTTGAGGGAAGTGGCATTAGGGATTGTGGATGCTTTGGTAATAATTTTCCAAAATTCCCTGGAATCAGCAAAGGTCCCAGCAGATTGGAAAACTGCTAATGTAACACCCTTATTTAAAAAGGGTAGTAGGCAGAAAGCTGGAAATTATAGACCAGTTAGTCTAACATCTGTGGTGGGTAAAATTTTGGAGTCTATTATTAAGGAGACAGTAACGGAACATTTAGATAAACATAATTTGATAGGACAAAGTCAGCATGGCTTTATGAAGGGGAAATCATGTCTGACAAATTTGCTTGAGTTCTTTGAGGACATAACGTACAGGGTGGATAAAGGGGAACCATTGGAAGTAGTGTATTTAGACTTCCAGAAGGCATTCGACAAGGTGCCACATAAAAGATTATTGCTCAAGATAAAAAATCACTGGATTGGGGGGAATATTCTGGCATGGGTGGAGGATTGGTTATCTAACAGGAAGCAGAGAGTTGGGATAAATGGTTCATTCTCAGACTGGCAACCAGTAGCCAGTGGTGTTCCGCAGGGGTCGGTGCTGGGTCCCCAACTCTTTACAATCTATATTAACGATTTGGAGGAGGGGACCGAGTGTAACATATCAAAGTTTGCAGATGATACAAGGATGGGAAGGAAAGTAGAAAGTGAGGAGGACATAAAAAAACTACAAGGGGATATAGACAAGCTGGGTGAGTGGGCAGAGATTTGGCAGATGCAATACAATATTGGAAAATGTGAGGTTATGCACTTTGGCAGGAAAAATCAGAGAGCAAGTTATTATCTTAATGGCGAGAAACTGGAAAGTACTGCAGTACAAAGGGATCTGGGGGTCCTAGTGCAAGAAAATCAAAAAGTTAGTATGCAGGTGCAGCAGGTGATCAAGAAGGCCAACGGAATGTTGGCTTTTATTGCTAGGGGGATAGATTATAAAAACAGGGAGGTATTGCTGCAGTTATATAAGGTATTGGTGAGACCGCATCTGGAATACTGCATACAGTTTTGGTGTCCATACTTAAGAAAAGACATACTTGCTCTCGAGGCAGTACAAAGAAGGTTCACTCGGTTAATCCCCGGGATGAGGGGATGGACATACGAGGAGAGGTTGAGTAGATTGGGACTCTACTCATTGGAGTTCAGAAGAATGAAAGGCGATCTTATTGAAACATATAAGATTGTAAAGGGGCTTGATCGGGTGGATGCGGTAAGGATGTTCCCAAGAATGGGTGTAACTAGAACTAGGGGGCATAATCTTAGAATAAGGGGCTGCTCTTTCAAAACTGAGATGAGGAGAAACTTCTTCACTCAGAGGGTAGTAGGTCTGTGGAATTTGCTGCCCCAGGAAGCTGTGGAAGCTACATCATTAAATAAATTTAAAACAGAAATAGACAGTTTCCTAGAAGTAAAGGGAATTAGGGGTTACGGGGAGCGGGCAGGAAATTGGACATGAGGCTGAGTTCGGATCGGTCAAGGCCCCGTGGGTGGCGGAGCGGGCCCAGGGGCTGAGCGGCCGGGTCCTGCTCCTACTTCTTGTGTTCTTTAGATTTGAGGTTAGGATCAGATCAGCCATGATCTTATTGAATGGCGGAGCAGGCTCGAGGGGCCGATTGGCCTACTCCTGCTCCTATTTCTTATGTTCTTATGTTCTTAAAAGTATGAGGTGATACATTTTGGTAGGAAGAATGAGGAGAGACAACACAGACTAAATGGTACAAATTTAAAGGAGATGCAAGAAGAGAGAGATCTGGGGGTGTTTGTGCACAAATCTTTGAAGGGGGCAGAACAGGTTAACAAAGCAGTTAATAAAGCATATGGGATCCTGAGCTTTATAAACAGAGTTAACGGGCTGGATTTTACCAGCCCTGAGGAGGCGGGTTTGGAGGCGGCTCAGTTGCTAAAATTGGAAATAATAGCTTCAGCCCCCAGCCCGCCCCATCCCGCCCCCAGCCCGCCTCCATCCCGCCCCCAGCCTGCCCCCAGCCCGCCCCCAACCCGCCTCCATCCCGCCGCCAACCCGCCTCCATCCCGCCCCCAACCCGCCTCCATCCCGCCCCCAACCCGCCTCCATCCCGCCCCCAACCCGCCTCCATCCCGCCCCCAACCCGCCTCCATCCCGCCCCCAACCCGTCTCCATCCCGCCCACAACCCGCCCCCAACCCGCCTCCATCCCGCCCCCAACCCGCCTCCATCCCGCCCCCAACCCGCCTCCATCCCGCCTCCATCCCGCCCCCAACCCGCCTCCATCCCACCCCCAACCCACCTCCATCCCGCCACCAACCCGCCTCAATCCCGCCTCCATCCCGCCCCCAACCCGTCTCCATCCCGCCCCCAACCCGCCTCCATCCCGCCCCAACCCGCCTCCATCCCGCCCCCAACCCGTCTCCATCCCGCCCCCAACCCGCCCCCAACCCGTCTCCATCCCGCCCCCAACCCGCCTCCATCCCGCCCCCAACCCGCCTCCATCCCGCCCCAACCCGCCTCCAACCCGCCCCCAACCCGCCTCCATCCCGCCCCCAACCCGCCCCCAGCCAGCCCCCAACCCGCCCCAAGCCCGCCCCCAACCCGCCCCAACCCGCCTCCATCCCGCCCCAACCCGCCTCCAACCCGCCCCCAACCCGCCTCCATCCCGCCCCCAACCCGCCTCCATCCCGCCCCCAACCCGCCCCCAACCCGCCCCAACCCGCCTCCATCCCGCCCCCAACCCGCCTCCATCCCGCCCCCAACCCGCCTCCATCCCGCCCCCAACCCGCCCCCAACCGGCCTCCATCCCGCCCCCAACCCGCTCCCATCCCGCCCCCAACCCGCCTCCATCCCGCCCCCAACCCGCCCCCATCCCGCCCCCAACCCGCCCCCAGCCCGCCCCCAACCCGCCTCCATCCCGCCCCCAACCCGCCCCCAACCCGCCCCCATCGCGCCTCCAACCCGCCTCCATCCCGCCCCCAACCCGCCTCCATCCCGCCCCCAACCCGCCTCCATCCCGCCCCCAACCCGCCCCCAGCCCGCCCCCAACCCGCCTCAACCCGCCCCCAACCCGCCTCCATCCCGCCTCCAACCCGCCTCCATCCCGCCCCCAACCCGCCTCCATCCCGCCCCCAGCCCGCCTCCATCCCGCCCCCAACCCGCCCCATCCCGCCCCCAACCCGCCTCCATCCCGCCCCCAACCCGCCTCCATCCCGCCCCCAACCCGCCTCCATCCCGCCCCCATCCCGCCTCCATCCCGCCCCCAACCCGCCTCCATCCCGCCCCCAACCCGCCTCCATCCCGCCCCCAACCCGCCTCCATCCCGCCCCCAACCCGCCTCCATCCCGCCCCCAACCCGCCTCCATCCCGCCCCCAACCCGCCTCCATCCCGCCTCCATCCCGCCCTCAACCCGCCTCCATCCCGCCCCCAACCCGCCTCCATCCCGCCCCCAACCCGCCTCCATCCCGCCCCCAACCCGCCTCCATCCCGCCCTCAACCCGCCTCCATCCCGCCCCCAACCCGCCTCCATCCCGCCTCCAACCCGCCCCCACGCGATTTTACTGAGTGTCTGTTCAGCTTCTCCCAAACTGACCCAACTCCAACCGGTGGGACAGGTAGTTAAAGCAGTTAACAGCCTGTTAACTGCCTTGATAATCCTATTTTGACAGAGGTTTCCCATTTTCATGCCTCTGGCTCCTGTTTCCCATCTTGTCAGAAACAGTCCAGCTGCAAGGAGACGAGTTGGTGGAGGACATGATCTGTAGTCATTATTGGTGCAGAACTTTAAAAGCGCTCCTGTAACATGGCTGGCATTCAAATGCAACAACTTTGTTGTTGGAGGTTTGGGATAAGATTTTGAAAATCTACTGACCTTGTGACTGGTCAATCTGCTGTTTGAACTGATTGGAATAATTTCAGGCCACTTTGAGTGTGCGCTAGCAAGCTTCTTGCCTCAACTGAAATCTATAACAATGGGATGGAAACCATTTACATCCTCTCATCCTGGTCGTCAGATTCAAAGGAAGAGCAGTGCGGCTTAGTGCTGCCGGATGAACAAGTCACTCAGCACACAGCCTCCTTGGAGGAAGATGAAGAGGACGAGGAAGAGGACAAGGAGGAGGACGGGGAGTGGCACCTTGCGGGTCTGCATGTGGCCAATCCAGCAGCAGGCGACCACATTGCTGACCGTCAGGCAAGGGATGCACTCATCCATACCAGATTCGCGTAAGCTTACGCTTCAACCACAGGTGGCTGGCACATGGAGATGAATATAAGTCCGTCATTCTCAAAACCCCAGGCATCATCTGTCCAATAAACGGTGGTTTGCGCTCAGTGTCACCACCAACATTCCACATGGAAATCACCCTGAGCCCTCACTCTTGAACTTCCATTTCCCAGAACACAGAGGCCACACTTTAGGTGATCTCAGCAGATCATTAAACCTTTTTCCACACTGAACCCATGTGCGTATGCACACAGACCTCAAGCTCACCTCCTCAGCAATTTGAAGCCAAGCTGCCTTGGTTTGCTGAGGAGGCCTCCTCCTTCCGTTTCCAGGGAAGAGGAGCTACTGACATCCTCTAACTCCCTCAACAAGAGCATGGGGAGAGCCCCCATTGAACCTGGGTGCAGCCTTAGTTATTGGGGTTGCCGTTCCTGCAGCAGCCAGCACCTTTAAGAGAAAAAAGCATTAATATTACTAAGCCAATGATTGGATCAAATCTGGCATCTTATTCATTTCATAGTCAGATAATAAATTGATACATTAAAAAATCATAAAAATGTTTCTGGAATAATATGACCAGCAATTTCATTCATTAAATTTTGTTCAGAACAGACGCTGTCAACTCCCCTTTCTATATAATACAGCACCAATCCATCCCATTGACATTTTTCCCAAAGGGGACGTGGCCCCTTTAAATTTTCATTCAAACAACGTGTCATCAGACGCGAGAAACTGACAGCCTCCAAGCGATTGCCTGGAGGGACCCGCACGTCGGCCGTAACGAGGCCAATCAACCAAAAATAGTAACTGATGGGAGGCGGCAGCCGGGAACGGGTTGGAAAGCCGCCGAGCAGTGGACCCACCCTCAACCCGCCTCCATTAGTAAAATCGGGGCCATAGAGTACAAAAGCCAGGAAGTTATGCTAAACCGATATAACACACTAGTTTGGCCCAGCTGGAGTATTGTGTCCAATTCTGAGCACCACATTTTAGGAAGGATGTGAAGGCTTTGGAGAGGCTACAGAAGAGATTTGCTAGAATGGTACCAGGGATGAGGGATTACAGTTATGTGGATAGACTGAAGAAGCTGGGGTTGTTCTCCTTAGAGAAGAGAAGGCTAAGAGGAGATTTGATGGAGGTGTTTAAAATCATGACGGGTTTAGGTAGAGTAAACAAAGAGAAACTGTTTCCAATGGCTGAAGGGTCGATAACCAGAGGGCACTGATTTAAGGTGATTGGCAAAAGAACCAGAGGCGACATGAGGGAAAACTTTTTTACGCAACGAGTGGTTAAGATTTGGAACGCACTGCCTGATAGGGTGGTGGATACAGATTCAATAGTAGCCTTCAAAAGGGAATTGGATAAATACTTGAAGAAGAAAAAAATGCAGGGATATGGGGTAGTGGGGCTAACGGTATTGTTCTTCGATAGAGCCGGCCAGACTCGATGGGCCGAATGGCCTATTTCTGTATTGTATTATTCTATGATTCAATGATTCTCCCAGTGTCCTGTTTACCATTTCTCCCTCAACCAACAACCCCAAAACAGGTCAGCTTGTTTGCTGTTTGCAGGATCTTGCTGTGTGTAAATCGACTGTCACATTTGCCTACAAAACAAGTGACTACACTTCAAGGAATTCTTTGTCTGAGAAGCATTTTGATACATGCTGTGGACATAAAAAGGCACACTGTAAATGCAAGATATTTCTCTCTTTTCAGTTCCAACTTGTCTCTCAAAGCTCACAGCATTTCTGCCCTTTTCGAAATCTGACATTATTGAACTGATTCATCCCGAACAAGCCAATGAAAGACACAACTGGAAAAATCTCAAAATGTTTATTCAATTACTTTGCTGAAAAGTCTGCATTTAAGTTTCAGATTCAGAGATTCTCCTTTGAATGCTGTTCAGAGCAGCTTTCCGCCGAAATACTTGAGCTTAGTTTTCAATCCTTTCTCTTAAAAAGAATTAATTCGCTCCCTCGTTTTAATTTTTGGCAGTTTTTAAAACTGTCCATGCTAGTAGCCTGCATCCAGACGATCACGGATTAAAGTCCAAGGGCTCCCTGCCACTGAAACCTATCTGCCATAGTTAGGAAGCAAGTTTAATTACTTCTCAGTTGGATTGCTAATTGCATTGTCTCACCATGGCGAGATGCTCCATCGTAGCAGGGCTGGCTTCAGGCAATATTTTTCAAACTTTTCGAAACGTGGGACTTCCTAGAAATGTTGACACACTGCAGTGATACCCTTGTCCTAATGTCACTTACCCAAGCAGTACTATAACAGCTGAGACAATAGCAAAATACTGCAGATGCTGGAAATCTGAAATAACAACAGAAAATGCTGGAAATACTCAGCAGGCCAGGCAGCATCTGTGGAGAGAGAAACAGAGTTAACGTTTCAGGTCTGGGACCCTTCATCAGAACTGGAAAAAGCTGGAGATGTAACAGATATTAAGCAGGTGCAGAGACAGGGGGCGTGGGGGTGGGGGGGGGGGGAGGGGGAGGAAGGAATTGAAGGAATATACTGTGCTTATGTAAGAGGCAGGAAAGATAAAATGTTGCAAATGGGAATGGCAAAATCATACAGCATGAAAAATGGGGGCAGGGGTTATAGTTTGAAATTGTTGAACTCACTGTTGAGTCCAGAAGGCTGTAAAGTGCCTAATCGAAAGATGAGGTGCTGTTCCTCGCGCTTATGTTGAGCTTCATTGGAACAATGTAATAGGCCGAGGATGGAGAGATCAGAGTGGGAGTGAAGCAGAGAATTAAAGTGACAGGCGACCGGAAGCTCAGGGTCACCCTTACGGACCGAACGGAGGTGTTCCGCAAAGTGGTCGCCCAATGTAGAGGAGACCGCATCGTGAGCAGCGAAGACAGTATATTAAATTGCAAGAAGTACAAGTAAATCGCTGTTTCACCTGGAAGGGGTGTTTGGGGCCCTAGACAGTGGGAAGGGAGGAGGTAAAAGGGCATGTGTTGCATCTCCTGCGCTTGCACGGGAAGGTGCCAGGCGAAGGGGGAGGGCTGGTAGGGGTGATTGAGGAGTGGACCAGGGTGTCGTGGAGGGAGTGGTCCCTTCGGAATGCTGAAAGGGGAGGTGAGGGGAAGATGCGTTTGGTGGTGGGATCACGTTGGAGGTGGCGGAGGATGATCCGTTGAATGTGGAGGCTGGTGGGGTGAAAGTTGAGGACAAGGGGAACCCTATTGTGGTTCTGGGAGGGAGGGGAAGGGGTGAGAGCAGAAGTGCAGGAAATGGAACGGACACGGTCAAGGGCCGTGTCAACCACAGTAGAGGGGAATCCTCGGTTGAGGAAAAGGAAGACAAGTCGGAAGCACTGGTATGGAAGGTGGCATCGTCAGAACAGACGCGGCGGAGACGGAGAAACTGGGAGAATGGAATAGAGTCCTTACAGGAAGTGGGGTGGGAGGAAGTGTAGTCCAGGTAGCTGTGGGAGTCAGTGGGCTTGTAATGGATGTTTGTCGATAGCCAATCGCCAGAAATGGAGACGGAGAAGTCAAGGAAGGGAAGAGAAGAGTCGGAGATGGACCATGTGAAGGTGAGGGAAGGGTGGAAATTGGAAGTAAATAGCTGAGTTCTGTTTTTAATATCGGCAATGGAAACAATATGGAATATGACAGAAAAATGACAAATAAAGAATTCTTGAAGCATTTTGACACTCCAGTGGTGAAGCTCACTCTGCACAATGCATCAATCCATCGGCAATTACTGATAACTAATTATACTCTTAGACCACCTTCTAAGTATTCTGCAGCTGCTTTGCCCCAAACTTTCAAAATAACCTCAAGTTTCAAGAGAAATTTCCTTTGTACAGAAAACATCATCCAAATCCCGGAATGATTTTTAAATAGGCTATGGGGCTATTCTGCGGAATAAACAAAAACTAAAGCTCAAGAGGCTTGGTGTCTGAAATCTCACAGTCTGTCAGTTATACCAAACCGCCTCTGAGCCCACAGATGTTTCCAAAACTTGGTTGACAGATTAGGACAGTGCGTCTGCATATACATAAATACTTTGAAAGGAAATCCCAAGTGTTATAGTCTCTTTCCTCAGTGATCACATCATCATAACAGCCCAGACCCAAGGGCTTTACCAAACAAATATAAGCCTAAAAATGACTGTGATATTAGCGTATGACTGCAGAACACATTGCATTGGAACATAGTAACAGGAGTAGGCCACTCAGCCCCATTGAGCCTACTCCGCCATTCAATTTGATTATGGCTGATCTGTACCTCAATTCCTTTACTCCATATACCTTGATAACCTTAACATGTGCTGGAGAGCCCAGTTCAGGGGGGAGTGGGAAATAGTTGCCTCAGGCGAGGCCGCAGTGAGACGGAGCCAGTTTCCCTTCCGGGTAAATTAAGAATCTTTTGCTGAAATTTGAAAAACAACACAGCAGAAGGAATATAATCAATCACCCCACAATCAATTACACTCTCGGGGTGGGGGGATTTAAATTTTAAATATGCCCACTGTAGCAAGACTTACAGGAAATATTCAGCAATGATCCTTCACACTGGTTCCTTCCAGCTCTTAAAGGGGAGATTGCATCATTGTGCAGATGCTCATTTTCATCATTGCTGGCTTTGAGGCAACCTGCGAGCAAGTGAATCCCCTGATGGCTGTTCCCACTCCCAGGGAGGGAGCTTGTCGGTTCACAGATGTGGCATTGGAGGCATTGGTGGCTGGAGTGGAGCGAAGGAGGGCAGTGCTGATCCCGGCCACTGGAAGAAGGCCATCGCCTCAGGTCTTCAGGGCAATGTGGAGGGAAGTGGCCCAGGAGGTCTCGGCCAGTAGTGTGGTGGAACGCAGCCTGACACAGTGCCGCAAGAAATTCAACGACCTCAGTCGAGTGGTCAAGGTGAGTACGTGCTTCAACAGCTCCTACATACCAGCATCTGAACCTCAATCTGTGCACACTGCGCCAAGAACCACACCGCCACCACTCACCCACCAAACATCTTCACCTACTCAAACTCACATCCACATCTCACGCCTTGCCTACAATCACAGCTATTCAACTATGGCAGGCATATCTCCCAAACACACAGCTGGCCTCTGACTCAAACACATTTGTTTCTCTTGCAGGCCAAGATGGCCCACAACAGGAGGGAGCAGCAGAGAACAGGCGGGGGTGATGCGCAGCTCCAGCAGCTCTCAGACCTTGAGGAGCGAGTGCTGCGACTCATTGGGCAGCAGGTGGTGGGCGCCGTGGAGGCAAAAACGGTCTCTCCAGCCCCTCTCCCTCTCGTATCCCACTTTCCCCTCACACCACAAACCTTTCTCACTTTCCACCTCCTGAGAATGTCTGCATTCCTTGCTTCCTTCCTGCCCCCCTGCCCTCACCTTAACGCGAGTGTTGTGCCTTTATGCTTTCAGATAATCAGCAACCAGATGACCAGCCGATCCCTGAGCCCCCCACTGAGAGTGAGGAAGGAGAAGAGGAGAAGGAGCAAAGCACCGCATCACTGCATGTCTCACCCGCAGGCACCACCTCAGATACTGGCACTACGCGATCTTTAGAGGCAAGTTTAGTAGAAGGGTCTGCACTGGGTGAGGCACCGGGGACGAGTGGCCTGCAGCAAGGCCAGAGGGAAAGGGTAGCTCAGGGGCCAGCTCTCCGGAGGGCGAGTTCGCGCGCGTGTTCTGCTGCACAGGACTCAGATGAGGACCTCAATGGGGAGGCGTTCACAAGAAGGGTGATGGACATGCACACCGAGATGATCGGTGCAATGGCAAGGGTGCCCGAGAGCCTCTTGGCAATGGTAAGGAGCATGGAGGAGTCCACCTCCAACATTGCACAGAGCTCTGCGCACACCATGGAGCCCATCATTTCCACTGTGCAGAGGATAGTGGATTCCCAGAGAGACCGTGCAGATCCAGACCTCATGATGCGTGTCATGGGTGATGTGGCAGCATCCATTGCAGCACAGGCAGAATCGACGCAATGTGTTAGTGCTGTAATGCAGTCAATGGGTGCTGCCATCGAGTCTCAGACTGCTCTCATGCATTCTCAGTTTGATGCCACGAAAGCTCTGACTGCTGCCATTGTCGCTGGGTCCACCACCGTCCACCAGGGATCTCACGGTGTCGCAGCAGCCCAGCAATCTGTGCTCCAACAGATTGGCGAGGATGCTGAGGTGCTGCCCTGGGGGAGTGGGAGTGGGTCAGTGGAGCAGGAACCTGCTGTCCCCTCTCAGGATGACAGCATTCCCGATCTCACCACTGCCACTCCGCCATTGCACTTGTCGCTGCCTGTCATCCAGCCATCCCAGACTGCTGCCACCCATGCTGAGGTGGGTCAGTCTACAGCCGGGCCTTCCAGGCCCAGAGCTGGTCGAGGGCATCCTGCAAGGCCATCTGAAGTCTCTGGCACCGACACTCAGCAGCCTTCCACCAGCCCTGCTGCAGCCACTGGGGAGACACTACGTAGGAGCACTAGATTAGGAAAGGGGACTGTAAAGAGGGGAGGCAAGGGTTTGCACAAGGGTGATTAGTCAATATTAGTGTTGTATATGTGTGGTTAATGGTTTTTGATAAATTTATTACTGGACTGTTGCAGATTTGGTGCTGTGTCTCAGTTCAGCTCTGGGGTGTGGTGTGGAATCACAAAGTGATGGAATGATGGCGACGGGCTCAGCAACCGGAACGAGGACTCGAAGTCACTGGAAACCAAGTCTGATGAGGCGGTCACGGACTGACCTTGCAGAGCACCGATTGAGTGGCTGCCTCCTCCGTCGCTGCTGTTCGTCCTCCTGTTCCTCCTGCTCCTCTTCTTCCTACTCCTCCTCCTGAGGTGGTGCGGCTAAGCCTGGTGGCAGTGGCTGCGCCCTCATGATGGCGAAGTTGTGCAGCATGCAGCAGACGACGATGAAATGGGACACCCGCTCAGCCGAGTATGGGATGATATCCAATTTCATCCCCAGTAATCTTTATGTGCTAGAACACTTGTTAAAATGAAAAACGCGCAAATCTGTCAAAAGGCCTCTTTGCCGATGTGAAACTAACAACGCAGCATTGTTGGCCGACGAAAGCTACACCGGAAGTGGACGCCTTTAAATAGCGCTCCTCCGGGGGACATCTGACTGAAAGCCGCCTCCTCTACCTGTCGATGTTAACGGCAGGCGCACAAGCAGGGGGGGGGCGAGAGGGAAATTTTCATCCGGGGCGCTGCGCACGGCAATGACGTCATGATCTCCGGCCGCAGGAGATCGAGGCGCAATGTCTTACTACCGCCGCAAAACTCCTGCCGAGTTTAGCGGGAGGCGTTGATATCACCGCGCCCAGTTGCAAACCCATTTGCGCCCCGTTAGCGCCCCCAGAGGCGCTAACGGGAGGCGCAAAGGAGCCAAATTTCTAGCCCAATATTCTGGTGTTTTCTTGTCATTAACATGTCATTGAAACAGGCTCACCCACAGAGTGCAGTCCGAGAACACTTCCACTTACTTTCCGTCATGCACTCCTGTCACATTTTCCCCATCACATTTTGTTAATAGCATCGCTACTGCTTCAAATGTTAAAGGCACAGAAATTCCGATCGCAGGCCTCCCGCGGGCGGAGGGCTGCGATCCAGAAAGATCTGCGCCTGGACCGGAGGGCTCCCGGGACGCGCACAATTCCGATGCTGGGCCTCTCCAAACTGCCGGTGCGCAGGGCCCACGTATCCCAGGGGCGCAGGCAGTTCGCAGCGTCCCTGGGATCACGTGGGCCATGGGGAGCCAATCAAAGAAGGGAATCTCCCTTCATACATTTGACAGGAAGACCTGTCAAATATATGACTGGAGACCACCCCCAAAACATAGGAAAACATTAAATAAATTTAAAAAAAAATCACATTTTTAAAATGACTTTAAATTAAAATAAATTAAGTATTTTAAACAAAAATTTTATTTTTTGAAAAAAATAATAAAGTTTTTAACGGGGCTAAAAATAAACTTACCTTTCTTTAAAATATTTTTAAATCTAAATCAGTGGAAATTTTTTTTTTACTTTTTTCAACTCTTATCCTGGTAAAAGCAGGCCTTACGCCTTTTACCAGGCGCAAGAATTGTAAGTGTTTTCTGCGGGCGGAGGGTCTCCAAAAAACGGAACTCTCCACCCGCAGAGGCCCTGCTCCCGGGCAGGCGGAGGATCTGTCAAGAGCTTTCTTGACAGATCGGAAATGCCGGTTTCCAGCGCATGCGCAGTGCATGCCTAAAACCAGCATTTCTGTTGGCCCGACAGGTGAGTACACAGCGCGTACACACCCGTGGGGAACGGAATTTCGGTCCCATTCATACTCCTATTGCTTTAAAACAGCATATCTTCCAACTCATTGCTGGTAATATAAAATACTCCTTAAATTTAATTGGAATAGGTTCGCCCTCCAAAAGCACATTGGGAAAATTTTGGCTTTGGGAAATAGTGTAAAACGTTCAATGGAGATTCAGCCACTCGTTACACATCTCTCCCAATTTTCATTGAATGGAAATGAAAATCGGAAGAGATATGTAACAGGCAACTGGATCGATATCACCCATTTTACACTGCTGCCCAAAGTCAGAATTACCCCCCCTTATATTTGAACTGTATCACATATTCACTATATTCCTATTTGTGTTACTATACTCCCAGGCAGAGCTTAAACTGTCTGATAGAACATTCAGGGACACACTTGGATAACCTATTGCTTCGAGGGCTGACAAACAAGGCAAATCACTTGCATTCCACCAGGGTTACCAGAGAAGCTCTCTTTTATCATTTTAAGCACCTCAATTAGATCACCGCTCAACCTTCTAAACTCAAGGGAATACAACCCAACTTTATGCAACCTGTCCTCATAACTTAATCCTTTAAGCTCTGGCATCATTCTGGTCAATCTGCGCAGTACCCTCTCCAAGGACGATATATCCTTCCTGAGTTGCGGTGGCCTCAGGAGGGAGAGGGGTTTCTTTGGAACTAAGAAAAGCATATGCAATTACACCCAGTTACCATGTCACCAGACCAGCATGTTGAAACCTAAGCACACCTACCTGGATATAGCCAAAGAGATCTGGTTTCTCCTCTATAAAGAATGCAGTCATCAAGTTATGGGGGGGTGGGGGGGGGGGGGAGATTTTAACCATAAAAAACAGGTGGGTTTGGAGCATGGGACTAGCTAAATTTTTTAAAATTGGATTCCCGAACTGAATCCGCCTCCAACCTGCCCACTTCTGGTTTTAACTGAGGCGGGACGTGGGGGCGGGTGACCAACCCTCTCCCAGGGGGCGGGATGTCAATTCAGATATTATAATGAGGCTGGAAGCCTCTTTTTTAACCTCTATTTTGTTTTTAACTGCACGTGGATGGGTTTCACACAATTCGTGAAACCCGGCAGTTAAACCTGTGCGTGGACTGCTGGATCCAGGAGGTAAGTGGCTTTATACCTACCTCCTGGATCCAGGGTCCCTGCCGAACCCACTCCCCCTGCGATCGGAGACCCCCTCACAAGGCCTCAGATCACATTCCCAGGCCTCCCCCGCACCCCCAGCGATGACGCTGAGGACCGTCATGATCCTCCGGTGGCCGGCCACGGTCTTCCCTTCACCACCGCCCCCCCCAATCATCCGGCCCTGATCCTCTCTCCTACCCCCAATCCTCTACCCACAACCCCCAATCCATTGAATGGCCCGGCCCGATCCCCGATCCTCTACCCTCCCCCCCTGCACCCCCCTGCCCCGTACCCCCCGGCCGATCCATTTAACGGACTGGCCCCCCACGTGAACCCTCCCTCCCTCCTCTGTGCGGCAGCCAGCCTACCCGCCCGCAGCCAGCCAGCCAGCCTCTCAATCTGGCTGGCTGCGGGCAGGAAACCGAGGCCCCGCACGTAAATCAGGCCCTGCTGTTAAAGTCGGCAGGGCCTGCGGGAAACCCGGCCTCTCGGTTTCCCACCTGCCTCTGAGCCCCCCGCCCCCAACCCGCCTTCCTCCTTAAAATTCCGGCCATGCTGTCTGCTTAAGCCTGACCACTCAACAACTCTCATCACTGCCTCTGCTGTGGCTATGGAGGTAACCCATCATTAAATTTATGGGCCACCGGATCCTTCCCAGTCTCCACCAGGGACGTTTGCCAAATCAGTCACATTTCTGTCTCCCAATGCATCAAAACAAGTGACAGACGCCTTGTTTGCTGAAGGAAAACGATACATTATTGTCCCCACTAAAGAAGACAGCACAACAGGGCATGGTTTTACCAGGTGACAAGTTTCGTAAAAGATGCAGGATGTTGTTGATGGCAGACATGGCCATCTGGGTCCCTAATAACAATCCCATGGTACACATAAATCAGAAAGTCTATTCATGTTTACATGGCCTTGAATAACAAGAACCGAATACTGCAATTGAATGCAAAATATTCTGGTAGCACCCACAATGCCTTAATTTTATGACCGTCCACCATCCCAGCATTATGCGAAGGAAGAAGGAGATTAAATGGATGGCTCTTTGCGGTCCAATTCTACCCTCAGTGTCCTCTCTGATGATTCCATTGAGAAACCCAAGGACCTCCACAGAATGCAGATACAATTAGGCTCATATTGCCACCAGAATTCTCGTGGAACATACCACTGTTTGACTATGCCAATGGTGCATTCCACCAGAATGTACAACCCTGCAAAACTGTCCAATATTACCTAACCTAATACAAAAAGAAAATACTGCAGATGCTGGAAATCTGAAATAAAAACAGAAAATGCTGGAGATACTCAGCAGGTCAGGCAGCATCTGTGAAGAGAGAAACAGAGTCAACGTTTCAGGTCGATGACCTTTCGTCACGAAAGGTCATCGACCTGAAACGTTGACTCTGTTTCTCTCTTCACAGATGCTGCCTGACCTGCTGAGTATCTCCAGCATTTTCTGTTTTTATTACCTAACCTAATGCTCCTTCTAAGTGCGTCCACAGCAAGTGTAGTGACTGAAGAACAATAAGGGCTTTATGTGATGGATGTGGCCTCTTGGTGCTGAGTCATGAGAGGAACCTGCACCCGCTGACAACATTTCCGGTACCTTTTTAGCTGTGTGTTCCTGTCTGCTACCTTGCGCTACCTGAATGCTCACTTCCAGATTTACTTCATCCTTCCCTCCTTAGTTTTCTCGGAGTCCTGCAGTCACCGTTCTTTCCTACCTCACAGGCTTACACCAAGTGCTCCACGCTTCCATTCTTCCCTCTCACTAAGTGCTCCACCTCACATTCACTCCTCCTGCCTGCCACTTCCTAATACTGCAACCGATGGTCTCCAGCACACAAACTCTCCCTCCCATTCCCTCATGCTGTGAACACAAGTCTCCAGCCTGAAAACTCTCCCTCCCTAATGCTATGACTGTAACGCAACTGGAGATTCCCAGGTTGCCAATAAATTACTTAGAGAATTATTTTAAAATATAGGCAAATAACGGATGCTTTGTTAAAATCATTTGCTTTGAAGGTTTATATTAATTTATGCTGCTCTCTGCTGTTAATACGTCCTGCTGAAGATGCATTGAAAGTTTGAAAGTCAGCCAGGATTCTTCCATTACAGCTTCAACTTTCGAAATAAATTAGTGGAAAGGTTCACATAAAAAGATCAGCAAATTAAATTTGGCAATTAAATACAATGAGTAGATTTAGGATTTTTAATTTTTTTTAAACAGAGTTTTGACACACTATAATTTTTCTTTGTTCAAATATATGCTTTTTTATAACAATCTTATATTCGGCCCCCTGAACATGGCCCTTTGATTTATTGGGTTTTCCATCAATTCCCACAGAGACAAGAACTTCAGGCTTCACTGGATGGCAAGCTCATTCTAGCTCTTCCATCCAGACAAAGACTCAATGTCCCCCATCATAGGCGCCAACTATTTCTTAAATAACTTCAAAGTGTTTGCCTCCACTACCATACCCACAAGTTCATTCTATGTGTTGCTCACTCTTTGTCTGAAGGGAATTGTCCTGATTTCAGTACTAAATTTGCCTTTTGCCAGTTTTAACACGAGTCCCTTTATGCAAATGCCGCTGCTTTAAGTAATATTCTGAACTTACCTTTTCTGGGACATTTACTATTTTATAGAACTCTGTGGGATCTCTTTAGTAATCTCCTTTCAAAGCTGCTAAGCCTAGGTTCCTACGCTCTTTACTGAGAACTTACGATGCAAGCATCAGCCTCACCGCTATTCTCCGGAACATCTCGAGAACGTGAATGTTTCTCTTGTGTATTGATGGTCAACAGTGGTCACTGTACTCAGGGTACGGCCTGACCAGAGCATTATTAACACAAAAGCAAAATACTGCAGATGCTGGAAATCAGAGCAGTATAAAGTTTTATTATGAATCTTTCCACCTTGTAATCTATTGATTTGGTCGTCCAGTATTCTATTTCCTTTCTTGACTGCACTGGAACATAAGAAGGAACAGAGGAACAGGAGTAGGCCGCTCGAGCCTGTTCCACCATTAGATCATGGCTGATCTGTGTCTTAACTCCATTTACCCATCTTGGTTCCATATCCCTTAATGCACTTACCGAACAAAAATCTAAGAATCTCAGTTTTGACATTTTCAAGTGACCAACAGCTTTTTGGGGGAAGAGAGTTCCAGATTTCCACTATCCTTTGTGTGAAAAGGTGTTTCCTGACATCACCCCTGAACGGCCTAGCTCTGATTTTAAGGTTCCGCCCCCTTGTTCTGGACTCCCCCCACCAGAGGAAATAGTTTCTCCCTATCTACCCTATCACATCTGACTAGACACGTTTGAGCACCACATTTATTAATACCCCCATAGCTCTTTTAGTTTCACCCTTAACTATTCAGCACCATTCATGAGGCACTTTCCTTCCGATATGTCGTACCTTACATTTCTCTATATTTATTTAATCTGCCAATGGTAGATTTTATTGTAATTCACTTTGTAGGTCTTTGGCTGCCTCTTAATCCTCAGACACTTCCCCCTCCACACAGGTTTTCATTTTATTTATGAATCCAGGCTACTGTAAATGAGGAAATAACAGGAAATCCCAGCACTGATCTCTGAGGTACTACACTAAGTACAACTCACCTGACCTCACTGCTTCCTACACTTCAGCAAATTACTGATCCATTCCCAGGTTTTATCTGAAATACCCACAACTTTAAGCTTAAGTAGTGGAGTTTTCATGCAGAAATTTATTGACAGTTTTTCATAGTCTATTAGAGATGTCGATATCTCAAAACAGTTAATGAGGTTGGTCAGGCAGCACCTCCACCTTCTGCAGCCATGTTGTCTGCTGTATACTAGGTTCCTATGATACAAAGTGGGTAATTTTAGCTTTGGTCGATGGTGTAAAATGGGCGCTATCAAATTGCCTTTACATTGACATCAATGAAAGGGAAATTTGAGCAGAGTGTATAATAGGTTGCCAACTCGATATCGTCCATTTACATTCTTATATTTTTGGACTCTAAGGGAATCAAGGGATATGGGGATCAGGCGGGAAAGTGGAGTTGAGGTCGAAGATCAGCCCTGATCTTATTGAATGGTGCAGCAGGCTCGAGGGGCCGTAGGGCCTACTTCTGCTCTTATTTCTTATTTTCTTAAAGATTACCCCCCAAATAATCATCACGTTTACTCCGGAGAATCATCCCATTACTTCACCTGGTATTAACCATGGTCAAAAGCAAAATACTGCGAATGCTGGAAATCTGAAATAAAAACAGAAAATGCTGGAAATACTCAGCAGGTCAGGCAGCATCTGTGGAGAGGGAAACAGAGTTAACGTTTCAGATCGATGACCCTTCGTCAATTGACTAGCCTGCAGAGTGTAGAGAGGAAAATGTCTGTCACAGTCACACTCACCGCCGCCCTCCACCCCCACTCCCACAACCACTGTCCACCCCCCATCCTCTTCCATGCAGTTGGAATATTCACAAGCAATTTCATATTACAAAATACTTGAAAAGCAAGCAAAAACCTTAGAAGTATAAAATCATAGAAATTTACGGCACAGAAGGAGGCCATTCACCTGTGCCGGCTGCAAAAGAGCTATCCAGCCTAATTACACTTTCCAACTCTTGGTCCATAGCCCTGTCGATTACAGCACTTCAAGTGCGTATCCAAGTACTATTAAATGCTTTTTAAATGGCAGGAGGATTGAAGGGCCAGTCTGTTTTGGGATTCATATTAAGTCAAAGCATTGAGTACGCAGCTATTGGACTTATATATATATTTCTGTCTGAGACTCATGAAATATGACTAGCATAACTAGATATTAAAGAAGAATTTAAGAAATTCGCCAGAACAATAAACAAGATCTGTGCCAAAAATGTCCTTATGCTTTAAATAGTTGGTGCAATATGTTCAAATGAACTGGTGTTTATTTTTTCAATTTAATATCTACAATACCTTAGTGTGATATTGTGAAGTACTGCAGGAATGTCTTGGAGCCAGCAGATTGTCACAGCACCCAGCTGCCATTTGTGACAAAATCTGCTATAAATCACAAGAAATTCCAAGCAGATTGCTTCTATTTATGGACTGCTTTTTAACAAGATCAATGAGATGCTGTCAAAAAGTAATACAAGGCTATGAGAAGCCCCTATGAATGGAATGGTTTACACCTCTGTATTTGGTTTTTGTTTCAGTCATTATAATTAAAAATCTCTCTTAAAGAGACACTGGGCCAAATATCCTTGACCCTTCCCAGTGTGACAGAGTGCACAGGCCATAAATTAGGCTGAGGCCTGGATAGGCCGGGTCCTGGCCTAACGTCCAAGTAACCGCTTGGCCTTTTTGGGATTGAAATCTCTACCCTCCCCAAATAGGTCATCAATGCAGGAGAGGGCGGAGCTAGAGGTTGGAACTCCCAAAATGCCAATGTCTCTGGCCTCTGAAAGGCATCAGCAGCTGGTAAGCCCAGAAACATGAAGCACAGCTTCAGGAATGACAGCTGTAGTGTCCACCTTGGGGATTCAGGCCTACGACAGGGCCTGAATCTCCAAGGATTCATTAAAATGCTTGTTTATTTCTGCCCCTTTACAAAGGAGTGTCAATGGGCACGGTGAGATTTGTTTCTCAGAGCGGCTTTCCCATTCTTGGGATGTGGGCGTCGCTGGCAGGGACGGCATTTATTGCCCATCCCCAGTTGCCCTTGAGAAGGTGGGGGTGGGCCTTCTTCGTGAATCGCTTCAGTCTGTGTGGTGAAGGTCCTCCCACAGACAGGGACTTCCAGGATTGTGACCCAGCGACAATGAAGGGGCTTTGGTGGGGGTGCCCCCAAGCCTTGAGAAAGGCCTGAGTTTGGAAATTCTGACTCACCTGGGGCTCGACAGAAACAGTACTGCTCCTATCTAGTGCTTGGGTGGGGAGGCCCAGGAAAATTGGCCCTTTTGTGGTTACCTGCCTTTCAGATGCTAACTGATCTGCGTAGTTCTAGCATTTTATGTTTTTATTTCAAATTCCTAATATTTGCAATTTTCGCTACTTCTTTCCTTGGTTAGGGTCGGACGCAAAATTCTATTATCCAGCTTCCTTGACTTTTTTAAAGAAGTGACATTCCAAAGGGACTATGGAAAACCTTATAGCTTGGTGTATCTAGAAGCACTTAATGAAGTTCTGAATGAAAGGAACAAGATGCCTAAAGCAACAAGAATTGAAGGTAAAGCTTTGAAGTGGATAAGAAATTAACTGAAGTGTAGGAAGTAGGGCATATTTGTAAGCGAAGTGAAGCACTGCTGTGTGTCAGGAATCAATGTTTCTAAAGTTGCCTTTGTACTGGTATTTTTGCACAGATGTAAAGTAGTTTTGGATGCACATCAAGGAGAAAGTGGCAGATATGGTTGTGTACCTCAGAAGACTGCCAAGCTCCAGGAGACTGTCGCACATCAGTTTGATTTCCCAAAGCATGCAGTATAAATCCTGTCTAATTTGCATTAGTAACCTAAATTTAGAAATTCAATGGAATCTGGTCAAATTTGTAGGTGATACCCAATGCTATGATAGGGGCAGTGGCAATCTGGGAAAAACTAAAGAATCTCTGCATCTTTAGCCTTGAAAGGAAGCAACTTAGAGAAGACCTCAAAGAGGTATAGAAGAAAATAAACAGTGGGCCATATTTGCTGTGGCTGGGCATCTAATGGCATCTGCCGTTAGTTAGACCTGCCCTTGCACATTTCGGTTTTCTAAATTTTTGTGTGGCAAGTTGCTGAAAGTGCGAGCTGATAACGGCGCATCAAGGGGAAACCGGGCATCGGGGACCTGAGTGAACAGGGCAAGCAACTGTGTATCTCCGTAACCAATCAGATTGAAGGATTGTTACATTAGCAGCACAAGGACTGAGAAGGAAGTGTAAGTTAGAATGAATGAATTCAATGTTAAACCAGGGTCAGAAAGAGAAATAGAGGGAAAATAGGATTGGATTAAGAGAGATAGAGAGAGAAAAAAGGGACAGAAAGGAAAAGTGAAAAATGTCAAATTTTAAATCTCCAATAACAATCAAAACCTGAACAGAATGAGACTCCACACATGTAATAGTTCATTTTCAGTGCCAGAGAGGTTGACGAAAGGTCATCGACCTGAAACGTTAACTCTGTTTCTCTCTCCACGGATGCTGCCTGACCTGCTGAGTATTTCCAGCATTTTCTGTTTTTACTTCAGATTTCCAGCATCCGCAGTATTTTGCTTCTGTATGGGTATTAATACTCCCTGACAGATTTTCCTTGCCGTGGTCCGCCCATGCAATGTTTAAAGACAAGGCAGTAAAGATAAAAATCTAACTCCTGAAATGAAACCATGACATTAGAATCAGTGGGCACAGGTTCAATTTGGTGAAAGGCAAATGTAGAACTATTGTCAGGAAGTTCTTTTACACACAGGGCACAATCGATATAAAATATAAGGTAAACTTTCCACTCAGTGACGCCACATTGACTTACATATAACAACAGACTTTGAACATGTGCACAAATGACTTACCAGGTGCCATGGCAGTTTCACTAGAGTTTAGAAGAATGAGAGGGGATCTCATTGAAACGTATAAAATTCTGACAGGGCTAGACAGACTGGATGCAGGGAGGATGTTTCCCCTGGCTGGGGGGTCAAGAATGAGGGGTCACAGTCTCAGGATATGGGGTAGGATATTTAGGACTGAGATGAGGAGAAATTTCTTCACTCAGAGGGTGGTGAACCAGTGGAATTCTCTACCACAGAAGGCTGTGGAGGCCAAGTCACTGAATATATTTAAGAAGGAGATAGATAGATTTCTAGACACAAAAGGCGTCAAGGGGTATGGGGAGAGAGCGGGAATATGGTATTGAGATAGAGGATCAGCTATGATCATATTGAATGGCGGAGCAGGCTCGAAGGGCCGAATGGTCTACTCCTGCTCCTATTTTTCTATGTTTCTATGTTTCATTCTCAGGGAAATAGTGTCAAAGTTGAACTGCACATGGAATATCTGTGCAATGACTTTCTCTGACATATCAATACTTCTTTTTGGTGGTCTTTGTAGCTAGGTGATGTAGTTTAAACTTTTTGTTGTGTTCCAATTTACATCTTGCAGAAGATGAAATGTCACTGATGCTTTTTTGTCAGTCACAGGTGTTTCTAAGGACTTCAGAATACCAATTTCACCCATCTCATAGTAATGCCCATTCTTAACACACTCAGATAGAAAAAGATCGTTTTCTTTTCCTGTATTTGATAACAAATTCTGAATCTCAACCTCTTTAGATGCTGCCCCAAGTAGCACAGTCTGGCACTGTACATGCTCCTCTCCACATTCATCCCATTGGCTATGCTACCCTCCTCTTGTTGAATTTAGCAATGTATTCAGTCTCATCTGCTGTCATAGGTGATAGGTATGCAGTCCGTTTAGATGACTGAAAACTGCAACATGGCCCAGTTTAATTCAGTTTTGGGCTTCACACTACGGGAAGGCTGTTGAGGCAATAGAGAGGGTACAATACAGATTCATTAGGATGCTGTCTGGGGTAGGAGGAAATACAAATATGAAGAAAGACTTGGAGAATTGGGGCTCTTTTGTTAGAACAGAAAAGATTAAAGGGTGACTTTATGGCAATGTTTAAAATTATGAATGGATGAGACAGAGGAGATAGTATCAAATGTTTCCAGTGATTGAGGGGTCTCGAATGAGGGGACTTAAATATAAGATTAAATACAAGAAATTTAGGACAGACAGCAAGAGAAACTCTTTTACACTGTGAGGCTGTGGAATGCACTACCAGAGTTAGTGATTGAAGCAAAGACCATGGCAATGTTTAAGAATATGTTAGATAGGTGGGTGAAGGAAAGGGGAATAAAGGCATATGAGAACAGGTGGGTACATGGGATTAGGACTATTGCTAGTGAGAAGGATAAACGCCAACACAGACTGGTTGGTGGAATAGCCTGTTTCCGCATTGTAATTTCTATGTAATTCTACGTAATTAATTGGAACTAGCCTACATACACACAAATAATGAGTGTAGCTGGAGTTTTAGGCCGCGATTTTCCGAGTGGAGGTGGGTTGGAGTCGGGTTGGCTGTTCGGCGAATTCCGGTCCCACTGCCGGTTTAATCCGCTCTGAAATAACGATTTTGCTGAAGTGGGTTGATTAAGCCCGTCGTGCGCGCTACCCGGCCCAATCAGTGGGTTCGGGTCTGCTGCTCGCCTCTGCTGACGTCTGTCAGCCAGCTGCATTTAAGGGGTCCATGCTGCAGCCTTGTTGTTGATCAATCCTATTCTGCTGCTTCTCGGTGTGGCACATATCACAATGACTGCTTCAAGACCAAAGGCCTCTCCACGATTCGATGATGACTCCCTCCATGCTCTTGTGGAGGGAGTGAGAGGGCGCAAAGAGGTTCTGTTCCCCTCAAATGGACAGAGGAAGCCTCCTCAGCAAACCAAGGCAGCCTGGTTGCAAATTGCCGAGGAGGTGAGCGCCAGGTCTTTGTGTGGTCGCACCTGGGTTCAGTGCAGGAAAAGGTTCAATGATCTGCTACACACAGCAAAAGTGAGTATAACATCACACGTACCTTCAATCTGCTCCCCATCTCCTCTCATCACCAGCACTCTGCATTGTCAACCTACTCCTGCACATCCCACTTTACCCTTACATCCCTTGCACCCTTAACCATCATTCTCTCTCTTGATGTACAGAATCACTCCACCATTCTACTATGCTGCCCTCACACTCGCTATCACTGTTATGCAATGACAACAACTAACAACGGACAGGGAAGGTCCTTGGTATTGGCACCTCACTCCATCTTTGTCTCCCTCTAAGCATAATAAGAGGGAGAGGGGCAGGACAGGAGGAGGCCCACCTTCGATTGCCCACTTGACCACCGCTGAGGAGGCTGCTCTCGACATCGTCGGAGGTGCTGAGGATCTGGAAGTGGGGGACGGTCAGACGGGCGCAGTAGAGCAAGCTGGTGACAGAATAGATTTGCAACTCTCTCATTTAGATTGCATGAGTGACTGATATGGCATCTGATGTTCATACAGATTGAGTTCTGATCATCTGCACAATTCGATGTGTCTGCTACGTTAATATTACATGTCTAACTCATGCCTTTACTCCCCCACAGGACCATCGACAGCCCCCCTCCCCACTGTTCAGGAGGAAGAGGCGGAAGACTCCTCAGAGGAAGCTGCAACCTCTGAGGGCGCAGTGTCAGCAGAATTGAGCGCACCCAGCACCAGCGCAGAGACGCGCACCTCAGTGGGTCATTCGCAAGATAGATTAGTGTTGTCACCTGGTGTATCACAGCTCACAAGTGAGCATCAGCAGATGGTGGAGACAGGGACAGCAGTGGAGAGTCCTCGTCGGAGGCCACTGGATGCCCCTAGCTCTGCTCAGCTGCATGTGGACCCTGTGCCTCTGGGGCCATCCAGAAAGAGAGCGGTGTTGGAACTTCAGCAACAAGTGCAGGAGTCTCTGACAGGTTTTGCATCCACGGTAACTGCGAGTGTGCAGAGAATGGACGAGTCCATCTCAAACATAAGCAATGCCATGGTGGAGGCAATGGTGCATGAACGTGCCACCATGGAGAGGGTGGCAACCTCCTTGGAGGACATAAGTCGCTAGACTCAATGGAGCATGGTGACTCTTCTAAATAGATGGTCTGCTATGGAGGATAGATGGGCAGCTATTGAGGAGAGACACCAGAGGTACATGGACGTTCCCGTTATGATGACTGTCAGTACAGAGACGGGTCCTTATGGCCCCACTGATGTGCAGCAAGGTGCTCTCCAGCTACTTGCTAGCAGTGAAGTGTGGGTGTCCAATGAGAGGGATGTTGCTGGTCGACAACAAGGAAGTGTGGGCTCCTCTCCAAGCGCTCACACTCCCATGCCACTGTGGAGCCCTCGGTCAGAGCCCCAGATTCCTCAGCCAACAGAGATGGCCGTCTCAGCCCCTGCACAGCCGCAGGAGGAGCAGACTGTTGCCGAGCCCTCCCAGGCTCCCAAACCCAGAGGACGCCCGCCAAAGGTGTCGAAGCAGGAGCAGCATGAAAGTGAGCAAGGGGCCTCAACATCTGCTGAAGCCACAGGGGAAGCACCACGTAGAAGCACGCGTAAGAGAAAGTTAACACACAAATAGTCACAAGGGTAGTCACTTGAGTGTTTTGATGTAATACAAATTGAAGATTATCATTGTCATTTCAATTGTAATAAAGAAATGTGATTGCAAACATTCAAAGAGTTGGCCTATGTGTGCCCAGAAATGGAAGTGTCACAGTGAGGTGTCAGGGCACCTTTCATCTGTAATGATGGTGGTGAGAGTGGTAGGAACCCACAGTTTATTGTACAGATGGTGTATGGTGTGTTAAGAAGG
The DNA here is from genome assembly GCA_030390025.1 of Squalus acanthias. Classification (NCBI taxonomy): domain Eukaryota; kingdom Metazoa; phylum Chordata; class Chondrichthyes; order Squaliformes; family Squalidae; genus Squalus; species Squalus acanthias. The sequence goes on from CM059440.1 coordinate 73,269,260, forward strand.
TGGCAGCCACATGTGTTTGCATCGTAAACTTAAGCGAATCTGGCATGGATTCGTGCATCCCTTGCATCACGGCCAGCAATGTGCTCGCGTGCTGGTGGAACTGGCACACCCGCCTCCACAAGGTCTTCCTCCTCCTCCTCCTCCTCCTCCTCCTCCTCTGAGGCTGTGCGCTGAGCCACTTGTTCCTCAGGCAGCGGGAAGTCACGCTGCTGTGCAATGTTGTGCAGTGCACAGCAAACCACGATGGTTCTGGAGACCCTGGCTGGTGCATACTGTAGGGCTCCACCTGATCTGTTGAGGCATCTGAATCGCATTTTGAGCAAGCCGATGGTTTGCTCAATGATGGCTCTGGTGGAAATGTGGCTGGCATTGTAGCGCTCCTCAGCTTCGTTTGATGGCCTCTTCATCAGTGTCAATAGCCACATCTTCAGGGGATAGCCCTTGTCGCCAAGTAGCCATCCGGAAAGTTGGGTTGGCGGATTGAAGAGCTGAGGCACAGTAGTCTGCCACAGGGTGAACGAGTCATGGCAACTGCCAGGGAACTTGGCGCAAACATGCCTAATGTTCTTCCTGTGGTTACACAACAGCTGGACGTTAAGGGAGTGGAAGCCCTTGCGGTTGACAAATATAGCTGGGTTGTGATGGGGTGCCCAAATGGCCACATGTGTGCAGTCTACGATGTCCTGCACCCTTGGCAAGCCTGCCATATTTGCAAAGTTAACTGCACGCGCAGTTACACTTGCTTCATCCGTGGAGAAGTGGATGTAATTGTGCGCCTTTGCAAAGAGACCATTGGTAACCTGCATGATGCAAGTGTGTGCGGCCGACTGGGAGATGCCGCTGATGATCCCTGGAAGGACCCTGAAGCAAAAAAATTGAGGGCGGTGATGACCTTGACAGCCACTGTTAAGGAGTGTCCACCCGCTCCTCTGGGCTCCAGGTGTTGGTGCAGCATTGCTCCGATGTCAACGACTACCTCTCGCGAAAGTCTCAGCCTCCTTTAGCACTGCTGCTCAGTCATGTTGAGGAAGCTCATCCTCTGCCTGTAAACCCTGTGTTGGGGGTATCTCCTGCGGCGAGGTGCAGCCCTGCGCTGACGCCCTCTGCCATGTTCAGCATCAGGTGGGTGAGGAGGAGGTTGGCGCTCCTGTTGTTGGTGCTGCTGTTGTACCTGGTTCTGCTGCTGCCGCGGCTGCTCTTCCTCCGATTCTAAGGACCAGGATGAGAGGGTATAAATGGTTCCCATTCCGCTGGTATATATGTCAGTTGAGGAATAGATGTTATAAGTGCTCAGGCAATGTGGGGAGAGGGTTTTCCAAGGGGGTCACAGTGCATATGGATCTCAGCGTAACCACTTACAAGCTCAATAGACCAGCAAAATGTGTTCCAACACCTCAAAAAACAAAGTTCTGCCATCTGAAAGTCAGCCATGTTACAGGTCCACTTTTGTGCTGCAGGTGCAGCTGTCAAGAATTCAGGTACTTGCTGAACCTGGCACAATCAGCTGCCGTGTTTTGCGAACGACGGGCAACACGCTGAAAATGTCCTAAAATGGGAAGAGCCTGGTAAAATGGGATTATGTAGGCAGTTAACAAGCTGTTAACTGCCTTATGTGCCTCTCCTGCCGCTTGGTGTCGGGTCTGATCAGGACTCCCAGACCCGACACTTTGCAAAGTTGCGTGGAGGCGGGTTGACGGCGGGTTTGGAGCCCACCGTCAATCAAAATGAATTTAACCTCTGACCCGCCTCCAAACCCGCCCTCTGAGCGCTGGCAAAATCGCGGCCTTAGTGTCGGGTTGACAAACCCATTTCTGACATGGAAGACCTATGTCAGAAATTGGTAATCTCTGTCCATACAGGCACTTACGCAAAACACATAGTACTGTTAATTTTAGGTGTTGCTGAGATGTTATTAATTATACTGACACCTGGAAATTGATTCCTGTATTTCAAAACACAGTTTCAAAGGCGTCATTATGAAAATAATTAGATACAATGCTTTTGATTTGTCCTTATGGAATTCTCACCTTGCAAGGTGGTGCATCCCCTTTAAGTGGTTCCAACATGTCAGAATGAGTAACCTGCCATGATTTGTTACAACATCCTGCTGGTTTCTCTTTTTAAGATTGCTTAAAAATCAAAGTGTTACAGATGGCTGTTTCACAACTTGGCTTGCCCAACGGATTATGAAGACTGCTGTTGCTTTCAATGATCCAAGACCAAAATGGAAAGAGGAAAAGATCACTCTTCCTCCAAAGATGCCAATTTATGTTAATTTATTTATGTCTGCACACAGGCCAAAGCTGTAAGACATATCATAGCACTCCCTCCACCACCAGTGTACCGTGGCTGCAGTGTGTACCATCTACAAGATGCACTGCAGCAACTCACCAAGGCTTCTTCGGCAGCACCTCCCAAACCCGCGACCTCTTCCACCTAGAAGGACAAGGGCAGCAGGCGCATGGGAACACCGCCACTTCCAAGTTCCCCTCCATGTCACACACCATCCTGACTTGGAATATATCGCCGTTCCTTCATCGTTGCTGGGTCAAAATCCTGGAACTCCCTCTCTAACAGCACTGTGGGAGTACCTTCACCACACGGACTGCAGCGGTTCAAGAAGAGGCTCACCACCACCTTCTCAAGGGCAGTTAGGGATGGGCAATAAATGCTGGCCTTGCCAGTGACGCCTAGATCCCACGAACGAATAAAAAAAAAGCAGCTTTCACAGCAGCAACCTAAATAATTCAGTCATTCTATACCTACCCTTCCATATAGAAGGTAACAAAAGAAGAGAATATCATCTCTCATGCCAGATATCTTAGAAGGATTCTAGATAGGTGTGGCAACGAGCACATAGTCAGCAATGAGGCCTCCTGAAGAATGTAATGATAGTTCCTAACTTGCATAGCAAGATTGAGAAATTGGTTTGCTCATTTCTTTTGGAGGCACCAGTTCAGAGAGAAGATATAAGATGATGCAGGGAGACTGTAGGATGTCCAACCTGTCAGAGACTGGGGCCACCATGTTGTTGAGGAAGCAGCAGATATTTTGGTCAACTAAAACCAGTTGAGAAATCTAATGGCAGAGCAACGTGGGAAACTGTGGAAGATCCTTACAGCGATTGGTGAAATAAAGCTGAGAGAAAATCAGTTAAAAAATACCATGAGAGTACCAGAGTACTGTATAAATAATAGTTACTTCTCGGCTATCTTGTTTATAAAAATAAAAAATTCAAAGACATTTTTGGTGAGAATTCATATTTTAAAACTTTATAAACAAACTAAAGTAATTAGTATTTAACATTTTATGTGTGTGTCAGTGTCTGCACTGTTAATTAGGCAGAGTTAAATTTGCTAAATCATTTTCCAGAGGACTTAGCTAAAGTCTCAGCATTAAATGCAATGCAATATCTGACCATCAGTTGTCAGCACCGCTCCAGCTTGAGTGAATATTTCAGTGCTTGTTCTGACCTTGAGTCCATAAAACTAGCTGAAAGCCATGTTTTACAACAATATTTGAGAGTTTCGTGACAGACAACAGAAAAGCACCACAGTAACCGTGACGTGGGCACTCAGATAAAATACAACTGGCTTTGCACGATTTTAGATTCAAGAACAAAGCACTTGTGGAGACTGGAGCGCCGAGCTGCAATGCAGTTCTACGCATGAAGCTCACTGAAGGCACAGTCATTCAAAATATAACGTTTCAGTACCTCGTAAAGATGGTTGAAAAATGTTCCTTTTTAAATGAAAGAAGTGCAGTGCTTGCTTGATTTGTTGGACAACTGATTTATAACTGTTTTGACCCACGTTATTCCCCCACCACCACCTAATCCCACCGCCGCCCCCCCCCGCCCCCCAACCCCCCGCCACCCCCATCCCCCTTCCCACCCCTGCTATTTATTCTCTGCAGCAATTCCTGGCTGAGAAGGTCGGCAGGCAACGTGCTCTGTAACTCCTCAGATGGCAACTAGGAAGTGTCAAGGTCATGAGCTCATTATGTGTATAATCAGGAGAGCAAAGCCCACACATGCTACACTGCCCTGCCACCCTATATACAACTTTAACAGAATGCTATCACACAGGGAAATGAAGGGGAAAATAAATAGTACCGCACTCTATAGTGTGAAAACAGAACAGAAAATGCATGATCCTCTGGAGACAGTTTCACCTAATAAGCACTTCTCACTCCTCCACAAGCACCGAAAACAAGTAATAACATCAATCTTTCAGCACTTTTCGGTATAACAGATGGCTGATAATTAAAGGCATGTGGAAAATAACAGAGTTGTACTATTACAGTACAGAGCATAGTCAATGCTTCATAAGTGTCTTTTAGAGAAAATAATTCTGTATGGACAGTGATAAAAATGGATTTTTTTCTTCCATGAGATGCAGCATGAAAATAAACTCTTCCTGCGTGATGAAAATATAGCTTGAAACCTCATAACGGGTTAACCTGCAAACTCACTTACTATCTCATTTGCATGAAGCTCTCTCACAGCTGTAGATTCTGCCAGCGCTATCAGGGGATTGATCTGATGTCATTAAAGGGCACAGTGTTGCCAATTTAGCTACAAAATAGAAATGCTCGACTTCTGATCAAACCATCATGTTGTCTGGCAGTGTTACCTATTACAAGGTATATCGTCCAGCTGTATGCAATTTTGATGTCTGCAACTCTTTCCAATGTCCCAATTATCTTACAGACATGTCATGTCAGGCTTCTTAAATGCAAATCTGGTGATACAAAGCAATTTTTATCCGGCTTAAACTATTTCATATAACGTGGCTTCAGCCTAGCGGCAGTTCTAGCTCAGACGGTTATAAGTTCAACTCCCAACCTCAACTGCTCTTTTGCCCCCGACCTTAGCCAGGCTGCTGGAGGCAAAGCTCGAGATGGCGGAAGACCACTCCAACTCAGGGAAGAGGTCTCACGACCAAAACTAGGACCGGAACTTCCAAATTCGGCGGGGGTGGGTGTAAAGTGGGCAGTGGCGGTTCGGCCGCCCGTCATGCGCCCCTGCCCCATTTTCCTTTCCGTTGACTTCAACAAAAAATGCCTGAAATAAGAACATAATACTTAAGAAATAGGAGCAGGAGTAGGCCATTTGGCCCTCGAGCCAGCTCCGCCATTCAATAAGATCATGGCTGATCTGGTCTTGGCCTCAACTCCACTTTCCTGCCCGCTCCCCACAACTCTTGACTCCCCTATAGTTCAAACATCTGTCTATCTCCACTTTAAATATATTCAATGACCCAGCCTCCATAGCTCTCTGGGGTAGAGAATTCCAAAGATTCACGACCCTCTGAGAGAAGAAATTCCTCCTCATCTCCATTTTAAATGGGCGACCCCTTATCCTGAAACTATGCCCCCTAGTTCTAGATTTCCCCACGAGGGGAAACATCCTCTCTGCATCTACCCTGTCAAGCCCCTCAGAATCTTATATGTTTCAATAAGATCACCTCTCATTCTTCTAAACTCCAATGAGTATAGGCCCAACCTGCTCAACCTTTCCTCAGAAGACAACCCCTTCATCTCAGGAATCAACCTAGTGAACCTTCTCTGAACTGCCTTCAATGCAAGTATATCCCTCCTTAAATAAGGAGACTAAAACTGTACGCAATACTCCAGGTGTGGTCTCACCAACGTCCTGTACAGTTGTAGCAAGACTTCCCTACTTTTATACTCCAACCCCCTTGAAATAAAGGCCAACATTCCATTTGCCTTCCTAATTACTTGCTGTACCTGCATGCTAACTTTTTCTGTTTCATGTACAAGGACACCCAGATCCCTCTGTACCGCCGCATTTTGTAGTCGCTCTCCATTTAAATAATAATTTGCTTTTTAAAATACACAACCGGTCCACCAGCATCTGAAAAGAAAAGCATTTCAGGTACAGACCCTTTCTTAGAACTGCGGAGAAGACTCCAGGGGCTAGAAAGCCATTTCGGCCGGTGGTGTAAAACGGGTGGTATCGGATCGGCCGCCCGTTATGCACAGCGCCTGATGCTCAGTTGCATTGACGGCTGGCCAATCCGATACGCCCGTTTTGCATCGCCGGCCGAGCCGAATTTCGAGGCTGTGGATTCCAGCTGTGTTTAGGAGGAATAATTTAGAAAAATAAAAATCGCGACTGGCATTTAAAGGTGGTACATTAGGCGATGGGTCAGTAATTTCATTACTTTGCTCCAAGTGACGTGATTCCACCTCATTCGGAGTTAAGCGATTAGCACCAGTGGGAAAATAATGTCATATGGTGGTAACTGTTACCACCAGAAAAAAATTGAGCATTAACTTTAATGCAAAGAAGAAATTTCAGGCCCTGGTTTCTATCATTTGAAACATAATAAAATATTCAACATCAAAAGTTAACACGGCCTGTTTCAGTGAGTAATTGCAACGCTAGGCAGAAGGGATAGATTTTAAGAAAATACCATTCACATCTAGTTAATAACCCAGCAAGGCATACTTTTTAAACTAACTCCTGTGGGATCCAACAGAAAATTGTTAACCTTTTAGAATTATATTTATATACAGATTGTGACAGAGTCTTCGGAAGCCAAGCAGCTTTCACGTTCTAATGAGGTGTGATAATGAGGTCCTGTTGTACAGAATAACAAATTATCAAAAAGTTTGGAGCCAATATTAAGCAGTCTCATAATAGTGATAGTGCTGAAAGTGAGGAATGGTATTAGGGGCCTCATTATGAGATCTTGGGGGGCAATTCCTGACTCAGATCAGATGTATATGGTCATTCATGAATTGAGAAATGAAGTAAGTTTAAAATTGTTCCCAAATGCTTAACCGTGAGTGAGTGAGTGATAGTGAAGTATATTCATTGTTTATTGTATTGTGGCGTGGAGTGATCGATGTTGGTTCATTCTGTATGAGTCTCCAGTCCTGATTGTTCCATTAAAGAGAGTTGTGGAGTAAAGGCTGGGCCCTTCCCCACAGGGAATGATGGAAAAATGGAACATTTGTAGCCAAGAAGCTGGGGGCGGAGGTGGGGGGGTAGTTGTTGGGGGAATTGTCCTGCATGCTGGTCTGTTCGTGTGTTAGCACTGTCAAATGGAGCATTCACTTTTACTCATGTACATAAACAATTGGACACATTGATGCAGAGACGTGCAGTCTTCTTTTTCTTGTTAAGCAGCAACTAACGTGGTTTGTGTAAAATTATTCAGGCTTCACTTCATGTAGTGAACAGCCTATTCTGGTGCTATTGCATGCACAACATTGTGGAGCCTGACTCCTTGAATCACTCATTGATTTTGTACAATTGCAGTGCTTTGGGATCTTTGAAACCCTCCCCGACGGTTGTCCTGAATCTGTTCCCCAGCATATTGGTCGCAATGCCTCGCCAACATCAGTGACAGCATTCCTGAGAGACGCAGCTACTGAGCTCGCTATCTGTGCGCCTGAAACCTCCTCTGCAGATGGCACTGATTCAGTGTGCTGCTCAATGACAACCTGCAGAGTGGAGAACCGCTGTTCCATGGTAATGCCTAACTCCACAACACTCCCCAAATCTGCTTCCAGTGTGTTTTGTAATCAGCCAAGTGACTCTTGTACACATTCCTGGTTGAAAAAGCATTCACCATTTCATCGGTGGTCTCACGTGGTCGGAAGCAAGGAACAAGAAATTAAGATGTACTGATCTAATTGAATAATACCCACAAGCACCAAGTGACTTGCAAGGTGATAAAAAAAGTCAACTTCCTGCAACAGATCCTGAGAATTTCGACATTAACTGTGTGCATTGGGATTCGCTACCCAAATACTGCAATTTTACATATAACAATTTTTGAAGTAGTAAAAATAGCAGCATCTGAACCGCATCAAATATGGCAATTTCTGAACAATATCAAACCACTTGCCCCAATGACAGGCATCTGCTTTCTGTTGCATGATAGGTGATAAAATAATCTTACACCTGCTTTACATTAGCGAGGGTGAAAGAACTCTGAAAGACCGTTGGACATGTTCAGACTCGGCACAGCAGCAGCTAGCCCTAATTCAGGCACTGACTCTGCCTTTTGCACGCCCATATGCCAAAACACCATCTCCAATAATCCGCAGGGCCTTCTCAGCAAACCGGGATTTGTGCACTCTGCATTCTGGCTCCAGGTACGCGTAAAGTAGCACACTCCACAGCTGGATTGTCCCACTTCCTGCTGTTTATTTTGGTCTAGTGGCAGTTTCACTAATTATCAAGGGCCTCAGTAAGATGAGGTACTAAATAAAGTGTTCTATTTGCAGAAAATGTGCCGATTAAGATTGTACTTTCCAGACTGTGCATTAGGGAAGAGGAGGTTGGGCAGGGGGGGGTGGGGGGGGAGAGGATTATCTCTCATGTAATATAACCCCTCCAGCTGCTTTTGAATACCTCCTAATGACAACCTCAGGAGTTGCATCGATAGAGGTACCAATGATATAGGTAAAAAACGGGATGAGGTCCTAAAAGTTGAATATAGGGAGTTAGGAGGTAAATTAAAAAATAGGACCTCAAAGATAATAATCTCAGGATTGCTACCAGTGCCACATACTAGTCAGAGTAGAAATAGAAGGATATTACAGATGAATACGTGGCTAGAAGAATGGTGCAAGGGGGAGGGATTCAAATTCCTGGGACATTGGAACCGGTTCTGGGGGAGGTGGGACCAGTACAAACTGGAAGGTTTGCACCTGGGCAGGACCGGGACCAATGTCCTAGGGGGAGTGTTTGCTAGTGCTGTTGGGGAGGGTTTAAGCTAAAATGGCAGGGGGTTGGAACCTGTGCAGGGAGACAGAGGAAAGGGAAGCAAGGATAGAAGCAAAAGACAGGAAGGAGAAAAGCAAAAGTGGAAGGCAGAGAAATCAAGGGTGTAAATCAAACATGGCCACAGTAAACAATAATTCTAAAATGTCTAAGAGTGTTAAAAAAACAAGCCTGAAGGCTTTGTGTCTCAATACAAGGAGCATTCATAATAAGGTGGATGAATTAGCTGCACAAATAGATGTAAACGGATATGATATAATTGGAATTATGTAGACATGGCTCCAGGGTGACCAAGGCTGGGAATTCAACATCCAGGGGTATTCAATATTCAGGAAGGACAGGCAAAAAGGAAAAGGAGGTGGGGTAGCATTGCTGGTTAAAGAGGAGATTAACACAATAGTAAGGAAGGATATTAGCTCTGATGATGTGGAATCTGTATGGGTAGAGCTGAGAAATACCAAGGGGCTTAAAACGTTAGTGGGAGTTGTATACAGACCCCCAAACAGTAATGCTGAGGTTGGGGATGGCATTAAACGGGAAATTAGAGATGCGTGCAATAAGGGCGCAGCAGTTATCATGGGTGACTTTAATCTACATATAGATTGGGCTAACCAAATTAGTAACAATACTGTGGAGTAGGAATTCCTAGAGTGTATGCGGGATGGTTTCCTAGACCAATATGTCGAGAAACCAACTAGAGATCAGGCCAGCTTAGACTGGGTATTATGTAATGAGAAAGGATTAATTAGCAATCTTGTTGTGTGAGGCCCCTTGGGGAGGAGCGATCATAATATGATAGAATTCTTCATTAACATGGAGAGTGAAGCAGTAGTTGACTCAGAGACTAGGGTACTGAATTTAAATAAAGGAAACTACGATGGTCTGAGGCGCGAGTTGGCTAGGATGGATTGGGGAATGTTACTTAAAGGGTTGATGGTGGATAGGCAATGGCAAACATTGAAAGATCGCATGGATGAACTAGAGAATTTGTTCATCCCTGTTTGGCATAAAAATAAAACAAAAAAGGTGACTCAAACATGGCTAACAAGGGAAATTAGGGACAGCATAAGATCCAAGGAGAGGACATATAAATTGGCCAGAAAAAGCAGCAAACCTGAGGATTGGGAGCAGTTTAGGATTCAGCAAAGGAGGACAAAGGGATTAATTAAGAGGGGGAAAATAGAGTATGAGAGTAAGCTTGCAGGGAACATAAAAACTGACTGTAAAAGCTTCTATTGATATGTGAAGAGAAAAAGATTGGTGATGTCAAGCGTAGGTCCCTTGCAGTCAGAATCAGGGGAATTTATAATGGGGAACAAAGAAATGGAAGACCAATGAAATACATACTTTGGTTCTGTCTTCACAAAGGAGGACACAAATAAACTCCCAGTGATGTCGGGGAACATAGGGTCTAATGAGAGGGAGTAACTGAATGAAATCAGTATTTGTAGGGAAATGGTGTTAGGGAAATTGATGCGATTGAAGGCCAATAAATCCCCAGGGCCTGATAATCTACATCCTAGGGTACTTAAGGAAGGGGCCCTAGAAATAGTAGATGCATTGCTGGTCATCTTCCAAAATTCTATAGACTCTGGAACAGTTCCCATGGATTGGAGGGTAGCTAATGTAACCCCACTATTTAAAAAAGGTGGTAGAGAGAAAACGGGGAATTATAGACTGGTAAGCCTGACATCGGTAGTGGGGAAAATGCTAGAGTCCATTATAAAAGATGTAATAGCAGAGCACTTGCAAAACAGTGACGGGATCGGACAAAGTCAACAGGGATTTACAAAAGGTAAATCATGCTTGACTAATCTACTGGAATTTTTTGAGGATGTAACTGGTAGAATAGATAAGGGAGAACCAGTGTATGTGGTGTATTTGGACTTTCAGAAGGCTTTCGATAAGGTCCCGCATAAGAGATAAGCGTGCAAAGTTAAAGCACATGGGTTTGGGGGTAAGGTACTGACTTGGATAGAGAACTGGTTGGCAGACAGGAAGCAAAGAGTTGGAACAAACGAGTCTTTTTCCGAGTGGCAGGCAGTGACTAGTTGGGTACCGCAGGGATCGGTGCTAGGACCCCAGTTATTCACAATATATATTAATGATCTAGACGAGGGAACTAGATGTAATATCTCCAAGTTTGCAGACGACACAAAGCTGGGTGGGCGTGTGTGCTGTGAGGAGGATGCAGAGAAACTCCAGTATGATTTGGACAGGTTGGGTGATTGGGCAGATGCATGGCAGGTGCAGTATAATGTGAATAAATGCGAGGTTATCCACTTTGGTGGCAAAAACAGGAAGGCAGATTATTATCTGAACGGCAATAGATTGGGAAAAGGGGAAGTGCAACGAGACCTGGGTGTCCTTGTGCACCAGTCACTGAAGGTAAGCATGCAGGTGCAGCAGGTGGTTAAGAAGGCAAATGGTATGTTGGCCTTCATAGCGAGAGGATTCGAGTACAGGAGCAAGGATGTCTTGCTGCAGTTGTACAGGGCCTTGGTGAGACCACACCTTGAGTATTGTGTGCAGTTTTGTTCGCCTTATCTGAGGAAGGATGTTCTTGCCATGGAGGGAGTGCAGCGAAGATTCACCAGACTGACACCTGGGATGGCAGGAATGACGTATGAAGAGAGATTGGGTCGATTAGGCTTATATTCGCTCGAGTTTAGAAGAATGAGAGGGGATCTCATTGAAACTTATAAAATTCTAACAGGACTAGACAGACTAGATGCAGGAAGGCTGTTCCCGATGGCGGGGGAGTCCAGAACCAGGGGTCACAGTCTAAGGATAAGGGGTAAGCCATTTAGGACTGAGATGAGGAGGAATTTATTCACCCAGAGAGTGGTGAACCTGTAGAATTCTCAAACACAGAAGGCAGTTGAGGCTAATTCATTAAATATATTCAAGAAGGAGTTAGATATATTTCTTAAGGCTAAGGGGATCAAGGGATATGGAGAGAAAGCAGGGACAGGGTACTGAATTTGGATGATCAGCCATGATCGCATTGAATGGCAGAGCAGGCTCGAGTGGCCGAATGGCCTACTCCTGCTCCTATCTTCTATGTTTCTATGTTTCTATGTACAGGACACTTGCCCACTCTATGAGTCAGTGAGTAATGCATGGCATAGTGTCAGCTGTGGTTCAGTGGGTAGCACACTCGCCTCTGAGTCAGAAGGTTGTGGGTTCAATTTCCACTCCAGGGACTTGAGCACATAAAGCTAGGCTGACACTCCAGTGCAGTGCTGAGGGAGTGCTGCACTGTCGGAGGTGCCGTCTTTCAGATGAGACGTTAAACCGAGGCCCTGTCTGCTCTCCCAGGTGGACGCAAAAGATCTCATGGCATTATTTTGAAGAAGAGCAGGGGTATTATCTCTGGTGTCCTGGCCAATATTTATCCCTCAATCAACATAACAAAAACAGATCAGGTAACGCTCAAACAAAATAACATTCAGATGCACTAACTGAAATGCAAGGTGGTAACAAAGTCAGACACAATGGGCTGGATTTTCTGAATGGAGACGTGTTGGAGGCGGGACTGCTGCTTGCTGGGTCTCAGTCCCGCCTCCATCATCTTCTGGCCAACCAGCGGGATTTTCCCCTGATTGACCTTGTTAAGCCCGCCCTGCGGGCTCAGCAGACCAATTAGGGGGAAGTCACTGACAGAGCACGTCAACGTCTGACATGCCATCTGTCAAGATTTCTTGAAAGAAGAAATGTCATCGTTTGACAGCTCTGTGAAGCTGTCAAACACTGACATTCTGTGTAGTCTGATGAGCCCTTGTATTCAGGACTCATCAAACCTTTCTACTTTGTAGAAATCAGATGACTGTTGGTTCGGAGATCCAACAGCCAGTCTGTGAAATCTACAATGGAGATGTCGGGACTCCGGTTCCACAGCGGCTGAAGGCTGCAGGCAGAAACAAAGGTAAGTGAACATTTTCTAACACTTTACACTCACCTCACATACTTACCACTCCACACTTGCACCCGTCACTCACCTCTACATCGCACTTTCAGACCCCCGCAGACCCCCTACTCGACTCCTCCACCCCGGCGGGGTTCTCCGAGGTCGGGAAGCCTGCACTTGAAAAGGTAAAATGGGACTAATCCTTTTTTCTACCTGTTAACTACCTGTTAACAGGCAGTTAAAAGGATTTGATCCCTTTCCCGCCTCGAGGAGATGGGACCCAGGTCAGGACGGCTTCCCGCCTCCTGGCAAGAGGGCACGGAGGCGGGATGGGGGCGGGTTTGCCATCCGCCCCCACTTTCTGCAACTTTACCGGCAGTCCTGCCTCCATGCCCGCCTCCTCGGGGCTGAGAAAATCCAGCCCATTGTACCAGACTATTTGGTGTGCAAAGCTGACTGTACAAATGGCTACACATATGATTGGGATAAAAAAAAATTTCAGCAGAAATTGGTCACATCTGTGATGCTTGAGAGGCTGTCTGCTTATTGCCTCGGCCCCTGTTGCACACAGTCAGCCATCTCCAAGAGGGTTACCAGCAGGACACAGTAACATACTCAGTGCCATATAATGCTGGAAAGAAATGGCCTCATTATTTATTTTTATTCTGCCATGTGATGCCATTTCTTCCCTGTTGTCTTGATGAAATCCCAGCATGCTTGAAATGCCAGATAATTAGATCATGAATATTCATGTATTAGTTGTGAAATCACGCTTCACGGTCTTAAGTGAAATAACAATGAAAAAAATATGCAAAATGGCATCAATGCACCACCAATAAAATACAGATCGACATTGTATTCCTTTCAGTGTTTTGCAGATAAAAGACATGTGAGACCTCTAATTTAAAGTGGATTAGCAGCATGCTCGTATCAACGAATTTAAATAGATTTAGTCCACCTATTTTCATCAGTTTGCCCCATTGAATTTCAAGGGATAGTTATAACTGTTTCCCTTGAAATTCAAGAACTTGAGAATGCTCAGCTATTATCGCAGTCCATTTGTAAACTTTATCGGTAGCGATACGACCCAGGAAACAGGTTGCTTAAAGCTTTCTCTTGCCTATTAAACCCGAACATATCGCCAAGAGATATAGACCGACAACTTAGTCTGGGCCCAGGCCCATACTTGCCATTTCGTGACCAGTGCACTCCCTCGACCGAGAGGCCCAAGAATCGATGGAAATTGGTCCTCGGGCCTTGTTACCATTCTCGCCACGAGCTTGCGGCGCTGGTCCCCTCCTCCACAGGCAGCTCGCCCGAGCGAAGAGATCAATATCGGGCGGCCTGCCTTGGCGGCAGCGACCCTCAGGTAAGTCCCAGCATGGGGGCGGTGGGGGATTGGAGAGATCATGACTCCTGTAGATTTTAGATAAAGTGAGATAGCTGCCACCTGCTCTCACCCTTGAAAAATGCAGCAAGTTAAGGACCATTTAAACATTATTCCAACATCTTAACTTTAATTCTTTTAAAACATGTGCCCCAGTAATCAGTAGGATTCTTGTCAGTGGTGTAAGATTGCAGTGACCAAGGAGAAGGAAGTGGGGGTAGGGGGATTGGCCATTTCCCTCTTTAAAGCAAAATATGCAGTCTATACCTTTGCACTGTTTTAGATATTCCTCCACTAATTTTGCACCAGGCATGTTTATTTTTTCAGCCCTTAGGGGGCACCATCAAGCTTCGGTAAACATTTTTCTGTTTACAGACACATAAAATTATGGCATAAATCCCATTGAAATATATTATTGTGCCACGTCCCATAATGTCACCATGATAAAAACAATGCATGCCTTTTCTAGATGTTCTAGTTGCCCAGCATTTTTCATTAAAACAGTAAGGAAGAAAGAATTAGAATGAATATAGTGACTTTCATGACCTCAGGATGTCCCAAAGCACTCCAAGGTAATTTTGGACACAGCAAGATCCCACAAGAAGCAATGAGATAAATGACCAGATAATCTGTTTTAGTGGTATTGGTTGAAGAATAAATATTGTCCAGGACACCAGGAAAACCCCCCTGCTCCTCTTCGAATAGTGTCATGGGATCTTTTAGATCCACTTGAGAGGACAGACATCTCATCTGAAAGACGCCACCTGAGACAGTGCAGCACTGCCCCAAGTACACCATTGAAGTATTAGCCTGGATTATGTGCTCAAGTTTCATGAGGTGGGGCTTGAACCCACAACCGGTATGACTCGGAGGGGAGCATGCTGCCACTCAGCCAAGGCTGACACCTACCCATTTAAACACCTGAGTGCCAACAGTGATAAAATAAAATGCTTCAAATAGAAAACGGTTGCATTTTTTTAATAATACTGAAAGTTACCACTAATTTGAGGATTTGAGTCCAGGAGTAAAGAAGTCTTACTCCAATTATATCAGGGCCTTGGTGAGACCACACCTGGAGTACTGTGTACAATTTTGGTCTCCTTACCTAAGGAAGGATATACTTGCCATAGAGGGAGTGCAACGAAGGTTCACTAGATTGATTCCTGGGATGGCGGGACTGTCGTATAAGAAGAGATTGAGTAAACTAGGCCTGTATTCTCTTGAATTCAGAAGAATCAGAGGGATCTCATTGAAGCATACAAAATTATTACAGGGCTTGATAGGGTGGATGCTGGGAGAACGTTTCCCTTGGCTGGGGAGTCTAGAACCAGGGGCCACAGCCTCAGGATAAAGGGTAGGCCATTCAGGACTGAGATGAGAAGAAATTTCTTCACACAGAGGGTGGTGAATCTTTGGAATTCTCTACCCCAGAGGGCTGTGGAGGCTCAGTCATTGGGTATATTCAAAACAGAAGTCGATAGATTTCCTGACTAGTAAGGGCATCAAGGGATATGGCGATAGGGCCGGTGAATGGAGTTGAGGCAGATCAGCCATGATCTCATTGAATGGTGGAGCAGGCTCGAAGGCCAAATGGCCTACTCCTGCTCCTATTTTTTATGTTCTTATGTAATTTGGTTATGAAAGTTAAGCAGTGACGAACCGTTACTATGTGTGGCCACAGAGTGCTGAATAAAGTCACAGTGCTTGAGGTGTAATGCTGAAAAATATCTTTACTTAGAGAAAAACTGCACACTCTAAAGGGAATTAAGACAAGCACCCAGCATTTGAAACTCTGATCTATGAACTCAAAACAACACTGATGGCGTTATTATTCCTTGTTATCCAACGTAATTTGTTCTTCTGGGTAAAGAAAATAAAGAAAGAGCCTGCATTGATCATAGCCTCAGGATGTCCTAGAGCACTTTACAACCAATTAATTACTTTTGAAGTGCAGTAACTGTTGTTATGTAGGCAAATATGACAGCTGGGTTGCACACAAGGTCCCACAGACAATGACCAGATAATCTATTTTTGGCAGTGCTTGGTGATGTGGGGGGAATATTGATCGGAACACCAGGAGCGCTCCCTGCGTTTCTTCAAATAATGTAAGGGATCTTTTATGCCCACCTGAACAGGCAGACGGCACCTTGGTTTCATGTCTGATCGAAAAGACAGCACCTCTAATAATGCAGCACTCCCTTAGCACTGCACTGAAGTCTAGATTCTGGGCTGAAGTCTATAGTGAGGCTAGAAGTTACAACCTCCCATATGGTGATCAGATTCTTCCTATAACCAAATATATTTTCTTCCAGTGTCTCTGTTTGGCATTCCCCAGTTAAGGTCCTGTATCAGGTTAGCTTACAGGCTTCTATACAGATTGGTGTTATAAATATCACAAATTTACTTTGGAACTTACTGATTTAATGGTGCATTTCAGAAACTCATCTAATTGATGATGCACTTAGTGAGATTTATGATCCTATTCATTGGCCACATAGGCTACAAACCAATTAACTTTCCATTAAGTTTAAGTGTCCAGTTAACCTATAGGGACCTTGGTACCATTAAAACAGTCAGCCAAGAGATCAGCCAGGTTCACCCAGACAGATGATCTAAACAGAATGACAAAACTTCACATCAACAATGACCTGAATTCAATTAGCGAGGCTACAAAATAAAACAGCCGTATTATACCATTTTATCATAAAATGTTTGACATACTCTCACAGTTCAGTTTTATGATCCTTCGCTAATGAAGAATGTGATAACAGGTGTTGTTGCAATGGTCATGATTATGGGGCAGGAAAGGTGATGTAAGATAACAGTTCTGAGGTCGTGTTCCAATATGTTTTACATTTTCATCCACTCACCTTTCACCATTATCTGGTAACTCTTTATTTCCCCCTGTTCTACATGTTACTGCCCTGGTGGAGAGGAAAGGTAAGGATCCTACTTCAATGCGGCTCCATAAATGAGAACTGGGAGGTCCCTGAGGACAATGTCTATTGGGTTATTTTTTCGGAGTGGTTATTTGTAACGCATTTTTGACTCTCTCTGCGCATGCGCGCACTTTTGGTACCACGCATGCGCACTCCATCGGTCGTGCATGCGCAGTACCCAATGGTGCAGCCTGCACCACCACGCTTCCCTTGGCTCTGTGCAGAGAAGGGCAGGGGATTGTATGTGGAGGCGGGGAGAGGAGAAGGGATCGAAGCTCGCTAAGCTGCGTGGCCGTGCAGCTGTCTGGCAGTCCCGCGCAGCCTGTTAAAGGGTCTGTGCACCCAAGAGAAAAATTAAGGAAAACATTGTCCACCAACACCTTGATTTTAAAATTCTCATCCTCATGTTAAAATCCCTCCATGGCCTCACCCCTTCCTATCTGAATTTGGCAGTGTGAGTGCTCCTAACCCAGGAGGGTGAGCCCTGCCTGTTCTCTGAAAGCAGTCGTGTTAGCACTCTGAGCTCTGGAGCTGGCTGTCACAATGAATGGATCAAATTATGCATTGCAAAGATCTTGATTACTCAGACAGGCAGGATCTAATTACACATTCAGGACAAACTGCTGGGGACCAATCAGAAATCTGGTGTTACAAATAATTACAGCCTTATTTTTTTGATTTTCCCTTCCTCCCTTTGGTGAAGTGTTCCCCTATTATTTGCCACCTCTCCCATTTTCCTTGGCCGTGATTTAAAAAAAAGTACTAAATGAAGAATGAGAGGAGCAAGTTGGCATTTTAAGACATATTGCAATGTCACACTCACATTTAGCATCAGCAGGCCACCCTGTCTTCCGATTTCAAAGACATTCCCTCAACCGGTAGAGGCCTATACCCCTGAAGTTGTTCATGGTCATGATTTTCCAGCATGAAATAGAGGCGCAGGGCTGTTGGATGATTCCAGGAGCTTGATTGCACCTGAATGGGGCAACTCAACCACAGTGCACAAAGGGTTAATACACAGACCCTTCCTCTCAGAAGCAGTTCCCAGCATCTATTCATATTGTCATTCCATCTTTACAGTAAAAGCAAGCTCAGGGTGGATATTTTTCATCTGAAGAGAGCAGCTTGGGAAAAATAGTCAACATGCTTTGTGTCTCAAAATGATGTTACAAAATGCTTCAGTGAGCTAAAATACATGGGTAGACTATAAACTTAAATCAAGAAAGGTGTTTAGTATTATACTTAAAACAAATACATTGTTTTTTGGTGTTTAGTAATGTGCTTTAATGTGTTGATGACAGTCACAGGCTCTGCTGAAAGAAAATGGAAAGTCACAGTTGTTCAGAATCCTTTGATTTCCATGCAATTTCAGCAAGCAACACATTATCACTAATGATCTCTCCAAACAATTAAACACAATGAGGAATTGCCTGCAGGTGAGACTTTAGACTCGACTCCATGACAACTCAGGGTTGTATATGTTCGTGGCACAGACCGACGCACAATGGCAAAGGGAACGGACAAGGCCTGATTTTCTGACTTGGGTACTTACCCCTTATAGAATGGGCACATGAAAAGCATACATAAAGGGGGTAATTTTGATTCTGAGAGATAGTGTAAAACGCACGACATCAGCTCGACCATCCGTTAAACACCTCTCCCCATTTTTGTTTCCACTGAGAAGTCTATTTGTCATGATCTTTCAAACTGTGACTGCCGTGCCAAATCCTTAAAGCAGGGGCTATACTTGTTACTCACCTGCAAGACACACCTGTATCACCTTACTGGTCTTGGAAGCCATTGTCTGAGGGAGATTTCACTCCTTTGCTTTTCCTGTAGGCCCTTTCTAAAAATGAGGACGCCAAAGGCAACTTTGTGACAAGCACTTCACCTTCCCTTAGGGGTAGGTGAGGAACTTCCAATAAATTCATGTATTTATAGTTCCCTTTTGCTGTGTTTTTTTGGGGTAGGATGGTTGAAAGGTTCCAAGTGTTGGAGAGAACCAGGGCAATTTTGATTTGAACGGATGGCATGTGTGCCATCTTCATCTGTGTGCTTTCATTGACGACCCACAGCTGCACGGTGATAAAAGGTATCCGATACTGAAAATAGTTAGCAGTTGAGAGTTTGGCCGCCTTCTGCCTGCCTGAACAGCAGCTCCCTCTAAGTTGGCTCGGTGGTCGCACTCTCGCCTCTGAAGTGTGACCTGTATAAATTCCCACTTCAGCAAGAAGGAACAAAAATGGACCTGTCATACAATGTGTAAGATGCTCCAAAGCAGCGACACAGCAATGCTCAGCCGAACAAAAAAACCCTCCCTGAAATTGCTAAAGTAACACAGCAGCAAGTCAGTTTTAAGATAAGCTCCAAAGCAGGCCAGGTCACTTTCCATGAGATGTGTCCACTTCATATTGGCGAATGGTTCACTGTGGGAGCAGCCTCTTCCGTGGAGCCGGATTTACCATATTTACAATATATAAAGAAGGGTTCCAGTTCCCTCGTGTTGCATACTATTTGCCTGCAAAAATGGCCATCAGAAAATCAGTCGTGGGAAAGAGTGGAGTGCAAGATGGGGGGTCCGATTTTATGACCCATGCAAGCAGCTAGCGAGGCTCTGCACCTCATGCATAGCCTTGGAAAATTCAACCCTTTATTTTAGTCTCAGTAAGAATTATTTTGGTAATGTCTTAATTGTGGATTTAAGCTCTTTAATATTAAGCCGCTTGATAAATTCAGAAAAATTAAATTTTCTGAGGTTTTAATTTACTGACCAAATCCTGAAAGCTTAGAGTAACAAATATTGTGGTTAGATTGGCCCACTGTGTTTTCATATCGTGCCAACCTTTGTAAAAATGCAGGCCCTTATGTCTCTGGGCATCTGTTAGCTTTGACCCCTACATTACTCATGCTGTCGAACGAGTGGTCTCCGAGACACATTTTAATTAAATGACTGTAATGCTGAAGTAATCTTTCTTGACACGTATAACCTCCAACGCCCAAGACACTATCTCTAACTGATAACTAGAGACATCTGAAACAGTCCCAAATGATAAAGCAGTGAAGGAAAGCAACAGTGTGACTCTGAACATGAGCAGTGAATGCAATCCTGGGAAGCCAGTATATTAAACACAATATTGCAATATTGTAGGTTTTGGCAGTGACTGCTAAGACAAACAAACAGTGAAAAATATTACCTGCCTCACAATACCCATCTGTTAATTCTGTCCTTTCACAACAAACAGAATCGCCATTTGTCATCACAGCTAGACAGAAAAAAAACCAGAACCGAGTGGTAGAACAAACTGTGGTGACACTGCCCCGTGTATCTGCTAACACCTTGGAATGAAACAAACATTTCAAAATTAGTTTTGACCTTTATAAATATTAACATCTGTTACAGTGATGCAGAAGCTTTCAGCCAATGCTATCTGAAGTTATCTCAGCGTGTCACTTTTATTTATTTTGCCTGTCAATTACCAAAAATTATTTCTATAGTTTTGGCAAAGTTTGGATTCGCTGTATATTTTATCCACTGAATCTCACAAAGGTACAAAAGACTGTGTTGTCTTAAACAACAAAAAGGGTAGCTTTTGCAAACAAAAATCTAAGTTCCTTCTGTCTCATGTGAAACGGAGCCCCACAGACCAGGCCGGTAACTAGGTTCAATCCTCAGTTGATGCTGAGTTAGCTGAACTCCACTGGGCTGGCAGAAATGGAATTGGCCTTCGTGCCCCTGGGCTACGGAAGGAACAAATCACCCAGGGTTCCCACTCATATGGTGATCCATTGGCATAGATTTTGACTTTGAGTGAAGACAGGCTTGGGCTCATCTGCAATATCCTTCACTCCATTGTCAAAGGGTCTTCCCATACTAGGCTTAAGCAGAAAAAACGACTCCTTGGACAAGCTATTTCAGGGTAGCTGGTATCAATGGCACCATCCTCCAGCAATGGTCAGGACCCTCAAATTACTTTATATATGTGACAAAACATGAGGGAGGAAAAATTTGGTTGCTTTGCGCCTCCCATTAGCGCCCTAAGAGGGCACTAACGGGACGCAAAGCAACTCGCGCCCGGGCGCGGCGCCGCCAACGCCTCCCGCAAAATTCAGCAGGAGGTTAGCGGCGGCGGTAACCGCTAGCGCCCCGCAGCGCTGCACCGCCAGCGATGACATCATCGCTGTGAACAGCGCCCCGCTCGCGCCCCGGCTGTGATCTTTGGTAGTGCCCCCTGACTTACCGCCGGACGTTATGTCCGACGGGGTCAGGGGGGCCTACCTGTGGCCGGGGCGGTGCTAATTAAAGGCGAGGTGCCAGGCGGCCATTTTTGTTGCTGGCTGCCTGCCAGCACCTGCCCCCCGTTGCTGTCCCCGGCTTCCTCTGCAGCATCCCCCCCCCCCACCCCCACCCCCCGCGGAGTGCCAGCTGCGCTCCGTGAGCCCGGCACTTCTCTTCAGTTCCGGGCTCTCTTGCTGGCACTCCGATCCCTGGTGGCCCAGCTGGGCACCGGGACACGCTGCGCCAGGCCCCTCCCCTTTAAGAAGGGAAGGAAGGCTTGCAGTACCATGGCACGATGTGCCGCAGTAGCGCTGCTATATTCCCTCACAGTACCCCAAGAGGGAGGCAGGGCGCTTCCAATAGCAGCCCACTTCCCTCTTGGGGCGCTACCATTCAATTTCGGCCACGGGGGTGCTAATTTTTTCGGTAGCGCTCAATTTTTCCCCTGAGATATTTTAACACTCAAAGAATGGTATGTGTTTCCACCAACATCAGTAATGTTCTTAGCTAGTCAATATATCCCCACTTTGATTAAGCTCTGTTTTATTAATGAGCTGATCTTGTACTTGGTTTGATCTGCCTCGTTACAAAGCCAGAAAATACTGAAAAGATCTATCACGTTGTAAATACCTAACAGGGAACGTAGGTCAGTGTTTCAAGTAAAGTCCCTTCTTCAGAATCCCATGCAGGGTCTCTCCTCAAAATGTTAACCTATTTTTTCCCTTTCAAATGGACCTGATGCATTTTCTGTTTATATTTCCAATTACCAACATCTACAGTTTTTTTTTCTTTTCATCTATTACTGCCTGCCACCTTTATAGCACTACCAGAAAAACTAAAGGTAAATTCATGAAATGTCCATTTTGGTATTTGTGAGCACTTCCCCATTTTTGCCTGTAATTTAAAAACCTCGAATTTCCATTACTTTTGCACAAACATCATTTGTATTTTGTGGTAATCGTTTGAAGTAAATCTCTGAGCTGAAACATACTCCTTAAATGATGATAATGATGATGTTAAACTTAATGTTGGTGGAGCTACATGATGCATGGGTTAGGGAAACTGACCTTTCAGTCCTGGGGCCTTGGGTTCAGGTGCAGCCCTGACTAAGGGATGAAAACCTTTTCTCTCTACCAGCTTTATGAAATCAGTTTGGAAATGCCTTCAGAATTTTCCTTGTGCAGCACAGCAACTTTATTTGCAATAGTTTGCACTAACAAATCCCAAGAAAACTATAGTTGTGTGGCCTGTTAAATTTTAACGGTGACTTGTGGTCAGGGGCATCACCTGTCCCCTCAGGAGATACCGTGCAAGATTGTACATGTGCTTCCATCACCATCATCTGTTGGGATGCACTGTGTGGCAGTTATTCTCAGTCATATCTATGAAAATTGATTATGGGTGATGGCATTATGTGCACCCCAGGTGGCTGCTTAATTGTCTTCCAACACACCACCTTGGTCTATCTCCACCGTTCATCATTGTTGCTCACATTGTGTTGCCATGTTGTAAAGGAACAACATGTAACAGAGGGTTCTTAGACCTTCCAAGGGCTGAATTGTGACTTCGCCCTTTGATATCTCCTCATCTAAATCACATCTTTAAATATGAGATTTCCACTCTGCGACTGCCATTGTAGATGTCAGCGTTCTATTGTACCTCCCTTATACTCAGGCTGTCACCTAAGAAAAAAACAGAGAATGTCACAAATTGGATAAAACGCAGACACTGACATCCACAGGGTAATTCCTTACTTGGCAGCCAGATGCCGTTAAGTTCTCCTTCCAAAAATCTGCTGCGCTCTCTCAATTTGTCAAGGGTAAAGAAGTCATGGGTGCAGCTGTGGTAATTGTCACACATGTTTATGATGACATTCCTGGAATCACACAACACCTGTACATTAATAGAGTGGAAGATTTTCCTGTTGAAGCAAATGGCTCCCATTCCCAGGAGCCACAGAGATGAGTCTGTGAGTGCAGTCCGTAGCAGCCAGGCCAGTGAGGAAATCCACAATGATAAAGAAGCCTTGCTTTGTTCTCTGCCATTGCTGCTGGGATGTTGGAAATCTGATAAAGTATGTGTTCTTCTGAGCAAATCAACTGTGACTTGAGAAATGACTTTGGATATTGCTGACAGACTGCTGCCTGTTGATGCTCCAGCTGTGGTCTGAAAGGTGCCAATGGTAGTGATTGGCCCTGGTAGTGATTAATTTACAGATGTATGACATTCCATATCCTTCTGTAGCTCTATAACTGAAGCTAATTCACTGTTTTCCAAGTCCATTAAAACTTGGGACTGTGCATTCCTTCGGGATGAATGCACCCATGCTTGCTGTGAACAGGATGAGTCTGGTTGGATTTTTCCAACATGGTTCCTCCCCCACTTCTTTGAATAGGCTTCCTGCATATGGAAACGCACACAAAGAATGATGTCTCAGTACTGGTGGCTTGTTACTAGGAAAATTGGGCCAACCAGAAGTTCATAATGGGAGTTCATAGGAAAGTTCTTAGCTGGAGTTGGAGTTCCAGGGCAAAAGTCACGTGGCATTCTCTGTCATTCAGCCCAAATCCATTGGAGGTCTTGACGAGCAAGGTGCATCAAAGAAGGGTATTCCCCCTCTGAAATCAGAATTTCAAACAGACTGGGAAAAGATTGCCGAACAAGTCAATGCTAACTCCCATGTCAGCTATACCTAGGAACAAATAAAGAAAAAGTTTTGTGGTATCGAAAGAAATGTACTCACTTTAGCATACATGAGTACTGTTTACATAGAATTACATAGAATATACAGCACCGAAACAGGCCATTAGGCTCAACCAGTCCATGCCGGCGTTTATGCTCCACTTGATCCTCCTCCCATCCTTCCTCATCTAACTCTATCAGCATATGATGTAGCGATGCAGGTGTTGGACTGGGGTGGACAAATGTGAGAAGTCGCACAACACCAGGTTATAGTCCAACAGGTTTATTTGAAATCACAAGCTTTCGGAGCGTTGCTCCTTCGTCAGGTGAAGTGAAGAGATACATATAGGCACAGCATATATAGTCAGAGAACACAGCCAGATGATTACAGTTAATCTTTCCAACTGCCCTTTATCACACCTCGGCAGAGAGATAATCACGGCAATCAAAGGTGTGGATGGTGTCCAAACAGGTCAGTCAGCAAAACATTACATCAAAGACAATGTGGCAGATGCTGGGGGTCTGTATGGAAAACAAAAAACTTTTTTTGCTGGAAATCACAGCAGGTCCGGCCGCATCTGTGTAGAGAGAACAAGCCAACGACGACTCGAGTCTGGATGACTCTACGTCAGGTGGGGTTACATGTAGCGTGACATGAACCCAAGATCCCGGTTGAGGCCGTCCTCATGGGTGCAAAACTTGGCTATCAGTTTCTGCTCGACGATTTTGCGTTGTCGTGTGTCTCGAAGGCCACCTTGGAGAACGCTTACCCGTAGATCGGAGGCTGAATGTACTTGACTGCTGAAGTGTTCCCCGACTGGGAGGGAACACTCCTGCCTGGCGATTGTTGCGCGGTGCTCGTTCATACATTGTCGCAGTGTCTGCATGGTCTCGCCGATGTACCATGCTCCGGGGCATCCTTTCCTGCAACGTATGAGGTAGACAACGTTGGCCGTGTCACATGAGTATGTACCATGTACCTGGTGGGTGGTGTCCTCACGTGTGATGACGGTGTCCGTGTTGATGATCTGGCATGTCTTGCAGAGGTTGCCGTGGCAGGGTTGTGTGGTGTCGTGGTCGCTGTTCTCCTGAAAGCTGGGTAATTTGCTGTGAACGATGGTCTGTTTGAGGTTAGGCGGCTGTTTGAAGGCGAGTAGTGGAGGCGTGGGGATGGCCTTAGCGAGGTGTTCGTCGTCATCGATGACGTGTTGAAGGCTGCGAAGAACATGGCGTAGTTTCTCCGCTCCGGGGAAGTACTGGACGACGTAGGGTACTCTGTTGGTTGTGTCCCGTGTTCGTCTTCTGAGGAGGTCTATGTGATTTTTCGCTGTGGCCCATCGGAACTGTCGATCGACAAGTCCAGCGTCATATCCCGTTCTTACGAGGGCGTCTTTCAGCGTCTGTAGGTGTCCATCGCGTTCCTCCTCGTCTGAGCAGATCCTGTGTATTCGCAGGGCTTGTCCATAGGGGATGGCTTCTTTAACGTGGTTAGGGTGGAAGCTGGAGAAGTGGAGCATCGTGAGGTTGTCTGTGGGCTTGCGGTAGAGTGAAGTGCTGAGGTGTCCATCTTTGATGGAGATTCGTGTGTCCAAGAATGAAACTGATTCTGAGGAGTAGTCCATGGTGAGTTTGATGGTGGGATGGAACTTGTTGATGTTATCGTGTAGTCTTTTCAGTGATTCTTCGCCGTGGGTCCATAGGAAGAAAATGTCGTCGATGTATCTGGTGTATAGCGTTGGTTGGAGGTCCTGTGCAGCGAAGAAGTCTTGCTCGAACTTGTGCATGAAGATGTTGATGTATTGGTGTACGAATTTGGTCCCCATGGCTGTTCTGTGGTGTTGCGCGACTTCTCACATCTATCAGCATAACCCTCTATTCCCTTCTCCCTCATGTGCTTATCTAGCCTCCCCTTAAATGCATCTGTACTATTCGCCTCAACTACTTCTTGTAGTAGCGAGTTCCACATTCTCACCACTCTCTGGGTAAACAAGTTTCCCTTTGCTCCTCTATCCCATTTAGATTCTTATTTTCCAAGTAATATGTGACTTCCTTATTTTTCTTACCAAAATGTAATAACTCACACTTACCTGTGTTGAAATTCATTTGCCAATTACATGCCCATTCTGAAAGTTTATTAATGTCTTCTTGTAATTTGTTGCAGTCCTCTCAGTGTTGACTATTCCCCCAAATTTGGTGTCATCCACAAATTTAGAAATTGTGTTCTTGATTCCAAAGTCTAAATCAATAATATAAATTGTAAACAACAGTGTCCCAGCACTGATCCTTGTGGGACCCCACTTTTCACCTTCTGTCACTCTTAACATAAGGTGTATTCCGAGTGTAAATGATCATTTTCTAAATCCTCATGGAGAGAATTTGCAAATATATTGCACTGCATTGTCCTTTTGTTGCCAGTAACCTTAATTCTACAGAAGTTGCATGGCACATTGACACAGGGGACAAAGTTTCTCGGCTCAAAGCTCTTCACAGGTCGCCTATAAAAGAATAGTGCCAGAGAAAAAAGAACATATGAATTAATGGGAAATGTCTGGACCAGGGAGGGATGTGCTCAGGTCCAGAGAGGGACATGTGCAGGCCCTCAAAAGATTGAGGAGTTGTCGGAGATCGGGCAGGTATGGGCGACCACAGCGTCAATGCATGTGGCTCCAGCGATTGCTGGAACATTGCATAACACTGCACCTAGAGGATCCAGGTCATGACCTTCTCAACAGAGTTGCAGCTCCCCACACCAACCTTCCCCCACAGTTGTTCTTCCACTGAGGAAGCATCTGATAAATTTAGTTGTTTAAGCACATCTTATACAGACACTGAAGGAATGCATCTGTGTAGGGCTTAGCGCATGTAGGGGTAGGGAAAGAACCTCCACTAAATCCATGTACTTTTAATACTTGTTTGCATGTGGCACGTTTTTTGGGTAGGGTGGTTGAAAGATTTTAAGTGATCATATGGAGCAGAACCAGAGCAATTCAGGATTCGTGGATGGAATATGTGCCATCTTCATGAGGGTTACACTGTATGTGTTTTCATTGATGATCCACAGATGCACAGGGGCAAAAGGTGTCCTTTCTGAAAGTTGTTCTCAATCAGGGTGTTTTGCTCTACGCTCCCTGCCTTCACACACATCAGCATCCCATAAGTAAGGCTCCTCCTCTTTTGGGCTGTACGTTTCTTGTTTTCCTTTATGAAATGGTCTGAAGATTCGCTTGCATAGCTCACTTACTGTCTATCTGCTGACATTGGAGCTGCCAAAGGTATGTTCCTTTGGGTATTCCCAGGTACAATTATGTAATCTGTATACTTGGGTCCTGGGCCTGGCGAGAGTCCATTTAGTCCTTGAGGTGCCCTCATTCATTCTAGGATGTGCAGTGCTGTTGGAATCACCAAAGGGATTCTCATCCTCTCACTTTGCTTGTCTGCATTTGGGACAGGAGTACCAATGGCAAAGACTACAGGCAAGTATATCAGGCAAAAAGTCCCCATTAAGGAAAAGTTCCCAAGAATGAAGCCTTCATGCAATATACAGGATGTCCAATGCAGCTGCACAAAAATACTCAGCTACTAAAAACATCTGAAATCACTGCAGCGAAAACAGCAGGAAGCCAAAAAAGGCCAGGTTATTTCAAAGTGGATGTGTTAACCTGGTGGTTATAATACCGTATGAGTAACCCTCGGGTCATGAGTTCAAATCCCACGAGAAAATGACTAATAAAGTTACCAGATTGTTGGAAAAACTTTGGTTCCCTAACGCCTCGATTTTAAAATTCTCATCCTTGTTTACAAATCCCTCCGTGGCCTCGCCCCTCCCTATCTCTGTAACCTCCTCCAGCCCGACAACCCTCCGAGATCTCTGCGCTCCTCTAAATCTGACCTCTTGCGCAACTCCGATTTTCTTCGCTCCACCATTGGCGGTGCTGCCTTCAGCTTCCTATGACCCAAGCTCTGGAATTCCCCCTAAACCTCTCCGCCTCTCTACCTCCGTCTCCTCCTTTAAGACGCACCATAAAACCTACCTCTTTGACCAAGCTTGTGGTCTCCTGTCCTAGTATCTCCTTATGTGGCTCGGTGTTAAATTTTGTTTGATAATCGCTCCTGTGAAGCACCTTGGGACATTTTACTACGTTAATGGTGCTATATAAATACAAGTTGTTGTTGTTGTTGTTGAAAGGAAGCTGCAAATCCTACCACATTCGGCCTCAATGTGACTCTAGTTCTACACTATGTGGTTGACTCATAATGCCCTCAGGGCAACCAGGGATGAGAAATAAATAATGCCCCGCCAATGTCATCCGCATCCCAAAAAAAACATGTAAAACTAAAAATCCAATATTATGTGGGTAGGCAGCTCGCTTGGAGCTGAGCCTCACGTGGGGTTGAAAGATTCAGCAGACACGGGACTTTATTATCATAATTTCAACGTGTAAAAGAAAGGTTACACAGGCCTACAGTGAGGCCTACCTTTTTGCTAGAATAATGGCCATCAGAGAATCAAGCTGTGCGGGAAGTCTGAGGCCTGTGCGACTGATCCAAGCATACTGACAATGACGTTTCATGGCATGTGCAGAACCGTGAAAAATGTAACCCTACACCACCTTAAAAAGAGCCACGCTTGACCAATAAATACAGATTTATGTGACTCTGTGGATTCTGAGATGGCTGTTTTTCTGTAATATAGCCATGATAATAGCACTAATACTCATGAGTGAATGCAGTAATTTACAGAAACATCAGCCATTGATATTGAATAATTTCTGAATAACTTTGTTGCTTGTGTTTTATGCGCTGACATCCACTCATTGTTTAAATGTGGCATCCTACTGGGCCACATGTGGTGTCTCCTCTTTACACAAAATTAGTCATCTGATCATTTACAAATACCACAGCTTTACAGTGATTGTTAAGACTGTCTTATACACACTACATCCAGCAGAATTATGGCAAAGGATTGCAAATCCAATATATTTTTCTTCATACAGACTCCATTTTGATTAAGTGACAACTCTTCATTCCGTACCTGCAGTCACAACTAATTTTATAATTTCATCTGATATTTTTTGCCAATTCTCTCCATCCCCAGCAGAATACAAATGAAGATACTTAAAACGCATTGCAAATTGAACCCGTTTCTTCTCTGCAGGAACTTCAATGAGTTCCTTGAAGAGTAGCCATCAGTGAGATCCAATTAAATCTAATGGAAAATGAACGGGGCAGTTAAGTCTCCGATTGCCTGGCTCACACAGAAGAGGCTTCGTTCACAATGGAAGCGGTTCTGATGGAGCTGTCAGAGAAAGGTGATGAGACAGGGCTGCAAATATTTTTTTTTGACAGTTGAGATAATGTTTTGATAGCTAACAAGTCTTTTTTTTCATTGACACTAAATAACAAATGACCGAAACATGGCACTATCTGTTTAAAAGTAAAGACAAAGGAAAATAAATCAGTGGGGGGCAATTTTAACCCTACTCGCTAAGCATAAACCTCGCGGATGGGCAATTAAAATCGCCCCTGGCTCTTACCTGTCTGAAAGTGGCAGGTACATGGGGAGAAGGCAGGTACAGGGTACTCAGTTTGGATGATCAGCCATGATCTCATCGAATGGCGGAGCAGGCTCGAGGGGCCGAATGGCCTACTCCTGCTCCTATCTTCTATGGCCATGATCGCAACATCTGCAATTTTAACCTGATCTCTTGAGCGGGCAGCAAGGACGCACGCCCGGAGCCAACAGGGTCCTTCTTTACATACACATGTTGCAGCCTGATGACATCATTGAGACCTGACTGTAATTTTAATGCAGGCCTGAGCGGGGAATCCATTTGGAGTTAGAATCGGGGCCATACATGCATGCTTGATTTGATTACTCAGACAGAATCCACTGGAACATATATATTGCTGTTTCAAAGTTCCCTCAACCCCGCTTATAATTCTCTCATTCTTGGAGTAATTCACTCTACAGTATAATCTCTCTCTTTGTGGCATGTGCCAATCCAAACTCAGCGTCAATGGGAGTGTGATTGTAAACTTGTCATCTGAGGAATTGCTGGCTTGAGCTTGTGTTAACTCTGCACCAAACGACAAGTTAATAGGCAGTGATTTGAATAATGCTCCTATAATCTCCTCCTTTGCATGCCTAGGCAGGGCATACGGAAAGGCTTGTTTTCTTCTCACAGGCAATCCTCCAGCCTTCAAACCACATGCTTTATGCTAAAATTCCTCACTTCTATTTTATCAACACTTCTATATTAGCTATGCTGGGAAGAATAATTTTAAAATGTGTAAAAGTGAAGAAATAAAATATATAAGATAACATGTATAAAAAGAATAAATTACGGTAAGCAGTGTTTTCAAGAGAAAAAAATAAATTGAATTTCATAACACACAACTTCAATCTGAAGCAAGCATTGTATTCCTTGGTTGAGTCAGACTGTTAGAAGTAGAGAAACATAATTTTACCAGCTTTGCTCTCAAACCTAATCATAGGGTTCTTTGAAAGAAAAATTACAGTTTTTAAAACATTTAAATTAAAACATTCCTTTCTAAGCATTCTTACTACTGGGGTGTGTGTTGTTTCGATATAATAGGCCATTCATTGGTGCAAACCACCATCCAGATTCCGCTTAACTCTACAAGCCGAAGGGGACAGATGAGATTGTCTTCTTCAGCTTTGAGTTCCTCATAGATCTTGTCTTCATCAGCTCTGAGATACTCTGCTGATTGTAACAGGGCTCCCACTGACACTAGGATATAACAGAGTTTATGAGTATTTCTGTTTGCACTCCTGATTTTAGTTTGTCTTTAAAGAATTAAATGTCACATTTGTGAGACACTCTGGGGGGGTCATTTTGATTTTGAGCGACTGTGTAAAATGGGTGACATCAGATCAGCTGCCCGTTATAGATCCTGTTATTCAATTTACATTGACTGCCACAGAAATGAAAATTGGGAGAGATGTATAAGGGGCAGCTGATCTAATATCTCGAGTTTTACTCTATCGGCCAAAGTCAAAATTTCCCCATCTGTGAATTAAAAAGACGCTGTCGTCTCACGAGAGAGGTTTCGTGCTATCTCCTCTGCTACCATGCTGGTAGGCTGGCCACCTGGGCAAGTTAGCACAGCAGCAGATATTATAGCTGCTGAGGTGGAAACATTTACAATGCATCGTTCTGTCAACAACTTTACGATAACCTGCTGCTGTTTAGAGTGCCCATCCCCCGCCTGCTGCTTTTACCTGCTGAGTTTCAGGACTCTACCTCTGTGCACCGCTGGCTTCTCAGCTATACTCTGCTACTGTGTTGGGTCCTGGAGTGAATTCCATTTCTCGGCTGACTATTGGGTTTTACTGTGCCCTCCACAAGTCCTGCCCACCTGCCCCCCCATTGTCCTTGCTGACTTAGAATCTTAGAATCATAGAATGGTTACAGCACAGAAGGAGGCCATTTGGCCCGTCGAGCTCGTGCCGGCTCTCTGCAAGAGCACTTCAGCGAGTCCCACACCCCCGCCCTCTCCCCGTAGCCCTGCAATTTTTTTTCATTCAGGTACTTATCCAATTTCCTTTTGAAAGACATGATTGAGTCTGCCTCCACCACCCTCTCAGGCAGTGCATTCCAGAACCTAACCACTTGCTGCTTAAAAATGTTTTTCCTCCTGTCGCCTTTGGTTCTTCTGCCAATCACCTTAAATCTGTGTCCTCTGGTTCTCGACCCTTCCGCCAATGGGAACGATTTCTCTCTATCTACTCTGTCTAGACCAATCATGATTTTGAACACCTCTATCAAATCTCCTCTCCACCTTCTCTGCTCTAAGGAGAACAACCCCAGCTTCTCTAGTCCATCCACGTAACTGAAGACCCTCATCCCTGGAGCCATTCTTGTAAATCTTTTGTGCACCCTCTCTAAGGCCTTCACATCTTTCCCAAAGTGCGGTGCCTAGGATTGGACACAGTACTCCAGTTGAGGTTGGACCAGTGTTTTATAAAGGTTCATCATAACTTCCTTGCTTTTGTACTCTATGCCTCTATTTATGAACAAAATTGAGAGGTCGCACAACACCAGGTTATAGTCCAACAGTTTTATTTGAAATCACAAGCTTTCGGAACTATCGCTCCTTCCTCAGGTGAAGTAAATTGGATACAGAATCGTCAGAGCATATATAGATGGAAAAAAAAGCATGTGTACTTTACAATTGCAGACCAATAAATTAAATCATCCTGACTATCTGCCGAGGTGTGATAAAGTTAATTAAGTCAGCCAGGAAGGTACCACATCAAAAGACATAGCAAGATACAACTGAGACAATGAGGTGAAGTCGCAGGGGTTCCAAGGATCCGTAAGCTTTTTTAACCACTTTCTCAACCTGCCCTGCCAACTTCAATGATTTGTGCAAATATACTCCTAGATCTCTCTGTTCCTGCACCCCCTTTAGAATTGTACCCTTCAATTTATATTGCCTCTCTTCATTCTTCCTACTGAAATGTATCACTTTGCACTTTTCTGCATTAAATTTCATCTGCCACGTGACCGCTCATTCCACCAGCCTGTCTATGTCCTCTCACTGTTTACTATACTTCCAAGATTTGTGTCATCTGAAAATTTTGAAATTGTGCCCTATGCACCCAAGTCAAGTCATTAATATATATCAAGAAAAGCAGTGGTCCTGGTACCAACCCTTGGGGAATACCATTGTGTACCTTCCTCCAGTTCAAAAAACAACGTTCACCATTACTCTCTGTTTCCTGTCACTTAGCCAATTTCGGATCTATGCTGCCACTGCTCCTTTTATTCCATGGACTTCAACTTTGCTGGCAAGCCTATTATGTGACACTTTATCAAATACCTTTTGGAAATCCATGTACACTACATCAACCGCATTGCCCTCATCAACCCTTTCTGTTACCTCAGCAAAAAACTCAATCAAGTTAGTTGAACATGATTTGCTTTTAACAAATCAGTGCTAGTTTTCCTTAAATAATCCACATTTGTACAAGTGACTGCTAATTATCATTTCTAAAAGCTTCCCCACTACTGAGGTTAAACTGACTGCCCTGTAGTTGCTGGGTTTATCCTTTACACCCTTTTTTGAACAAAGGTGTAACATTTGCAATTCTCCAGTCCTCTGGCAGCATATCTAAGGAGGATTGGAAGATTATGGCCAGTAACTCTGCAATTTCCACCTTTACTTCCCTCAGCATCCTAGGATGCATTCCATTTGATCCTGGTGACTTATCAACTTTAAGTACAGACAACCTTTCTAATACTTCCTTTTTATCAATTTTTATCCCATCCAATATCTCAACTACCTCCTCTTTCACTGTGACTTTGACAGCATCTTCTTCCCTGGTAAAGACAGATGCAAAGTACCTCAGCCAAGGCCTCTGCCTCCATGCGTAGGTCTCCTTTTTGGTCCCTAATCGGCCCCACCCCTCCTCTTACTACCCATTTACTATTTATATACCTATAGAAGACTTTTGGATTCCCTTATATGTTCGCTGCCAATCTATTCTCATACTCTCTCTTTGACTCTCTTATTTCCTTTTTCACTTGCCACCTGAACGTTCTATATTCAGCCTGATTCTCACTT
The DNA here is from genome assembly GCA_030390025.1 of Squalus acanthias. NCBI lineage: Eukaryota > Metazoa > Chordata > Chondrichthyes > Squaliformes > Squalidae > Squalus > Squalus acanthias. The sequence continues at coordinate 73,302,809 of CM059440.1, forward strand.
GTATTCTCAACCTGACATCTGTCATATGCCCCCTTTTTCTGCTTCATCTTACTCTCTATCTCTTTCGTCATCCAGGGAGCTCTGACTTTGGTTGCCCTACCTTTCCCCCTCGTGGGAATGTACCACGAATGTACCCGAACCACCTCCTCTTTAAAGGCAGCTCGTTGTTAGATTACAGTTTTGCCTGCCAATCTTTGATTCCAATTTACCTGGGCCAGATCCATTCTCAACCCACTGAAATTGGCCTTCCTCCAATTAAGTATTTTTACTCTAGATTGCACCCTGTCCTTTTCCATAGCTAATCTAAACCTTATGATACTATAATCACTGTTCCCTAAATGTTCCCCTACTGACACTTGCTCCACTTGACCCACCTCATTCCCCAGAACCAGATTCAACAATGCCTCCTTCCTCAAAAGCAAAATACTGCGGATGCTAGAAATCTGAAATAAGAACAGAAAATTCCGGAAATACTCAGCAGGTCAGGCAGCATCTGTGGAGAGAGAAACAGAGTTAATGGGCCAGAAATTCGGCTGTTGTCGGGTGAGTACGCGCTGTGTACTCACCCGTAAAGCCATCTGAAGTGCCGGTTTCCTGCATGCACTGCGCATGCGCGGGAAACCGGAACTTCCGTTCCCCTAAAGGGAGGGGTTCAGAAGTCGAACGCGTGCGCGGGAGAGGCTGTGCGCATGCAGCAAACTTCAGGATTTTTTTCAGGTTTCTCCGGGAAGGTAAGTATGAAGAAGCTGCACATTTAAAAAGGAGGCGCAAGACCCGTTTTTAACAAGGTAAGTGGTTAATTAATTAGAATTTAAACATTTTTTCAACAGGTTTATCTTTTTTAGATACTTTAAAGAAAGGTAAGTATATTTTTAGCACCGTTAAAAAGTATAATTAATTTTTTCAAAAATTTAATTTTTGTTTAAAGTAGTTAATTTATTTAACTTATAGTTATTTTAAAAATGTGATTTTTTTTTTCAATTTATTTGAAGTATAAGTGTGGTTTTGGGGCCAATCTCTATTCATAGATTTGACAGGTCTTCCTGTCAAATCTATGAATGAAAATGCCCTGCTAGGATTGGCTCTCCATGGCCCACGTGATCCCAGGGGATGCTTCAAACTAACTGCGCCCCTGGGATACACAGGCACTGCCCGCCAGCAGCTGGAGGAGGCCCAGGACCCGAAGTCCTCGTGGGCCCAAAGCACAACTGCAGGCGTGGTAGGCAAGTACACGCGTGATGCTTGCACCCGCAGGAAGCCGGAAAGCCGAATTTCTGGCCCATGTTCAGGTCTATACCTTCCTGTGCAAGTGCAGGAGCTGCAACACCTGCCCTTTTACCTCCTCCCTTCCCACTGTCCAGGGCCCCAAACACTCCTTCCAGGTGAAACAGCGATTTACTTGTACTTCTTGCAATTTAGTACACAGTATTCACTGCTCACAATGTGGTCTCCTCTACATTGGGGAGACTAAATGCAGAATGGGTGATCGCTTTGCAGAACATCTCCGTTCAGTTCATATACATGACCCCGGGCTTCTGGTCGCCTGTCTCTTTAATTCTCCGCTCCACTCCCACTCAGACCTCACCGTCCTTGGCCTCTTACACTGTTCCAACGAAGCTTAACGTAACCTCGAGGAACAGCACCTCATCTTTCGATTAGGCACTTTACAGCCTTCTGGACTCAACATCGAGTTCAACAATTTCAGACCATAACCTCTGCCCCTATTTTTTCAGATGGCAACTGTTGATGATTCTGCCATTCCCATTTATACCTCTTCTCGACTCATCTTTTGTTTCTTTACTTGTCCCATTACCATCTCCTTTTGCTTTGTACTATCATCCCTTTTGTCATTTAATCACTCCTGCCTTCCACCCTATCACAGACCTTCCCTTTTGTTTTTTCCTCCCCTCCCCCCTTTCCCTGCCTCTGCACCTGCTTAAAATCTGTTACATCTCTAACTTTTATCCAGTTCTGACATTAACTCTGTTTCTCTCTCCACAGATGCTGCTGAGTATTTCCAGGTCTATAGCCTTCCCACTAGCTGGTGGCCTATAGAATACACCTAGTAGTGTAATGGCACCTCTATTGTTTCTTAACTCTAACCAAATAGATTCTGACCTTGACCCCTCCAGGACATCCTTTGTCTCCAGCGCTGTAATATTCCCCTTAATCAATACTACCACCCCACCTTCTTTCTTTCTTTCCCTATCTTTCCTGAACACCTTATATCCTACCCTTTTTTGAGCCAGGTCTTCATTATCGCCACAACATCATATTCCCATGTGGTTATTTGCACCTGCAGCTCACCAAACTTATTTACCACACTTTGTGCGTTTACACACATGCACTGTAAACCTATCTTAGACCTTCTTGTATTCTCTCTTAGTCTGACCCCACCTAATACTGCACTATTTCTTACTCTAGTGCTATCTGTCTCTCCCAATCCTTTGTGCACCTTGTTTCTCCTTTCTAATGCTAGATCCTGGTGCCCATTCCTCTGCCAAATCAGTTTACCCACTCCCCAACTGCATTAGCAAACCCCCCACCGCGAGAATACTGGTTCCAGCTCTGTTGAGGTGCAACCCGTCCAGCCTGCACAGGTCCCACCTCCCCCAGAACCAGTTCCAATGTCCCAGGAATCTAAAACCCTCCCTCCTGCACCATCTCTCCAGCCACACATTCATCTGCTCTATCCTCCTATTTCTATACTCACTAGTTTATGGCACCGGGAGTAATCCGGAGATTACTACCTTTGAGGTCCTGCTTTTTAATCTCTTTCCTACCTCCCTAAAATCTGCCTGCAGCACCTCATCAATCTTTCTACCTATGTCGTTGGTACCGATATGGACCACGACCTCTGGCTGTTCACACTCCCCCCTCAGAATGTTCTGCAGCCGCTCAATGACATCCTTGACCCTGGCACCAGGGAGGCAACATACCATCCTGGAATTACGTCTGCAGCTGCAGAAACGCCTGTCTGTTTCCGTAACTATCGAATCCCTGATCACAATTGCTTTCTCGATCTTCCTCCTCCCACCCTGTACAGCTGAGCCACCTGTGGTGCCGTGGATTTGGCTCTGGCTGTACTCTCCAGAGGAACCATCCCCCAATACTGGTTAGAGAGTGAGATGCCCTCAGGGGACTCCTGCACTACCTGCCTGGTCCTCCTTGCCTGTCTGGTGGTCACCCATTCCAACTCTGCCTGTACAATCTTACACTGCGAGGTGACCACCTCCTGAAACATGCTATCCACGTAGCTCTCAGCCTCACGGATGCTCCGCAGTGATGCCAGCTGCTGCTCAAGCTCTTCCAGCTGATGACACTTCCTGCACATGTGGTTGTCCAGGACACGGGAAGCGTCCCATGCCACAAGATGTGTATTCCATGGGACTGAGGTGCCCTTGCCTGCCTCTATTTAATAGACTATTAACTAACTTAACAGAAATAAACTTAAGACTAGGGGGAAAAATTTGGTTGGTTAGCACCTCCCATTAGTGCCTCCGGGGGGCGCTCACGGGGCGCGAGGAAGTTAGCGCCTGAGCGCGGCGATTTTAGCGGCGCTCGCGAAATTGACGTTGTTTTGTGGCGGCGCTAAACACTACCGCCACGATCACCTGCGCTGCAGATCGTGACATCAGTCAAGTGTGCAACGCCCTGGTAGCGCCCCAGACCGTATATTGAGTCGCGTCCCCTGCCTTAGTGCCTGCCGCTAGGAACGACAGGTAGAGGGGAACGTTTTTAAGTCGGGAAGGGGCTGGGGGAGCACTATTTAAAGGCGGGCACTTCCTGCCTTTTCTTGTCAGTAAAATTTTTGGTTTTAACGCTGTCCTAAGGAGTTTTGGCCCTCAGCACCACATTTGAGGTTCCTAAGCGCCGAGCTCTTTCCCTGGGCCTATCCATTAGTGCTTTCAACACGATTGCTTTTGAGGTCTCTGCATGCCGAGATTCAAGGCTGCAAGGAGCAGGGTGTGGCTGGCCAGCAAGATGGCCCCTCCACTTTAAGAACTGGACGGCGCCAGTCTGTCTGTCTTCCATGGTAACTGGCATTGTCTGAGCTTCGGTAGCGTTCTGAGGTTGCGCCTCGCTCCCTGACATTTGCACCTTAAGAGAGGTGTGTAGAGCCTGATTTAGCGCTCAAACCACCTCCAGGGGCGATAGAGGCGAATTTTGCAGTCGGAGGCGATAATTAGCGCTGGGCACTAAAATTTTGCGCCCGGCCGATATTAGTGCCCAAAAATGGGCGATACCGAATTTTTCCCCCCAAAAGTCTTAAAAAGTCGCTCCTCTTGCTCTCCCGCACGTCCGCTCTCAGGCCTACCTTTAACTCCGACTGCTCCTCTCGCTCTCCCGCAGGTCCGCTCTCGGGCCTACCTTTAACTCCGACTGCTCATCTCGCTCTCCCGCAGGTCCGCTCGCGGGCCTACCTTTAACTCCGACTGCTCCTCTCGCTCTCCCGCAGGTCCGCTCTCGGGCCTACCTTTAACTCCGACTGCTCCTCTCGCTCTCCCGCAGGTCCGCTCTCGGGCCTACCTTTAACTCCGACTGCTCATCTCGCTCTCCCGCAGGTCCGCTCTCGGGCCTACCTTTAACTCCGGCTGCTCCTCTTGCTCTCTTAGTTAAAGTCTTTATTCAAACGATTATTTATAGTTATATTAATTAGTTTATCTGGTTAAGTTATTAATTTAATAAAGTTATTAATTTAATAAAGTATGTGATAGTTTTCCCACTCTTAGTTAAAACCACTGTCCTACCTTAGAGAGAGAAAAAACGTTAATACTCACCCACCAATCACCTACCTGCTTTCCTGTGACGTCACTCCTTGTTTTTTGTTGTTTTAGATTTTGGCGGAGATATACTGCCGCCTCCGATGCCGACTCCTTTCAAGTCCGCGCTGCCTCGGCCTCAGGCTCTATTTATCTGCTGCCTCCTCCAATGCCGACTTGCATTGACTCCTGGTGCCACCTCATAGTTATGACCTCTACCCTCTCTATTTCTGTATCATCCTCCAGCCCTACAACCACCCCCCGCCCCTCCAAATTCTCCATTCCTTTGACTTTGGCCTTTTGTGCATCGTCTCCTCCCTTCATCCCACCACGAGTGGATGTGTCTTCAGCCGCCTTGGCCCCACTCTCTGAAGTTCCCTGCCGAAGCCCCTCTACCTCTGCTTCTTTAGGACTGTCATTAAAACAAACCTTTCTGACCAAGCTTTTGGCCAGCCCTCCTAATATCTCTTAGTTTGTCTTAGTATCTTTTAAGGAAACATTGGATAAATATTTGAACCACAGGAAAATGCAGGGTTATGTGGCGAGAGGGGGGCTAAATTGAGCTGTGTAGCGGCTATTGTTTAGGTGCTATACAGCCACCTAGCGCTCGAAAATGGGGTCCGAGACGCGCTCGCACACTTCTGACGTGAAGTGCACAGGACGCATCTTGGGAAAGATGTTTGCGCGGGCACATCTAACGACCGCCGGCAGCATGCAGAGCAGGCAGATCAGGATGCAAATCAGTGTGTAATGCTGATTTGATGGCATTGCTGCCATTTTACAAATACACAATCCAGTCTTAACCTTGCACAGCTGAGCACGACATTAAACGGAATGAAACATTACCCTCCAGCGCGATTTAAAGAGATCATGAACTTTTACAGGTTAGTTGCTGGATTATTTCTTCTGGCTGCTGGTGCAATTGTACGTGTTTTTGGAGCATACTGATGATTGGCCAAAATTTGCATAGTCTACAGGGAGAGGTCTGGCTGGTGTTGAAGTACTTTTCTGTTCATTTAAAAGCTTGTGCTGAAACAAGTGGTTTCGGCATGTGTGGTGCAGGTACTCCCAAGGTGCTGTTAGGTAGGGAATTCCAGGATTTTGTCCCAGCCACAATGAAGGCACGATGATACATTTCCAAGTCAGGATGGTTTGTGACTTGGAAGGAAACTTGGAGGTGGTGGTGTTCCCATGCGTCCGCTGCTCTTGTCCTTCTAGGTGGTAAAGGTCGTGGGTTTGGGAGGTGCTGTCGAAGAAGCCTTGGCAAGTTGCTGCGGCGCATCTTGTAGCTTTGAAATTGAAAAGTGGTATCCAGAGCCATGTTGGTAGCAGTCTGAGCTTGCAAGGCAACAATCTGAGCTTCCAGTACAACACCAAGACCTTTGATGGAAGCTGTTTGTGCTGCAATGACATCGGCCATCAGATGCAGCAGTTCCACAGGTGTGCTGATGGAGGTGGCCAGTCGTTCCGTATTGGAAAGGATGGGCTCCAAGCTCTGCGCAAAGCCCTGTGCCAAGTTGGTCCTGGACTCCTCCATGCTGCTTGATATTGAAAGCAGGCTTTCTGGCAGGCTTTCCAGTGCACCAAGCATTTGGTTATGTACACCCATTAGCCTTCTTCTGTAGCCTGGCCCATTGAAGTCCTCATCTGACTCCTCTACAGCAGGACGAGTGTGCAACCTTGCCCTCTAGCGGGCTGACACCTACGCTATCGTTTCCTCCAGCGCTGGCTCCTGTGGGCTTGTGAACGTGCAGGTCCTCCTCTATCCTAGCCGCTAAACTATGCACAGCGTCAGTGTCTGAGCTGGTGGCTGCAAGTGTAAGATCGAGTGATGGTGTCTCTTCATTTTCACTGTCTTCTTCCTCTTCCTCCTCTGACTGGGAAGACTCCAGTTCTTGGGTATCTGAAATGTAAAAGGGACAAAGCTTGGGTTGTGGTGAGGGGAAGAGGAGAAAGTAAGAAGTGTGTGCTTACACCCTCTGCAGCTTGTGAGTCAGAAGAGATTGTGGGATGAGGGAGGTGTGGGATGAGAGAAGGAAGATTATGTATGCAGATACCCTTATCCTCGATCCCCTCAGCCCTGCCAGTAGCCACAGCCTCAGTGATGCCCTTTCCCATAATGGCGAGAGCTATCTCCTCCATGGATAAAATTTGCAGGCGCGCTTGTCCTCCTCCAGTTCTTTCCTGCTGCCTGCTGTTATGTGACACCTTCTCCTGCAAGATAGAGGGAAGTGTGTCAGTGAGTGTCCTGCAATCTGTTTGGGTGATGTGGCTGTCATGGTTGAATAGCTGCCAGTGTGTGCGAGCTGTGCGTTGTGGGTGCCAAGCTTGCAACTGTGCTAAGTGTGTGAGGGTGAGGAAACGCATATGAATTGAAGGGTTGAGTACCGTTTGATAAAGATTGTTGGTAGGGGGGTGATGTGTGTGTAGTGAATTGAACAGTGAATGAGTCTTGTGCTGCAGTTGGTAGGATATACCATTTGAAGATGAACTCACTTACTGTGACAACTCGTATGAGATTGTTAAACTTCTTCCTGCACTGCATCCATGTCCTTGGAGCAACATTCCTGATATTGACCTCTGCTGTTACTTCTTCCTACTGCCTCCTGAACATATGTCTGGAGGGCCTCCTGCCCCCTGTGCATACACAATGGCCCATAATTTGCGGCCCCTACAGGCGCGTACGAGGTGCGTACGGGCCCGTAACGGCCGCGCAAATTCCGGGTTTTCACGCGTGAAGCGCATGCGTGAAAACCGGGAACTTCTTGACAGATCGTAGCCATCCCCTGGAAAAAGGCATCCGTGGTGGAGAGCCCAACTTCTGCCCAGCGAATGCCCGTGAAATTCTTACACCTGGTAAAAGCAGACGTAAGGCCTGCTTTTACGAGCGTAAGAGTTTAAATGAACACAAAAATACATTTTTTTCAATCATTTAAACATTAATAAACCTGTAAAATAAGGTACGGTTATTTTTAGCCCCTTTAAAATATTTAAATTTGTTTTTCAAAAAATTAAATTTTTGTTTTAAATAGTTAATTAAATGCAATTTTAATTCATTTTAAATATGTAATTTTTAAAATTTATTTGATGTGTAGCTGTATTTTTTGAGGTATTCCCATTCATGCTTATGGGGTTTCTGTCCCTACGGAATCCCCATAAGCATGAATGGGGATTCCCTTCTTTCATTGGTTGGCCAGCCCATGTGATCCCAGGGGCACTTGCGAACTGCCTGTACCCCTGGGATAGGTGGGCTTCTACCCGCTGGTACCCGGAGAGGCCCAGGACCGTGAATCTCCATACCTCCTTGACCACCAGATATGTGGGCATTTCATTCGCGGATCAGAGACATTTCCCCGCGGGAAGCCTCTGACCTCAAATTCAGGGCCATTATCTCTTCTTTTCTCCACAGTCTTGCATCAAGACCTCCAGTGTCTGAAAACCTTGGTGCTCACTCTCTCGCATGTTCAGCCATTCCTCAAAGTATCACAGCACAAATTCCCTTTCCAATAACTCTCCTCACTTCTTGCAGCCACAATGCACCTCCCCTTTAAGAGATGCAGGCTGCCTTTAAGTTGTGCCAACCACTTGCGATATTGGGCCCCCTGCTGATGCGTGCATCCAATGAACAGCGCGGGTAGCGCTGGCTACACGCATCAATCATTTAAAACAGCAGGCAGTACAAATTTAACGTGCTGCCTGCATCGCAATGAATGGGCGTGAATTAATTGCGTACCATGATCTTCACGCCTGTTTTCAGGGGTTAACCAATTTAACCCCCAGTGGGTCTTTTGATTGCTCTAGCATAGAGCCACACAGGCATGATGAACCAAATGGCCTTCTTCTGTGCTATAAACCTTTATGGTTCAATGGTTAAATATCACCAATTAAGATGAAAGAAGCCACATTGAAATTCAACTACACAATACCTGAACTGAACGTTCCTGCATTGGTGGCAACAAAGTGCTGAAAGGTTTAGGGGTAAAAATTCAGTTGGTTGTGCCTCCCGTTAGCGCCTTATGAGGGCGCTAATGGGGCGCAAAGCCGCTAACGCCCGGGTGCAGCGATGTTTGCGCCGCTCGGGAACTTAACTAGAGATTGTGCGGCGGCACTAAAACTTACCGCTGCGACCACCTGCGCGCGCAGATTGTGACGTCATTCCATGGTGCAACGCCCTTGTGGCGCCCCGGAGCGGAAATTGAGTGGCGCCCCCTGCCTTACCGCCTGGCGCATCCAACGACCAGAAGACTGGAACGCTATCAATCGCTGTGGGGCTGGGGGGGGGCGCTATTTAAAGGGGGCCTCTTCCTGTCTTTTATTGTTGGTGGCATTTTTGAACTACGCATTCTGAGAGAGAGAGGGAGAGACTTCTGGAGAGATTCAACGTTGTGTGAAGGAGTTTTGGGTACTGAGCAGCACTTTGCAGGTTCATTTTGATTTGCCATTCCTTGTATCGATTTAGCAGAGACTGTGGGAGCTGCACTCTGAGCTCTTTGCCTGGTACTCTCCATTGTTCTTCCCAGCACATTTGATGTGCAAGTCTCTCCAGGCCGAGATTCAAGGCTGCAATGAACAGGATGTGGATGGAAAGCAAGATTAACCATCCCCTTTAAGAACTGGCCCGTGCCATTGTGTGTGTGTTCCATTGCTGACTGACATTACATGAGCTTCGCCAGCGCTCTGAGTTAGCGCCTCACTCCTTGGCCTTTGCACCTTAAGACAGGTGTGCAGCGCCTGATTTAGCGCTCCACTCACCTCCCGGGGCGGTAAAAGTGAAGCTTCCAGTCAGTGCCGATAATTAGCGCCAGGCGCTAATATTTGCGTCCAGACGATATTTGCGCCCCAAACGGGGCGCGACCTAATTTTTACCCCTTAGTGTCATCATGGGATGATGGTGCAGAGTTTCCCACAAATTCTATTTGAATTGCGACAACACTTCGAGATAAACCATTGCTATGCTGTGTATGTGTGCTGTGCAAAGTAAATTAAGCAGCAATGTTGCATGGAAGTACAGGGAGTTATAATTGAGGGCAGGGATCTTGATCTCAGAATTAGACCACATTTTGAGTCCTACAGTCAAACTACTGTACTCAGTTATAAGCTGCTCTATGACCACAAGTTGATTCTAGTGACTTGATTAAACAGCGGTTATACTTTGTTGAAAATACTTATTTTTATTTTAATGTTTGTGTGGTTGGAAACCGCTTAGCGGAGTCTGAGATAAATCAATTTGGTCATTGTGGTCAGATTGTTGGAGGCTGCATTGTATAGCAGAAGCTTATTTAAACCATGGGACCTTGACAGAACAAAGTGATCTCTGTCTTCCTGGGCCAACTGGATTTGTTTCTACAGAAAATGCTGGAAATACTCAGCAGGTCAGGCAGCATCTGTAGAGAGAGAAACAGAGTTAACATTTCAGGTTCATGACCCTTCGTCAGAACTGGAAAAAGTTGGAGATGGCACAGGTTTTTAAGCAGTGTAGAGGCAGGGAAAGGGGGAGGGGAGGAAAGAACAAAAGGGAAGGTCTGTGATAGGATGGAAGGCAGGAGAGATTAAGAGACAAAAGGGATGATGGTGCAAGGCAAAAGGAGATGGTAATGGGACAAGTTAAGAAACAAAAGATGACTCGAGATGAGCTGTAAATGGCGATGGCAGAATGAACGACAGCTGCCATCTGAGAGAGAGAGAAAAAAATATTTTTTTAAAAGAAAAAAAAAGAGGTTATGATCTGAAATTGTTGAACTCGATGTTGAGCCCAGAAGGCTGTAAAGTGCCTAATCGAAAGATGAGGTGCTGTTCCTTGAGATTACGGAATGCTGAAAGGGGAGGTGAGGGGAAGATGTGTTTGGTTGTGGGATCACGCTGGAGGTGGCGGAAATGGCGGAGGATGATGTGTTGAATGTGGAGGCTGGTGGGGTGAAAGGTGAAGACAAGGGGAACCCTATCGTGGTTCTGGGAGGGAGGGGAAGGGGTGAGAGCAGAAGTGCGGGAAATCGAACGGACACGGTCAAGGGCCGTGTCAACCACATTAGAGGGGAATCCTCGGTTGAGGGAAAAGGAAGACATGTCAGAAGCACTGGTATGGAAGGTGGCATCGTCAGAGCAGATACGGCAGAGACGGAGAAACTGGGAGAATGGAATAGAGTCCTTACAGGAAGCGGGGTGAGAGGAAGTGTAGTCAAGGTAGCTGTGAGAGTCAGTGGGCTTATAGTGAATGTTTGTCAATAGCCTCTCCCCAGAGATGGAGAGAGAGAAGTCGAGGAAGGGAAGGGAAGAGTCGGAGATGGAACAAACACATCTTCCCCTCACCTCCCCTTTCAGCATTCCGAAGGGACCACTCCCTCCACGACACCCTGGTCCACTCCTCTATCACCCCCAATACACCCTTCCCCTTCGCCCGGCACCTTCACGTGCAAGCGCAGGAGATGTAACACATGCCCTTTTATCTCCTCCCTTCCCACTGTCCAGGGCCCCAAACACTCCTTCCAGGTGAAACAGCGATTTACTTGTACTTCTTGCAATTTAGTATACTGTATTCGTTGCTCCATTCAGTCCGTAAGGGTAACCCTGAGCTTCCGGTTGCCTGACACTTTAATTCTCCGCTCCACTCCCACTCTGACCTCTCCGTCCTCGGCCTCTTACACTGTTCCAATGAAGCTCAACGTAAACGTGAGGAACAGCACCTCATCTTTCGATTAGGCACTTTACAGCCTTCTGGACTCAACATCGAGTTCAACAATTTCAGATCATAACCTCTGCCCTATCTTTGTTTTCATTTTTAATTTTCCTTTTTTTCTCTCTCTCACATGGCAGCTGTCGTTCATTCCACCATTGCCATTTACACTTCATCTAGAGTCATCTTTTGTTTCTTAACCTGTCCCATTACCATCTCCTTTTGCCTTGCACCATCATCCCTTTTGTCTCTTAATCTCTCCTGCCTTCCATCCTATCACAGACCTTCCCTTTTGTTCTTACCTCCCCTCCCCCCTTTCCCTGCCCCCACACCTGCTTAAAAACCTGTTCCATCTCCAACTTTTTCCAGTTCTGACAAAGGGACATTGACCTGAAACATTAACTCTGTTTCTCTCTCTACAGATGCTGCCTGACCTGCTGAGTATTTCCAGCATTTTCTGTTTTTATTTCAGATTTCCAGCATCCGCAGTATTTTGCTTTTGGATTTGTTTCTATTTCAACTCATGCACTATGACCTTGAATAGAACACCTACGTTACACTAATAATACACAAACATCAGGAATAACTTTTTTAATTGTAATATTAACCATAAACAACTGAAATATCTATTACATAACCTTGAACCTTGAACTCACTCCCCGGTATTGTTTTTAATGTGTATGTATTATATATGATATGCACAGCTTTATTTGTGCTGCATAAGCTTTTTAAATTCTGATTTCACTCTTAATTTTGGATGCAAGAAGCAGCTGTTCGTGCACATACTGCCTTTCAGTGCACTCCATGACCTTTATACATATAGACATTCACAGGACCTTGAATAAAAAGCTCCTTACTGTCTACTTGCTAGGAAATATCCTGCAGCTGATTATCAGGACATTCCTGACAACCCACAACACTGAAGTACCTACGTCAATTGTGAACCACCGTCTGCATTAATAGACCAATAAAAAGGTATAGAGCTATTTAAGATCCTTAATAAGTGAAAAGAAATAGATCCAAATCAATATTTGTAGATATTTCTGAGAAGGAAGACAAGAAAGTACACATTCATTGTTGAGAAGGGGAAGTTTAGGATAGATGTCTCGAAATATTTATTTGCACAGAGTCATCAACGGCTGAAATGCATTGCTAGGAAAGATGGTTGCGGTCAAAATACTAAACTCATTTAAGAAACAGTTTTCTGCTGTAATATAATGATAGCAGGGTTGGTGCTCTGGAAAAGTGAGGTCAATTAGGCCAAGGGGCCTTCTCCATCAACCTTTCTTACGATCTTGTAAAGTATCATTTTTGATGCCTAGTTCATACGAACATACGAATTAGGAGCAGGAGTAGGCCACTCGGCCCCTCGAGCCTGCTCCGCCATTCAATAAGATCATGGCTGATCTGATTACTCCACATTCCTGCCTACCCCCGATAACCTTTCACCCCCTTGCTTATCAAGAATCTATCTACCTCTGCCTTAAAAATATGCAAAGACTCTGCTTCCACCGCCCTCTGAGGAAGAGAGTTCCAAAGACTCACGACCCTCTGTGAGAAAAAATGTCTCCTCTTCTCTGTCTTAAATGGGCGACCCCTTATTTTTAAACAGTGACCCCAGCAGCAGCAGCAGCAGAGCAGACCTGGGAGGAGCGGTGAGGCGGCGGCGGCGGTACCAACTCAGCACCAGCAGAATTTTCAAAGAGTGACGTCAGAAGTCAAAAGTGATGTGGGCACAAGGGGAGGGAGCTGATTGGTGAGTATCTGGTAAGTGTTTATACTTGGCTTTCTTAAAGTTTTAAGTTTATTCCAGCTAGGTTAGTAAATAGCCTGTTAATTAGAGGTATGGCAGGGCAGCTCACACCTGTGGGATAAACATCCTGTGCCATGTGGGAAGTCCTGGACACCTCCCGTGGTCTGGATGACCACATGTGCGGGAAGTGTCGCCAGCTACAGCAGCTCGAGCACCGGGTTACGGAGCTTGAGCAGCGGCTGCAGTCACTGCTGTGCATCTGCGAGGCTGAGAGCTTCGTGGGTAGCACGTTTCAGGAGGTGGTCACCCCGCAGCTTAAGAGTATGCAGGCAGAGAGGGAATGGGTGACCGCCAGACAGAAGAGGAGGACCAGGCAGGTAGTGCAGGAGTCCCCTGAGCCCATCTTGCTCACCAACCAGTATTCGGTGCTGAGTACTGGTGAGGGCGATGGTTCCACAGCACCATGGAAGGCTCAGCTGCACGGGGGGGGGGGGTAAGAGGAGAGGGAGAGCAATAGTGATAGGGGATTCAATAGTTAGGGGAGCAGACAGGCGTTTCTGCGGCTGTAGACGTGACTCCAGGATGGTATGTTGCCTCCCTGGTTCCAGGGTCAAGGATGTCACTGAACGGCTGCAGGGCATTCTGAGGGGGGAGGGTGAACAGCCAGAGGTCATGGTCCATATCGGTACCGACGACATAAGTAGAAAGAGGGATGAGGTCCTGCAGGCAGAGTTTAGGGAGCTAGGAAAGAGGTTAAAAAGCAGGACCTCAAAGGTAGTAATCAGTGCCACGTGCTAGTGAGTACAGAAATAGGAAGACAGAGCAGATGAATGCGTGACTGGAGAGATGGTGTAGGAGGGAGGGCTTTAGATTCCTGAGGAATTGGAACCCTTTCTGGGGGAGGTGGGACCTCTACAAGCCAGGTGGGTTGCACCTCAACGGGAACGGGACCAATATCCTCACGGGAGGGTTTGCTCGTGCTGTTGGGGAGGGTTTAAACTAGCTTGGCAGGGGGATAAGAACCTAAGAGCAGAGTCAGTAGGGAGGGAAGAAAAATTGGAATTGGAAAACAAAAATGTAGAAAATAAATTGGAAGGACAGAGGAATCAAGGGCTAGATAGTAGCCAACAAGGAGGTTTGCCTGTACTAAATGGTATATACTTCAATGCAAGGAGTATAGCGAACAAGGCAGATGAGCTGAGGGCACAGGTAGATACTTGGGACTATGATATTAAGCTATTACAGAGACGTGGCTGAAAGAGGGGCAGGTATGGCAGCTCAACATTCCTGGTTACAGGATTTTCAGATGGGATAGAGAGGGGGGGTTGCGGTATTGATTAAAGAAACTATTACAGCTGTGAGGAGGGTTGATATGTTGGATGGATCATCAAACGAGGCCATATGGGTCGAATTGAAAAACAAAAAAGGGGCGATCACACTGCTGGGACTGTACTGCAGACCCCCAAACAGTGAGAGGGAGATAGAAGAACAAATATGTCGACAAATTTCTGAGAAGTGCAAAAAGTATAGGGCAGTAATAGTAGGGGATTTCAACTACCCCAATAATATCTGGGATAAAATTAGTGTGAAGGGTATAGAGGGTGCGGAATTCCTAAAATGCATCCAGGAGAACTTTTTTAGCCAGTATGTAGCAAGCCCAACAAGGGAGGGGGCGGTTCTGGACTTAGTTTTAGGGAATGAAGATGGGCAGGTAGAAGGCGTATCAGTGGGGGAGCATTTTGGTGCGAGTGACCATAATTCAGTAAGATTTAAGGTAGTTCTAGAAAAGGACAAGGATAAACCAGGAATAAAATTTCTAAATTGGGGAAAAGCAAATTTTGCTAAGCTCAGAGGGGATTTAGCCATAGTGGACTGGAAACAGCTACTTGAAGGTAAATCAGTCTCAGAGCAGTGGGAGGCATTCAAGGAGGACATCCGGAGGGTTCAGACCAAACATGTGCCCTTAAAGAAAAAAGGTGGGACTAACAAATCTAGAGCCCCCTGGATGTCTAGGGACATACAGGGTAGGATAAAGAAAAAAAGGGAAGCGTATGACAGATACCGAGGGCTAAATATGCCAGAATCTTTAGAGGAGTACAGAAAGTGCAGGGGTGCAATTAAAAAGGATATTAGGAAAGCAAAGAGAGAGCATGAAAAATTCTTGGCAAGTAAAATCAAGGAAAACCCAAAGATGTTTTATAAATATATTAAGAGTAAGAGGATAACTAAAGAAAGGGTAGGGCCTATTAGAGATCATGAGGGTAATCTGTGTGTGGAGGCGGGAGATGTAGGTAGGGTTCTTAATTAATACTTTGCGTCTGTTTTCACAAGGGAGAGGGGCGAAGCAGACATTGCTATCGGGGAGGAGGAGTGTGAAATATTAGATTAAATAAACATAGTGAGAGAGGAAGTATTAAGAGGTTTAGCAGCATTAAAAGTGGATAAATCCCCAGGTCCGGATGAAATGTATCCCAGGCTGTTAAGCGAAGCAAAAGAGGAAATAGCAGAGGCCCTGACCATCATTTTCCAATCCTCTCTGGCTTCAGGTGTGATGCCGGAGGACAGCTAATGTGGTACCCTTGTTTAAAAAGGGAGAAAAGGATAGACCGAGTAATTACAGGCCAGTCAGCCTAACCTCGGTGGCAGGAAAATTATTGGAAAGAATTCTGAAGGACAGGATAAATCTTCATTTCGAAAGACACGGATTAATCAAGGATAGTCAGCACGGATTTGTTAAGAGAAGGTCGTGTCTGACAAACTTGATTGAATTTTTTGAGGAGGTAACAAGGAGGGTAGATGAGGGTAGTGCATTTGATGTAGTGTATATGGACTTTAGCAAGGCTTTTGATAAGGTTCCACATGGCAGACTGGTCACAAAGTTAAAGGCCCATGGGATTCAGGACAAAGTGTCAAGTTGGATTTAAAACTGGCTCAGAGGCAGGAAGCAGAGGGTAATGGTTGATGGGTGTTTTTGTGACTGGAAGACTGTTTCCAGTAGGGTTCCGCAGGGCTCAGTACTAGGTCCTTTGCTTCTTGTGGTATATATCAATGATGTAGACTTGAATATAGGGGGTATGATTAAGAAGTTTGCAGATGATACTAAAATCGGCTGTGTGGTTGATACTGAAGAAGGAAGCTGTAGACTGCAGGCAGATATCAATAAATTGGTCAGGTGGGCAGAACAGTGGCAAATGGAATTCAATCCGGAGAAGTGAGAGGTAATGCATTTAGGGAGGGCTAACAAGGAAAGGGAATACACATTAAATGGTAGGACACTGAGTAGCGTAGAGGAACAAAGGGACCTTGGAGTGCATGTCCACAGATCCCTGAAGGTAGCAGGCCAGGTAGATAAGGTGGTTAAGAAGGCATACGGAATGCTTGCCTTTATTAGCCGTGACATAGAATACAAGAGCAGGGAGGTTATGCTTCAACTGTATAAAACATAGTTAGGCCTCAGCTAGAGTACTGCGTGCAGTTCTGGTCACCACATTACAGGAAAGATGAGATTGCACTAGAGAGGGTACAGAGGAGATTTACAAGGATGTTACTGGGAGTAGAGAATCTTAGCTGTGAGGAAAGACTGGATAGGCTGGGTTTGTTTTCCTTGGAACAGAGGAGGCTGAGGGGAGACCTGATTGAGGTGTATAAAATTATGAGGGGCCTAGATAAAGTGGAAAGAAAGGACCTATTTCCCTTAGCAGAGGGGTCAAAAACCAGGGGGCACAGATTTAAAGTAATTGGGGGAAGGTTTAGAGGGGATTTGAGGGGAAATTTCTTCACCCAGAGCGTTGTGGGGGTCTGGAACTCACTGCCTGAAAGGGTGGTAGAGGCAGAAACCCTAATCACATTTAAAAAGTACTTGGATGTGAACTTGGGATGCTGTAACCTGCAGGGCTATGGACCAAGAGCTGGGAAGTGGGATTAGGCTGGATAGCTTTTTGTTGGCCGGCACGGACACGATGGGCTGGAATGGCCTCCTTCCGTGCTGTAACTTTCTATGATTCTAGTTCTACATTCTCCCACAAGAGGAAACATCCTCTCCACATCATCCCTGTCAAGACCCCTCAGGATCTCATATGTTTCAATCAAGTCACCTCTTACTCTTCTAAACTCCAGCGGATACAAGCCTTGCCTGTCCAACCTTTCCTCATAAGACAACCCGCCCATTCCAGGTATTAATCTAGTAAACCTTCTCTGAACTGCTTCCAATGCATTTACATCCTTCCTTAAATAAGGAGACCAATACTGTACACAGTACTCCAGATGTGGTCTCACCAATGCCCTGTATAACTGAAGCATAACCTCCCTACTTTTGTATTCAATTCCCCTTGCAATAAACGATAACATTTATGGGATGTGATGAACAATGGAAATGTCTATACTTTCTGTTCAACAGAAAACTTCAAATAAATAGATGTCAGGAATTTTCATAACAATTTAGAGGAGGAACTCTACTTAAAATGATCCTGACTGAAATTCTCCATCATAGCGGATGAATGCCCTTTACTGTCACTCATCACAGACAACTTATCAATGATACACAAAAAACGTTAGTTGCCAGATTTACCTTACATTGTCAGAAGGAAGCCCAAGGGTGAATTAGAATATAAAGTAAAGCCTTGGACATGTGAACATAACTCAAAAATCGCACAGTTCTGGTGGTTTTATTTTACTCAGGGGTAAGCTCTTAAGTACTTTCCTGATATATGTTCCTTACAGGAAGAAACTCAAAAGTAATGAAAGTGAGCTGATGTAATAGTGCCAGTTTGTAAAATGAGGGGAATGGTAGGATCACCACCTTTGCCTAGCTCAAATCATGACCATAATTATATTATAGTATGTAAAACAACAAACATGCAGATTTTAAGTTCAGTGAAATTAGAATTTAAATAGATTACATCGAATTACATAGAATTTACAGCACAGAAACTGGCCATTTGGCCCAACTGGTCTGTGCCGGTGTTTATGCTCCACACCAGCCTCCGCTCACCCTACTTCATCTAACCCTTTACCTGACGAAGGAGCAGCGCTCCGAAAGCTCGTGATTTCAAATAAAACTGTTGGACTATAACCTGGTGTTGTGCGACTTCTGATTTTTGTCCACCCCAGTCCAACACCGGCATCTTCGCATCATCTCACCCTATCAGCTTATCCTCCTATTCCTTTCTCCCTCATGTAATTTAAAGCTTTTAAATTGTGAAATAATGGATTGTGTTACTCTATTTTGTGCATATGAGGATATGTGTGTGTGTGTCTGCGTGTGTTTGGTAAGCATCGGGTCGGTACACAAATGGAGCATGGTGAAATTTTTGCGCATGATTACAGACAAATGCTTCAGTGAGTAAGATTACTTGCTTGACATTTCCTCTCCTTCTGCCTTCAAGTGAAACGTCTACAGATGTTCTGTAAATTTTATTATAAACAACGCATATTTGATGGTAAGTTCTTTAATAATTAAAACATTGATAGTACCAAAGATCCTGAATCATCACGCTAACATACCATGACATTCAACATCATCCAGCTGCTTAGTAACAGTATACCTCCCCTTCCATAATCCTTCAACAGTGACAGAGAAACACGTACACTGGAAAGGGAATGATATATAGTTTATAAGGCAATTTCACTGCAATCTACACGTTACATATATTATACTTCTGGACTCAACAAATTATGAGAAAATTAATCTAATTTCATAGGTTCACACATGAATAACTAAGTTTTACTCTTGCAGTTTAAGCCATTAATCTGAATACCAGAACTGGATTACGGCCTCATATTTCATTGAAAGATATAAATATTACGATTTAGATTTCTCCAGATACTTTTACCTCATATCCTCTACAAAAGCCAGCTCCCAAAGGCAAGCCTGTGCTTCCTATAAAGTTAAGCAAGACCTTATGTGCGAGGTAATTTTAGATAGTGCGTTCTAGGTGAACAATGGACCTATTTATTGTCTCTCGAAATACAAGTAGGATTTCTCCGACTCACCCACTCCAGAAAATAATTGCTGTCAGTCCCGCAAAATACTCTCGCAGCAGACTAATAGGGTTATTTGCAGAAGGAGCTATTTACAAAAGCAAGTAGGGAGAGCGAGTTGTTGAACTTGGTCCAAATAAGATAAAATTTTGACCTAACCCACCAGGCATGAAACTGACAGTTACGGGTCAGCCACTCGTTTTACACACCACCCGATTTTACTTGCCATTGAAATCAACGGGCGGCCAATCCGATCTTGTCAGTTTCCCGTTGGGCGAGTAAAATTAACCCTTGTGGCTTTGAACCAGATTACAAAACTATACTTAAAACTTAAAATCTCTGTTCCAAAAACAATAACACATCATGAAGTTTTCGTAGATCATGGAGGCTGCAGTCTTAATTTGGACCGACGTCTGTGATATGGGGGGTGATTTTGCCAATGGGGACGTGATGGAGGCGGGACTGCTGCTTGTCGGGTTTTAGTCCCGCCTCCATTGACGTCCGGCCAACCCACGCTATTTTCCCTTGATTGATCTTGTTAAGCCCGCCCAGCGGGTTTAGCAGGCCAATTAAGGGAAAGCCGGTTACTGGTGACGTCAGTGAGTGACGTTTCATCTGTCAAGAGCTTTTGACCGATGAATTGTCATCGTTTGACAGCTCTGTGAAGCTGTCAAACACTGACAATCTGTCTTCTAAGTTGAGTCCTGGGACACAGGCTCACTTAGAGATCTGTCCTGAGCAGAAAGCAGAAGGCTGCTGCATTTGAGAATGCAGCAGCCATTCTGCTTTCTCTGCCGGTGAGATGAGGGACTCCAGAGACCTGAAGCAGGTGAAGTCTGGAGGAAGAAGCAAAGGTAAGTAAAGCTTTTAAAACACTCAACACTCACCTCACACACTTACCTCTGCACACATACACCCATCACTCACCTGCACACCGGACATCTCAGCCCCTCCGACCCCCGCAGACCCACAGCTCGCCTCGCTGACCCTGGCGAGGTTCGGAGCCGTCGGGAAGCCCACACTTTAGGGCTCAAAATAGGGATTATCCAAAAAACTGCCTGTTGACTACCTGTTAACAGGCAGTTAATTGGCCACTAATCCCCTTCCCGCCTCAAGGAGGCGTCTCCCAGCACGGGTCGGGTACCCGCCTCCTGGGAAGATGGCACGGAGGCGGGTTGGGGGTGGGATAGGTACCCGCCCCCAGATTCTGCCATTTTACCGACAGTCCCTGCCTCCATACCCGCCTCCCCAGGGCTGGCAAAATCGCCCCCATGAATTCTATATGCAAAATCGGCTATATTTCATGGAGTGTTCTGCTGGCACCAGCTCATCAATGGCCTGATGGAGCAGAAATAGCTTCACTAAAAAAAAAATCCTGTTAGAAAAGATATGGGATCCTTAAGGATGAAACTGAGGATGACCAGTTAAAATACACATTGACTATTTCCTTGAGGTGTTTTCACTGCTGAAGATTCACTAGATTTATACGTAGCATCTGGTTTAAAATTCAAACTGAGATAAAAGAATATCAAAAGGTATCTTTCACAAATAAATATGTCGTTGCAGACACAGGAGCTGCCTGGTATAATATTTACATCTGTGAAACAAAGCAATTCTGACGCAAATGATAATTGTCTTTCCTCGGGGTGGCCTGTTAATGACACTCTTCTATGGTTCTTGTTAAACAATGCAGCTCGCCAGAGGTGATGTGTCCCACTTTTAAGTGGTATCTGTACAAAAGCCAGGGAATATGTATTTCATCTGATAGAGAAACAGACAGACCTTTCAGAGACTAGAATAGACATTTTAAACTTGTCACAGTTCTGCCAAGCTATAAATTCTCAAAACAAGATGTTAGATTATTTTGTGAGTCGAAACAAGACAGATCATCACAATGAACACAGTTACAGATCCTAAATACATCAGAAAGTTCTTCCAGCATCATAATTGTCATTGGGCTGTTGGGAAAGAAGTGGGAAGGATGACAGTAGGGATAAAACTGAGGATGAACAGAGAGTAGTTAAAATACCCAATGACTATTTCCTTGAAGTGTTGAACATTATAGTACAACACCTGGACGAATGGAGGGAATTGAAGTGGTGGTAGTTCTTTGTATTTAAAGATGGCTGACCTTGTTGGAAAGTTAGTCTTGATGACTGTGCTAATGCCTTTTGAGGCTAGTACAAGAGAAACGAGCTTTACTGCACGTTTCACAGATGCAAACAGCCCCCTGGGTTTGACAGACTGCTGCTGTTACTTTTTAAGGATGGTGACCTGCTGGTTCATGTGCCAACTGACACCATCATGCATTGCTACTCCCAGATGTCTAATAATTATCACATAGCTTGAGCTTGTACTTGGGCGTGTTGTAATCGCTCTTTCACTGCTCACTCTGCTTCCGTTAAATACGCACCAGATTCTTTTTGACATTCTGGAGTCTTCCAAATGGATGACATGCCCTGCCTGACTAGCGCAGCTCGACTCCGACAAGCAAGGCCTCAACGCCAGTGATCTTGGCACACGTGAGGATCTTGCAGTTGTTAACTTTGTTTCTTCGACTTGATGTGCATGATGGATCTCAGGTGATGGAGCTGGATCTTCTCAAGCTGCCAAACGCAAAATGTCCAGGACTCGCATTCATATCAATAAAAGTGGGAATGAGAATAGCCCTGTACACTCTTCGCTTTGTTCTGAGCTTGATCCCATGCTGGTTTAACATACTCTTGTTTGATCTTCTGCATGCAGAGCATTTTACTATCTATTAGCGTATCATTTTGAAGATATTTTTTCCTTTTATACCACAGTCCGCTCTCTGGGTGGACACATGACCAGCTCTCAGTCTCCTCCACTGCCACCAGAGGAGGGGTTGCAGTGAGAGGACAAGTAAGGGGTTGACCTCATTCCAATTTTGTCACTTTCACGAGTAGCTGCCGACAGACAGACAGTTCACCTTTGAAAACTAGTCCGCATGTCAGTTTGAAGGAGTTTTTTTTTAAAAACTGACCAAGGACTGCATTACTCTAAATTGCTGACAACGATGTTTTTTTGTGCTGCCATTGCTATCAGCCTTGGAGCAGTGTCCAGCAAAACTGCTCCATCTAATTGGGTTTTTACCTCTGCAATGTAACCCAGGGCTGACGTATGAAAACTGAAGCCAGTCTTCCTTGCTTAAAATCTCCTTATTGTTTTGACATTTTGAACCATCTTTTTTAAAATCAGTTCACGTAATATTCATTACTGCATCATATTCAGAAAGAATTGTTAAATCAATGTAAGCAATATTGAAAAAAATACATTCGTTTGGTTTTAGATCAATTGAAGTCACAAGCATTTCTGCTTGCCGTCGTTAACATGGAATGTAAAATCTATCTCAATTATCTTATATTTCATACTGTTTCAATTTAACACGAATGCCTGTCAGGCAGGCACAGACTAATGGAATAGATTTAGAAAGAGGTTTCTGTAAAATCTGGAAGCTGGATTTGGAAACAAATCTAAATCATGGATATATAATAATTTTAAGACAAAATCCGCATGCATGAGAGTAACTCAGATAAATTGCCCTCTACAAAAATGAATATAGTGGGTCTCTCAGAAGATCAATTAAAAAAAATGTACTTCAGCAAGATTGGCATTCAAGAGAATAAAGTTCATGTGGTACTAATTTGCTGCCACTAGATATGATGGGTAGATTCACAAATAATTGTGGAGTATGCACAATACACGGCAAATGCACTTGATAGTAAAGTGAAGATATTTCATGAGTGCTGTCTCGACTCACTGAGACTGTAGGTAGTTGTGGTGGAGGACAGAAATTCAGTTTAATTGAACTTGGACTGAAGTGGTCATCCACATTTTTTTCAGATTAATTTCATTTTATCTGAGCTGGTTTTATGTGATTCTTATTGAGCTTCCAGAGTGAAATAAATGGGCCCTGAACTTCGACCCCTCTCCTGCTGTAACTCTGGCGGGAGACCAGCGGAATCCTTAGGGAAACCGTGCAAACAACTGAAAACTTCTATTTACGTGTTTCCTTTGTGGTTCCACTGGTCTTCAGCCGGAGTTATGACAAATTGGTAAAAAAAAAACACAGAATTTCAGGGCCACAGTGTTTGTAACATAATACCGGGAATGATCTTATAAATTGTGAGACCAAAGCAGGAGCAGTTTACCCCATTATCCCAACACCCGAGTGTGTGTGCTGTAACCTCAAACACTGTGACAGACCCAGAGATCCAAACTTGTTTCAGATCATAAAAATCTAATTACACATTTTTTTTATCGGAATCAGTAACTTTCCAGGGTTGAAGCAACTTAAAAATTGCTTTTGAAACTCCATTCTGGGAGATATTGTCTGCTCTCTTCGTTTCTCTGTATTGAGGAAGGGAGAGAAATCCATTGGCTTGTATATAAATTGCTTTTAGACAGTCTCCTGACAGGACAGGTGGTTTGACTGTTCCCTCAGACTACTATATAGGTTTGTGTACTGCGAGAAAGAGTTAGAGCCATCATCTGGGATGTCTGTCTCAACAGGGTCTTGTTCTTCAGACACACAGATGGAAAGCTGTTAATCTGATATCGAAGGGGCTGTCCCTTAACTCATACAAACCTGACTTGATTGAGAGATCCTTCACTGCGTGAAGTGCTTCACAGTGAGTTGGCCTTGATTAATTGTGAATGATATCCCTTTTACTTCCTTGCATGAGCTGGATCAAAGGGAAGAGAGAGATATAACTGGGACCAGAGTTCCTGTTTGCTAAAAGCTTCTGACTGATTGCAATACAATTGGAACCAATGCAATGTGAAGTTGAAAACATTTGCAGGGAGTACGACATGTTTAACCTTTTTTAATGTTAACAGATGGCTGGCTGTCCAGTCAGCTCTCTCCTAACATTGCACTTTAACTGACATTCCGATGCTGGTGAGTGGCGTTCACTAATATTCAGATGTCTGCTTACCCTGACGAGAGAGCCAGGGGGCGAAGATAATGCAATTCAGGTTTACTGGTTCTGCTCTCAGTGTCAAACCAGTATCTGTGGCATAACAGCAATCCAGATGAAGAGATCCAAACCATTATCATAAATTTCAGAAGCTCGAATCCTACTCCTTCCTACAGTGTATTCTGGAATGGAATTCATCACCATGGACCCATTATAACTATGTTGCATTCTTTCAATTCAACTTAGAAACATAGAACATAGAAATATAGAAAAATAGGAGCAGGAGTCGGCCATTCGGACCTTCGAGCCTGCTCCGCCATTCAATATGATCATGGCTGATCCTCTGTCTCAATACCATATTCCCGCTCTCTCCCCATACCCCTTGATGTCTTTTGTGTCTAGAAATCTATCTATCTCCTTCTTAAATATATTCAGTGATTTGGCCTCCACAGCCTTCTGTGGTAGAGAATTCCACAGGTTCACCACCCTCTGAGTGAAGAAATTTCTCCTCATCTCAGTCCTAAATATCGTACCCCGTATCCTGAGACTGTGACCCCTCGTTCTGGACCCCCCAGCCAGGGGAAACATCCTCCCTGCATCCAGTCTGTCGAGCCCTGTCGGAATTTATCACAAATTTTACCACATATAACATATTCTTTGGAAACAAATCAAACTATGTAAGGGTAATTAACAAGTAAACACTACTGATTGACCAAACAATAAAGAACTTTAGAGGTTAACGATGGTGGTGTGATAAAATGTGAAAAACAAGTCTGGTGATGTGATAAACTGTGAAAAACAAGTCAAAACCTAATTATATACATGCAAAAGAATAGTCACCGCGTAAATGATTAAATGGAAGTTTCACAAGGGAACTAAGGAGTGCAACTCATGGATAGAGACCCCTAACATGGGCAATGTGATAGCATTAACAAAAAGTGTGACTAGCACATGATATTTCGTAATAGCTTGCATAAGCAATAACAAATGTATATAAGTAAATGAAATGTGAGAGATCGTCGGAGTCCCACTTGAAGCTGTCAAGTGAGAGTCTCCCCCTGCATCTGCTTGAATAAAGATTGTTGTGAACCTGTCTACCATCGTCTGTCTTGACTGAGAGGAAGGAGACCGGAGTCCACTCTAACAAATTGGCATAGTCGGCAGGATACCGAAGCACCCAGAGTGGCAACAATGAAGGGCAATCAAGGGTGAGTACATTTATATTACCACCCATAGTTAGTGTCCGTCATCATTGTTGACATTTTTCTCTGGTAAGACTTGGGGCTGGATTTTGTCGATGGGGACGTGATGGAGGCGGGACTCCCACTTTTTGGGTTGTAGTCCTGCCTCCATCGACTTGTGGCCAACCCACTGGATTTTCCCTTGATTAACCTTGTTAAGCCCGCCCAGTGGGCTCAGCAGGCCAATCAAGGGTCCCTTGGATACAGGTGACGACAGCCATTGAAATTTCATCTGTCAAG
Source organism: Squalus acanthias (assembly GCA_030390025.1). Classification (NCBI taxonomy): domain Eukaryota; kingdom Metazoa; phylum Chordata; class Chondrichthyes; order Squaliformes; family Squalidae; genus Squalus; species Squalus acanthias. The sequence continues at coordinate 73,328,395 of CM059440.1, forward strand.
AGCTTTTGACAGATGAAATGTCAGCATTTGACAGCTCTGTGAAGCTGTCAAACACTGACAATATGATTTCTAACGTGAGTCCCTGTACTTAGACTCAGTTAGAAATCAATCCAGCACAGAAAACAGAGACTGCAGCTTTTGACAGCTCCGCGGCCATTCTGCTTTCTGTGCCGGTGAGATTTCTGACTCCCGAGACCTGAAGGGCTGACACCTGCAGGAGGAAGTTAAGGTAAGTAAAACTTTTTTCCACACTTTACACTTACCTCTGCACACATGCACCCATCACTCACCTGCCCACCGGATATATCGACCCCTCCAACCCCTGCAGACCCACGGTCCGCCTCGCTAAAACGGCGTGGTTTGGAGCCATCGGGTAGCCCACACTTCAGGGCTAAAAATAGGGATTAGGCAAAAAACTGCCTGTTAACTACCTGTTAACAGGCAGTTAATTGTCATTAATCCCCTTCCCGCCTCGGGGAGGCGGCTCCCAGCACAGGTCGGGTACCCACCTCCTGTGAAACTGGCATGGAGGCGGGTTGGGGGCGGGATGGGTTCGGGACCCCCGAATCTGCTATTTTCCCACCCCACACGCCTCGAAACCCGCCTCCACGGGCCGGTGAAAATTCTGCCCTTGGTATCCGAACAAAACAAATAGACAGACTTGGCAGAGGGTGCGATTGAGTGTGTCATACGTTGTGTAGAGCTGTATAACTGTAACCCGAACCGCGGATAGTATCTGAGTGAGTCAGAGTTACTAACAAACAGCCAAAACAGAGTAGACAACTTACTAGACGGAGAAAACCCTTGAAGCATATAAAAGTGAAACAGTATTATTGAAAACGAAAGATGCAATGGTCCCTGTATGTATATGGCTATGTAAAAATCCCGAGGGAACCATTTTGGGCATAGATATCCTCAGTGAATTCGGAGGAATAATCAACCCTAAAGAGAATACTATAATCTGGCCAGACAAATATGAAACACGCCGAAAATATGGTGAGCCAGGGGACAGTGTGGTACAGATAGGATCTTTAAAGTTGATAGATTCCGATTGGAAAGGTAAGGGAGCCTGGGGAGTACTATGTGAACAGTACCCTAAATTATGGGCAACCCATAAAAATGATTGTGGCTTAGTAAAAATGGAACTATTGAATATACCGGGACCTGAACACAAACCCCATAAACAGTATCCGATTAAGGTAGAGGCTCAAAGGGCAGTGAAACAAATTGTGAAAGAATTAGAAGTACAAGGTGTGGCGCGGCAAACTAGCGCCACAACCAACTCGCCAGTGTGGCCAGTCAAAAAGCCAGATGGGACATATCGGCTAACGATTGATTATACAGCCCTAAATAAAGTGGCAAAACGGGAGCTGCCAATAGTGGTGAGTCCGGCAACTATCTTTAATGATTTGGGACCGAAACATAAGATATTTACCGTATTGGACATAGCAAACGGATTTTGGTCGATACCATTGCAACAAGAGTCACAGGACAAATTTGCCTTTACAGTGGGGAATCAGCAGTATACCTGGACACGATTGCCTCAGGGCTTTCATAATAGTCCAGCAATATTTCACAAGGCAATGGCAGAGGCCTTGGAGGAAGTAGATTTAACCAAAAATAAGAGTACCCTCCTGCAGTATGTAGATGACATACTAATAGCCTCAGAAACACCAGGAGGACACGTGCAGGCACTAATAAGGGTATTTGAGGCGCTGCAAGATGCAGGACTGAAAGTAAACCCCAAGAAGGCACAAATAGGAAAGAAAGAGGTAGCCTATTTGGGGTATACAATCACAGAAGGAAAGAGAGAAATGCCAGTAGACAGGAAAAAGGCCATTATGGAAATGTGCCGAGCCACCACCGTTAGAGGGGTCAGAAAGGTGATGGGATTGTTTAATTACTGTAGGAATTTTATTGATAACTTCTCCCAGAAGGCGGAGCCTTTGTACGAGTTGATCAAAGGGGGGAGGGCATCAGATGAACCTGTTAATTGGGAAAGTAAACAGGAACAAGCATTTAGGGAATTAAAACGAGCATTAATCTCTGCCCCAGGACTGGGTCTGCCAGACCACAGTCAACCATTTCACCTCCACTGTCATAATGAAGGGGGACATTATACAGCTGTAGTGACCCAAGAACACGGTGACCGCATGAGACCGACAGCCTATTATTCAACCAAGAGGGATCCTGTAGCAGCAGGAATGGCAAACTGTGTCGCTGCAATAGATTGTGCAACATGGGCAGTCAGGGTTTGTGAACCACTGACACTGATGGGTGTGATCATTTTACACCCCCCCCCTCTCCCCCATACTTTAGTAGAGCTACTAAATACAGGAAAGCTGAGAGCCGTATCAGATAGCCGAAGGGCAACATGGGAAGCAATTTTAATCCCAAAAGATAAGTCAGTACAAATTATACGAGACATAGGAAGGAACCCTGCAGCAATGATGATGCATGAAGGGGAGGAACATATTTGTGCAACAGAAGAGGGAGAAGAGGCAAGTACAGGAAACTCTTTGGTATCCGGCACCGACGGGACCAGGGTGGTGCCGGTTGAATAAAAATTCCGGATGACGGAGAGGGTTATCTACCGAGGCTATTTTTAACAAACAAAAATAAAAAAATCAAGAAATGTGCAGTATACAGTAATTGGGTACTCACCTAGAGAATGTTGTGTTAAATGGATGGTGGAAGATGCTTGGTTAAGTACAGTACTGCCAGTTGAGGGTAATCCATAACTCTTTAATTACTTAACAGTAAGACAAAACTTATAAACGACTGTATACAGTACTGTAGTTGACTGTACACTTATTCCAAGTCAGCTGGTTCATCAGGAATATCCATGCCAGCTGGGTCATCAGGATCATGCACTTCAACAGATTCTTCAGGCACTTCCGCTGCTTCAACTCTTTTGGAAGCTTTCTTAAACATGTCCCAGATGTCTGCTTGCTTAGTGGACTCTTGCCTTTTCTGTAGAAAGGTGGAATGCAGAATATGGAGGTGCATAACTTCTTGGGCAGAGTAGCAAGGCTGCCTTTCAGCAAATTGGAGGATTGAAGCAAATCCTTCTGCAGCTTTAGCCCAAGAAATCTTCTTCTCTTCAGAAATCTCATCCTCTTCACTTTCCATCTCACTTTCCTTTTCTTTCTTTGGATTCAAAACATTCTCAATTATTTCATCATCACTTAGCATATGCACAACACCAACTTCTCTATCTGCATCAACCCACTGCTCGATATCACTTTCACTGAGGTGACGTAGAGGGTTTGCTGGGCCTACATTTTTCACCATGCCAGCCATTTCCATTATTGTACTCTTCTTGGGACGAAGATTGAACCCATGAAATTCCTCCTCTGAAGAAGAACCTTCAGCAAACATTACAGAAGGCCACAATTTGCGCCAGGCTTGCCTCAGAGTGTGACCTTTCACCAAGTTCCAGGAACATGCAACATTATAGATGGCATCTTTAAGATTGTATTCCTTCTGAAATGCGTGAATATTGTCATCTTGGTTTATCAGTTTACGTAGGAAGTCTTTCTTGTAATGACACTTCAGATTTTGGATAACGCCCTGGTCCATGGGTTGTATGAGAGAAGTTACATTTGGTGGCAAATAATTGGTGAAAATATTTCCCGAAACCAACTCGGATTCATGCGGATGGGCTCTACAATTATCAAGCAATAAAATGCATTTGCTATCTTCAGGTTTCCCTATTTTACAGAAATGTTCCCTCACAGATGGAACAAAAATATGATGGAACCAATAGGAGAAGATTTCCTTATCCATCCAAGCATTTTTTTGAGCTTTGTACTCAACAGGTAAGTGCCTCACATTTTTAAATGCACGGGGATTTTTATACTTCCCAATAACAAGAAGTTTAACCCGGTGTGATCCAGCAGTGTTCGCACATGTTAGCACGGTTACACGATCGTTATTTTTCTTGTAACCTGAAGCATTAGCCTCACTAGCCCCAGCAAGCGTTGATTCTGGCAAAAACCTCCAAAACAAGCCAGTTTCATCGGCATTATATATCTGTGCTGGCGACAAATCATGTTGCTGCACAATCTGATTGAAATAATCGCAGTATTCTTCTGCGGCGTCGTGATCAGCTGATTTCTTCTCCCCGGAAATATCGAGTCATCGCATCCCGTGCCGTAACTTGAAGCACGTTAGCCATCCCTTGGAGAAAGCACACTTGTCAGTGAGCTCCATCCTTTCGTAGAAATCCTTCACTTTCTCGATTAGCTTGGGTCCGGAAAGTGGAACACTCTCTGAACGCTTCAGAGAAAACCACTCATAAAGCACGGTATCCAGCTCTTCAAGCTTAGGCTTACGAAGCGCATGCCATTTCTCTACACTCTTAGATGTCTCCGAGCTTGAATAAAACTTGAGCAGCTTATCCTTCTGCGATTTGATGTCGTAGATTGTTGACGAACCGATTTTGAATTCATTCATAATGTTGATACGCTTCTCTCCCCTTTCTAGTCGTTGGCATATCTCGATTTTCTGTTTTAAAGTTAACACCACTCTCTTCCTTTTGCTTGGACCAACTTTTGGGAATTCCATAATGCAAGATGGGGGAGATAATTCACGATAAAGATGGAGAGACACACAGAAAAATGGTGGATTGGAAGAGACTACCAGCAGCGCGGGAGACACACAGTAAAATGGCGGATCAGAAGAGACTCCCGGCAGCGCGGGAGAATAAGACTCCTGTTATTGCGGTGTTCGGACTTCCGACAGCGCCAGGAAGCCGAGTAGTGGCACTTTGGAGAACTACCCCCACTGACTAACTCGGCGTTCGCGGGAGACTCGGACTCAGACTTGGCAACATTGCCGGTTATTGAGGAGTTGTTTTCGGAGTATGAATTTTGCCGGTTAATAGAGAATTCCTGATATTTAGGTGCCGTTTAAACGAGAGTTTCCTGTAGTTTGATTAAAGAACAACCTCTGCCAGAAGTAGATATGATTCTTTTTGTGGATGGATCCCGTAAATATATTGATGGGACACCAAGGACTGGATGGGCATGAAATGGGACAAATAAGAGACCATGGAAGGTTAGATGGAGGACACTCAGCTCAAGTAACGGAATTAGTAGCATTAACTAGAGCTTTAGAAATAGCAGCTAACCAGAGGGTAAATATATATACAGACAGTCGTTATGCTGTTGGTGTAGTGCATGACTATATGACGGCGTGGAGTAGAAGAGGATATGTAACTTCAGGGGGAACACCCATACAGCATGAAACTAGGATTAGGGACTTGGTAGAAGCAGCCAAGAAACCAAGCCAAGCTGCAGTAATCAAAATAAAAGCTCACCGTAGAGCAGACAGCCCAGAACAGCTAGGGAACCAGTGGGCAGATGAAGCAGCAAGCCAGGTAGTGGAGCAAGACTTAGAGCCAGAAGAGGTGAACCAAGTAGATGTAGCTGTAAGTGCCATAGGACCTGAGGAGGTGAATGTGCATAAATTACATCAAGAAGCCACAAAGGAAGAAAAGGCCTTGTGGTATAAATCAGGGGCGAAAGAGGGAGATGACCGAATCTGGAGAAATCCGGGAGGTAGGGTAGCTGCTCCCGAATGCATACAACAGCAGCTGTTAGAACTATACCACGGCCGCCAACACCAAGGGAGAGACAACATGTTGTACAACATGAGGAGAGGTTGGTGGTGGCTGGGTATGGGAAAGGATGTGGCAAAATATTGCCATAGATGTGTTATTTGCGCACAACACGACCCAGGAAGACCTGTAAAAATCAGAATGAGTCATCAACCCAGGCCCAAAGGACCATGGGAGAATTTACAGATTGATTTTACTGGCCCACTACCAAACAGTAGAGGGAAAACCTATTGCCTAGTAGTAATTGATCAATTTACTCGTTGGGTAGAGGCATTTGCAACACGAGATTGCTCAGCCACTACAGTAGCCAAAATTATGGCAGAGGAAATTGTGCTTGAGATGGGATGTGACGTAAGAAAAATACTAGGCACTTGGTCTAAGCGTTAAACAAAGCTTTAATCAACTGTTTTTCAACATGGAGATCTAGTTGTGTCCTTCACTAGTTCCTGTTGAGGAATGTCCTAAGCAAGCTGGGCCCATGTCCGAGTATTTATACTCTCCCTGGACAGCGCCACCAGCAGGCCGTCCAGTATTACTTCATACATGAATGACAAGATTCATGTCAGGGTGTACCCCTACAAATTGACTCAGACCAAGGCACGCACTTCACAGGAAAGGTGATTAAGGAAACTTGTAAATTACTGGGTATCAAACAGAAGTATCACATACCATACCACCCGCAGAGCTCAGGGATGGTAGAAAGAATGAACCGAACCCTAAAGTTAGCATTGGCCAAAAGCATACACGAGTCAGGAAAAGGATGGGCTGATGCATTACCTGGTATCTTGATGCGATTACGCGCAACGCCGAACCGCACGACAGGTCTAACACCGTTTGAGTTAATGACAGGAAGGGCCATGAGACTCCCTGAAGGAGTCATCACAGGAGGCACGGATCATATAGGACCGGTAAAAGATAAAGTGAGGGAATTTGTCAGACAATTATGTGTGGGATTGCACGAACTGAAACAGGAAGTGCGAGATCAGCAATTCATTAGGGACATGGAAAATGATAATAAAGTGCAAAGATCCGAAGTACCACAGGTAGGTACTCAGGTAATGGTAAAAATAATCCCAGAAAAACCAGGTCTCGCCCCTAGGTGGGAGGGACCATATGACGTCATTATGTCAAGTGACACCTGTGCATGTGTGGATATGAAAAAGAGAGGAGGATGGTGGAAACACTGGTCTCAGTTAAAAGAGTATAAAAATCACTAATACGTCCGGTGACGACTGGACATTTTCTGTTACAGATTACTCCTGAGCCTAATATGTATTGTGGTCGGAACGATCCTGACACCAACAGAGACCGCTTCGGATGGAATAAGTCCGGATAACAATCATAGCGTAACAAGTAACTGTATTAGAACCCAAAGGAATGAGGAAAAGATGAATACTGGGATAGCAGGTCCAGGGATAACGACTAGAGAAAATAGAATAAAGAACGGGACTAAATGGGTGATATGTACAAGTATGACCACCTGGTATGAGGCATATGACAACGAGATAGATTGTGTGCAATGCTCAGGGAAGTATCCACACAAAATATCATCAGGTGACATAAATGGTACAACCAAGTATGGATGTACAAATGGATTACGAGGGTGCCGAGACCTAATATGGGTGGTTAGTAAGGGCCCGAGACCAAAACCAACAACTCCCAGTACCACTACAGAGATGCCAACCACCACGGAAATCCCTGGCCCAGTGTGCCCTAGTGTGAGGCCTGGAGTAAAGGGAGGTTTGGTCTATGAAGATGACGAGCTACTCGTCAACTTTGGAGTATCAACCCAATTGGTGAAAATGTATATCAACCTAACTGGATTACAACTACCAGAAATGTGTCAAGAAAATATCAGAAATTTATACAAAAACCCGACAAAGCGCCTGATAGCAGGCCCGAATCATGATATGTTAAAGATAGAACTAAAGAAGGAACAAAAACCCTCTAAGCGGAGCAAACGAGGGATAATAGAAATGGCAGGAGCAGGGTATGCAGCAGGAGCAGCCACTGTAAATACCATAGATCTAAGAAATATATATGATTCTGTACAACAAATGGAAAAAAGAATTAAAGAAATCATGAGTAAAGAAACCAATGTTACCAGCCAAGTGAACGAACTAGGAAGTGGAATTAATGAGGAACTGTTCACAAAAATGAAATTTTAAAGACACATGCCAGAACAATTAATAAATTAATAGGTGCAGGACGTAATGAAACTAAAGAGCAAAACAAAGCTAATATATGTGCAGCCTACGGGGACTGGATATTAACAGAAGTAGCTAAGAATTTGGAACAGATGCAGATTCACCAAGTGCCTGACTGGGTGAGTAATAATGTACTGACACAATGGACTAAGAATAAAAATAAGTCAAAAACATGTAAAATTAGAACCCTCTGTACGGCACGGGTACCTCAAATACAATATCTCACAGGCTATTATTGGAGTTGTACTAGCAATACCACAAGTAGATATAGATAAGGCTAGTAAACTACTGAGAGTCCACAATATAGGAGAAATTAAAAATAAAACAAGGATCAAATACCATGAAGTACCAGATTATGCAGTAAACGTAGGGAGAGATAACAAACCCTTACCTCAACCACAGGTCGACCAAAACTTTACCAAACAAGGAGTGAGAACCGAACAGTGTGCCTGGAGGAACAAACATCTCTTGTGCCCACAAGAATGGACAATGTCACGGAGAGGCTATTGCGGAATAAGTCGGACGGAGGGATGCATGCTAAAGGTCACATCACTGGAATCCGGAGAAATAACCAGGATGGCCCCGTTGGGACCTGGTAAACGGACATGGTGTGTGAGCACTAAAAAGATACGAAATGGTCAGAGAATTTGGAACAATTTCTACCAAAAGAAGGACCAACCATCCCATACATAGATGAAGAAGGTAAGGAGCTACAACGGGCATTTGAGGAACGACGTGAGGCATACATAAGGTTGAGCAAGAAGATTAATGATCTTAAGGAAGAGGTCGCTGAAATCTGGAAATCAACTCCATGGTATACAAAATTATGGAACTGGGGTATGAATGTACAGGTCCATCCATGGATCAGAATAATATCCCATGTATTAGTAGCAATCCAGATGTGTATGATATGTTATTTGTTACTGGATTGTTGTTTAAAGTATAAACGTCGCTAGAGACAAAGACTAATTAGTGGTATAGTTGAAGAAATCACACCACAGGTAAATGATAAAGGGAAAAAGAATCTGGAGGAAAATTGGTCTGAGATGCCAGTTTAGATGGGAGTGACTGGAGGACCCTACGACCGAAGGCTGGCCACCGATGGGAAAGGGAAATCAGATACTAACATCTCAACTACGAACAAATATACTTATGTTGGCCTCTATGGGCTTAGCCAAGGGCCAAAAGGGGGGAATTGTAAGGGTAATTAACAAGTAAACACTACTGATTGACCACACAATAAAGAACTTTAGAGGTTAACGATGGTGGTGTGATAAAATGTGAAAAACAAGTCTGGTGATGTGATAAACTGTGAAAAACAAGTCAAAACCTAATTATATACACGCAAAAGAATAGTCACCGAGCAAATGATTAAATGGAAGTTTCACAAGGGAACTAAGGAGCGCAACTCATGGATAGAGATCCCTAACATGGGCAATGTGATAGCATTAACAAAAAGTGTGACTAGCACATGATATTTCGTAATAGCTTGCATAAGCAATAACAAATGTATATAAGTAAATGAAATGTGAGAGATCGTCGGAGTCCCACTTGAAGCTGTCAAGTGAGAGTCTCCCCCTGCATATGCTTGAATAAAGATCGCTGTGAACCTATCTATCATCGTCTGTCTTGTAGAATTCGCAATATATCGCGATTTTATTAACAAGGAGAAAACACAGAGTCTCGTTCAAACAGCTTTTATTTCAGCAGAATGCTGTCAGGTTTCTCAAAGTGGACACAAGCAGCCTGTAAAATGGCCGCCGCACCTCGTGACAGAACATTCTAGACTTTTCGACAGGCAGACAAGATGGCGTTCCAATAAACATTTGTGCAAGATCGATTAAGATTCAGCACAGTGAAGATAATACACGAGACATTATGGGTTTGCAGTATACACATAAATACTGAAATCGGTCTCCCAGGTACGAATGAAAGCTATTGTACCGAGTAATCAAGGGCCCATCCAAAAGACATTAATATGTAAAATCCCAACGACTCTACGATGAGAGAGCCGTTAGCGGGTAGTTATACAAAACACTTGGAAGCCCCAAAACCCCTCCAGGGAGAACACCGACCGATTTAACAATGGGAGAAATATTAACAGGTACTCAGACAGTTACGAGTAGCCCCGAAACCCATTAAGAACGGAGATCACCCATACAAGACATTTGAGCGCCAAACCCAAACAAAAGAAAGGACATTAAGGTTGGGCGGGAAACGGAAGATTTTGTACTATAATTACAAGCTCCAACCGTCCATTTTTCTCTTATTCTCTTATCCGATCGACTCGTAACCTCGTGGCTGCTCCTGTGTTTTGACTCGTAGTCTTGTTCCTGCTTGCCTGGTGCCTCTTTGAAAAAGACTGTGGAACTTTCTGATCCGTTCGGATCTACCTCGTGTCGCGTAACGAAGACCTGTATTGGTAACCGGTATCGGAACCAAAGGCCCGAGAAGAGATGAGAAGAGATGAGATGAGAAGAGACGAAGACCATACTTATCGCCACGGTCAGTAAGCCCCGACCGCGCCTGTAGGTCGAATAGACATTTTTCCTTGCCAGGAAGACTTCTTTGAACTCTAAAGAACGGATCCCGGAAGATTTCTCCTTGAAGATATTGACTGATCTGTGAAACCCATCAGGGCAGATCCTCATGACGGACACCGAGAGATTATTCTCTTAAGTGTTGACTGGAATGTGAAACCCACGAATACAGATCTTCATCACAACAGACGTTCCAGCCTGCTAGCCGGAGCAGAAGCAAGTAAACAAGTGGGGCCAGGAGACCCCCTGATCGACACGTGGGTGCTGCGGTGAAAAACATCCGATCAGCTATTCGGAATTTCTCCGAGTTATCACGAGTGGTGAGCATGAGTCTCGAAATCCTACGAATCTAGCTAGGACAGATATTGATAGGGGAGGGTTTAAGTATTAAGGATACTTGTAATGTGTGCCCCTATTTACGGTGTGTCGTTCATTCCTCGTTTCCCTAGGAACAGCTATATAACTGCTTGTAAGATTGTACTGTCATTAATCTGTGCTTATGACATGTATTTCGTAATCTTAAATATCATGCAATAAAGATTTTCCATTTCGTACCATTCAACCGAGTCTACATGAGTTTCATCTCCATTACTGCTCTCGCATCTAAGTCCAGTGTCTAGAACCGTAAGGGCGAGTGATTCGAACCACTCACAGGTGTGTCTAGTGCTCCCAGACTGGCTGGAGACCAGAACAGGCAACAAGGCCTAAACCCGCACTGACATACAGGCTGCACAGAGCCGCGTGAACCTCACAGGCTGCGAGACACGCAGGGTCAGAATCCCTTACAGAAAATGGCGACCGCGGCAGGACACTGGCAGCGAGAGGGTAGTGTGTTAGACTTTGGAATGACTGTACGAAATGTTATGCAGGAAAAGATAGCAGATTATGTGTTCGGAAAGGTTAATCTAACTAAGAAATGGATAAGTGAATTGTTAGCGGATAAAAGCCCGCTGAGGCAGCCGAAAGGTGGACAGATAGTAAAGAACATAAAAAGACACTCGAGAAAGCAGTCTGGCTTATGTGTTACAAAAGGCAGGTTCAGATTTCAAACCAGACCATTACAGCGCTAGTAGCTCGAATCAGTCATTTAGAGGGAGAAATGGATGAGAAGGTTTCTGGAGGGGAAATGCTCATTAGGAATTTAAGTGCGTTGCACCAAGAACGCCAGGAAATCTCCAGTCACCATAAAACAAGGATAGATTACCTCGAGTGCCAGGTCACTGAGGCAAAGTTAAATGAGAGCAGGTTAAAGGAACGATGTGCCCGCCAAGCTGCCCAGATAAGAACTCAGGAAGAGAGCTTAACGGGGGTTAGGGCGGCATATAAGTTGGCCCTTGAGGATAAGTTTCAGGGAGCCGATCATAGCGCCTGCCAAAAAGAGATAGAGCACCTCAAAAAGGCCGTGAACAAAGCGCACGGCATGGTGTGCCTTATCAGTCCGTCAGCACACCAGCCGCTAGTAAGTGAGAAGTTTAAGAAATCCCCACCAAGTAAAGCAGAGGAAGTAGTAGCCACTGCGCCCTCCGCGCCACCCAGCTATTCGGAAACCTGGGTTAGGGAGGAAGCAATGGAAGAAACGAAAGAGCCCATTGAGAAAGAAGTGGAAAAGGGACCGTTGTATCCAGTTACGGGTATTAAAAGGGGCCCAAACAGAAACGGTGGGGAAGAACCAGGGGATCTCCTCGGACAGCTTGTATTGCCTCACAGTTCACATCAGCTGAGAGTTATGATAAATCACGTACGGAAGCTAACCGAGGCAGACGACCCTTCCGTACATTTCAGAGAAGTTGAGCAAACCGCAGCCATTAACGGCTGCGATGATGGGGAAACAGCAAAAATGCTGTTGTTTTCGTTAGGCAGTACAATCCTTCAGTGTCTCTCAGGCGAGAGCAAGAGGGGAACCAAGACTTATGAGGCATTAAAGAATGAGGTCCTGGAAGTGTTGGGGGCGGACGATGAAGGTCCGTTTGCTAGAGTGGGACAGACAGTGCAGATGGAGGGAGAACCCCCGAAGGTTTTTGCCGACAGGCTGTGGCCAGTATATGAGCGCAGCTGTCTAGGTGCGCCCGAGCGCGAAGATGTGGAAGGCGCCGGTTTAGCTCATTGGCTTAGGTGCATAATAGCCAACAGTTTACCAGCCGTCAGAGAGCAGGCAAAAGCATGGTTTGATCCCAATGACCCCAACATTACGGAAGAGTCGGTCTTGAATCGGCTCACGTTAGGATATCGCAATATAAGGGGTATGGCAACACGTCCCCTTAAGGGAAAAGTACATGAGGTACGACCCGCAGCCCCGTATCAAAGAGAGTGGCATCAGGAGGGTAATCGCGCCCCACAGGCAAGTAATGCTTGTTACGGGTGTGGGAAGACAGGGCACTGGCGCAAGCATTGCAGGGACCCTTGGAAAGATTCCAAGGATAAAAATCCCGTGGTCCGAGCCCAGGCGCCTGTCCCGGCTAGGGAAGCTAGTGCACCCACCCCTCCCGACGACCTCGAAGTAGTGTTAGGAGCCATGCGCAGTTTATTGAGTGCACATGGAAAGGTGGCGGTCGCAACCGGCCCTGTAGGTGCCGCAGGACCGTCTAATAGTACCCAATGACTAGAGCCCACGCAGCCTGCCTACCTGTGTCCTTTTAAAAGACACGCACAGGAGGGGGTCTGCGGTGAGGAGGCCAGGTTAAAAGAGCAGGCCTTGCAGGAGGAGAACGCCCGCTTAATAGGGAAAATAGATGGGCTGGAAGGGCAGCTTAGAGAGCAGGCCCTGCGGGAGGAGAACGCCCGATCAATGGGAAAGTTAGACGTGCTCAGGCTAGAAGCGCAGCTTAGTGAGATAAAAGCAGCCTACAGGGTAGCCAAAAGCCGGGAGTATGAGGATTTAAACCAGTGCAAATTGTACAAGCCAGGTGCACAAGGGAAAACCACAGGGGAAAAACCCGCCAGTGGGGAAGCACAGCCCCAGGTAGGACCACAAGGCACACAGGCAGGCAAAGCAGCTTGCATCAGGGGAGGGGACATCCTGGAAGATCATGAAGCATTTTTGTGGGGTTGGGAGTCAGGTGAGGGAGAATTCCGGGAACTCGAGTCAGATGAGGATAGTGATGAAGACGAGTGGTTTTTGGGGAACGGTCCCATTTTAGGTATAGGGAGGATACGGGCTGCAGATAGAGATCCACACAGGGTGGACACACAAGCTGCAGGTCCCGAAGACAGGAGGGAGGAGCTAGGGGAGGCGGGGCCAGCCGCTGTGGGAGTACAGGGAGTGACGGTGAGGACCCCAGAGACAGAGCCGCCCGCTTTGAACGTCCCGCCCTCGGGGGAGGCAGAGATCGCGAGTGAAGGGCCGCCTGCTGGGCCGAGCAGGGCGGAGCCACAAACTGCGAGCCCCGAGGTTAGGGAGGCGGAGTCAACGGAGGCGGAGCCAGCGACTGTGGTGGAACCCCAGGTCGTCCCGATGGAAGTCTCGGAACCCGGTCCGTCAGTCACGGAACCCCCGCCCATGGCAACTCCCCGTAGGTCAAGTAGAGAACCCCAGCCCAGGAGGATGTGGTCATGTCCCCAGACTGCCCCAAGGCGTAGACTTAAGGTTAAGGCAACCCAGATACAGCCCGGCCCCATCGCAGCAGCAACAGGCTGCGGCAGATCAGAGGAAGGGGTCAGTGCAGCAACAGGCTGCGGCAGATCAAAGGGAAGGGTCAGTGCCCTCCCACCGTCGGGAAGAGCTCGCAGCAGCCTTCTCAGAATTTAAAGGGGCCGCCCTGAGAACGGGCGGCACTGTATAGTAATAAGTTTTAAGTTTTAAGTACATAGTTCAAGTTTAAGTTTATAGTTTTAGTAAGGTTAAAGTTTGTAGTTTTAATTTTAACAGAAAACGATAAAATGATGGGAGCTTTAAAGATAGGTTTAGTTAAAGTTTATTCAGCGAACGTTGAAGTTTACGTGAGGCGAGGTCAGGGGACCCGCTCACCCTTCACAAAAGCCAGAGACTCTTGCGAGGCTGGCTACCTCATTCTATCTGATCACAGGAACCAAGGAAGGATGGAACGAATTCTAGTATTGCTCGCGGCAATCGGATGTGGATTGGCCTATCGAGGCCGCACCAAGGATGTCGTGGTGTTTGGATGCTCCGGGGACACGGCCCCCATCGCGGTGGATGGGACCGGAAGACGGGAGGCTGAGGAGACCACCACCTATTTCCACAAGGGAAGGTGGCCAGGATGGCTGGGAACAAACTCAACGGAGTATTCTAGCACATCGGGGTTTGCCTACCAAGAGACTTCTTTAATGTGCCCCAAAGTAAGGATCATCGCACCCAGGATCAGCGTCACCGTCGGCAAACGGATTTGTTTGACTTGTAGTGGGAATGTCCCATTGAGCCGATGGTGGTGGCTGCGAAAGCTGAGCAAAACTATGAGGAACTCTTCGGTCGAGTGGGAACGACTGGGTAATAATACCCATCGGACAATTACGGGGACAAACGGACAAGTGAAAGTCTGTTGGGACAAATGGTGGGAACCGGATGAGGGAATTTATGTATGCATGTGGGGGTCAAAGTACGCTTGCCCCAAAGGCATCTCCATATTTTTCATTAATCAATGGCAGGATAACGGACAGGGGATGAGGTGGGATGCGAGCACCAGGGGGTGCGGAGCCCCATACTCTTCGATCCCGGTAAATGCCACTGAGCTCATTACGCGCCCACGCAAAGCCCCGCCCACGATTCCGGTGGTTCTAGCTGAAGAGGAAGGGTGCCCTAAAACTAGTAAGGGACCCGGGAATGGTTTGGTACTGGTCCCCACAGACCAGATACTATTTCAGGGGGTACATTACGCAGTGGCCTCGGTGATTTTAAATCTCACCGAGGTACGGTTACCAGAGTGGTGCCCCAAAAAGACGGAACAGTTGTATCAGGTCCTGTTGACCAAGATGTTCAGACAATTTTACGAATTCGATTTCGCGGAAATTGATAAAACAAGTTTGTACACCACACCACAGGAAGTTTTGGATCAAGTAGGGAGGCAAAGAAGGGGTTTAGTGAACGACGCGTTCACTGCTTTTAACACGGGTACATCTGTGGTCAATGCTCTAGACAGTGTGGAGCTGCAGACCCAGATTAATGGTTTAAAGACACAATTAAAAGACATTCTAACAGATGAGAATAAAGTGGTAGGGTCGGGTTTACACGAGGACCAAGCCATGACTCTCCATTTAAAGGAAATTATAGCAGAGTTGGAGAAACATGCAAAGACGATAAATGCCCTGATTAGGGAAGATCGGAATGCATCCGATCAAGCTGCGCAGAACGAGGTGTGCGTGCTTTACGGGGCGTGGTTACTGGGCGAGGGCCGCAGTAATTTGGAGGATTTAAAACAAGGTTTGGTCCCGTCCTGGATAAGTAACAAACACCTGCGGGCGCTCCACCCTTTTCAGAATGCATTAAGTCCGTGCCAGCTCAGGCTAGCTTCAGAAGCTTACCCAGTCCCCGTGGACTGCGGACGATCAAACCATACTATTATGGGAATAGTATTACGCATGCCGGTTTTGGGCGACACAACAAAGCCCGCCCCGGTGTATCGGGTAGAGAACATTGG
This sequence comes from Squalus acanthias, assembly GCA_030390025.1. NCBI lineage: Eukaryota > Metazoa > Chordata > Chondrichthyes > Squaliformes > Squalidae > Squalus > Squalus acanthias. The sequence goes on from CM059440.1 coordinate 73,344,353, forward strand.
TGTCATTCAGGGGGGAGCCCACATTCGTTATGCAGCGGTTCCACCTTACGTCATCCGCTGGGAGCAAACGATGACAGGTACAGATCTCTCTGGTTGTCGTGGCAGGGGAGCACACATAATACTGTGCCCCCAGCACTTGAATGCCTTTTTAACACCACAGTGCGGGTTCAGAACGGCTGGCGCCAAGTCCATGAATTGCACCATGGAGGCAATGGCACAAGATCATGTGCCTCCGCAGGTAGCATACATCGGGGGTGGAACATATTGTGTTACCACTGCAGCGCAACACTACCAGCATGGAAACCGTAGCCGGTGTCCGGTGAGTGACAGCAGTTTCTGTTTTAAACCCAGGGCGGAAGTTCAAGTAGCACAACAGCGAATTATCCCAATCCCTGAACCATCCACTGTTCATCTCACAGTAAAACAGAATTTCACCGACTTGCAACGATTCGTCGCGCATTTCGGATACCTCATTCCCCCTCTCCCTGAACACCTCACCAAGCTTTTAAAAGCCGTTGCGGTGTCACAGAAACATTTTTACACATTAGAACAGAAAACTGTCGAAATAGGAACAGACATTCTGGATATAGTAGTTCCACCGTGGTGGAATCTGTTCACCAATATTGAAGTGCCTTCATGGATCAGAATAGCCTCCCACATTTTAGTCGTATGTCAAGTGTTTATTGTAGTGTACCTATTGGTCGTACATCGTAAAAGAGACAAACGCCTCACCAAGCATGAAAACACGGGAGAGTGGCGAGAACGTTACGTGCGCGTGCACGATGAAAGTACCGTGTAATCGGAAAATGGCGTCATTCCCGCCCGCCACGTGCGCCGCGGAAGTTTGTACTCGATCATGATTTTCAAAGATTGTAAATACGTTTGGGAACTCGACATGTTTTAAGAGTTGGTGTTGATTATTTTGGGTGATGGTGTTACAGTTAAAAATGATTGTTTCGTTTTGGGTTTTGTTTTTCCTTTCCCTGAATAAAAGATGAATATACAGGTGATACGAGAGGCATCGGCCTGGTTACGCCGGGAAGGAAAACAAGTGGTGTAAGTTTAAGGGCAAATAAAGGCCCACGGTGATATAAAATGTAATTTTCTTGGGAAATAAGGACGACACAGAGACCCTAATTAGGTTAAAGTTATGGGATTAATTTGCTGGATTCGGAGAGAAATCGAGATAATATTACTCACCACTATGATTTTTGATACGATAAGCGGAGTTATTCGCATCAACAGGAGGGACTTGTAAGGGATTCTGGCCCTGCATGTCTCGCAGCCTGTGAGATTCACGCGGCTCTGTGCAGCCTGTATGTCAGTGCGGGTTTAGGCCTTGTTGCCTGTTCTGGTCTCCAGCCAGTCTGGAAGCACTAGACACACCTGTGAGTGGTTCGAATCACTCGCCCTTACGGTTCCAGACACTGGACTTAGATGCGAGAGCAGTAATGGAGATGAAACTCATGTAGACTCGGTTAAATGGTACGAAATGGAAAATCTTTATTGCATGATATTTAAGATTATGAAATACATGTCATAAGCACAGATTAATGACAGTACAATCTTACAAGCAGTTATATAGCTGATCCTAGGGAAACGAGGAACGAACGACACACCGTAAATAGGGGCACACATTACAAGTATCCTTAATACTTAAACCCTCCCCTATCAATATCTGTCCTGACTAGATTTGTAGGATTTCGAGACTCATGCTCACCACTCGTGATAACTCGGAGAAATTCCGAATAGCTGATCGGATGTTTTTCACCGCAGCACCCACGTGTCGGTCAGGAGATCTCCTGGTCCCACTTGTTTACTTGCTTCTACTCCGGCTAGCAGGCTGGACCGTCTGCTGTTATGAAGATCTGTGTTGGTTGGTTTAACAGGTACTCTTCCGAGCAGGTTTCACAGTTCAGTCAATATCATCGATGATGAACCGTTCTTGCAAGTTCAAAGAAGTCTTCCTGGCAAGGAAAACTTGGCTATTCGACCTACAGGCGCGGTCGGGATTTACTGACCGTGGCGATGAGTATGGTCTTCCTCTCTTCTCATCTCATCTCATCTCATCTCATCTCATCTCGGGCCTTTGGTTCCGCTGCCAGTTACCAACATAGGTCTTCGTTACGCGACACGAGGTAGATCCGAACGGATCAGAAAGTTCCACAGTCTTTTTCAAAGAGGCACCAGGCAAGCAGGAACCAGACTACGAGTCAAAACACAGGAGCAGCCACGAGGTTACGAGTCGATCGGATAAGAGAATAAGAGGCTAAGAGAGAGATGGACGGTTGGAGCTTGTAATTATAGTACAAAATCTTCCGTTTCCCGCCCAACCTTAATGTCCTTTCTTTTGTTTGAGTTTGGCGCTCAAATGTCTTGTATGGGTGATCTCCGTTCTTAATGGGTTTCGGGGCTACTCGTAAATGTCTGAGTACCTGTTAATATTTCTCCCATTGTTAAATCGGTCGGTGTTCTCCCTGGAGGGGTTTTGGGGCTTCCAAGTGTTTTGTATAACTACCCGCTAACGGCTCTCTCATCGTAGAGTCGTTGGGATTTTACATATTAATGTCTTTTGGATGGGCCCTTGATTACTCGGTACAATAGCTTTCATTCGTACCTGGGAGACCGATTTCAGTATTTTTGTGTATACTGCAAACCCATAATGTCTCGTGTATTATCTTCACTGTGCTGAATCTTAATCGATCTTGCACAAATGTTTATTGGAACGCCATCTTGTCTGCCTGTCGAAAAGTCTAGAATGTTCTGTCACGAGGTGCGGCGGCCATTTTACAGGCTGCTTGTGTCTACTTTGAGAAACCTGGCAGCATTCTGCTGAAATAAAAGCTGTTTGAACGAAACTCTGTGTTTTCTCCTTATTAATAAAATCGCGATATATTGCGAATTCTACAGACTGTAGAATTCGCAATATATCGCGATTTTATTAATAAGGAGAAAACACAGAGTCTCGTTCAAACAGCTTTTATTTCAGCAGAATGCTGTCAGGTTTCTCAAAGTGGACACAAGCAGCCTGTAAAATGGCCGCCGCACCTCGTGACAGAACATTCTAGACTTTTCGACAGGCAGACAAGATGGCGTTCCAATAAACATTTGTGCAAGATCGATTAAGATTCAGCACAGTGAAGATAATACACGAGACATTATGGGTTTGCAGTATACACATAAATACTGAAATCGGTCTCCCAGGTACGAATGAAAGCTATTGTACCGAGTAATCAAGGGCCCATCCAAAAGACATTAATATGTAAAATCCCAACGACTCTACGATGAGAGAGCCGTTAGCAGGTAGTTATACAAAACACTTGGAAGCCCCAAAACCCCTCCAGGGAGAACACCGACCGATTTAACAATGGGAGAAATATTAACAGGTACTCAGACAGTTACGAGTAGCCCCGAAACCCATTAAGAACGGAGATCACCCATACAAGACATTTGAGCGCCAAACTCAAACAAAAGAAAGGACATTAAGGTTGGGCGGGAAACGGAAGATTTTGTACTATAATTACAAGCTCCAACCGTCCATCTTTCTCTTATTCTCTTATCCGATCGACTCGTAACCTCGTGGCTGCTCCTGTGTTTTGACTCGTAGTCTTGTTCCTGCTTGCCTGGTGCCTCTTTGAAAAAGACTGTTGAACTTTCTGATCCGTTCGGATCTACCTCGTGCCGTGTCACGAAGATCTGTATTGGTAACCGGTATCGGAACCAAAGGCCCGAGAAGAGATGAGAAGAGATGAGATGAGAAGAGACGAAGGCCATACTTATCGCCACGGTCAGTAAGCCCCGACCGCGCCTGTAGGTCGAATAGACATTTTTCCTTGCCAGGAAGACTTCTTTGAACTCTAAAGAACGGATCCCGGAAGATTCTCCTTAAAGATATTGACTGATCTGTGAAACCCATCAGGGCAGATCCTCATGACGGACACCGAGAGATTATTCTCTTAAGTGTTGACTGGAATGTGAAACCAACCAATACAGATCTTCATCACAACAGACGTTCCAGCCTGCTAGCCGGAGCAGAAGCAAGTAAACAAGTGGGGCCAGGAGACCCCCTGATCGACACGTGGGTGCTGCGGTGAAAAACATCCGATCAGCTATTCGGAATTTCTCCGAGTTATCACGAGTGGTGAGCATGAGTCTCGAAATCCTACGAATCTAGCTAGGACAGATATTGATAGGGGAGGGTTTAAGTATTAAGGATACTTGTAATGTGTGCCCCTATTTACGGTGTGTCGTTCGTTCCTCGTTTCCCTAGGAACAGCTATATAACTGCTTGTAAGATTGTACTGTCATTAATCTGTGCTTATGACATGTATTTCGTAATCTTAAATATCATGCAATAAAGATTTTCCATTTCGTACCATTCAACCGAGTCTACATGAGTTTCATCTCCATTACTGCTCTCGCATCTAAGTCCAGTGTCTAGAACCGTAAGGGCGAGTGATTCGAACCACTCACAGGTGTGTCTAGTGAGAATAAAGTGGTAGGGTCGGGTCTACATGAGGACCAAGCCATGACTCTCCACTTAAAGGAAATTATAGCAGAGTTGGAGAAACATGCAAAGACGGTAAATGCCCTGATTAGGGAAGATCGGAATGCATCCGATCAAGCTGCGCAGAACGAGGTGTGCGTGCTTTACGGGGCGTGGTTACTGGGCGAAGGCCGCAGTAATTTGGAGGATTTAAAACAAGGTTTGGTCCCGTCCTGGATAAGTAACAAACACCTGCGGGCGCTCCACCCTTTTCAGAACGCATTGAGCCCGTGCCAGCTCAGGCTAGCTTCAGAAGCATACCCAGTCCCCGTGGACTGCGGACGATCAAACCATACCATTATGGGTATAGTTTTACGCATGCCGGTTTTGGGCGACACAGCAAAGCCCGCCCCGGTGTATTGGGTAGAGAACATTGGTGTCATTCAGGGGGGAGCCCACATTCGTTATGCAGCGGTTCCACCTTACGTCATCCGCTGGGAGCAAACGATGACAGGTACAGATCTCTCTGGTTGTCGTGGCAGGGGAGCACACATAATACTGTGCCCCCAGCACTTGAATGCCTTTTTAACACCACAGTGCGGGTTCAGAACGACTGGCGCCAAGTCCATGAATTGCACCATGGAGGCAATGGCACAAGATCATGTGCCTCCGCAGGTAGCATACATCGGGGGTGGAACATATTGTGTTACCACTGCAGCGCAACACTACCAGCATGGAAACTGTAGCCGGTGTCCGGTGAGTGACAGCAGTTTCTGTTTTAAACCCAGGGCGGAAGTTCAAGTAGCACAACAGCGAATTATCCCAATCCCTGAACCATCCACTGTTCATCTCACAGTAAAACAGAATTTCACCGACTTGCAACGATTCGTCGCGCATTTCGGATACCTCATTCCCCCTCTCCCTGAACACCTCACCAAGCTTTTAAAAGCCGTCGCGGTGTCACAGAAACATTTTTACACATTAGAACAGAAAACTGTCGAAATAGGAACAGACATTCTGGATACAGTAATTCCACCGTGGTGGAATCTGTTCACCAATATTGAAGTGCCTTCATGGATCAGAATAGCCTCCCACATTTTAGTCGTATGTCAAGTGTTTATTGTAGTGTACCTATTGGTCGTACATTGTAAAAGAGACAAACGCCTCACCAAGCATGAAAACACGGGAGAGTGGCGAGAACGTTACGTGCGCGTGCACGATGAAAGCACCGTGTAATCGGAAAATGTCGTCACTCCCGCTCGCCACGTGCGCCGTGGAAGTTTGTACTCGATCATGATTTTCAAAGACTGTAAATACGTTTGGGAACTCGACATGTTTTAAGAGTTGGTGTTGATTATTTTGGTGATGGTGTTGTTGTTAAATATGATCGTTTGATTTTGTTTTGTTTTTCTTTTCACTGAATAAAAAATGTGAATATACAGGTGATACGAGAGGCATCGGCTTGGTTACGCCGGGAAGGAAAACAAGTGGTGTAAGTTTAAAGGCAAATAATGCCTACAGTGATATAAAATGTAATTTTCTTGGGAGATAAGGACGACACAGAGACCCTAGCTAGGTTAAAGTTATGGGATTAATTGGCTGGATTCGGAGAAAATCGAGATAATATTGCTCACCACTATGATTTTTGATACGATAAGCGGAGTTATTCGCATCAACAGGAGGGACTGTAGAATTCGCAATATATCGCGATTTTATTAATAAGGAGAAACCACAGAGTCTCGTTCAAACAGCTTTTATTTCAGCAGAATGCTGTCAGGTTTCTCAAAGTGGACACAAGCAGCCTGTAAAATGGCCGCCGCACCTCGTGACAGAACATTCTAGACTTTTCGACAGGCAGACAAGATGGCGTTCCAATAAACATTTGTGCAAGATCGATTAAGATTCAGCACAGTGAAGATAATACACGAGACATTATGGGTTTGCAGTATACACATAAATACTGAAATCGGTCTCCCAGGTACGAATGAAAGCTATTGTACCGAGTAATCAAGGGCCCATCCAAAAGACATTAATATGTAAAATCCCAACGACTCTACGATGAGAGAGCCGTTAGCGGGTAGTTATACAAAACACTTGGAAGCCCCAAAACCCCTCCAGGGAGAACACCGACCGATTTAACAATGGGAGAAATATTAACAGGTACTCAGACAGTTACGAGTAGCCCCGAAACCCATTAAGAACGGAGATCACCCATACAAGACATTTGAGCGCCAAACCCAAACAAAAGAAAGGACATTAAGGTTGGGCGGGAAACGGAAGATTTTGTACTATAATTACAAGCTCCAACCGTCCATTTTTCTCTTATTCTCTTATCCGATCGACTCGTAACCTCGTGGCTGCTCCTGTGTTTTGACTCGTAGTCTTGTTCCTGCTTGCCTGGTGCCTCTTTGAAAAAGACTGTGGAACTTTCTGATCCGTTCGGATCTACCTCGTGTCGCGTAACGAAGACCTGTATTGGTAACCGGTATCGGAACCAAAGGCCCGAGAAGAGATGAGAAGAGATGAGATGAGAAGAGACGAAGACCATACTTATCGCCACGGTCAGTAAGCCCCGACCGCGCCTGTAGGTCGAATAGACATTTTTCCTTGCCAGGAAGACTTCTTTGAACTCTAAAGAACGGATCCCGGAAGATTTCTCCTTGAAGATATTGACTGATCTGTGAAACCCATCAGGGCAGATCCTCATGACGGACACCGAGAGATTATTCTCTTAAGTGTTGACTGGAATGTGAAACCCACGAATACAGATCTTCATCACAACAGACGTTCCAGCCTGCTAGCCGGAGCAGAAGCAAGTAAACAAGTGGGGCCAGGAGACCCCCTGATCGACACGTGGGTGCTGCGGTGAAAAACATCCGATCAGCTATTCGGAATTTCTCCGAGTTATCACGAGTGGTGAGCATGAGTCTCGAAATCCTACGAATCTAGCTAGGACAGATATTGATAGGGGAGGGTTTAAGTATTAAGGATACTTGTAATGTGTGCCCCTATTTACGGTGTGTCGTTCGTTCCTCGTTTCCCTAGGAACAGCTATATAACTGCTTGTAAGATTGTACTGTCATTAATCTGTGCTTATGACATGTATTTCGTAATCTTAAATATCATGCAATAAAGATTTTCCATTTCGTACCATTCAACCGAGTCTACATGAGTTTCATCTCCATTACTGCTCTCGCATCTAAGTCCAGTGTCTAGAACCGTAAGGGCGAGTGATTCGAACCACTCACAGGTGTGTCTAGTGCTCCCAGACTGGCTGGAGACCAGAACAGGCAACAAGGCCTAAACCCGCACTGACATACAGGCTGCACAGAGCCGCGTGAACCTCACAGGCTGCGAGACACGCAAGGTCAGAATCCCTTACAGTCTTGACTGAGAGGAAGGAGACCGGAGTCCCCTCTAACAAACTATAATTAATAAACAGCACAAATGGGCTTAACAGTGATCAAAATTACAAGTGTAATGAATTGTTCCACTTCTCTGAAATGATGTCCTTTTTCTAAATATTCTATTGTGTTTCAGCTTTTACTTTGACCAAATTCAAGATCTTTTGGCACTTGTCCTCTTTTTCCTTTATCCTTTTTCTGATGAACTGCAGTTGATGTTTCAGGGACACAACTTGACATATTTGTGCAGCGGTAAAACGTGTCCAGAAAGGAGATCTCAGTCAAATACTTAGCTGCCAGATACCATTTGTTTTTTTCAAGTAAAAAGCCAGAAATATCCTTTTTATTGCTGCTACACACGCAAAGCTCAGAAACTGCTCCTGTAACATTAAGTAGTCTATTAAAAGGATAACCAAAGAATTCAAAATGCAACAATTTAGCTACTGGGGCTGCCTTCAGAACAGATGAACCAGATGCAAACCATTTCCTTGGCACCGGGACAAGGGTGATATCAGGACGCACATGTAGTGAACTATTAGACTGAGAATGCAACAGTTCTTACAAATACTCACAGGCTAAGTGCGAGCACATCCATAATTTCAGGTTTTGAATTCTGATTTGGAGCATATGGATCAATGGGACTCTGGTAGGATAACACGCCAGTGTATCTGTGCATGTGAAAGCAGCAATAGACTGACTAGCCACACGGCAACTGTGCCTCCCGTCTTTTGAGCATCTAGCCTGCACATGATTTATGGATTATTCTGCAACCCATCTACCTGCCAAAATGGAAAAATAACCCAGTGTTAACTTTATGACTGGCTGATGAGCAAGGAAAGTTTCCACTGGTGCTCTGGACTCTTGTGCATACCAGCTCTAATGAGTCTGCTGGGTGCACAGATACCCCATAAAGTAAATGGTATACATCTGCAGCACGCATAAAAATATTTTCCTTTCAAGATTTCCTTGCAGCCACAGAGGCATAAACTGCAAAATGGCATTATGCATTTACAGAGAGAAACAAACGTGCCTGTTTGCTTCCACTGGCATCATTTCAGAAGGATAGGCACATCAAAATGGTTGAATTTGGGCCAAGTTAATGTTTTTGTACTATATGAACTCCTCTCCCTCCGCCCACTGTCAAACGGTCTGCGAACATTCACTGTCAAGGCTCACGTGTGATAATAGCTGCTTTGGCAGGGTGCTGGATCAGAGCCCACGTAATTGACTCCCAGCAATCGGTTCAAATCTCCAGGAGAGGAGGCGAGGCAAAAAGTTTGTCTAGGACAAATGGAAAGCCAGTGTCCTTCTGGCCATTGAATCAGCACTGCAATTTCCGAGGCACGACAAAGGCAAAAGTTTAACTTATCCAGGTTGATTTGTGGATCTCAAGAATTGGAAATGATTCGAAAATATGTGGAGAAAGTGGCAGTCATTTTTATCAATTAAATGGCAATGCTCGGATCCAAAGGAAAGGTACGATGGAAAATGGTCTCTCTGGCTGTTGGACGGGCTCAGGTTCAGGTTAGCTGTGATGCCTTTTGGGTGATTAGGCATCAACACTCACTCTCCAGTCTCATACTTGGGCTAGGCACTGGAAGGTTGCTGATGCACCTGAAAGAGTAATCCAAAGATTACATAGGATTACATGGATATACGGCACAGAAACAGGCCATTCGGCCCAACCAGTCTATGCCGGCGTTTATGCTCCACTCAAACCTCCTCCCGTCTTTCCTCATCTAAATCTATCAGCATAACTATTCCCTTCTCCCTCATATGCTTGTCCAGCCCCCCCTGAAATGCATCTATACTATTCGCTTCAACCACTCCCTGTGGTAGCGAGTTCCACATTCTCACCACTCTTTGGGTAAAGAAGTTTCTTCTGAATTCCCTTTTGGATTTCTTGCTGACTATCTTATGTTGATGGCCTCTAGTTATGCTCTTCCCCACAACTGTAAACATTCTCTCTGTATCCACTCTATCAAAACCTCTCATAATTTTAAAGACCTCTATTAGGTCACCCCTCAGCCTTCTTTTTTCAACAGAAAAGAGACCCAGTCTCTTCATCCTTTCCTGATATGTATATACCCTCGCATTTCTGGTATTATCCTTGTAAATCTTCTCTGCACCCTCTCCAGTGCCTCTGTATCTTTTTTACAATATGGCGACCAGAACTGCATGCAGTACTCTAAGTGTGGTCTAACGAAGGTTCGATACAGGTTTAGCATAGCTTCCCTACTTTTCAATTCTATCCCTCTAGAAATAAACCCTAGTGCTTGGTTTGCTTTTTTTATGGCCTTGCTAACCTACGGCACAACTTTTAGTGATTTGTGTATTTGTACTCCGAGATCCCTTTGTTCCTCTACCCCATCTAGACTCGCACCCTCCAAGTGATAAGTGACCTCCCTATTCTTCCTACCAAGATGTAATACCTCACATTTACCTGTGTTGAACTTCATTTGCCAATTATTTGCCCATTCTGCAAGTTTATTAATGTCCTCCTATAATTTGTTGCAGTCCTCCTCAGTATTGACTATCCTCCCCAATTTGGTATCATCCGCAAATTTAGAAATTGTGTTTTTGATTCCAATGTCTAAATCGTTAATGTAAATTGTGAACAGCAGTGGTCCCAGTACTGATCCTGTGGAACATCACTACCCACCTTCTGCCACTGTGAAAAGCTACCCTTTACTCCCACTCTCTGCTTCCTGTCTTGAAGCCAGCTGGCAATCCATTCTGCTACTTGTCCCCTGACTCCGCATTCTCTGACCTTATTCATTAGTCTATTATGGGGTACCTCATCGAAGGCCTTTTGAAAATCCAGATAAATTACATCTACTGCATTACCATTGTCTACTCTCTCTGTTGCCTCTTCAAAAAATTCAATAAGGTTGGTCAAGCAAGATTTTCCCTTTTGAAATCCATGCTGACTATTCATTATTATACTTTTCATTTCTAGATGTTCATCTGTTCTCTCCTTTAGTAGGGATTCCATAATTTTTCCGACCGCCGATGTTAAGCTGACTGGTCTATAATTCCCTGTTCTATCTCCCTTCTTAAATATAGGTATGAGAGTTCGAGGAGGGGGGAGAATTAGGATGGGAAAGTTTCCAAAAAAATAAGATTTATATAAACTACTGGCAGATCTCCAGGATATACTGGGGGTGTTATGCTATGTAGGAGATAACTTCAAGCCACTGATATACAGTGATTGAATAAATAAAATTCAATTTTTACTGAATGGCTGAATTCCAACATTCTGCGACCATACATGAGTGGCCTATTTTACATGAATATAAATTTCTTTATCTATGATTTTCAATTTTATTGAATACCAATTTCAAAGCTGAGAATACATAGTAAGAAAGTATGCAAGATTTACCAGTTGGAGTTATATATCTGATATTTAGCAGAACTGGGGAAGGAGAATGGCCTTTAGCTCTACCAGTGGCAGCCCTGTGCTTTGAGTACCACAGGGATGGGCCTGGGCTAGTAATCCGGAGATATGAGTTCAAATCCCACCATGGCAGCTTGTGAATTTGAATTCAGTTAATCAAATAAATCTGAATAAAAAGCTAGTATCAGTAATGTAACCTCCTCCAGCCCTAGAATCCTACGAGAACTCTAGGTTCCTCCAACTCCGGCCTCTTGTGCATCTCCCATCCCCTTTGTCCCACCATGAAGCTATCGGAATGTCGTAAAAACCCAATGTCCTTTAGGGAAGGAAATCTGCTATCCTTACTCGGTCTGGCCTGTATCTGATTCCAGACCCACAGCAATGTGGTTGACTATTAACTGCCCTCTGAATTGGCCTAGTAAGCAACACACTACAAAAAGGTATAATAAGAATAAAACCAAACGGACCATCTGGCATTGAATTATGCTTCGGATTCAGACACAACAAAGGCACACCCAGCCCCGTTGAACCTGCAAAGTCCTCCTCACTAACATCTGGGGAATTGTGCCAAAATTGAGAGAGCTGTCCCACAGTCTAGTCAAGCCTGACATAGTCATACTCAGAATCATGCCTATGTCCTAGATACCTCCATCAGCATCCCTAGTAAAATTGGAATCAGGGGGAAAACTCTCCCCTGGCTGGAGTCATACCTATCACAAAGAAAGATGGTTGTGGTTGCTTGAGGCACAATCATCACAGCCCCAGAACATTGCTGCAGGAGTTACTTAGAGCAGTGTCCTAGGCCCAAGCTGCTTCATTAATAACCTTCCCTTCATCAGAGGTGGGGCTGTTCGATGATCATTGCATAGTGTTCAGTTCTGTTCGCAACTCCTCAGCTAATGAAGCAGTCCATGCTCGCTGCAGCAAGATGTGGACAACATTCAGGCTTGGGCTGGTAAGAGGCAAGTAACATTGCCACACTAGTGCCAGACAATTACCATCTCCAACAAGTGAGAGTCTAACCACCTCCCCTTGACATTCAATGGCATTACCATCGCTGAATCCCCCACCATCAACATCCTGGAGGTCACCATTGACCAGAAACTTAACTGGACCAGCCACATAAATACTGTGACTACAAGAGCAGGTCAGAGGCTAGGTATTCTGTGGCAAGTGACTCACCTCTTGACTCCCCAAAGCCTTTCCACCATCTACAAGGCACAAATCAGGAGTGTGATGGAATACTCTCCACTTGCCTGGATGAGTGTAGCTCCAACAACACTCAAGAACCTCGACACCATCCATGACAAAGCAGTCTGCTTAATCGGCACACCATCCACCACCTTAAACATTCACTCCCTCCACCACAGGCACAATGTGGCTGCGGTGTGTACCATCTACAAGATGCACTGCAGCAACTCGCCAAGGCTTCTTTGACAGCACCTCCCAAACATGCGTCCTCTACCATCTAGAAGGACAAGGGCAGCAGACGCATGGCAACACCACCACCTGCAAGTTACCCTCTAAGTCACACACTAGCCTGACTTGGAAATAGATCATTGTCTCTGGGTCAAAATCCTGGAACTCTTTACCTAACAGCACTGTGGGAGTACCTTCACCACACAGACTGCAGCAGTTCAAGAAGGCGGCTCACCACCACCTTCTCAAGGGCAATAAATACTGGCCTTGCCAGCGACACCCACATCCCAGGAACGAATAAATTAAAAAAGCTATCACAGGGATCTCCAACAAGGTTATTCGTAGAGTAATATTCAAACTAATTTATAGATAAACTATGTTGACCAATTAGAAGCAACTGAGTGTGTCAACTTGGCTCAGCTGGTAGCAGTGTCACTGAGTCTGAAGGTTATGGGTCCATAATCAGAGCTGATTCTTCAGTATGTCCCTGTGCTGCACTCTTAGACATGCTGTCCAGCACAATATTGAGTGCTGCAGCATTGGTGATGCAGGTCCTTCAGATGAGATGTGAAAGTGAGGTTCCACCTGCCTGTTCAGATGAACATTCAGTCCACTTCTTCAGACCTCTCACACTCACGTCCTCCCCCGCCCCCACCACCACCACCCACTATCTAGGTGTGCAGGACAGGACATGAGTTCAGTACATGTATGTAACACACAGGCCGTGATTTTGCTGGCGCTCAGAGGGCGGGTTCGGAGGCGGGTCCGCTGTTAAATCGGAAATGATTGGCGGCGGGTTGAGAACCCGCTGTGAACCCGCCTCCATGTAAGTTTCCAAAGTGTCGTGTCTGCGATTTCAGAACAGACCCGACACCAAGCGGCGGGGGAGGCATTTAGAATTGTTAACTGCTTATTAACTGCTTGTTAAAGACTATTTTGCCAGCCTTTTTTATTTCCCCACATTTTTAACGGGGTGCACGTTGTTCGCAGATCACGTCAGGTAAGTATGTCGGGAGTTCAATCAAGCTGAATAGTTCACAGCTGCAACTGCAGTATAAAATCTAACCTTTCACATCTGTTCCGTTTGCAATGTCAGAAGTTGCTGATTTCAGGATTGGGAAGACACGTTTGATCTGTATTGATTCTATAGTGTGTGGTGTAAACTTTATATGCACTGTCACCTCCTTGGAATAACCTCTCTCCCCATTGACTGATTGCTTCTAACATCTCATCATCAACTGCCATATATAACAGCAGAATGGGAACCATTTATACCCTCTCACCCTGGTCCTCAGAATCGGAAGATGATCATCCACAGCAGCAACAGAACCAGGCACAACAGCAGCAGCAACAACAGGAGCGCCAACCTTCTCCTCACCCACCTGATGCTGCACAGGGCAGAGGGCATCAGCGCAGGGCTGCGCCACGCCGCAGGATATATCCCCAACACAGGGTTTACAGGCAGAGGATCAGCTTCCTCAGCATGAGTGAGCAGCAGTGCCAAAGGAGGCTGAGACTATTGCGACAGGTAGTCGCAGACATTTGCACAATGCTCGATCAAGACCTGCAGCCCAGAGGAGCGGGTGGACACTCCTTACCAGTGGCTGTCAAAGTCACCACCGCCATCAACATCCTTGCGCCAGGCTCCTTCCAGGGATCAGCAGCAGACATTAACGGCATCTTCCAGTCAGCCGAACACAGATGAATCACGCATGTCACCGATGCCCTCTTTGACAAGTCCACCAATTACATCAACTTTTCCACTGATGAAGCCGGTGTTACCGAGCGGGTGCTCAGCTTTGTCAATCTGGCTGGCTTCCCACGGGTGCAGGACATCATCAACTGCACACATGTGGCCATCAGGGCACCCCATCAGAATCCAGCAGTATTTGTCAACCGCAAGGGCTTCCACTCCCTTAACGTACAGCTGGTCTGCAACCATAGGAAGAGCAGCATGCATGTGTGCGCCAAGTTCCCTGGCGGCTGCCATGACTCTTACATCCTGCGCCAGTCCACTGATCCTCAGCTCTTCGCTCCGCCAAACGAACTTTCCAGCTGGCTCCTTGGAGACAGGGGCTATCCCCTGAAGACGTGGCTAATGACGCCAATGAGGAGGCCCTCAAACGAGTCTGAGGAGCATTACAATCAAAGCCACGTTTCCACCAGAGGTCTCATAGAGCAAACAATAGGGTTGCTTAAAATGTGCTTCAGATGCCTGGACAGATCTGGTGGAGCCCTACAGTACGCACCAGCCCGGGTCTTGAGAATCAGCGTTGTCTGCTGCGCCCTGCACAACATCGCACTGCAGCGAGGATTAGCGCTGCCTGAAGAACAAGGCACAGAGCGCACAGCCTCTTCAGAGGAGGAGGAGGAGGAGCAGAATGAGGTTCAGCATGAGGAAGACCTGGTGGAGGCGGCTGACCCAGTGCGACCAGCACGCGAGCACTTTGCTGCCCGTGATGCCAGGAATGGCCTAATCAATTCCAGATTCAAGTAACTCTGTGCAGCACAGGCATGTGGCTGCCACATGCACATGAAGGTTGGCATGACCACACTGCAACACCATAGAGTATCTCTACAATGAACGGTACATTCCTTGCACTGTCACCACCATTGCTGAAAATAAAAGGTGCCCTCACCCTTCACTGTGCCACTTCAAATTGTGACCACATATATGGCAACGAATTCAAACATTCTTAAAACATTACTTTATTATAACAAAAAAACCCAGAGACCTAACATTCATTTTTAGCAAATCACCCAAGTGACTACCCTTGTGACTATTTATGTGGGAGCTTTCTTTTACGCGTGCCTTGTGGCTTCGCCAGATGTAGAGGCAGGCTGCTCACTTCCCTGCTGCGCTTGCTTAGGCGCCTTTGGCGGTCGTCCTTTGGATTTTGGAGCCTTTGAGGGCCCCGCCAAAGTCTGCTCCTCCTGCGGCTGTGCAGGGGCAGACTCGGCCATCACTGTTCGAGGAGGCATCTGGGGCTCTGACCGAGGGGTTGGCAAGGGGGGGGAAGTTTGTGCCCTTGGGGAGGAGCCCCCACTTCCATGTCCCCTCCCACCATCATCCCTCTCATGGGCCACCCGCACTTCTCTGCTAGCAAGTAGCTGGAGAGCACCTTGTTGCACATCAGTGGGGCCATGAGGACCCATGTCTGTACTAAGATTCCTCATAACAAGGACATCCATGAACCTCTGGTTTCTCTCCTCAATAGATGCCCATCTATCCTCCATAGATGACCATCTATTTAGAAGTGTTACCATGTTCACCTGAGTCTGGCGATTTATGTCCTCCATGGAGGTTGCCATCCTTTCCATGGTGGCACCTACAGTTGCCAGTGCGTGTGGAGTGGCGTTGCTCATATTTGAGATGGACTCCTCCATTCTCTGCACACTCGCAGTCACCGTGGTTACAAACCCTGTCAGAGCCTCCTGAACTTGTTCCTGAAACTCCAGGATCGCCCTCTTCCTGGATGGCCCCCGAGGCCCAGCGTCTGCATGCAGTTCTGCAGAGCTAGGAGCGTCCTGCGGCCTCCGACGAGGACTCTCCACTGCTGTCCCTGTCTCCACCATCTGCTCTTGCTCACTTGTGACTTGTGATACACCAGGTGACAACACGACTCTATCTCGCATAGGACCCACCGAGGTGTGCGTCTCTGCGCTGGTGCTGGGTGCGCTCATTTCCGCTGACGCTGCTCCCTCAGAGACTGGAGGGTCCTCTGAGGAGTTGTCTAGCTCTTCCTCCTGGACAGTAGGGAGGGGGCCTCTTGATGGTCCTGTGGGAGAGTAAAGACATGAGTTAGACATGTGATATGTAGATTGTGGACACATCCCATTATATACATGATGAGCATTCAATTTCTATTGACATCAGATCCCAATTGATTCACTCATGAATGCCAAATAAGATGTATGGAAGATAATTCTGTCACCAGGTTGTTCTAGTGAGTCCCTCTCTCCATCCCCCATTTCAGGCTGGTCAACTTCTCCTGCGATCTCCAGAGCTGCCTCCTCAGCGCTGGTGAGATCAGCGAGCGATGGTGCTCCTCCTCCTGTCCTCTCCCTCTCCCTCTTATTGTGGGCTCTCTTTTCCTGCAATGAGGGAAAGAAGTGCAGTTTTAGTGAGAGTGATGGAATGAGTGTAAAGAATGGATAGGATAGATGTTTAGAGGGAAACTATGATGGAGTGGGGTGCCAATACCAAGTTGCCTCCCTTTGAGTTGTTAGTTGTTGTCATTGTATACTGTTGAGGCTGAGTGTGAAGGGTGCAAAATAAGATGGGGATGTGATTCTGTACATAGGGAGAGAGGGATGGGGGATGGTGCAAGTGATGTTGGGGCGAGTTAGGTTGGGCAGGAGTAGGGTTGGCAATGCAGAGTGATGGGGATGTGATGACAGGCACAGCAGAATGAAGGTAAGTGTGCTTTTATACTCACTTTTCCTGAACGCAGAAGATCATTAAACCTCTTCCGACATTGCACCCAGGTGCGAACAACCACAGACCTTGCATTCACCCCCTCAGCTATTCGCAGCCAGGCTGCCTTTGTCTGGTGAGGAGGTCTCCTCCTTCCATCTCCAAGGAACAGAGCCTCCCTGCGTCCTCTGGCTCCCTCCACAAGAACATGGAGGGAGTCATCGTTGAAACGTGGCGCAGCCCTTTGTCTCTTGGCAGTCATTTTTCACACAAGCAGCACTCAGGAGTATGAAATCTGAAGTGAGAGCAAATCGGGACATGGCCCCCTTAAATAGACTGGCAGCAAATGCGTCATCAGAGGACCGCGACAAACCCGCACCTTGTAATTGGGCCGGGTAATGCGCCCGGCGGGCTTAACAAGCCCATCAATGCTAAATTGTTTGCACAGAGCAACTGGTGCCGGGAGCAGGACCGGAACCTGCCAACTACCTCTCCTGCTGCGAACCCGCCTCCGCTAGCAAAATCCAGCCCACAGAGAGGGAACAAGATACTGCAAGCCTGCAGTTCAATGGCAGCTTTATCCCTTAAAGTAGAGTTGCAGTACTATATGACAGTGTTTCGCAAACTGGGGGGTCAGCGGACCCCGAGGGGTCCGTAGAGACTTTCCAGGGGGCCCGCGAAAAAATTCCCCCAATCGGTGATGGAGAGCGAGCTGGTGCGGAGCGGCCGGGGGCTGCAGAATGGGGCAGTGGACGGTTACCATGGCGGCGGCCACAGCGGCTGTGTGCTGCAGGGAGAAGACGGGGAAGGTGGGAGGGAAGAAGACTGCGGGCCAGCAGCGGCCACAGTGCCATCGCCAGCAACAGGAGTCGGAGCGGAAAGGCGCGGGGCCAGCTGGCCGGAAAGGAACCCACCGTCTGTAAAGAAAGATCCCGTCCCGACTACCAGCCGGCTGCAGCCAAAAAGAACAGGCCCCATAAGTCGGACATACGTTACATTAGATCTGTCTGTCCACGGTCATGGGCTGGCCAAGGAGCAAATCTGACATAACAATCTGGGCAGCACTTGAATAAACTGAGTTTAAAAAATCAATGCGTTAAAATCACTACCAGTTTACACTTACATACTTGAGGGATTCCCGTTTTGTAAATGTCACCACAGCTATATTGCAATTCATTGTCAGATGATCCTGGTACAGTATCAGTTCAAGGGGGCAATAATAATTTAGATGAGGGGTCCGTGATTTCCAATCCATTTGAAAAGTGGTCCTTCAACCAAAAAAGTTTTGAGGGCCACTGCTGTATAGATTCTGCTCACCTGCATTTGGCACTCGCCCACCAACCTTGCTGTTGACAACTAACAGCGGCGCTTACCTTCTCTGCAGCTCAATAGCTTCCTCCTCAAACTCTGTCTGCTCTCTTATGTCCAAGGCCCTTTGCTGGTGGCTGGTCTCTCCCTCACATTGTGTGGCTGTTTCTCCTGTGACAATATTAACAGCAGTAAAAGTAGGTATCAGAGGGAAATCACCCAGGTGACAGCAGGCAGCTGATGTAAGCAGAATGAATAGTACTAGAAGGGCCGTCCAACATCAGAGACTGGAGTTGCAAGGGGAGCATAAAATAGTGCTTCCAGTGGGCAGATTTATTGGGTTAGAATTTCTTTGGCGAGTCCCCCGGGATTTTTGCCAATGTTAAGGTGGAAGATTCGGTGAATCCCCGTAGAAATTCTATTTCACAGCTCCATTAAGCCATGGTGCAATCTGAATGAAAACGACTCATTCCGTTTATGGGATCAGTGAAGGGTTTTCTGTGGTGCCAGAGTGAAAAAAGGGAAGGTGGCAGTTCCCTGGTCAAGTCATTAAACTTCTGGTGCGACTGGTCTGCTATCCTGGCGTAAGAAAGATAGCACTCCAGCACCACGACCACCTCACTCCACATGGCTTTGCAGAATGGTTTGGGTAGCCTGCTTCCTTGCAAGCCCAGCTGGCTGATTCCATCAAAGGAGATCTGCAAATCTGAATCTGAAAGATTCTGGGCTCGCCTCCATCTGCCACCACTTCCCTGGTGCCTTCCTTGTGAGGTTGAAGCCGTTCAGACGTCTTCTGAAAACAAAGAAATTTGGATATACATCAAAGCACTTCTACATTCTGCAACAAGCAGTAGGAGAAAGGTCATACAACAGCACACACCACTTACTTGTTGTGCCTCCGAGAAAAGAATTCGCTTCCATCCTAAGTTGCTGCAGGCTTTTAAAAGGCTACAACAACATAAGAACAGAAGAAACAGGAGCAAGAGTAGGCCATACGGGCCTTCGAGCCTGCTCCGCCATTCAATAAGATCATGGCTGGCCTTCGACCTCAACTCCACATTTCCTCCCTTCACCCACCAAATGAACTGCTCCCACATTGCATTGGAATCACACTGCCAACGCCGATGTAAAGAGCCTGGCCCTGCGATATCTGGTGGGGCCAGTGACAGGTGACTGTAACTGCTAAACAGTCAGTGTAATGGGACACTAAGATCAAGGAATTTTCTTAGTATCTTGGCCAACATTCCTCCTTAACCAATACCACCAAAAAATAATTTACTGATCATTCATCTCAATGTTGTTTGTGGGACACTGCTCGTGTAGGACAAATGGTTAAATATATAATAGTCACTGCACTCCAAAAAGTTGTGTGATGTGTTTTGAGACATTTTAACAACATAGTGAGGCGCTATATAAATGCAAAATTTTTTTTTCCATTCTAACTTTCTCATTCAGTGTTCTGAGGTAAGATTAACATTACCTTTAGTTGCTGGTTATGGTGAATCATGATTAATAGATAGTTTCCACACAAGGTCCATTCCTTGATGCTGGGGGAAATAGCCTCAGCTATTATTAAATACTTTTATGTAAGTCATTGTAATATTATCATTGTGCTCCTTGCGTGTTTTTCATGTATGCAGGGTGCACTATGGATGCCACTGAGTGGGGAATTGGGATTTCAGCAGCTCTTAAAGGGCATGCCACTCATTGTACTTTCTTATGACCTCTGTTAAAATTCTTATCCTTCTGTTTAAACCCCTCCTTGGCCTCAGCCCTTTATATCTCTGGAGTTTCCCCCAGGACTAAAAACCTCCTTGAGCTCTCCATTCCTCAGATTCCTGCCTCTTGCGCCCTCCCCCTGCCCCACCTTTGGCAGCTGTGCCTTCAGCTACCTTGGCCCCTCATTCTGAAATTCCCTCGCTAAACCCCTCCACTTCCATCTCCTTTAAAGGATCTTCTTAAAACCCACCTCCTTAAACCCACTTCTTTCACCTAGCTTTTCACGCTTTCTAATATCTCCTTCGGCTCGAATTCATTTTCTTTCCTTATGTATAAAGCACAGACAAAGTGTTTCCCATAGCAAAAGAGGCTTCTGTCACCAGCTTGGCGCATTGGTGGACCAACACCTGACTAATGTGGCACATTTTATCAGTGGTGGCTTATCGTGTAAAAATTCAATGCTGTGATGATTTTCACAGCAATGGATGGGGCTGATTCCTAGATCTTGTCAATAGGTTGGGCTTCATTAGTTATCATGACAGCCTCCCTCATGAAGCAGCAATGGCAAAGGCAGACTTCTTCACCACAGCCTAGCAAGCCTGCCCGAAGCTTAATACTGAGTTCCAGATGCCTCAAGCGCAAATTCACCTGTCTTTCTTTTCTCTGCCTGAACTGCTCTTCCTCTTCCTAATCCGTAACAACAATTGGAAAGACCAATGGAATATCCATGTTGAACTGTGAGGTTATAGCTAAAGTTTTCAGCTGGTGGTCAGTGCAAAATGAGAGCTGTAATGAGAAAATATAACAGCAAACTGCAGAAGAAAGTAATGCAGAAACTGAAGTATGAAAATTAAATAATAAACAAAATTACAATGTGGTACAAATCTGAAGCAGAATAAGAGTGTTAAAATTCTATCTATCTGAGATCTATTTTCCAGAGAGATATGGGGGCAGGTGGTAACTTTAGAACGTAGGAACAGGAGTAGGCCATTCAGCCCCTCGAGCCTATTCCACCATTCAATTAGATCATGGCTGATCTGTATATGAACTCTATCAACCCGCCTTGATTCTGCAACCTGTAATACTCTTACCTAACAAAAATCTATCTATCTCCGTTTTGAAATTTTCCATTGACCTAGCCTCAACAGCTTTTGGGGGGAAAAGTTCCAGATTTCCACTACCCTTTGTGTGAAGAAGTGCTTCCTGACTTCACCCCTGAACGGCCTAGCTCTAATTTTAAGGTTATGGCCCCTTGTTCTGGACTCCCACACCAGAGAAAATAGTTTCTCTCAATCTACTCTATCAACTCCTTTAATCATCTTAAACTCCTCAATTAGATCACCCCTTATTCTTCTAATCTTTGAAAGCATACCCAGCATGAGGCAGGACCAAAGTCATAACTCGACATGAGTCAATATTTCTGAGAAGACAAGTGGGTTTGGGTTGACAATATGATTTGAAAAATATATAGATCTTATTGAAAAGGGGTGAAAGAAGAACACTGCAAGTTACCATGATAATCTCAGTAAGAAAAATAGCGAGATGGTAGGATATGAGACAAGCAGGGAAAGCTAGTATCAAGCATAGACCAAGATAAATGAGGTAAGCCAAACATTTCAATTAATTGTTGAATTGTGATTATTCCCACCCATCCAAGCAATCCAGAATACCGTCAATGGAGAATTGGCGTCTGACTTTGATGAGAGAGAAATAGATTGGGCGGTCAAGTAACTGAAGGACAAAACACTGAGAGCTAATGGTATTCAAGGAAAGCTGCTTAAAAACATGATGGAGCTGTGTTGCTGAGTTTTCTAGTCTGCACGTCTCATGCAAAGATTTGGGAAGGATTGACAGTACTTGGGGCCTGGTGCAAAGATGTAATCATCCACCTGCTAAAGTAAGGAGCTGTAATGAAATGTGAAAGCTGCAGAAGGGTCACATTGCTATCAATTGTCAGCTAGGTTTTCTCTATTGTGATGTTGAAACAGATCTAGCCAGCTTTTGACAAGAAGTCTAATGAGAATCAGAGAGGTTTTGAGGCAGGCGATGATCACATTTCTGTACGGAGAATGATGCTTGAGAATATCAAAAGTTTGCAGTCCCTTGAAGCCTGAACTTAATTGATTGTAAATGAGTATTCAATTCAACCCACAGACACAGCCTTTGGAAAAGAATGGGAGCGTCTGCAGTACTACAGAACTTGGTTATTGAAAACATATGCTCTTACAAAGCAGGCTGCTCGAATGCTGTGCATCAATTTTTCTGAAGTTTAACTAATATTCGTGCTTGGAAAGACCATGTCTCGTCCCCAGTGCTACATGGAATACAATGAGCTTGATCCTAAAGTAAGTACTTCATTACTGTGAACAAGCTTTATTGCTAATATGCCAGAATGTCAGAGAAACCTAGTATTGAATCAATGAATCAAATAGCTCCCAGAGAGCTGAACCGAGCTTTTGCCTGGATTTCATGGAATGGAAGGTGAATTGGATCAGTGTGTCAGCAGATAGGTCAAAGGCGATACCTGAATGACAAACCAATACCAAGCCCAATGGAACCCCTGTCTGAAGTAGAAAATAAAGATATGTGTACCGAGACAAGACAGTCAGGAGGAAAAAGGTTAAATAATTAATCTACAACTTAGACAGGACATAGACAGATTGGTAAAATGGGCAGACACATGGCGAATGAAATTTAACGCAGAGAAGTGTGATATGATACATTTTGGTACAATCATAGAAATTTACAGCACGGAAGGAGGCCATTCGGCCCATTGTGTCCGCGCCGGTCGACAATGAGCTATCCAGACTAATCCCACCTGCCAGCTCTTGGTCCGTAGTCCTCTAAGCCATGGCACCTCAAGTACACATCCAAGTTCTATTTGAATGTGGTGAGAGTTTCTGCCTCTACCACCCTTTCAGGCAGTGAGTTCCAGACCCCCACCACCCTCTGGGTGAAAAAATTTCCCCTCAAATCCCCTCTAAATCTCCTACCATTTACTTTAAATCTATGCCCCCTGGTTGTTGACCCCTCTGCCAAGGGAAACAATTCCTTCCTATCACTTTATCCAGGCCCCTCATAATTTTATACACCTCAATTAGGTCTCCCCTCAGCCTCCTCTGTTCCAAAGAAAACAACCCCAGCCTATCCAATCTTTCCTCATAGCTAAAATTCTCCAGTCCAGGCAACATCCTTGTAAATCTCCTCTGTACCCTCTCTAGCGCAATCATATCTTTTCTGTAATGTGGTGACCAGAACTGCACGCAGTACTCTAGCTGAGGCCTAAGTAGTAGTTCCGACGAAGGGTTTCGACCTGAAACGTTAACTTTCTTTCTCTCTCCACGGATGTTGCCTGGCCTGCTGAGTTTTTCCAGCGTTTTCTGTTGTTATTTAGTATTTTATACAGTTCAGGCATAACCTCCCTACTCTTATATTCTATGCCTCGGCTAATAAAGGCAAGTATCCCGTATGCCTTCTTAACCACCTTATCTACCTATCCTGCTACCTTCAGGGATCTGTGGACATGCACTCCAAGGTCCACCACACGGCCAATATTTGTATCGTCTGCAAACTTCTTAATCATACTCCCTACATTCAAGTCTAAATCATTGATATATATCACAAAAAGCAAGGGACATAGTACTGAGCCCTGCGGAACCCCACTGGAAACAACCTTCCAGTCACAAAAACACCCATCAACCATAACCCTTTGCTTCCTACTTCTGAGCCAATTTTGGATCCAACTTGCTACTTTGCCTTGGATCCCATGGGCTTTTATTTTTGTGACCAGTCTGCCATGTGGGACCTTATCAAAAGTCTTGCTAAAATCTATATAGACTACATCAAACGCACAACCCTCATCGACATTCCTTGTTACCTCCTCAAAAAATTCAATCCAGTTGGTCAGGCACGACCTCTTCCTAACAAATCCATGCTGACTGTCCTTGATTAATCTGTGTCTTTCGAAATGAAGATTTATCCTGTCCCTCAGAATTTTTTCCAATAATTTTCCACCCAACGAGGTTAGGCTGACTGGTCTGTAATTACTCGGTCTATCCCTTTCTCCTTTTTAAACAACGGCACCACGTTAGCAGTCCTCCAGTCCTCTGGCATCACACCTGTATTGAGAGGTCGCACAACACCAGGTTATAGTCCAACAGTTTTATTTGAAATCACAAGCTTTCGGAGCTATCGATTGCTCCTTCCTCAGGTGAAGTAAATTAGATACAGAATCGCCAAAGCATATATAGATAGAAAACAAAGCATGTGTACCTTACAATTGCAGACCACTAAATTAAATCATCCTGACTATCTGCCGAGGTGTGATAAAGTTAATTAAGTCAGCCAGGAAGGTACCACATCAAAGACATAGCAAGATACAACTGAGACAATGAGGTGTAGTCGCAGAGGTTCTAACGTGTCAAAAGCTGCCGTCTGTATGTAAAACGAAAAGCTTTAAAATTTTTACTTTTTTACTGGGAAAATTTTTACTTTTTTACTAGGAATCACATCTGTGAACAAGCTAACGACGACTCGAGTCCGGATCACGTCATGTATCGTGACATAAACCCAAGATCCCGATTGAGACCGTCTTCATGAGTGCGGAACTTGGCTATCAGTTTCTGCTCGATGATTTTGCGTTGTCGTGTGTTTCTAAGGTTGCCTTGGAGAACGCTTACCCGCAGATCCGAGGCTGAATGTCCTTGACTGCTGAAGTGTTCCCGACTGGGAGGTAACAATCCTGCCTGGCGATTGTTGCGCGGTGCTCGTTCATACGTTGTCTCAGTGTCTGCATGGTCTCGCCGATGTACCATGCCGCGGTGCATTCTTTCCTGCAACGTATGAGGTAGACAACATTGGCCGAGTCACATGAGTATGTACCATGTACCTGGTGGGTAGTGTCCTCACGTGTGATGGTGGTATCTGTGTTGATGATCTGGCATGTCTTGCAGAGTTTGCCATGGCAGGGTTGTGTGGTGTCGTGGTCGCTGTTATCCTGAAAGCTGGGTAATTTGCTGCGAACGATGGTACTTCTGAGGTTAGGCGGCTGTTTGAAGGCAAGTAGTGGAGGCGTGGGGATGGCCTTAGCGAGGTGTTTGTCGTCATCGATGACATGTTGAAGGCTGCGAAGAACATGGCGTAGTTTCTCCGCTCCGGGGAAGTACTGGACGACGTAGGGTACCCTGTTGGTTGTGTCCCGTCTTTGCCTTCTGAGGAGGTCTATGCGATTTTTCGCTGTGGCCCGTCGGAACTGTCGATCGATGAGTCGAGCGTCATATCCCGTTCTTACGAGGGCGTTTTTCAGCGTCCGTAGGTGTCCATCGCGTTCCTCCTCGTCTGAGCAGATCCTGTGTATTCGCAGGGCTTGTCCATAGGGGATGGCTTCTTTAACATGGTTAGGGTGGAAGCTGGAGAAGTGGAGCATCGTGAGGTTGTCCGTGGGCTTGCGGTAGAGTGAAGTGCTGAGGTGTCCGTCTTTGATGGAGATTCGTGTGTCCAGGAATGAGACCGATTCTGAGGAGTAGTCCATGGTGAGTTTGATGGTGGGATGGAACTTGTTTATGTTATCGTGTAGTCTTTTCAGTGATCCTTCGCCATGGGTCCAAAGGAAGAAAATGTCGTCGATGTATCTGGTGTACAGCGTTGGCTGGAGGTCCTGTGCAGCGAAGAAGTCTTGCTCGAACTTGTGCATGAAGATGTTGGCGTATTGGGGTGCGAATTTGGTCCCCATGGCTGTTCCGTGTGTTTGGGTAAAAAAATGGTTGTCGAAGGTGAAGACATTGTGGTCAAGGATGAAGCGGATGAGTTGTAGGATGGCGTCTGGAGATTGGCTGTTGTTGATGTTGAGTACTGAGGCTGTTGCAGCGATGCCGTCATCGTGGGGGATACTGGTGTAGAGTGCCGATACGTCCATCGTGGCAAGGAGTGTTCCTGGTTCAACTGGTCCGTGGGTGCTGAGTTTCTGTAAGAAGTCTGTAGTGTCGCGACAGAAGCTGGGGGTTCCCTGTACGATGGGTTTCAGAATGCCCTCGACGTATCCAGAGAGGTTCTCACACAGGGTTCCGTTGCCTGATACGATAGGACGTCCGGGTGTGTTGGCTTTGTGTATCTTTGGGAGGCAGTAGAAGTCTCCCACGCGGGGAGTACGTGGGATGAGAGCGCGTAGGATGTTTTGAAGGTCTGGATCGAAGGTCTTGATCAGTCTATTGAGTTGGCGGGTGTGTTCTTTGGTCGGATCTGCGGGTAGCTGTCTGTAGTGTTCCTGGTTGTCCAGTTGTCGGTATGCTTCTTTACAATAGTCCGTTCTGTTCTGTATGACGATGGCTCCTCCTTTGTCCGCTGGTTTGATGACAATGTTGCGGTTGGTCTTGAGAGCGTGGATGGCGTTGCGTTGTGCTCGGGTGACATTCTGGACTGTCTTGTGAGTGCGGCTGATGAATCTGGCGTTGATGCATCTCCTGACAGCTTGAGCATACATGTCAAGCTTGGGGCAGCGACCCTCCGGAGGGGTCCAGTTTGACTCTTTTTTCTTCGGTTGCTGCACTGCGAGTCCCTCTGTCTGCTGTTCTGGATCATTGATTGTCTCATTGGGTTTGTTGCTGACATCTTGGGATTTGTGGAAGTATTCCCGGAGCCTCATTCTCCTGATGAATTCCTCCGTGTCTGCCGCGAGACCGATGGGGTCCATTTTGGTGGTTGGGCAGAACTTGAGCCCTAGGGCGAGAACTTCGATTTCGTCTGGTTGAAGGGTATGGTCGGACAAGTTGACGATGGACTTCCCTGTGGTTGCAGCCGTGGTACCGGGGGAGGCTTGGTTGCTGCTGGTGGTGATGCCGAGTTTCTCAAGCTTCCTGTTCTTGATGCGCATGTAGGCAGCGTAGTTCCGTTGCCTCGTCTGTTTGGTGGTGTCTCGTAACTGGTCTGCTGTGTCCTGAGCACAGGCTGAGAGCGTGGACTCTATCTTGGTTTCGAGGTTGTGGCGTTTGCTGTAGAGCTGGTGTACGAGATGGTTGAGGAGTGTGCGAGAGGTACGACGGCAGAGTCTCTCAGCGTAGTCTGTGTTGTATGTCGACTTGAGTGGGTTCGTGATCTGTAGTCCTTTCGGGATCTTGTCTGCTTTCTTGCATCTCTGTAGATACTTGCTGTCGGTGTCGATATGCGCGATCTTCTTGGCGATTCTCTCCACTTTGAGCCGGCAGTTTGTGGTGTCGATAGTGGTCATGATGCGGAGATGCCGGTGTTGGACTGGGGTGGACAAAATTGAGAGGTCGCACAACACCAGGTTATAGTCCAACAGTTTTATTTGAAATCACAAGCTTTCGGAGCTATCGATTGCTCCTTCCTCAGGTGAAGTAAATTAGATACAGAATCGCCAAAGCATATATAGATAGAAAACAAAGCATGTGTACCTTACAATTGCAGACCACTAAATTAAATCATCCTGACTATCTGCCGAGGTGTGATAAAGTTAATTAAGTCAGCCAGGAAGGTACCACATCAAAGACATAGCAAGATACAACTGAGACAATGAGGTGTAGTCGCAGGGGTTCTAACGTGTCAAAAGCTGCCGTCTGTATGTAAAACGAAAAGCTTTAAAATTTTTAGGGGTAAAAATTCACTTGGTTGCGCCACCCGTTAGCGCCTTAAGAGGGCGCTAATGGGGCGCAAAGCCGCTAACGCCCGGGCGCAGCGATGTTTGCGCCGCTCGAGAACTTAACTTGAGATTGTGCGGCGGCGCTAAAACTTACCGCTGCGACCACCTGCGCGCGCAGATTGTGATGTCATTCCATGGTGCAACGCCCTTGGGGCGCCCTGTAGCGGAAATTGAGTGGCGCCCCCTGCCTTACCGCCTGGCGCTTCCAACGACCAGAAGACTGGAACGCTATCAATCGCTGTGGGGCTGGGGGTGGCGCTATTTAAAGGGGGCCTCTTCCTGTCTTTTATTGTTGGTGGCATTTTTGAACTACGCATTCTGAGAGAGAGAGGGAGAGACTTCTGGAGAGATTCAACGTTGTGTGAAGGAGTTTTGGGTACTGAGCAGCACTTTGCAGGTTCATTTTGATTTGCCATTCCTTGTATCGATTTAGCAGAGACCGTGGGAGCTGCACTCTGAGCTCTTTGCCTGGTGCTCTCCATTGTTCTTTCCAGCACATTTGATGTGCAAGTCTCTCCAGGCCGAGATTCAAGGCAGCAATGAACAGGATGTGGATGGAAAGCAAGATTAACCATCCCCTTTAAGAACTGGCCCGTGCCATTGTGTGTGTGTTCCATTGCTGACTGACATTACATGAGCTTCGCCAGCGCTCCGAGTTAGCGCCTCACTGCTCGGCCTTTGCGCCTTAAGAGAGGTGTGCAGCGCCTGCTTTAGCGCTCCACTCACCTCCCGGGGCGGTAAAAGTGAAGTTTCCCGTCAGTGCCGATAATTAGCGCCAGGCGCTAATATTTGCGTCCGGACGATATTTGCGCCCCAAATGGGGCGCGACCTAATTTCTACCCCTTACTTTTTTACTGGGAAAATTTTTACTTTTTTACTAGGAATCACATCTGTGAACAAGCTAACGACGACTCGAGTCTGGATCACGTCATGTATCGTGACATAAACCCAAGATCCCGATTGAGACCGTCTTCATGAGTGCGGAACTTGGTTATCAGTTTCTGCTCGATGATTTAGCGTTGTCGTGTGTTTCTAAGGTTGCCTTGGAGAACGCTTACCCACGATTCTGAGAGGGTTGTGAATAGCACATTTAGTGAGTTGGTCACACCGCAGGTTAAGGCCAGAGTAGATAGTACATGGGTGACCAAAAGGCAGAGCAAGGGCAGGAAGGTAGTGCAGGAATCCCCTGGGGTTGTCTCCCTCAGCAACAGGTTCACCGCCTTAGGTGCTGTTGTCGGGGGGGATGACTCATCGGGGGAAGGCACCAGCAGCCAGGCTCATGGCACCATGACTGGCTCTGTTGCAAAGAAGGGAGGGAAAAAGAGTGGCAGGGCTATAGTAATAGGGGATTCGATTGTAAGGGGAATAGATAGGAGTTTCTGTGGTCGCGACCGAGACTCCAGGATGGTAATTTGCCTCCCTGGTGCAAGGGTCAAGGATGTCTCGGCGCGGGTGCAGAACATTCTGGAGGGGGAGGGGGAACAGCCAGTTGTCGTGATACATGTTGGTACCAACGACGTAGCTAAAAAAAGGGAAGAGGTCCTACAAGTAGAATTTAGGGAGTTAGGAGCCAAGCTAAAAAGTAGGACCTCGAAGGTAGTGATCTCTGGATTACTACCAGTGCCACGTGCTAGTAAGAGTACAGAGAACAGGATAGTTAGGCTAAATACGTGGCTTGAGCAGTGGTGTAAGAGGGAGGGTTTTAAATTTTTGAGGCATTGGGACCAGTTTTGTGGTAGGTGTGACCTATACAAAAGGGACGGTCTACACCTGTGCAAAGATGGAACTGAGGTTCTCGGGGTAAATTTTGATAAAGCAGTTCGGGAGCATTTAAACTAGTATGGCAGGGGGCTAGAAACCCATGTAGTGAAATAGAGGAAAGTGAAAGGCAGACAGAAATAAATGGTAAAAAGGAGAGGAACAAAAAACAAAGGGCCAAACTAATTCATAAAAAATGTGAGCATAAAAAAAGCCTGAGGGTTTTATACCTTAATGCGAGAAGCATCAGGAACAAGGTAGATGAATTAGCTGTGGAAATAGAGGTTAATAATTATGATCTAATTGGGATTACGGAAACATGGTTGCAGGGTGAGCAGGGCTGGGAGCTTAACATACAGGGGTATTCAGTATTTAGGAAGGATCGACAAAAAAGAAAGGGAGGAGGGGTAGCATTGCTGGTAAAAGAGGGGATAAATGCAATTGAAAGGAAGGATATTAACTCAGTTAATACAGAATCTATATGGGTGGAGCTAAGAAATAGCGAGGGGCGAAAAACATTAATAGGAGTGGTATATAGGCCTCCAAATAGTAAAATAGAGGTTGGGGAGGGCATCATGAGGGAAATTAGAGAAGCGTACAATAAGAGCACAGCTGTCATCATAGGTGACTTTAACTTACATATAGATTGGACTAGCCTAATCAGTAAAAATAATGAGGAGGAGGAATTCCTTGGGTGTTTAAGGGATGGTTATCTGGATCAATATGTCGAGGAACCAACTCGGGAACAGGCTATATTGGACTGGGTACTGTGCAATGAGAAGGGACTAATTAGTAATCTTGTTGTACGGGGACCCTTGGGTCAGAGCGATCATAACATGATCGATTTCTCACTCGAAATGGAGAGCGAAGAAATTGACTCAGAGACTCAGGTCCTGAATTTAAACAAGGGGAATTATGATGCCATTAGACGGGAACTGAGTAGGTCTGATTGGACAACGTTCCTGGGAGGACTGGAGGTAGATAAACAATGGCAAGCATTTAAAGATAGAATGACAAAATTGCAAAAATTGTTTATACCAATCTGGCATAAAAGGAAATCTAAAAAGGTGACTCAACCGTGGATAACAGGGGAAATTAGAGACAGCATAAAATCCAAAGATAGGGCGTATAAAATAGCCAAAAAACGCGCCAGAGCGGAAGATTGGGAACAGTTTAAGATAGAGCAAAGGAGGGCAAAGGGCTTAATCAAGAAGGGCAAAATAGCTTACGAAAGCAAGCTGGCGGAAAATATAAAAACTAACTCCAAAAGCTTTTATAAGTATATCAAGAGGAAAAGACTGGTGAAAACCAAAGTTGGTCCATTGCAGTCAGATACGGGGGAATATATAATGGGAAATAAGGAAATGGCAGACCAACTAAATGCATACTTTGGGTCAGTCTTTACGAAGGAAGACACAAAAAACCTCCCTGGGATATCGGGAAAAATAGGGACATTGGCAAAGGAGGAACTGACGCAAATCAATATCTCTAAGGATATGGTGTTAAGGAAGCTAAAGGGATTGAAGGCGGACAAATCCCCAGGGCCTGATAACATGCATCCTAGGGTACTGAAGGAGGTGGCCCTAGAGATAGCGGATGCACTAAGCATGATTTTTCAGAATTCATTAGACTCGGGAACAGTGCCCATGGATTGGAGGGTAGCTAACGTTACCCCACTATTCAAAAAGGGGGGTAGGGAAAAAGCAGGTAATTACAGACCTGTAAGCCTTACATCAGTTGTGGGCAAAATGCTGGAGTCCATCATTAAGGATGAAATAGCCGAGCACTTAGCAAATGGGGACAGGATAGGACAGAGTCAACATGGATTTACAAAGGGTAAATCGTGCTTGACTAATCTATTGGAATTTTTTGAGGGAGTAACTGGTAAAATAGATGGGGGAGAGCCAGTAGATGTGGTGTACCTGGACTTCCAAAAGGCCTTCGATAAGGTCCCACATAAAAGATTAGCATGGAAAATTGAAGCTCATGGGATAAAGGGGAAAGTATTGACGTGGATAGAGAACTGGCTGTCAGATAGAAAACAGAGAGTTGGAATAAACGGCTCATTTTCTGAATGGCAGGCAGTAACAAGTGGGGTACCACAGGAATCTGTCCTGGGTCCCCAGCTGTTCACAATTTATATTAATGACCTGGATCAGGGAGTCGAATGCAGCATTTCCAAATTTGCAGACGACACTAAACTAGGAGGGGGGGTGGGCTCAGAGGAGGAGACCAGGAAGCTCCAGAGCGATTTGGACAGACTGGGTGATTGGGCGGATAAATGGCAGATGCACTATAATGTGGACAAGTGCGAAGTTATCCACCTTGGGTGCAGGAACGGGAGGGCAAATTATTATTTAAATGGCAATAAATTGGGAGAGGGGGAAGTACAGAGAGACCTGGGTGTTCTTGTACACCAGTCACTGAAGGCGAGCATGCAGGTGCAACAGGCGGTCAAGAAGGCAAACGGTATGCTGGCCTTCATAGCAAAAGGGTTGGAATACAGGAACAGGGATACCTTGCTGCAGCTGTACAGGGCACTGGTGAGACCACAGCTCGAGTACTGTGTACAGTTTTGGTCGCCTCATCTGAGGAAAGATGTTCTTGCCATGGAGGGGGTGCAGCGGCGATTCACCAGGCTGATACCAGGAATGGCGGGATTGACCTATGAGGAGAGACTATGTAGTTTAGGGATGTACACACTGGAGTTTAGAAGATTGAGAGGGGACCTCATAGAAGTGTATAAAATTCTGACAGGTCTAGACAGATTAGATGCAGAAGGAATGTTTCCCTTGGCGGGTGAGAACAGAACTAGAGGACATAATTTAAGGATAAGGGCTAAACCATTTAGGACAGAAATGAGGGGGAATTTCTTCACTCAGAGAGTGGTGAACCTGTGGAACTCATTGCCACAGAGGGCAGTGTACGCCAGCTCATTAAATATATTTAAGAGGGAATTAGATATATTTCTACAGGCAAAAGGGGTTAAGGGTTACGGAGAGAAGGCGGGGACGGGATACTGAATTGAAGGATCAGCCATGATCTCATTAAATGGCGGAGCAGGCTCGAAGGGCCGGATGGCCTACTCCTGCTCCTATCTTCTATGTATCTATGTATCTATGTAGATCCGAGGCTGAATGTCCTTGACTGCTGAAGTGTTCCCCGACTGGGAGGTAACAATCCTGCCTGGCGATTGTTGCGCGGTGCTCGTTCATACGTTGTCTCAGTGTCTGCATGGTCTCGCCGATGTACCATGCCGCGGTGCATTCTTTCCTGCAACGTATGAGGTAGACAACATTGGCCGAGTCACATGAGTATGTACCATGTACCTGGTGGGTAGTGTCCTCACGTGTGATGGTGGTATCTGTGTTGATGATCTGGCATGTCTTGCAGAGTTTGCCATGGCAGGGTTGTGTGGTGTCGTGGTCGCTGTTATCCTGAAAGCTGGGTAATTTGCTGCGAACGATGGTACTTCTGAGGTTAGGCGGCTGTTTGAAGGCAAGTAGTGGAGGCGTGGGGATGGCCTTAGCGAGGTGTTTGTCGTCATCGATGACATGTTGAAGGCTGCGAAGAACATGGCGTAGTTTCTCCGCTCCGGGGAAGTACTGGACGACGTAGGGTACCCTGTTGGTTGTGTCCCGTCTTTGCCTTCTGAGGAGGTCTATGCGATTTTTCGCTGTGGCCCGTCGGAACTGTCGATCGATGAGTCGAGCGTCATATCCCGTTCTTACGAGGGCGTTTTTCAGCGTCCGTAGGTGTCCATCGCGTTCCTCCTCGTCTGAGCAGATCCTGTGTATTCGCAGGGCTTGTCCATAGGGGATGGCTTCTTTAACATGGTTAGGGTGGAAGCTGGAGAAGTGGAGCATCGTGAGGTTGTCCGTGGGCTTGCGGTAGAGTGAAGTGCTGAGGTGTCCGTCTTTGATGGAGATTCGTGTGTCCAGGAATGAGACCGATTCTGAGGAGTAGTCCATGGTGAGTTTGATGGTGGGATGGAACTTGTTTATGTTATCGTGTAGTCTTTTCAGTGATCCTTCGCCATGGGTCCAAAGGAAGAAAATGTCGTCGATGTATCTGGTGTACAGCGTTGGCTGGAGGTCCTGTGCAGCGAAGAAGTCTTGCTCGAACTTGTGCATGAAGATGTTGGCGTATTGGGGTGCGAATTTGGTCCCCATGGCTGTTCCGTGTGTTTGGGTAAAAAAATGGTTGTCGAAGGTGAAGACATTGTGGTCAAGGATGAAGCGGATGAGTTGTAGGATGGCGTCTGGAGATTGGCTGTTGTTGATGTCGAGTACTGAGGCTGTTGCAGCGATGCCGTCATCGTGGGGGATACTGGTGTAGAGTGCCGATACGTCCATCGTGGCAAGGAGTGTTCCTGGTTCAACTGGTCCGTGGGTGCTGAGTTTCTGTAAGAAGTCTGTAGTGTCGCGACAGAAGCTGGGGGTTCCCTGTACGATGGGTTTCAGAATGCCCTCGACGTATCCAGAGAGGTTCTCACACAGGGTTCCGTTGCCTGATACGATAGGACGTCCGGGTGTGTTGGCTTTGTGTATCTTTGGGAGGCAGTAGAAGTCTCCCACGCGGGGAGTACGTGGGATGAGAGCGCGTAGGATGTTTTGAAGGTCTGGATCGAAGGTCTTGATCAGTCTATTGAGTTGGCGGGTGTGTTCTTTGGTCGGATCTGCGGGTAGCTGTCTGTAGTGTTCCTGGTTGTCCAGTTGTCGGTATGCTTCTTTACAATAGTCCGTTCTGTTCTGTATGACGATGGCTCCTCCTTTGTCCGCTGGTTTGATGACAATGTTGCGGTTGGTCTTGAGAGCGTGGATGGCGTTGCGTTGTGCTCGGGTGACATTCTGGACTGTCTTGTGAGTGCGGCTGATGAATCTGGCGTTGATGCATCTCCTGACAGCTTGAGCATACATGTCAAGCTTGGGGCAGCGACCCTCGTAAGAACGGGATATGACGCTCGACTCATCGATCGACAGTTCCGACGGGCCACAGCGAAAAATCGCATAGACCTCCTCAGAAGGCAAAGACGGGACACAACCAACAGGGTACCCTACGTCGTCCAGTACTTCCCCGGAGCGGAGAAACTACGCCATGTTCTTCGCAGCCTTCAACATGTCATCGATGACGACAAACACCTCGCTAAGGCCATCCCCACGCCTCCACTACTTGCCTTCAAACAGCCGCCTAACCTCAGAAGTACCATCGTTCGCAGCAAATTACCCAGCTTTCAGGATAACAGCGACCACGACACCACACAACCCTGCCATGGCAAACTCTGCAAGACATGCCAGATCATCAACACAGATACCACCATCACACGTGAGGACACTACCCACCAGGTACATGGTACATACTCATGTGACTCGGCCAACGTTGTCTACCTCATACGTTGCAGGAAAGAATGCACCGCGGCATGGTACATCGGCGAGACCATGCAGACACTGAGACAACGTATGAACGAGCACCGCGCAACAATCGCCAGGCAGGATTGTTACCTTCCAGTCGGGGAACACTTCAGCAGTCAAGGACATTCAGCCTCGGATCTGCGGGTAAGCGTTCTCCAAGGCAACCTTAGAAACACACGACAACGCTAAATCATCGAGCAGAAACTGATAGCCAAGTTCCGCACTCATGAAGACGGTCTCAATCGGGATCTTGGGTTTATGTCACGATACATGACGTGATCCAGACTCGAGTCGTCGTTAGCTTGTTCACAGATGTGATTCCTAGTAAAAAAGTAAAAATTTTCCCAGTAAAAAAGTAAAAATTTTAAAGCTTTTCGTTTTACATACAGACGGCAGCTTTTGACACGTTAGAACCCCTGCGACTACACCTCATTGTCTCAGTTGTATCTTGCTATGTCTTTGATGTGGTACCTTCCTGGCTGACTTAATTAACTTTATCACACCTCGGCAGATAGTCAGGATGATTTAATTTAGTGGTCTGCAATTGTAAGGTACACATGCTTTGTTTTCTATCTATATATGCTTTGGCGATTCTGTATCTAATTTACTTCACCTGAGGAAGGAGCAATCGATAGCTCCGAAAGCTTGTGATTTCAAATAAAACTGTTGGACTATAACCTGGTGTTGTGCGACCTCTCAATTTTGTCCACCCCAGTCCAACACCGGCATCTCCGCATCATGATCACACCTGTAGCCAGAAAGGATTGGAAAATGATGGTCAGAGCCTCTGCTATTTCTTCTCTTGCTTCTCTTAACAGCCTGGGATACATTTGATCCGGGCCTGGGGATTTATCCACTTTCAAAGATGCTAAACCCCTTAATACTTCCTCTCACAATTTTATTTCATCTAATATTTCACACTCCTCCTCCCTCATTGCAATGTCTGCATCGTCTCTCTCTTTTGTGAAAACAGACGCAAAGTATTCATTAAGGACCATACCCATATCTTCCGCCTCCACACATTGGGTGGAGGTTCAAGGTAAGTTGGTGTCCTGGGGAGGTCTCTTCCGCCCTTGGAAGGGAAGGGAAGCATATGGAAGGAGTCACTGGAGAGCCTGGGTGTAAGTGTTCACCATTGTGCAGTGATTGTCAGTGGTTGCAGCACCTCAATGCTGTCAAACACTGACAGATCAACTGTCAAAATAAAATTGTGCATGGTCCCTTTAAGGAAACCAGCAGATGACGCGTCATCAAATGACGTCATCAGACCGGCTTCCTGTTAATTGGCCGGTAAAGGCCAATCAAGGGAAAATCACGTCTGCAGAGCGGAGGCAGCTGGGAGCGGGACCGGAACCCGGAAAGCAGCTGACCCGCCTCCATCCCGCCTCCAGAATTAAATTCATGGCCATAGAGTACAAAACCAAGGTAATTATGCTAAACACTGTTTTATAAAACACTGGTTAGGCCTCAGCTGGAGTACTGTGTTCAATTCTAGCATCACATGTTAGGAAGAATGTCAAGGCCTTGGAGAGGGTGCAGAAGAGATTTACTAGAATGGTACCAGGGATGAGGGACTTCAGTTATGTGGAGAGATTGGTGAAGCTGGCATAGCTCTCCTTAGAGCAGAGAAGGTTAAGAGGAGATTTGATAGAGGTGTTCAAAATCATGACTGGTTTGGATAGAGTAAATAAGGAGAAACTGTTTCCAGTGGCAGAAGGGTCGGAAACCAGAGGACATGGATTTAAGGTGATTGGCAAAAGAACCAGAGACGACATGAGGAAACATTTTTTTACACCGCGAGTTGTTGTGATCTGGAATGCTCTGCCTAAAAGGGTGGCAGAAGCAGATTCATTAATAACATTTAAAAGAGAACCGGATAAATACTTGAAGGGAAAACATTTACAGGGCTATGGGGAAAAAGCATGGGAGTGGGGTTAATTGGAGAGCTCTACCAAAGAGCCGGCACAGGCAATGTTGAGCCAAATGGCCTCCTTCCGTGCTGTAGCATTCTATGATTTCTCCAGCCTGTTACTATGTGTCTTTAGAGGAGCATTCCTAAACAACAGAGATTAATCAAAACAACTGCTTCTCTTGTACGAGATGAGGATAGAGCAAGGGTATCCAAGCTTTAATCTTCATGGGCCACACAGATGCATACCATAGAGCCTTTGGGGGCCACTTATAAAGTTTAAATTCATATTGCCCTTAACTTGCATATATCTCACGTTGCAGACTCCAACATTTCTTAATGTTCTGACTTGGGATTTATTCCCCGATGATGAAACAGGACTAAAAGCAATACTTTCCAAACTTCCACAAAATTTAAACAGAACAACCAGCAAAGAAGAAATGTAAGTGCAAATTGGACTGAGTTGCCCTGGGCTTCAAGGGCCAGTAAGCTGGGGCTCAAGGGGGCCCTGGGACTGCAGGTTGGACAGCCCTGAACTGAAGCCTCAGCAGCTAAATGTCTTAATTAATGTCTGGCCCGTGGATCCTGAGAGGGTGCTGGTGTAAATGTGTACATAATGAGGGATTTGAAGATCAACCCAGTAACCTTCTGTGTTGGACCCTATCCACAAATGACAGCTGTTTTGATTCAGTCATATGTATTCGATGGCAGATGATCGTTTGTCTACAAGTGCCTGCTCAGGTGGCAGCTGGAAGGAAGGTTTCAAACAGGACAGAAGCAGATACAATAATGAGATGCCATGGAGGAGGTGATGGGGATAAAGTGGAATGCTAATCTTAGCAGTGGCAATGAGAACAGATAAAAGCAAACCATAGATTTTTTCATGAGAGAAATAGGTTAACATTTCTCTAGCGCCTGCTGATTAGCCCAGAGTTTTTCCAACATTTTGCGTTGTCAGAATTCCAACATTTTCAGTTTTTATTTTTACTTAAACAATAAATTTGCATTGTATAAATTATTTTGGTACCATTTAAATGTGATGCTGAGACAAGTATCTACAATTTTGTGATTATTTTTGTTTCCTAACCATTGCCGAAAATTTAAAATTCACCACCTCTTGTTTAAATCCCTTCAAGACCTCGCCCCTCCCTATGTCTGTAAACTTCTCCAGCCCGACAAGCCTTGTGTATTCTCCATTCCTTTTGCCCCACCATTGGTGCCTGTGCCTTCTGGAATTCCCTCCCTAAATCTCTCTCCTCCCCTAAGACCCTTAAAACCTAATACGATAGCAAAATACTGCGGATGCTGGAAAATTGAAACAACAACAGAAAGCGCTGGAAAAACTCAGCAGGCCAGGCAACGTCCGTGGAGAGAGAAACAGAGTTAACGTTTCAGGTCGAAACCCTTCGTCAGAACTGAGAAAAAAGCAGGAGATGAAACAGATAAAAAGCAAGGGGGAGGCTGGGGGGAGGAATAAGAGAACAAAAGGGGTGGTCTATGGTAAGTAGAGACATTAAGAGATGCTCAAGGCAAGACGAGATGGTAATAGGACAGGTTAAGAAACAAAAGGTGGCTCAGAAGTGTGAAGTGTGAAATGCTGGCAGAATGAGAGACAGCTGCCGTGGGGGGAGAGAGAGAGAAAAAAGGGAAAAGGCACAGACCAAAAGGGTGGATAAAATGTAGATATATATATATATATATATACTTAAAACCTACCTCTTTGATCAAATTTGGTCACCTGTCTTACTATCTCATTCTACAATTACCTTAGTTCCAGCATGGTGAAACTTGAGTAGAAATTTTAGTCTGAGTTCCAGTAATTTCGCACATCGCTACTCAAATGTAATTATAAGCAAACTGAAGCTTTTTTTAACCTCATTCATTTTCTCCCTCTCCTCCTTAACTCGTTGACTCCTTGCTGATGTTCAGCCCCTCTTGTGGTGGTTGCCCTCCGAGTGGCCATCGTCATGACCATGACTAATGTGTCAATATTGACAAAGCTTCTCGTTTACAACATATGTTACAGGCATATGCTGAAAATCAATCTAACCATAATTTAAGATGAATATAAATGTTGGGATAGCAGTCTTCCTTAAAAATTTGTTTTGCAGACAAATGTTTTTTGTGGCACGTCAGACTCGCTCAAAAAAAAGTCTTCACAATATTGAAAGTTGAGACCAGCACTGGGGTCTGTGCTTCTGCTGCAGTCCTAATGACAGGAGCTAAATGATTAAATGTACCATTCCTAATTTATTCCCCTCTAGATTACAAATGAGAAACAGATGGCTCTCGCAAATTATTGCTAATGAAATGCTTGTCAGCACTGACAAACTTTCTATTTTACAAAGCAATGTTTTCCACGTATTAAAAGCAAAACAATGTTTTCAACTTCTCATTGCTAAACAAGTGCAATCAGTCATTCAGATGAGCTGTGGCCAAATGCACAGAAGGAATAATAGATTTAGTTATCAGAATATGACACAGTGATTTGTAAAAGCATATTCTCTGACCACCTTCTGTAAACAAGGCAATTTTGTGCTAAAATTATTTCATGTCAACGTATTGCATTTGTAACTGAGGGGTATATCACAATTAAGTTCAAAATTAGAGTAAATGACAGGGTCTCGGAGCTTCATTAAGGCAATACTTTAGAAATATTTAATCCTCTACTGCTCATGCTTTAACTGCAAAACAGAAACTAAGGTGTGAGCTGTGGCTCAGTGGGTAGCACACTTCCTTCTGAGTCAGAAGGTTGTGGGTTCAAGCCCCGTTCTAGAGACTTGAGCACAAAGTCTAAGCTGATACTCCAGTGCAGTACTGAGGGAGTGCTGCACTGTCAGAGGTACCGTCTTTCAGATGTGTTATTAAACCGAGGCTCTGTCTGCCCTCTCAAGTCAATGTAAAAGATCCCTTGGCGTTATTTAGAAGAAGAGCAGGGGAGTTCTCCCCAGTGTTCTGGCCAACATTTATCGCTCAACCAACATCGCTAAAACAGATTATCTCTTGTGGGAGCTTGCTGTGTGCAAATTGGCTGCTGCATTTCTTACATTGCAACAGTGACTACACTTCAAAAAGTACTTTGGGATGTCCTGAGCTCATGAAGGTGGTACATAAATGCAAGTTATTCCTTTTCTGTTTTTAATTGATGTTTACAGACAAGTAACCGAGATGTAAATACTGAAAATTTGATGGGGATTGGTTAACAGTTGATGACTGGAGAATAATGTAGTCTGCATTCTACATGAAATGCAGAATACATTAAAGTATTGAGTGTCTGATGGGATTTTCATCAAGGAAAGTTACGGAGAGCAAGCAAAATCCTGAACAACTGCCCATGCGGCATCTACAGATTAGCAAAATTACCAGTAGATATGTTTGCGGGTGGGAGGGGTGGTTGGGGGGGGGGGGGGTGAAGAAGAGGGGAAAGAACATACTAAATATTCTCTGCCAAGCCATGAACTGCTTCAGAGTAACGGGGAGTCTGAGGCCTCGGACAGCAACATTACTAGAAGTAATTGTGATTTTGAAGCTCACCGTAGAATAGAGTGAAAACTTATGCCTCCCTTTCTGTTAGTATGTGCCTTAAACTGCTCAATATATGGCCATGAGTGAAGTTGATGCTGTATTTAATATGCATTTTAGTTATACTTTTTGAAATGTTAATAAACCTACATTTTAAAATAGCATCTGGATGTAACAATTTAAAGTTTATTAAGGAATAATCTAGAATTGTCTGTATGTCTTCACAATGTTGATCTTACTGCTCCATAGAGAGATAAAGAGGCACTGGAGAAGGTGCAAAACAGATTTACAAGGATGAGACCAGAACAAACAGGATA
This sequence comes from Squalus acanthias, assembly GCA_030390025.1. Classification (NCBI taxonomy): domain Eukaryota; kingdom Metazoa; phylum Chordata; class Chondrichthyes; order Squaliformes; family Squalidae; genus Squalus; species Squalus acanthias. The sequence goes on from CM059440.1 coordinate 73,385,074, forward strand.
TACTTATCAGGAAAAGCTGAACAGGCTGGGGCTCTTTTCTCTAGAAAAGAGAAGGCTGAGGGGTGACCTAATAGAGGTCTTGATAATTATGAACGGGTTGGATAAGGTAGAAGCGGAGAAGATTTTTCCACTTGTTGGGGGAGACCAAAACTAGGGGCCATGAATATGATAGTCACCAATAAATCCAAAAGGGAATTCAAGAGAAATTTCTTTACCCAATGTGGAACTCACTACCACAAAGAGAAGTTGTAGTAAATAGTATAGATGCATTTAAGGGGGAGCTAGCTAAGGACATGAAGGAGAAAGGAATGGAATGATATAGTGATAGGATTTGATAAAGTAGGGTGGGAGGAGGCTCATGTGGAGCATAAATGCTGGTATAGACCAGTTGGGTCGAATGGCCTGTTCCTGTGCTTTAGACGCTAAGGGGGGAATTTTTGGGGGGGTCAGCGGGCGTGTTCGGTGGCGGGTCGGGTGGGAAAAAAACATTTTGACAGTGGGTCGGGACCCCGCTGTCAACCCGCCGCCACGCGAATTTCCCAGATGTTGGATCTGTCAGGGCTGAACAGACCCGACACGCAGCAGCGGGAAGGCAATTCAGGTCATTATGACCTTGTTAACAGCCCATTAAAAAGTATTTTGAGCTCACCTTATCATTTTACGAGGTCGCCCATGGGGTCCATGCTGCTCGAGGATCACGTCAGGTAAGGAGGTCGGGAGTTGTATGACCATGGGATCATCTCATTACTTGATAGCTGCAAATGTGCTATAAAAGCTCCCATCTCACAGCTGTTCACTTTCCAAGCTCAAAGGCTGTTGTTTACTGCATTTGGAAGACAGGTTGAGCTTTATGCAGGTTGCAAGTGTTTGGAGTAAACTTTCTATCCAGTATCACCTCATTGGAACAACCTCTCTCACCATTGATAGATCGCTTCTGTCATCTCTACTTCACCTGCCATCTATTACATCAGCATTGGTGCCCTTGAAACTATCTCATCTTGGTCATCAGAATCACACCACCATCAGCCCCAACACCAGCATCACCAGGCACACCAGCAGCACCAACAACAACACCAACCTTCTCCGCAATCACCTGATGCTGCACAGGACAGAGAGCATCAGCACCCGACAACATTACTGCCCAGGAGGCCAGGGATGGCCTCACCATGGCCAATTTATTTCACTTGACGCTGTACACCCTGGCTGCCATATGATGTGCCAGGTTGGCACCACCCCACACCAACACCATAAAGCATCCCTACAATGCCCAAGCCATTCTTTTCACACTCAACACCATTGCGGTGGGTACCGTTATGTCTCACCATTCACTGCAACTCACTAAGCCACTTCCAAAGGTGCATACAGATCTGTCCAAGAATGCAAAGTGTTGAAAATAAAGATTTATATGTTTGATGCCATATTAACAGAAACTTTACATGAACATTGGCTAAAACACCCAAGTGCCTACCCTTATGTATTGTTAGTTGGTATGATTAGACTAGGATGAGGGTGAGTGTGAGGGCTAGTGAGATGGGGAAGTGATAATGTAGATAGAGAGGGATGGGTGGAGGTGCAAGGTAAGTTGGTGTAAGGATGTGCAGGAGTAGGGTAGGGAAGGCAGAATGATGGGGATGTGATGAGTGGCACAGCAGGATGAGGTTGAGTGTGGCTTTGCAGTAACATTTCGTGATCTACTGAGATCATTGAAAGGTTTGCGCCACTGCAGCCTGGTCCTCCTGGCAACATCCCTGCTTGCCCTCCTGTGCAATGTGCAACCAGGCTGCGTTGATCTCCTGGGGATGTCTCTTCCATCCATGGGAAGGGAAACAAACCTCCCTGCGTGCTGTGATTCCCTCCATAAGCATAAGGAAACCAGCTGATGATGCGTCCTCAAATGACATCATCAGACCCACTTCCTTCAATTGGCCGGCAAATGTGCTGGGTGGGCTTAACAAGCCCAATCAACGTAAAATCATTCTGCAGAGCGGGCTGGAGCCAGCAGTGGAGTCGGAACCCACTACCGACATATCCCGCCACAGACCCGCCGAGGTTGGGGAAATCGCAGCCTAAGTAATTCTATGCAACTCACACTCCGAAATAATTTGGACATAAGTCATATCCTATAGTGTCCTTAGTGATAAAAGTCGCATCCTAAGGGGGCAAATAGCAGGTAACTATTTTATAATTTCTTGTGGTAAAGCACAGTATGTTTATATTACCATGTTTTCACTGCAAGTGGGAAGAGCAACCATGACAGCACCAATGGAGAGATCCATGGGCATTAACCCACAATTACTCCATATATATAGCACATGTACTCACACCTCAGGTTACCCACATGCATTAGATGATCCCATAAAAAGGAACGCGAGCCTTGTATAAGCTTTTGTTATGCAAAATTCTCACCTTCGTGTCAGCTGATATCCATGGATGTCCACGTTTTTTAAACATTTCTGCCTGCTGATGCAATACTCCTCCAGCACTAAGAATTTAATTGGAGACTCTCCCACCTGCCTTCATTCCTGGCACCCACTCGAGATTCTAAAGTGGTGATCCCGTAATTCCACACTTTCAAAGGGAACCGCGCTTGGAATCTCGTAAATATGGCTAGGACATGTAACCAGATCCTCCAACATGTGATCCCTGCGGATACATTTCCTTCCTGGTAGTGCAGGATTGTGGAATCAACCCTTCAATCTCATCTCTGGCTCCAAATTTCCTGCCAACTTTCAACAAGAAACCAGTTTAACCTAGATGGACATAGAGAAGAATGAGGTGGGAAGTCATTCGACAAATACCCCCGACACCCCAAACTGCATTTCAGGCATCTTTCACTGGAAGGAATGTCGGACAAATAATCTACCTACTTAACTGTACTGGGGATATTATAATCAGAGGCAAATGATGAAATAAATCATTTGTATGGAAGCCATGCTTGGCACAAGGGACACCAATGCGTCCAGTGCAGCTGTGGGCCTAAGAGAGGGCTGAAATTTGGTAATGCTATCATTCTTCCTCTGGGACCATGGGCCCACTTGTGTGGTGCCAAGGTGCCACATCAAATTCCTTTAGCCCAACTGAGGTGGGTGCCCCATTGGCACTTTACATGGCACCAACACCCAGCAGAAATAATTGAATGCCCTTGTCCCTGGGAAATGGGTCAAAGTCTGGGGTGCAGGCAAGGGGAGGATGGAAGTCCTGCCCTGCCAGCAGTCTGCTGCCATTGCAGAAGGAAATTTTGCTCTCCCTGTTTTTATCCTGTTCGGTAGTCTTCAATTTAAAAATCAGCTAATATGATCAAATTCTACAGCATCCCAAGCAGGCAAACATCAACTACAAGAGCATGGGACCAACGTACCTTTGCTCTTTGTTTTTGAGATGCACGTGTTTTTACAGACTGTAGTGACACCAGGGGAAAATGTTTGTTACCTCAAGAGTTTGTGGTGTCAACATTCATCTGTAAATCAGACCTCAGTGCGTGACACTGCTAACTTTAATCAGAGACTACCATACAGGCCGCGATTTTATTAATGGAGGCGGGTTGAGTGCGGGACAGCTGGTTTCTGGCTTCCAGTCCCGCCCCCAGCTGCATCCACTCCACAGATGTGATTTTGCCTTGATTGACCTTGTTAAGCCCGTCCTGCGGGCTTGCCAGCCAATTAACAGGAAGCGGGTCTGATGATGTCATTTGATGACACGTCATTTACCGGTTTCCTTAAAGGGACCACGCACAATTTTATTTTGACAGCTGATTTCTCAGTGTTTGACAGCATTGAGGTGCTGAAAACACTGACAATCACAAAAAGGTGACCTCTTGCACCCAGGCTCTCCAATGACTCCCTCCATAGGCTGGAATAGATGGCAGCTGCAGGTGAGGTGACAGAAGTGATCTGTCACTGGTGAGAGAGATTCTCCCGATAAGGTGGCACTGGACATGGATTTAAAAACTGGTAAGCTAAAGATATCTGTAAATGTTTTAAATATGCAGTACCCAACATTTTCTTTGCTCTGAAACTCACCAAGTGCAACATTGGATCCTTCACACCACTTCTGCAGCTGTCATCAATGCAGAAACATTACAGCAGACTCACAACAAGCCACACTTACCTGGCGTGGTGTCCGGACATCGGGAAACCCGACCCAGAAGCGGGAAAATCCCAAAACAGCCTGAAATCTACTGGCAAGTACCTGTTAATATGCAGGTAATTGCCTTTAATCCGCTTCTCGCCACTAGGTGTCGGGTCCATTCGCAAATCGGGGACCCAACACTTGGGAAAGCTGTTTTGCGGCGGGTTGATGGCGGGATCTGAACCCGCCGTCAATCAAAACAAATTTAACCTCTGACCCGCCTCCAAACCCGCCCTCTGAGTGCTGGCAAAATGTTTTCCTGATCTTTCTGAACAAGTCCAAAAACTTTTCACATTGCTGTTGTAACAATACCACTCCGCTCTGCTGCATATTACCTTCTCCCATGTTGCATTTTTCTGAAAGATGTCTTTCATAAAAGGAATTTATTCTGTGTAAATGATATTATTGCCTGAAAGTGGCCAGACTTCATATTATTCACATTCTTCTATCCCACCCAGTTTTTGTTGGGCTATCTTAAGCAACTTGATTCAGTTCTTCTACTCTTCCTGGCTCTACATCGAAAGCCAAGGATCGGTTTGATGTAGAATAGTGAAACCTGATGTTAAACTGTATTTTGCCCTGTAGATTCCTGGTAACTAGAATACATTTTGGCCTTAGCTGCATATTGATTTACTTTACAAATTAGAGCCATCAAGTTTTACAGCTCCTTCAGAATATTGGAATCACGTTACAGTGTATACGCTTTAAAAACAGCAAGACTCTACTTCCTTCACACATAAGCTCCCTGTTATTCACTGGCACCACATTTTACATAAATAGGCTGAGAAAGTGTGACCAATGCAAGGCATGTTTCCCAAAATTTGAGTGCCTCTTAACTTAATGGCCCGTATTTTCCGATGCCTATGGGTGTGTACGAGCTGTGTACGCACCCGTAGGGACATCGGAAATGCCGGTTTCAGGCATGCGAGGCGCATGCGCTGAAAACGGCATTTCCGATTTGTCAAGAATCCTCTTGACCGATCGGACGCCTGTCCAGAGAAGGGCCTTTGCGGGCGGATAGTTCCGCTTTCTGCAGAACCTCCGCCCGCTGAAAACACTTAAAAATCTTACGCCTGGTAAAAGCAGGCGTAAGGCCTGCTTTTACCAGCTTAAGAGTTTAAAAAAGTAAAAAAAAGTTTTTTCACTCATTTATAATTTAAAAATACTTTTAAAAAAGGTAAGTTTATTTTTTCAAAAAATTAAATTTTTGTTTAAAATATTTAATTGAATGTAATTTTAACTCATTTTAAAAACGCGATGTCTTTTTAAATTTATTTAATGTTTTGATGTGTTTTTGGGGTGATCTCCATTCATATATTTGACAGGTCTATCTGTCAAAAGTATGAAGGGAGATTCCCTTCTCCCATTGGCTCACCTGGCCCACGTGATCCCAGGGACGCTTGCGAACTGCCTGCGCCCCTGGGATACGTGGGGCCTGCGCACTTCAACTGTGGACAGGCCCAGGATTGGAAATGGCCGCACCTCGGGAGCTCTCAGGTAAGGGCGTAGATTTTTTCCCGATAGGAGGCATCCGCACGCAGGAAGCCTCCGATCGGAAATTATGGGCAAATCTGACTGAGATTTTCATGTAAAGAGTTCAATAATGACATATGTAATGATTGACAACAGCCAGCTGTCATATTGTGCATAGAATAACATTTGGTTTCCTTTCTTTGTTGGTCTTTTTTCACTTTTTGCTTTCATCTCTTGGGACCTCCCAACTCTTCAGCTTCCTGATCCAACGTGCTGGAGGTAACAGGTCTGCTCACTGTACAGTAGTGCCACCAGACACGAGGATGTTGGCGAGAGCACTTGCGGGGGGCAACTGTTTTATCATCTCCCACCCCCCCCTGTGGGAAAGTGGCTGGTCTGTGCCTGGTGCCTCCCTCAATGTTACAGCAGAGAGCAGGACACAGGTGGATGGGGGAAAATGACATGGGTAACCCGTGCACTGACAAACCAGGTCAGAGCTTCCGATCACTGCACCACTCTGTCCTGATGGTAATTTTCACTGTGGCGAATTCACAAATAAACGGTATATACTGGAGTGTGAAATAGGACAAACATATGATGTATTACAGCTTTAATGCATAATTAAAGGTCACAACATTTTTATGCTGATCCATTTCTATTGCTAGCAGATAATATATAAAAACACAGACAGAACTTTGGATACTTTTATTTCTTAAATTAGTCCAAACACTGCTGTAAATTGTATGCCCATGCTTAATAGTTTAAAAAAAAAATGAAAATATATAAAACATTCGCCAGTTATTGTATGACATTTTAACTTAAATTTATTTTGGCAGAATAAGTAGCAATAATCTTTTCCAATATTTATGCATATTAGAAACAGTAAATAATAAAGATATAACATGTCCATATCCATTTCCTGGAAGTAAAGACTGATGAATCAGTATCTGTAATATTCTTTATTTCAAAAAAATCAATGGATATGTTTAAGCAGAAACCTTACTTGACCGGTTAAACACTAGAAACAAAGTCAGTTCCAAATGGCTTAATGGATTCTCTGTTAGAAGGATAGGATAGGCCTGTCGTGATGCATTTTAACAGAGTCCCATTTTTAATCCTATCGTTTTTGTAGTTCTGTCAGAAACAGTGCTTTTTATGAAATTTAAGTTAACTTAGATTTTGTTTTGTGACCTATAAATAAGTCTGTTCCATAACCCATTGTTGCTCGACCTGGCTGTAACGTTCAACCTTTCATTGGCGCACTCCCAATATTTACCTTGGAGCAATAATCCAGCATTTGAATATACAGCTGCGTTGTGCTCTACGCACAGAGAGCGTGTGAAATAAGAGGCTAACAATTAGGAGTGGTGTTCCTTAATTAATACTTGGCAATGGAGTTGTTAGTATTGCAATTCTAGCGGCAAAAATCTGCCAATCAATTTTTGTAAAAAAACAAAATAATTTCAAGCTGTGTCAAATTCCTGCTACCCTGTATCTGTTCTTGTAAGGGACGGCTGGGAGTGTGGAGGGGTTTACATAGAGAGAATCACCCCAGTTTCCGACTCAGAGGCCAGCAAGCTGGTCAATCCACTGCTACCTTTGGTACCAGAGGGTTCACAATAGAGACAGCGGAAGAAATAATTGTTTGGTTTTACTGTCCGAAAGAATGAAGTCGGAAAATCCTGGCACTTGCGTTGGTTTTGTTTACTTCTCTCCTACAAAATGTGTTTGGTCTCCGGTAGTCTCTACTAGGTATTGCTATGATTTGCTATTCAATATGCTTCAGAGTTTATATACTGTTAAACAGCAACAATTATGTTTATTACAGTATCACAGTAGTCATTTAAAACAGCAGGTGGCCCCACATTGGTTGCAAGAACAAAGAGATTGCCATGTAAGTGAAGGCTAATTGCTTTAAGAGCATCTCCCACATGCAACCATCTCAAACAAAACCATATTTTTTGCGGCAGTTCGAATTTCAATGGCTTGTCTGCTCACAGTACTGACCTCTGACCTCCTCCCTAATTTCTGGCTCTATGATTGACAAGACCCTTGGGGGCAAAGAGCAATGGTTGGAGGCACGATTACCTATTCCTGAAATAGTCCTGCGCTGCTAAAACAAAGATCTCTCAGTAACAGACGGCAGTTGAACTGGGTAGGTTTTCTCAGTTTCCACACATAAAGAAAGACTTGCATTTATATAGCGCCTTTCACGACCAATGAAGTACTTGTGGAGTGTAGTCACTGTTGTAATGTGGGATACGCGGCAGCCAAAAATTGCGCACAGCAAGCTCCCACAAACAGCAATGTGATAATGATCAGATAATCTGTTTTTGTTATGTTGATTGAAGGATAAATATTGGCCAGGACATGCAGCAGAATCCTTTGCAGCAAGTTGTACCGCAGAGACTCGTTAAAAATGGAGCAACGTGGCCAAGGCAAAATGTACTGGAGGATACGTAACCATGTTTGTATACAGAGGAGAGTGACATGGCCTGGCATTATGTTCCCCACATTTATTAGCTTTAATCATAGTTGCATCAAAAAAAACTGAAGTAAAAGATGTCAAAACCACGTAGATACAAACAGCTGGCTCCGCAGCGAGTAGAACATCTGTTAGAACACAAATATGCAGTGGTGGCCAACAAACGATGGAATTTTTGGAACAGGCTGGGCTGCACATATTGGCTGCTGCGGGAACTGAGCCTACCCAGAAAAACTCGCTTTCCTCAAAAATCTGGAAGAGGCACAGATGGATAAACATAATAACGTAAATATGCAGTGTTTCTTTGTTCCTAAAGAAAATGAATTTACTGGGGGAAAGCGCCCAAATATCTTCTATTGGTGAAATAATTAAACATGTTACATTCTTGCATTGGTTTCCTTTGGCTGTGGTCATCCAGCTCAATACCTGCACAAGGAGAAAGCAGATGCAAAGGTAGATGCATTGAAGACAACAATGAAGGCAGCTGACAAAGAACGAACACTTTCGAACACACTTTGCCCTGAATCTAGATTATGTCAATGGGCGACACATTCTTTGCATCATTCGGGTTGAACTAAAGAAGCCCTGAGGGTCTTTTCTATTTCAGGGACGAGTTCAATGGCAAGTCATTTAATATTCTCTTTCCAACGTTCCGCCTAGAGTCTCCCTGTCAAACGTTTCACCACTGAAGACGAGCAGGAAGATTTTTTTTCAAATTATTTTCTTGTAATCTGCAGGCTGATAGCTGTGGTGGTGAAGCTTTCAACATTTATGTCCCACCAGTGTGTGCTGAACCATTTAATAAAATTAAATCAGTGGTTGTGTGGCGGATGCAGAGTATCCCTTATATGCGATGACGAGTTGCATTAGCTGCTCAGAAAAGCGATCCCTGCGCATTGCTCAGAAAGCTACAGGTCGAATCATCATAGTGGTGGACTTGAGGGAGTAATGTGAGCCTTTCCAGTAGTGCCACTTGATCCCATTAAATCGAATTGCGTTCATCCCGCCAGAATAATACATGCCATTCAAGTTAGAAGGGCCACAGGCCTGAAACCACCATCCTGCAGATAAAAGCAACAAATATAATGATGTTTAGAACATGTACTTCATAATGTCACCTTACTTGGTAACACTTTATCACACTGAGTTACTGCAGTCAACTGGGTATAAAGAGCACCTTATTAGGCAGCGCTGTGTTGGGATAAGGGTATGCATTTGTGATTCTCTGCATAGCGAGTTCTCGATCTGGGCTATACCATCTGGCAAAGATGCCCGGTACAGCATTTCACAGGGAATGGAACATTGGCGGCACCATTATCCTGGTCAGCTGTTATGCACCTCCAAGAAGCTGGTTCAATGAAGTAGCATTGGCAGAGGGATGGGAATGAGCGACCTGGTGAATCTACTGAATACATCCCAAGGATCACCGGGAGCAAGAAAAGTACAATAATTTTAATGCAGATATAATAGAGCTACTTAAACATCCAATCTAGGAGAAAGCACACCAACTTAATGCTGAAACCGAGCAATAACTGCCGCCTCTCACTACAACTGCTTGCTTGCAATGTTCAATATTTGCATGCATCACACTCCATTTGCACAGCAAGAATGTGCAGTTTATTTCAACAGGTGTATCCGAGGGTAGATTTACCGAGTCTTCACACAGAGCAGCTCCGCTGTCATCAATGGATGGAAAATCTGACCAGTTGCTGCACCCTTCAGTTATAGAACTATGGAAGAGACTATTTCGAGTGAGAACTGAACTGGGCTATGAGGAGAGAGCAGGACAGTTGGATTAGTTTTGGATTGCTCTGGCAAGAGCCAGAACAGACTCGGTGGCCCCGTTCTGTGATGTGACCTTCTATGAGCCAAACCAAACAAAAAGGTTCCTAGTTTGTAGAGTTAGCTGATCTCAGCCTGGATGGTATTGGAGGCAATAGAATTGGCCCCTGGCCTTAGGAGAGCAATCAGCTGGATTCCCATTTCTGGTTAGTATCCAGTGACTCCTGCTGGAAGGCTGTATGTACATGAGTGTCAGATGTGGAGATCAGCTGTGATGCCTCTTGGGCGAGTCACTGATGAAAATCACTGACTAACTTTACACATTGCTCTACAGAGAGCCGGCACGGACTCGATGGGCCGAATGGCCTCCTTCTGTGCCATATGACTATGACTCTATGAAGAACAGGCATTTGCTCCTCCAGGAGATTTAGGTGTCCAAGTACACAAGTCACTAAACGCTAGTGTACAGGCAATAATGCTAATGAAATGTTGGCTTTTATCTCAAGGGGGCTGGAATACAAAAGTGAGGAAGATATGCTTCAGTTGTACAGAGTTTTGGTCAGCCCCAGCTAGATGTCTGCGTTCAGTTTGGGGCGCCACACCTCAGGAAAGATAAATTGGCCTTGGACTGGTTACAGCGCAGATTCACCAGAATGATACTAAGGCTAAAAGGGTTAAATTATGAGGGTAGGTTGCACAAACTTGTGTTTAGAAAGTTGAAGAGTGATCTAAATCGAGGTGTTTAATATGATAAAGGGATTTGATAGGGTAAATACAGAGAAACTATTTCCTCTGATGGGGGATTCTAGAACAAGGGAGCACAATTTTAAATTTAGAGCTCGGCTAATCAGGAAGCACTTTTTCACTGGTTGCTCTCCGTTAGGTAAGGGTATCAACGGATATGGAGCAGAAAACAGGAAAACTTTGCCATATACCTTTAATTTTGCAGATACTATAAAATCATATCTTGCCTACACAAGTGATAACAATATCAGGAATTCAACAGGTCTCAGTCTTTAAAGAGTGACTCAAGTAATGCCACATTATTCAGTTCCTCATGGGTTCCAGTAGACAATCGATACCTTCCAGCGAAGGGCTCAGTCTTTGTATGTTCGGTATTAGAGGTATCTAGTAATAGCCTTGGTCATTTGCCTGGTAGTTTGGTAGTGATCTGAAAGTCAGGTCACAAAGCTAGGGCAGGCTTAACTGGCTTTCTGTGTTGTAAGGAATAATAATTTATGCAGCTGGGAAAGTGCCCATTATACCAGTTTTACTAATGAGACAGAGGAAAGGCTACTGACAGTACATGCAGAAAAGCCAAACTGAGAAAAGCTGGGTCTAGTTGAAGGTAGGAACATCAAGTTATTTCTTGATGGGTTATAAAGGAATTCTCTCACCCAGGTGCAATTGGACTGCCAGAACTGTGATCAAGATAACTGCTCAAAATTTCACATGAGAAAATCATGCTACAAAATTGTGCTTGAAATGACCACGGCAATCTTCCAAATTAGGGGCCTTCATTTGCTGGAGTGGCTTTTAAATCTGGTTATCAGCTTGAGACCAATTGTTTTTTCTCTATTACTTCCACCTCCGGAATGGACACCAAGACCAGGAAGGTTCACGAGAAAAGGAAACAGTGTTTAAATCTTTAAAGGTGGAAAAATATGAAAATAAAAGAGCAAAATGCCAATAAGAACAAAGGAGAATGAGGAAGACAAGGAGAACAACTCAAGTGTTTTATTAGTGCTGGCTCATGTTCCAGTAAAAAGCTATTTCTGTTTGGATAGTTATATTGCTGTGTTATTAGTGTTTATTTCAGCAGCTTAGTGTTGAGCTGAACACTTCAACTGCCAACAAATCCAGAGAAATTCCTGTCTCCTTGGGCTACTAGTTTTGTAAATTTTCAGTTCATGCACTCACAATCTGTGTTAACAAAGTGACTAAAACATCATAAAAAGCACCATTAGAGTAATATAGGGGGAAAAATTGGGTCACGGCCCCTTTGGGGCACTAACTTCGCCGGGGTGCGACCTTTAGCGCTCCGAAAAAGTTAGCGCCCCCGCGCCCAAAATTCACCGGTAGCGCCCCAAGAGGGAGGCGGGGCGCTACTGGAAATGCCCCGCCTCCCTCTTGGGGCTCTGCGAGTGAATATCGTGGCGCTACGTGCTGCGGCACATCTCTCCGCGGTACTGCAGGCCTTCCTCTCCTTATTAAAGGGCAGGAGCCTAGCGCAGTGTGACCCAGGGCCCAGCTGGGCCACCAGGGATCGGAGTGCCGGCAAAAGAGCCCGGCACTCAAGAGAAGTGCCGGGCTCACGGAACGCAGCCGGCATTCCGCTGGGTGGGGGGGGCTGCGCAGAAGGCCAGGGACGGCAAAGTGGGCAGGTGCTGGCAGGCGGCCAGCAACAAAAATGGCCGCCCGGCACCTTCCCTTTAACTTGCGCCGCCCCGGCCGCAGGTAGGCCCCCCTGACCCTGTCGGACATAACGTCTGCCGGTAAGTCAGGGGGCGCTACCGAAGATCGCAGCTGGAGCGCGAGCGGGGCGCTAACAGTTACCGCTGCCGCTAACCTCCTGCCGAATTTCGCGGGAGGCGTTGGCAGCGCCGTGCCCAGGCGCTAGTTGCTTTGCGCCCCGTTAGCACCCGGGAGGCGCAAATCAACCGAATTTTTCCCCCATACTGTCTAGGCACTAAACTCTGGAATTCTCTCCTTAAACCTCTCCGCCTCTCCACCTCTCTCCTCCTTTAAGACACTCCTTAAAACCTCCTCCTTGTCACCTCTCCTAATATTTCCTTATGTGGCTCTGTTTTACATTTTGTTGGATAACGCTCCTGTGAAGCACCTTGGGACATTCTACTCCATTAAAGGCGCTGTATAAATGCAAGTTGTTGTTGTATGCTAAGGGTTATCAAGAGCCCAGCCCAGGGATACTATTATTCCCCTAGATTTGCCAGCAGTTTAACAGTAAGCTAACTCTAGTGTAATCAACTGAAATGGTTCCTAGCTGCACTCTTCAAATTGAAAGCCCTTCTATCTTCCCTTCTCCTTTCTTACACATAATATAAAATGTAAAGACAGATTAAGAATGGACTGGCATGTGCTTCACTGATGTGGCACATTCCTATTTTTATGCACCTTTTGCTGTATGAACTCCAAAACAAAAACTTTATGGTGAATTCTACCAGTTGCAAATTATGTCAGTAACATGACGCAACAACCTGCTCAAAAAAGAAACGGGAAATGAAAGGAAAGAGATCATTCAGTATGTCCTTGACCACTGCTCAACATCCTAGTGTTACAAATATATTCTTATTTTACTATTCAGCTCCAGTCCTGTTTCACCACAGACCCTCTTCTCCTCTAATGTCTCAGTGGGCAACTCTATAGAACCATCCAGAAAGGTCCCAGACTCAATTTTGTGCTAAGGTAACTAATTGTTGGCCTCAGCACCCCTGGGATAACCAGATTGTTATTCACATATGGAGGTGGTAGGTGAAGCATGGAATAGTTGATATGGAAGAACAGCCTGCTAACAGTAAGTGGGAGAAATTCCCCTGGACCGTTTGGGACGCTAAGTGAAAAATGTTTGGAAAGTTAGCGCCAGGCACTAAACTATTCAAACATTTGTTAGATTCCCCCTTTTTGCTCCAAGAGGGAAGTGGAGTGCTAAATCACGTGCTCCACTTGCCTCTTGGAGCGCAAGAGGTGGGGAATGTTCTGATCCGGGGCGACGTGCTCAGCAGCGCCACGTGTGGCCATGCGTGGCACTGCCGCGTTGCAGGGGCTCTTCCCTGCATTAAAGGGAAGGGCCCCATGCTGCAAGCTCTGCAGGTTTCATTGTAGATTTCTGGGCCACCGGGGAGTGGGAGTGCCGGGCTGAGCGATCGCGGCACGGACGCCGCGACTGGTGGGTGAAATTTTTTTTTTTTTAAATCGGCTTATTTTTGGCCGGCCGCCCACCGCGCCTTCAAGTTGCGCCCCGCGAGTGGCCCGCCTCGCTGTTTGCGACCCCTGCAGCAGTTGGTAACAATCGCCCGGTGCTGCTGCGGGGCGCGAGTGCGGATTTTTCTCCTGAGGCGCTACCGGGGAGCTGCGCCCAGAGATGACGTCATGATCTCCGGGTGCAGAAGATCGGGGCCGCCGCTAACCTCCCGCGGAATTTCGTGGGAGGCGCGGTTATCACCTCGCGGGGGGGGGGGGGAGCCATTTGCGGCCAGTTAGCGCCTCCCACTGGAAGAGGTGCAGAAAGGCTGTCAAGACCTCCATGGAATCCTGGATTCAAAGGGGCAGGAAAGGTCTGGTTCATTGTTTATGTTCTTGCCTCAAACAGTCCTTACAAGAAGAAAGACTTGCATTTATATAGCACCTTTCACAACCTTAGGACATCCCAATGTGCTTTACAACCAGTGAAGCACTTTTTTGAAGTGTATAAATTGTTGTAATGTTGGAAATGCAGCAGCCAATTTGCACACAGCAAGGTCCCACAAACAGCAATGAGATAATGACCAGATAATCTGCTTTTAGGTGTTGGTTGAGGACACTGGGGAGAAAACTCCTGCTCTTCTTCGAATAGCGCCATGGGACCTTTTAGGTCCACCTGAGAGGGCAGACGTCTCATCCGAAAGACGGCACCTCCGACAGTGCAGCACTCCCTCAGCACTGCCTAGATGTCAGCCTAGAATTTTTGCTCAAGTCTCCGGAGTGGGACTTGAACCCACAACCTTCTGTCTCAGAGGTGCAACTGATATTCAGATTGAACCTCTCTCATCTACTGGTGATCGCTCAAGATTAGTAGAAGACAAAAAAAAAACGTCTTCTGAGCGTGCCTTTTGTGAACTTGCTTCAATTCAGGCTGACAGTTGCGGTGTGGGGCTTTTCTAAAACCCAAGGCAGTAGAGGAGACAGAGCTGGAGGACCAGGAGCCAGCAGAAGAGGACAGGAATGTACTTGATCAGATATCAAACCGGAAAGGAATGATTGCAGCAGCGACGTTGCCAGGTATTCCGCTAACAGCCGCATGTCCACTGGTACATTTCTCGTTCGCGGCTCCTAAATATTCCATAGCTTCAGGAGCTCGCTGTCCTGCCTTACACTGCTGGTGGGAGTGTTTAATCTGGCAAGCATCTTAGGAGTCAGGAACAGCCAAATTTGCTGCTGTTTATATTGGTTTATTCCTTCAATAAGTTAGCCAGTATTGAGGTATGAAGCTAATCAGCCATTCCGCACAGAAACACCTGTGAAATGAGACTTTGAAATGTCTGCTTTGAATTGCCAAATTAGTTTTGAGTCAGAATCATACATGTGTTTGTATTTAATTAGAAACTACAAATATTGGAAATCTGAAATTAAAAAAAAGGACATGGAAGAATGTTCAGAGAAAGGAAACATTAATGTGCCTTTTCTCTTTATAAATGCTAATTGATACCTCTTTTCCAGCATTTTATATTACTGTGTGCAATTATCAACATTGCTGGAAGTGTTCCATGTAATTCAGGTCCATACTTTTGAATTTAGGGTTGGAGTGAACTGGTAAGTGACTTCATTTGAAGAGGAGCTTTTTTCTCATCAGAATTGCGATATAATCCTAAACATATAAATTGTTCCAGTGCACTTACTAGTGCAAAGTGTAATGGTTTAGATTAAGAGATGCAGCTGCTGACGTGGCATTGGCTAGGATGTTGCGACACCTGAACTGGAGTTGTAGCACCGGGAGACGATGATGTGGGAGCTTGCTGTGCGCAAATTGGCTGCCGTGTTTTCTACATTACAGCAGAGACTACACTTCAAAAGTACTTCATTGGCTGGAAAGCCCTTTCGGATGTCCTAAAGGTTGTGAACGGCGCTATATAAATGAAAACCTTTCTTTCTTCAATAGGAATAATAGGAACATGGTTTACCCCAGTAGATGGAAATAATTCCAAAATGGAAGGGTACAGAATATTCATAAAGCAGGGACGAAATGTGGGGAAAAAGGAGTTGTAACTCTAAATGGAAGGAAGAGAAGGAAAGAATTACCCAATGAAATGCCCCAGCTGGAGGCTTCTAGTGTAAAGGCAACTGATACACTTTGTCCTCCATATAGACCACTAGCTCAAAATAAGGAGTAGGCCAGAATACTTGATGAAGAGATAAGGAGAATGTGAAAAGAAGATGGTTATATTCATGGGGGATTTCAACTAAACAATAATAAAGTGGGACTGCCCACGTGGTGTCGAGTTAGACTTGGTAAATGTAATGCATGATTGCTTCATGACCTAGTGTGTCATGGAGCCTCAAGAGGCAGTTCTCGGTTTTACTTTGTAATGGTAAGTGACCCCGACAGCACAGAGAAAATGGAACTCACGCCACCCCAGGTGATGGTGACCATAACATGATTAAGTTTGATATGATACAGGATTCATTGCTGCTGAGGACTAACACTCAGATATACAATTTTAAAAAGGCCAACTGTAAGGTTATGAGGGAAGAGCTAATGCAGATTGACTGGCGGGATTGTTTAATAATGACTCGATTGAGGACAAAAAGAATACTTTCAAAGACATACTGAGAAGTATGCAGGGTAAATACTTACTACAGAGTTGGACTCAATAAAAAATGACCCTAATTCATTAACAAAGGGAAATAAAGAGGATGAGGTTCACAAAGTCTGCAGAGAGAAAGCCCATTGGGAAAAATATATGAAACTTCTGAAGCATGTCAAAAGGGTGATTAGTAGGGTAAAGAGGAATCTGGGAATGAGTATTGCTGCAGACTGTATACACAGCAGCATGAAACACTTCCAGTACCATACCAGCAACAGGAGTCAGGGAAGAGATATGGAGCTTAAAAATATGCCAGTGGCCTGAAACTTGAGAATGAGCAGACAATGGTTAATATATTCAATGATTGCTTCCTTGAGTCATTTTTCTTTCTTTCTTTGAGTAATTACGAAAGACGAATATGCCCTCCATCAATGGAAAAAAATCAAGACTTCAACATCTACAGAGCTCTCAATAGACTTAAAAGTACCTAGAGCAAACAAATCCCCAGAGTCTAATAACACCTATCCCAGGTTGCAAAGACAGATTAAGGATGACATTTGTGAAGCAAAGACAGGTATCATGAATACTTAGACAAGAAAGAAAGACTTGCATTTATATGGAAGGTCCCATTCGATTAGAAACAAGATAACATAGTACCCATATTGAACCAAAGGGATAACTGAAATCCAGGGAATTGCAGACTCATGAATCTTACAGCAATACTGGCAAAATAATGGAGTCAATAATCAAGAGCAAACTTAAGGATATATAATGATGAATTTATAAATAACAACCACAGCTGGCATTTAGAAGAAATTCTAGTTGTATTCAATGTGGTCAGTTTGCTGTATCCTAGGAAGTGACCAGGTATAGTATCCATTACTGAAGAATCTATTGAGTACTAGAGGCTTTTAAGAGGGCTTGGTATTGGGCTGCAGTTGGAAGGCTATGTTGCTATCTAATTGGAAAATTAGTGCCACACTCAAGTGGGCTTAATGGAAATGATTTTTGCAGGACAGTGAAAACACATAGCTGTATCACTTAAACAATGTGTTGTTGAGTTGGACTGTAAATATGGCATCAAAAAAGTATATATAAAAATAAAGATTCCTTCGAGTGATTGCAAGACAATAACCTAATGGAGAGGTTCAAGGACATCAGAAAAACCAACAACCACTTGCATTTGTATGATGCCTTTAAAGTAGAAAAACATCCGAAGGTGCTTCTCAGAAATTGACACTGAGCCAAAGATATTAGGAGGAGTGACCAAAAGCTTGATAAGAGGTCAGTTTTAAGGAGGATCTTAAAGGAAGAGAGGGAGGTGGAGAGGCAGAAGGGTTGAGGGAAGAATTCCACAGCGTAGGATCCAGACAGCTGAAGGCATGGTTGCCTGTGGTGGAGCGAAGTAAGGGTTGGCAGTGAGAGGAGGCGAGAAACAGAGGGATGGAGAATTCTGGGGTGCAGGTTATAGGTCTGGAAGAGGTTACACAGTTGTAGGGAGTGGTGAGGCCATGAAGGGTTTAAGCATGCGGTTGAGAATTTTACATTGGGGGTGTTGGGGCACCAGGAGCCAATGTATGTCAGCAGGGACAGGAATGAATGGTGAGCGGGACCTGGTGAGGGAGAGGATGTAGGCAGCAGAGTTTTGGGTGTGCTGAAGTTCATGGAGGGTGGAAGATGGGAAACTGGCCAGGAGAGCAGTGGAATAGTTGAGTCTGGAGGTGAGACATGAATGGATGAGGGTTTCAGTGGCAGATGGGCTGGCAGGGACAGAGGGCAGTTGATGTTACAGGGGAATTAGTCAATCTCTATGATGGATAGTATATGGGGTCGGAAGCTCAGGTTGGCCTCAAATAGGACACAGATTGCAAAACAATCTGGTTCATCCTGGAGATAATCAGTTGCTAGTAAAGATGAGAATTGATGGTTATCTTTCCTCCCCGAGATGATCTGGGGTAGCAGATGGTTTTAGCAGGGGAGAATAAGGCCAGATAGCGCTCAAGATGGTCCAGCCTGTGATGAACAGCTAAACCAGTTGTGCGGAAGGTACGTTCAGTTCGATGCCCCTTAGAGTGAAGCTGGGGGGCCACACCAGTGGAACTGACCAAGAAGGGAGCGAGTACAGGTCGTGCTGAAGACAAAGGCATCCAAGGTGGATGCAAGGGAATGGTTGAGCAGGTTGATGGCAAAGCAGGAGCTATTTGAATCTGGAGATTTGACTGCCATCTTGAAAGCACTTTAGGTGTTTGTTTTTATGATGAATACTGTGAAGTTTATGGGTTGGAATTTGTTCCATTTTTTGTGGTTATAGCAGCTGTCACAGCAGACACCGGCAGCCAGTGGGCTCGGTATCATTGATATGTAATTACGCCCACACTGAAAGATTAATGATTGTGAAATCGCAGCTGCAAATTTAGCAAGAAATGATTTGAGGTTGATTTCTGGGAAATTCTAGTCCCAGTGTATGTTTATTTATACAGGCAAGAATTTACAGAATTCAGTTATTGTGTAAAAGTAAGTGTAACTAGAAAATATTTTAGGATTTACAATTCATGTTAACTTGCCAGAAATAATCACTTAAGTGGAATGAAGTGCACTTTCAATCCAAAGTGAATGAATACCTGACCAACTGTCAAACTGCTTATAATACAAATACGGGATCAAATCATATTTATCTAAACTTCCTAACAGAGAGCATTAGAGCGTTGTCCTATTACCCCTGGGAGTGGAGCTTGAATCTAGCACAGAATTATAGAATGAAAGTCTCTCTCTGATTATTATAAATATCAACAGAATCATCGAATGATACAGCACAAAAGGAGGCCATTTGGCCCATTGTGCCTATACCGGCTCTTTGAAAGAGCTAACCAATTAGTCCCACTCCCCTGCTCTTTCCCCATAGCCCTGCAAATCTTCCACCTTCAAGTAGATATCCAATTCGCTTTTGAAAGTTATTGTTAAGTCGACTTCCGCCACCCTTTCAGGCAATGCATTCCAGATCAAAAACTCTATCAAGTTAGTCAAACACGATTTGCCTTTAACTAATCAGTGCTGGCTTTCATTTATTAACCCATATTTTTCCAAGTGCCAATTAATTTTGTCCCATATTATTGTCTCTAAAAGTTTTCCCACCACCGACGATAGTCTGACTGGCCTGTAGTTGCTGGGTTTATCCCTCTCCCTTTCTTTAATCAGGGGTGTAACATTTGCAATCCTCCAGCCCTCTGGCACCACTCCCATATCGAAGGAGGATTGGAAGATTGGAGCCAGGGCCTCTGCAATTTCCATTCTTACTTCCTTCAGCAACCTCGGATGCATCCCACCCAGACCCGGTAACTTTCCTACTTTGAGCACTGCCAAACTTTTAAATACCTCCTTTTTATCCTATCCAATTTCTCTTATTACCTTCTCCTTTATTGTGACATTGGCAGCATCTTCTTCTTTAGTGAAGACAGATGCAAAGTAGGTGAAGTGAGTTTGGCCAATTATCAATTCAGTTTTGCAACATAAAACCAACTATAATTTGATATTAAATAGCCAGTACCTTAGAGAGGTAATGAGGGCTTTTGTGGAAAATGAGACCATCATACTGGTGTAGTAAGGGGAGTACTTCCGAGTTGTGGCTCAGCTGCTTTACTGGGATATAATACAGAATGTCTTACTCTCGGTATAAGTTGTGCTATATTTGACGAAGAATTTCTTGGCACGGATAGTAGATGCAAATAAAAAATGTCCATTCTCCAGTAATAGATATTCCTCACCTTGATAAGCAACAAATCAGAAATTTAAAAACACTTTGACATATTCGTGATGGGGAGAAGAGCATAAAAGAGATAGGCACATCCCTTACTATTAAAAGGGATAAAGGTCATGTTCCTCTGTACTGTTTTTGCTTTCTGTTTTCTGAATGTTGTTACAGTGACATTCCTACTTCAGTCTCTTTTTGTCTCATAACTGGAGGTCACACTGATGAACCTGTAATGTTTTGAAAGCGGTTTCCCAGTACGAACAACAGATAGCTGGAAAATGAAACTCTTCTGTCTTACCTCCAGACGCCATCTGGGAGCATTTGCAGCCACATTCATCATTGTCGGCGTCCTTGGTGCTGAATTGTGTACCAGAGGGGCTGAGGCTGCTGGTTCTGCCGGCTGTTCCACTGTAACCCTTTATGTGGAGCCTGTGAAATAAACATAACAGAATTGAAAGCTAGCAATCACCAGCCTGTTCCTCGGCTCAGTAAAAAGCTTCCTTCGGGACTTGCTGTTCAACAAGTGATGCAAACAGTGATCATTATCTGGCCAAAAGAAAATTGCAAGTTATACATAATTATCATCCCCATGACTATAATGAGTCAATAATTGGGCGAGATTTAGCTGAAAAAATATCAGAATCTGAATGATGCACGCTATTATTAACGTGCAAATCGGCCAGCAAGTTGTGGTGAGGAAGAGATACCCCATGAATTGTGAATCACCACAAGTTGCTGGCTGATTTGTGCCGCTGTGCCATTCACTTCACGAAAATGACATCTCGCACTTACCCGCTCCGATTTTCATGAATTTGCTGCATTTGCGTATTAATTGCCCACTAACTAGCCACAGAATGTTAAGTCTAGTAATTAACAGCTTAAGCACCCTTTTAATGATGTAACAACTGTTAATGACTGCCAATCAACCTCTCTGGCCCAGAAAGTGAACAATTAAAAGTGTGGAGTCTCATTCCTTCAGGTTGTGAATTGTTGTTGAAGATTTTAAAAATGTCAAATTTTAATTTTTTTCCTACTTTTCCTTTCTGTCTCTTTTTTCTCACTCTCTTAATATAATCTTTCTTTCCCTCTCTTTCTGTACCCAATTTGACGTTGAATTCACCCACTTTCTCAGTTCTTCCTCAGTTTATTTCCCAATCCTTTAATCACATTGGTTAAGGAGACACACCGTTTGTCCCGTGGTTCAGCAAGGTCCCAGATACCCTGTCGCCCTTGCACTTCCAGCAAATCTAACTAACAAGGCACGCTCCAGCAAAATTTGGGCCAATAATTCAGAAGGTTATATTTCTGTGCAGTACTTGGGAGAATACACTTGAGTCATCTGACTGGACCAAAAACAAAGATAAAAACATTTTCCTCATGAAAACCACATGCAGGGAACTGCAGTTAACCATCACCATGTGCTCTTAAATGTTTAGTACTGTGTCTATTAATGTATTATTTTAGTTGCATATGATATATTTTTTGTGAAACTTTTCTGTTCACCAAGTGAAGGGTTGAAATATTTTATTCCTTAACATTAACATCACTTTTTGTACATAATACTTCCATGGCAAGGAACTCATTGGGCAAGGACGTGACGTTAGTTAGGTATTCTCAATTTACTTTTGGAGAAAGTTTACAGAATTTTTGCTCATGAGATTAAATGGATGCGTAGAGTCGATGTTCGAGCACACTGCATATCTACTGTGGAAAGAACAAGTTTGATGACTTTTTCTTGTTCCATGATGTTTTATGTAACTTCCAATCTCTGATAGGCTCAGATCTTGGTCTATGTCTTGAATCAGTTTAGGGGGTAGAAATTAGGTCGCGCCCCATTTGGGGCGCAAATATCGTCTGGACGCAAATATTAGCGCCTGGCGCTAATTATCGGCACTGACTGGAAACTTCACTTTTACCGCCCCGGGAGGTGAGTGGAGCGCTAAAGCAGGCGCTGCACACCTGTCTTAAGGCGCAAAGGCCAAGGAGTGAGGCGCTAACTCAGAGCGCTGGCGAAGCCCATGTAATGTCAGTCAGCAATGGAACACACACACAATGGCACGGGCCAGTTCTTAAAGGGGATGGTTAATCTTGCTTTCCATCCACATCCTGTTCATTGCAGCCTTGAATCTCGTCCTGGAGAGACTTGCACATCAAATGTGCTGGAAAGAACAATGGAGAGTACCATCAAAGAGCTCAGAGTGCAGCTCCCACAGTCTCTGCTAAATCGATACAAGGAATGGCAAATCAAAATGAACCTGCAAAGTGCTGCTCAGTACCCAAAACTCCTTCACACAACGTTGAATCTCTCCAGAAGTCTCTCCCTCTCTCTCAGAATGCGTAGTTCAAAAATGCCACCAACAATAAAAGACAGGAAGAGGCCCCCTTTAAATAGCGCCTCCCCCAGCCCCACAGCGATTGATAGCGTTCCAGTCTTCCGGTCGTTGGAAGCGCCAGGCGGTAAGGCGCCACTCAATTTCCGCTCCGGGGCGCCACAAGGGCATTGCACCATGGAATGACGTCACAATCTGCGCGCGCAGGTGGTCGCAGCGGTGAGTTTTAGCGCCGCCGCACAATCTCAAGTTAAGTTCTCGAGCGGCGCAAACATCGCTGCGCCCGGGCGTTAGCGGCTTTGCGCCCCATTAGCGCCCTCTTAAGGCGCTAACGGGAGGCGCAACCAACTGAATTTTTACCCCTAGAGATTTAAGCATGAAATGGCCACTTAACTTTACCTATCTAATCCCACCTGGCTAAAGTAAAAATGTCTAGTGCTCCCCATGATTTATTCCTCTCACAGCCAGCTCAACTTCCTGTACAATAGTAAAATGCAGGGGCGCGATCTTGCCAGCCATGGGGAGGCGGGTGTGGAGGCGGGATTGCCGGGAAAATGGCAGAATATAGGGGCGGGTGCCCATCCCACTCCCAACACGCCTCCGTGCCATCTTCCAAGGTGGCGGGTATCCGTCCCGCGCCAGGTCCCGTCTCCTTGGAGGCGGGAAGTGGATTACAGCCACTTAACCGACTGTTAACAGGTAGTTAACAGGCAGATAAGAGGATTATTCCCATTTTACCCACACAAGTGCGGGCTTCCCGAAGGCTGCAAACCCCGCCAGGGTCACCGAGGCGAGCAGTGGGTCTGCGGGGCTCTGCGGGGTGCAAAAGTGCACTGTGAAGGTAAGTGATGGGTGCAAGTGTGGAGAGGTGAGTATGTGAGGTAAGTGGAAAGTGATAGAAAGGTTTACTTACCTTTGTTTCTTCCTGCAGGCTTCAATCGGTGGGGATGCGGAGAGTCTCGCATCTCCGCAGCAGAGATGACAGATGGCCATCGCATTCTCCAATGCAACAACCATCTAATTTCTACAAAAGAGCTTTGATGAGTCTTGAATTCAAGAACTCATCAAACTACAGAGAATGTCAGTGTTTGACAGCTTCACAGAGCTGTCAAACGATGACAATTCATCTGTAAAAAATTTTGACAGATGAAATGTCATACGTTGACGTTCTCTGTAACCGGCTTTCCCTTAATTGGCCTGCTAAGCCCGCTGGGCTGGCTTAACAAGGTCAATCAAGGCAAAATAGCGTGGGTTGGCCAGAAGTTGATGGAGGCGGGACTGAAACCCGACAAGTGGGAGTCCCGCCTCCAAAAGCTCCCCATTGGCAAAATCCAGCCTCTGGTTTCCAATAGCAGCTGGATTGCTGTGGGAAAGCACAAAATGGAATGTAGATGTTCCCCTGCACAAAAGTAGGAATGGCCACACCATGCTTCTCTTGTGATAAGGTATCTGAACTTGAGGCTGTGGTGGCAGTGGGGAAGTGTGACATAGCAGGATCAAAAAGATGGCTAACCACTGACGATGACAATAAATACAAATCAGAAGATATATAGGAGGCTCAGGAAGAATAGAGCAGAAGAAAAGAAGGTGGTCAGAAAACGTCAGAAACACCTGAGGAGGTAGAGGTAAACCGTGAAATACAAAAAGCTACCTGACAAACTGCTCTTTTTATTGTGGAAACTAATACTCAGAAAATGCTAGAGACCATTAGATCAGAATAAGAAGAAAACCGTTCACTTATGAAGGGAAAAGAAAGGTATGTGCAAATAGGAAGCTTAAATTTAATGGGAGATTTCAACCAGCCGAATATAAATTGGGAATGCCCAAGTGATGCAAATCACTGTATGATTGCTTCCAGACCCAATGCATGAAGTGAAAAGATACAGCTCATATCATGACTTGGTAATTCGAAGTGAACTAGGTAGCAACATACTGGGATGACAATGAAAACTTCCATTTATATAGCGCCTTTGATGTAGAAAAGCATCCTGAGGTACTTAATGATCACGTTCAACATAATTGGGTCTTTAATAAAATCTCAGTTGAGAACAAATGAACCACCTTTTAAATTAAATCACTGAGAAACTAGAATGACCAAGCACAGAATGAATAAGCATGGTCCGAAATGGGTCGACAGAACAATGTGAATGTAGGAATAAAGCATGGCCTAAACCTTTGCTACACAGAAAGCTGCCACATCAGCTTAAAACTATAAGAATTGACCGTAAAGCTTGGAAAAAGATAAGAGATTGGTCGAAGGCTAGGAAGCAGTTAGCACTGGGCCAATGTTAGGTCAGAGAGGGGGAAAGGACAAGTGGAGGAGTTCCCCAGGAAACGGTGCTGGTACCCCAATTGTTCTTATTTATGTTAATGACTTAGATTCAGAAAAGTAGTGCAAACTGATCAAATCCACAGATGGTGGATGAGTTTGCGAAGTCAGCCAAAGGCCTGAAAAATGAGTTCGATCAATCTAAGTGATCAGAATAGTGGCATATGAAGTTCAAAACTGTGATGTGTAAGGTGCTACACATTGGAACAAGTCATAGGATATAAATACTCTTGCGAATGGTGTGAGCATATCTAAGTGTGAAGTTGAAAGAAATCCAGGGGGTTGGTGTTTAACAGGTCCAGTCACTGGAAAGCAACAACCAAAGCAAATAGAATGCATAAATATGTTGCGAAGTCACTAATGTCAACATTGAACAATATCATGCTGAGTTTGTACAGTGCCCCGGAAAAACTGTGGCAGATGGAATTCAATGAGGGGAAATGTGAGGTCATCCACTCTGGACCCAAGAAAGACATTTTCTAAATGGCAGAGCTAGGAAATGTGGAGGAGCAGAGAGACTTAGGGACTCATGTACAGAAATCATTAAAAGCTAGCAGACAGGAACAAAATTAACTCAAAAGGCTGAAGGAATGTTAGCCTTTATCTCAAGAGGGCTGGAATACAGTGGGGTGGAAGTTATGCTACAGTTGTATAAAGCTCTGGTTAGACTCCCATCTGGAGTACTGGCGCTAGTGGGTAAAGGAAATTCAGGTCCAATACTCGAGTGTACATAAATATAGATATGCATTTATAAACCCAGTGAAGTTCAGTGATTGTGCCATTTTAGCAATACATAGTTCCTTGACAATCAGGCAGATTCTATAATCAGCGGCCAGTTTTACACCTGGGCAGAAAGTTGAAAATCTACCCCAGTAATGCCTCTGTGTCTGCAACAGATTCATTTGTGGCAACTGTCGAAACATTTTTTCATAACTATATGTACAAAATAGAAGCAAATGGACGGTGAATCTACTCAAAAATCTTTGTAATTGCTTGATTTTAAAAAGAGACCATTGGTAAATTAAGGCCCTGTTACAGATAATTTTTAAATGGAAACACATTTCATAATTTAAATAAAATGAAACCCATGAGCTACTTAGTACTGAAATGGTTAATATATTTACAGTTAATTAAACTTCTCGACATGGTGAGGGGAGAAAATACAAGTCATTTTACATTATACAGTTATATAGTAACGAAGTATCGTTCTGAATCATACAGGTCCCTGTCTCTTCTACTAATAACAAAATGACAAAAAACACATTAATAAACCATTGGAATGTCACTTGTACACTGCTTTGTTCTGACAAATTAAGAATTACTGCTCTGGCCTGCCAGAATGTCTGAAATAAAATAAACACTTGCTTCTACACGTAGTCGACTGTATGATCTAAGCTAATGACTAAACTTCTCCCTCCAACAGGTCCCAACTGTTTTTCCCCTACTTGCCCATGTTATGAATTAACACACAATGAATTGTATGTATTAATTACTTATGTGAAAAGAGGTTGAGTAGCTATAATGTTGCGCCAGCTGTGAAACAGATGCAGCGCTCATTTGTACTCAACACATCAACGAAGTGCTGCCTAATGCCCACCATTCTACAGTATTGGACTGCCATCTCGGCGACGCAAGTTTGAATCCAATTTGCCGTACAACCAGAAAGGTGAGTTTTGTGAATTTCAGCTCGTTCATTAATGGGTGGCTGTGAAAGCCAAAGGATATGGGGGAGCATTGCTTCCTATACCATTCAAGCTTGGAAGTTAGTGAAGCAGCAGCACTGACTGTAAGGGGGCGATTTTGTGACTGGGGGCGCGTTGGAGGTGGGACTGCTGCTTGGCGGGTCAATGTCCCGCCTCCATCGATTTGTGGCCAACCCATGCTATTTTCCCTTGATTGACCTTGGCCAATTAAGGGAAAATCGGTTGCAGAGAACGTCAACGTATGACGTTTCATCTGTCAAAAATTTTTGACAGATGAATTGTCATCGTTTGACAGCTCTGTGAAGCTGTCAGTGACATTCTCTGCAGTTTGATGAGGTCTTGAATTCAAGACCTCATCAAACTTCATTCTTTTACAGAAATGAGATGGTTGCTGCATTGGAGAATGCAACGGCCATCTGTCATCTCCAACACGGAGGTCTGAGACTCTCCGCATAGACACCGACTGAAGCCTGCAGGGAGAAACAACGGTAAATACACTTTTACTAACACTTTGCACTTACCTCAGATACTCACCTCTACACACTTGCACCCATCACTTACCTTCACAGCACACTTTTGCTCCCCCCCGACCCCCGAAGACCCACTACTCGCCTTGGTGACCCTGGCGGGTTTTGGAGCCGTCGGGAAGCCCGCACTTATGAGTGCAAAAACAGGATAATCCTATTTTCTGCCTGTTAACTACCTGTTAACAGGCAGTTAATAGGCTTTAATCCCTTCGCGCCTCCAAGGAGACGGGACCCGGTGCGGGACGGCTACCTGCCTCCTGGCAAGATGGCATGGAGGTGGGTTGGGCACCTGCCCCCAAATTCTGCCATTTTCCCGGCAGTCCCGCCTCCATACCCCCGCCTCTGGCAAAATCGCCCCTTAAGTATGAAGATAGCCAAAGGCTTGGCTATCCAATTTAGGACTGCAGAGATCCAAAGGGCTAAGCAGGACAAAGGAGAACCCATCCCATCCTCCAAACCCAGCAAGCAATACGTAGGTGAAATGGTTAACTTGAGAGCAGACTGTCCCTTCTTTCAACCCATGAGGGCAATATCAACATCTACAAAATGATGGGTGGGGGAGGGAAGAAAGAGGAACGGGAATGAACTTTACCTAACACAGGAAATTAACATGTGTAAAGGGCTTAGCTGAAGTTAGGGTAAGAAAATTGGAAAAAAACCAGAAAATAATTCAACTGGAATCTATTGTGTATGTGTGCTCTCTGGTCAATACAAATTCCTAGAATCTAACTTAACAAATCACTACAACTGACAAAATTGTCACAGACTCAGATTGCACTGTGCACCCACCCCATAATTATACAATTCTGCTCCAGCGGTGTTGGAGAGACAGGGTGTGAGTTGAGTTGATAATTGTACAGACTGCGCAGCGAGTCTGTGATCTTGGCCAGGGAATCTGGATTCTGCAGAAGGAAATTGCAGATGCTGATGAGACGTTAAGGACTTCTCGACATGGATTAAAGGGAAAATCCTGGAATACCTGCTCCCTCTTCCAAGCAAGTGTGTGAGGATCAGCATAGGCAGAAGTTTACAAGTAGGTCAGAGAATAATGCAAATGCAGAAAAGGAAAGTAATTCTGAAAACAGTTTAACTGTACTTTCAAAGGGGTCATGACAAAAATCAATAGCTCCAGGGTAATTTTGAAATTTTTTTCCATAGTAATTAAATCTTTAATCAGTTTAGCACGAATTCAAATAATTACTTCTCTGCTATATTATTCAACGTGCACTTTTTGCAATGCATACTGCAGAGTCTAACTACAAAATATAATTATTCACTATGATAACATAGGTAATAACTATTAGTACCAGGTAACTAACCATTAATGATCACTCAATAAAACATATGATTATCATGCCACATTTGTTAATCCTGCAGTGTGGATTTCATCATACATCAATAGTAGACCCATAGACTGAATTAAACAACCCCTGAATTAGATGGAATACATTATAAAGATAGCACCCTGCAGCGATTTCAAGGTTATCTCACAGTATATTACATCTAAAGTCTTTAATGAGATTACTGCTTTGTAGATTACTGATTTGCAAGCATTCCCACGCAACCGTGATTGTCTGCTTTCATTTCATCAGGAAATTGCATGTCCTGCCTTTCATTCCCCTCCCAAAGACAGCATAAAAGCCAAAAGCTATGTTCTGGTTCCCACCTGGCAACAAGCAAGCAAGCATTACAAAAATTACATATATATTTGTTACGATCCAGCTTAAAGTGCCACTGGAGCATAACTGAAACCTGTTGGCTAACAGTTAGATTGGATCAGCAAGGCACTTGTTCCAAAATCTGACAAATTAATTGCTACAATCTCTTACAGCACATTTAAGCTGTTGTAGGCCAAGGCAGATTGAGGGGAGCTTTTTTGTTATAACTTTCCTGATTTTCCTCTTGGGTCGTCTCATCACGTAACTTCCCCAACCTCTGGCGATCAGCATCTCCTGGTGCCACCGGTGGTTACTGGGAGGGCGCTGCCCCATGAAAGCACACTTCAGTCCCAGGAACTCAGTGTGTTGAGAAATGGGTTTCCAAGTTGTTTTTTTTTTAATAGCAGACTTGTTCTTCTAAATTCCCCTCCAATGCCTGTTGGAGCACTTGGTGACTTTACGTTAAGACAGGTTGCATGAAACCAAAAGGGAAATACTTTTATTATGTTGCTGAGCTTTAGAAAATATTTTGTTGCTACAAATTGCACTGCAGTTGATTACCAAGATAGTTCTAAAGCGACATTCTAAATGTAATGGCCCAAAAATTAGTGCTGCTACGCGAGAGTATGCACTGTGTACTCTCGCGTATTCTGTCTCCAATTGCCGGTTTTCTGCATGCACTGCGCATGCGCTGAAAACCGGCACTTGGTGAATTCAAAAGGGGGCGGTTCCTAGGTGAACCACGTGCGCGCTACAGGCTGCGCACACGCAGTGCACTTAGTGCTTTGGACGTGCAGGTAAGCATGGAAGATTTTAGACATAAAGAAAGGAGGCGTAAGACCCTCTTTTAACAAGGTAAGTACTTAATTAAGTATTATTTTGAATTTTTTTTAACAGGTATATCTTTTTTAGAGACTTTAAAGACAGGTAAGTTTATTTTTATAACTTTTTAAAAGATTTTAAATTTTTTCAAAAATTTAATTTTTTGTTTAAAATGGTTAATTTATTTAACTATACTTATTTTATTAATCTGATGTTTTTTTTAAAAAATTTAATTGAGGTTTAGCTGTTCTTTTGGGGGGGTATAGTATTCATAGCTTTCACAGCCGTGCTGTGAAAGCTATGAATGAAAGATGGTGTGCTGCCATTGGCTCTAACTGAGTCACGTGATCCCACAGCTCGCACGAATTAACTACGCCTGTGGGATACGAAAGCACTGCACAGATGCTGTCCAGAACATCAAGTTCGTGCGAGCTCGGACTGAAAAAGCCAGCGCGCAGTGAGAGATCGCGGGAAGGCCTTACCCTCGCACGAAGGCTCACTCACTAATTTTTGGGCCAATGTATAATCTGCTTCGACAATAAGTAGCGATGCTGACTGAAGATTTTGTTTCACACAGGTTGCTATTCTGCTGAAGGATAGGAGGAGCAAAGAGAAAAAGGGAAAAAAATGAAAATGGTACGTTCTATTGGTTAATATTATTTGGATCACACATATATGCCAAAGGCCAAAGAGATTATTGTATTTTGGAACAGTGTTTTCACAATGAGATGAAAATTGAAACCCGGTGGTGTTCAAAGCCATGGGAAAGTTGACCAAGCAATCTGAAAGCCCCACAACAGATTCCACAGGACTTTCCTTTCCCAATGTTCCTTTGATGTGGTCTTCAAAAATCTGCTGCCTGACATTTTGACAAACACCCTATGTGCAATGTTTCAGGATTTATAGTTGTCTCTGAGAACTGTATTGGTCAAATTTAATCAGCATTGTTCACTGTGATAAAGATCAGCACGGCTTGGGAGTACCCAAGTAAACTCCTGCTGAGGTCTCTGGTGCTCAACTCCTGCAGTCTCAGAACGCTCCACAGAAATGTTTCAATACCTTATTGGTGAAATCATTGTCTTACCAAGTACACAAAAATTACAAGTTACTTTGCATTTGTTTCACTGGGCAACGGGGGCTATTCGCCAATTCAATAAGCAATATTTCCTGTAACTAATATTTAGCTCTAACGCTCCGGAATCAATTGGAAATTATTAGCTGCTGGCAGTGACTGCCTCACTTCACTGAACACTACAATATAAAGGCTGCACTTTATTGTCTCAGTAGGCCATCATACTGGAATTTGTCAGCTTGTGTCTTCTCAATATCTCTTCAATTAAACAAAAACACTCACTTACAATGCATAGGAGCAGAGAAGGGGGAAAATCAGGCCCACATATCTTAGTGCCTCTGATAATTTATTGGGTTCAGATAGAGAAAAGGTAGACAACAACAACTTATATTTATATAGCGCCTTTAACATAATAAAATGTCCCAAGGCGCTTCACAGGAGTGTTATCAAAAAAAAAACAACATTTGATACTGAGCCATATAAGATGTTAGGGCAGATGACCAAAAGTTTGGTCGAAGAGGTAGGTTTTAAGGAGCATCTTAAAGGAAGAAAGAGAAGTGGAGAGGCGGAGAGATTTAGGGAGGGAATTCCAGAGCTTAGGACATAGGCAGCTGAGGGCACGACCGCTAATGGTGGAGCATTTAAAATCAGAGATGTTCAAAAGGCCAGAATAGGTGGAGCGCAGAGGTCTAGGGGGATTCTCAGGCTGAAGGAGGGGAGAGGCCATGGAGGGCTTTGAAAACAAGGATGAGAATTTTAAAATTGAGGCATTGCTTAACTGGGAGCCAATGTAGGTCAGCGAGCACAGGAGAGATGGGTGAGCAGGACTTGGTGCAAGTTAGCACATGGGCGGCAGAGTTTTGGATGACTTCAAGAGGAGTGCATTGGAATAGTCAAGTCTAGGAGTGATAAAGGCATGGATGAGGGTTTCAGCAGCAGATAAGTTGAGGTAAGGGCAGAGATGGGTGATATTACGAAGGTGGAAATGGGCAGTCTTAGTGATAGAAGGATATGAGGTAGGAAGCTCAATCCATGGTCAAATATGACACCAAGGTTGCGAACAGACTTGGTCAGCCTTAGACAGTTGCCGGGGAGAGAGATGGAATCAGTGGAAAGGGAATGGAGTTTGTGGCATGAACCAAAGACAATGACTTCGGTCTTCCCAATATTTAATTGGAGGAAATTTCTACTCATCCAGTGCTGGATGTTGGACAAGCAGTCTGATAGTATAGACACAGTGGAGGGTTCGAGAGAGGTGGAGGAGAGGTAGAGCTGGGTATCATCAGCGTACATGTGAAAACTCACGTTGTGTTGCCAGATGATGTCACCGAGGGGCAGCATGTAGATGAGAAACTCATTCCCAAACTGTAGGATGGGGCGGCTCAAATTTCTGCCCTTGGGCATTTTTTTTGTAGTCCAGAAATTCTGAGCAAGATCTGCATGCACCTACTATTTCCTTATATCACATTTTTGCATCTTAGCAAAACACAAAAGGTATATTGATCTGGTAATACCAGATCTGGTGGGCCATGGAGATGAGGCCCCAAGTTCAATCCATGGTCTGTGTTGAGTTAGAGCAGATTTTAAGTGGGGCAACAGTAGAGCTCTGCAATTAGCCTCATTTCCCATGGCTCCACTGCAGTCCTGCCAAAAAATGCTTCTGTCCCAGCCAACATTCATCTCCCAGCCAGTACCATCAAAGAGAGATTGTTTGGTCATCCGTTGATTGTCTGTTTTTGTGGATCTTGCTGTACACAAATTAACTGCTAATTTTGCTTGCATAACACTGAATGCACTAGATGATGAATGCACTAGATGAATGTCCTGCCAGCAGAAGGTATGGATTGCTTACATCCACACTATTTATTGCTGGCAATAACTGAGACTCAACTCAACAATTGACATTATGCTGAAGAGCCAAAAATGATGCCGGTTCTAAAATCATTTGTCATTTGGAGATATGCGGGGAGTGATTTTTTAGATTAATTCCAAAACCACCATATTGCTGCAAGATATAGAACAGATGTTTCAACTTTATCCAAAACTGAATCTTTAGCTTGCCAATTTAATTTTGAGTCATAAAATCAATAGTCAGATAAGTAACATCAAGAAAAGGTTGCAGAAGTGTAATATAGTCAAAATTACTGCGGTAAGTGAGAGCCGCAGGATTCCGGGGAACTGAATGGGAATACTTCCTGAAAACTAGCCAGCAGCTCAAAATATCTAAAAGGGAAGAGAATCTCAAAGACTGAAGTTGAGACTGTAAATATCTATGTGAGTTCATTTGTTAATGTACAGAGCTCGTGTGGCTTTATACTCTTAAGATTTCATATGAAGAATGATCAGTGGCTGCTTGATAGAATTCCTTTAATAAATCTGGCAAAGTGTACATCAACTCAGGTTCTGCAAGAAGGAATAAAACAGACTGCTTCACTGTGTATCTATTCAGTCACCTTGGTTACGCTGTGCTGAGCACAATATCAGTGAATCCATCCACGAATTCAAAGCTTGTTGGAAAACAGCGTTATTAGGCATCAAGCTTTAACATTACAAAAATAAGGGGAAAAAAAGGGAGCGTGTAAACTTTGTTTGCCGTGGTATTTGATTGACCGTGAAGGATTAGAAAACAGGTTTACTAAAGGTCATCAAGCTGAAACGTTGGGCTGGATTTTATGAATGGAGACGTGTTAGAGGCGGGACTGCTGCTTGCCGGGTTTCAGTCCGCCTCCGTCAGCTTCTGGCCTACCAGCAGGATTTCTCCCTGATTGACCTTGTTAAGCCCGCCCAGCGGGCTCAGCAGGCCAATTAGGGGGAAGTCAATGACAGAGCACGTCAACGTATGACATGTCATCTGTCAAGAATTTTTGAAAGAAGAAATGTCATCGTTTGACAGCTCTGTGAAGCTGTCAAACACTGACATTCCGTGTTGTTTGATGAGTTCTTGTGTTCAGGACTCATCAAACCTTTCTACTTTGCAGATATCAGCTGGCTGTTGTATCGGAGGATGCAACAGCCAGTTTGTGATCTCTACAATGGAGATGTCGGGACTCTGGCTCCACAGCAGCTGAAGGCTGTAGGTAGAAACAAAGGTAAGTTAACATTTTCTAACACTTTGCACTCACCTCACATACTTGCACTCACTCCACACTTGCACCCATCACTCACCTCTACATCGCACTTTCAGACCCCTCCGACCCCCGCAGACCTCCTTCTCGTCTCCTACACCCTAGCGAAGTTCCCCCAGGTCGGGAAGCCCGCACTTCAGGATGAAAAATGGGGCTAATCCTATTTTCTACCTGTTAACTATCTGTTAACAGACAGTTAATAGGCTTTAATCCCTTCCACCTCCAAGGAGACAGGACCCGGGGCAGGACGGCTTCCCGCCTCCTGGCAAGAGGGCACGAAGGTGGGTTGGGGCCCCCAAATTCTGCCACTTTCCCGGCAGTCCTGCCTCCATACCTGCCTCCTCGGGGCTGGTAAAATCCAGCCCCATAACTCTGTTTCTCTCTCCATAGATGCTGCCTGACCTGCTGAGTATTTCCAGCATTTTCTGTTTTGATTACAGATGGTGTAAGACACACTGGAGGAAAAATTCGGTTGGTTTGTGCCTCCCGTTAGCGCCTTCAGAGGGCGCTAATGGGGCGCAAAGCAACTAGCGCCCGGGTGCGGCGATGTCTGCGCCACTCGCGAAATTGACCATACATTTTGCAGCGGCGCTAAACACTAACACCCCGATCTCCTGCGCCCACAGATCGTGACGTCAGTCGAGCATGCAACGCCCTTGTGGCACCCCGGACCGGATATTGAGTGGCGCCCCCCTCCTTTCCGCCTGGCGCAAGCAATGACAGGGAGACTGGAACGTTTCCCAGTCGGTGAGGGGCTGGAGGGGGCGCTATTTAAAGGGAGCCTCTTCCTGGCTTTTTCTGTGGTAGACATTTTTGCACCACTCATTCTGACAGAGAGAGAGATTCTGAGAGAGAGGAGAAGCTTCTGCATAGAGTCAACGCTGTGTGAAGTAGTTTTGGCTACTGAGCATCACTTTGCAGGTACTTTTGGATTTGACCTTCATTACTTTGATTACCAAGAGAATGTGGGGGCTGCACTGATTCGGGGCATCATCCTGCGCCTGCAGAATCGGAGGCAACAGAGACGCAGAGAGAGTGGCAATCATGGCCAGATGGAGGAGGGCCAACAGGCCTCTGTACAGGAGACCTTACCCTCCCAGGGTGTTTCGGCAACAATTCTCAGACATTAATTTGTCTGAGGAGCAGTGTTTGCGAAGGCTCCGCTTCAGCAAGGAGGTGGTCACTGAGCTCTGCCACCTGCTGCAGCCAGATCTGCAGCCTCAGCTGAGGAGCAGGATGTTTCTGTCGGTGGCAGTGAAGGTCACAGTGGCTATGAACTTTTATGCCACCAGCTCCTTTCAAGCAGCTACTGGGGACATCGCCAATATCTCCCAGTTCGCAGTCCATTGCTGTATCTAGGAGGTCACAAATGCCCTCTATAAAAGGAGACGCCAGTACATCTCTTTCCCGATGACCCGGGCCAACCAGCATGAACGCGCATGGGGCTTTGCGAGGATAGCGGGCTTCCCCATGGTGCAGGGCACCATTGACTGCACGCATGTGGCATTGCGGGCACCGCATGAGAATGCAGAGGTTTTCCGAAACCGCAAGGGGTTCCACTCCTTAAACGTCCAGTTGGTCTGTGACCACAGACAGCTGATACTCGCTGTCAATGCCCGCTATCCTGGCAGCAGCCACGATGCTTTCATCCTGCGCCAGGCTGGTGTGCCAGAACTTTTCCAGGCACCGCATCAGCCAAATGGCTGGCTCCTCGGGGACAAGGGTTATCCACTGTGCACCTGGCTGATGACACCGCTCCGTAACCTCAACACCCCTGCTGAGCTGCGGTACAATGAGAGCCATCTCACCACCAGGAACATCGTTGAGCAGACGATCAGCGTGCTCAAGCAACGGTTCCGCTGTCTGGACCACTCAGGAGGAGCCCTGCAGTACTCGCCTGAGCGAGTCTCCCTCTTCATAGTTGTACGCTGCATGCTGCATAACCTTGCAATCCTCAGGACCCAGCCAATGCCACCAGGCCTTGGAGCACCACCGAAGGAGGAGGAGGAGGAGGAGGAGGAGGAGGAAGAGGAGGAGGATGATCAGCAGCAGCACCAAGGCGGGAGGGGGGCCCACAATGTTGAAACTGCAAGGGCCGTCCGTCAATGGCTGATAACAAGCCGCTTCTGGGCCCCTACTCAGGAAATGGCTTCTGGCATGGAGAACAACATGGATGAAAGCAACCTGCAACCCCTATAGCTGGCCAAGGCAGCAATGATTCCAAAGGCCAAACCTGTACATTTTGAATAAAAAACTTTTTTATTTTACAAACTCTGTGTGTGTCATTTCTTCATGACAAACTAATAGAAACAAACACAAAAAATCATTCATTAACATAACTGGTTCTCACAACCTGGAGATAATGTCCAAAACACTAAACAAAAGTTTGAACACGAACCTCGGCCTTTAATAAAAAATTGACCAACATTTTGTCACACCTCCTACTTTTTGCCCTTCGAGGGTGATCTCCTTCCCTTGCGCACTTCCCCCCTTCCCACCCTACTGCTCCTTCATAATGGGGCCCCAGTGGCTGCAGCAAGGCTGGTGGAAGGCTGCTGATTGCCAGAACCTGAGACTACAGATGCCCTTGAAGAACGGCCTTGACCAGCTCTGGGCCTGGAGGGCCCGGCTGCAGACTGCACCAACTCTGCATGGGCGGCAACAGTCTGGGCTACAGGCGGTGGCAAGTGCAATGGGGAAGTGACAGTGGTGGCAGCAGGAATGCTGTCATCTTTGGACCCACAGCGAAGGATCACTGAAAGGACTACACGATAGCATCAACAGGTTCCATCCCACCATCAAACTCACCATGGACTACTGCTCAGAATCGGTTTCATTCTTGGACACACGAATCTCCATCAAAGACGGACGCCTCAGCACTTCACTCTACCGCAAGCCCACGGACAACCTCACGATGCTCCACTTCTCCAGCTTCCACCCTAACCACGTTAAAGAAGCCATCCCCTATGGACAAGCCCTGCGAATACACAGGATCTGCTCAGACGAGGAGGAACGCGATGGACACCTACGGACACTGAAAGACGCCCTCGTAAGAACGGGATATGACGCTCGACTCGGTGGCATAGTGGTTAGCACTGGTGCTTCACAGCGCCAGGGACCCGGGTTCGAATCTGACCTCGGGTAACTGTCTGTGTGGAGTTTGCACATTCTCCCCGTGTCTGCGTGGGTTTCCTCCGGGTGCTCCGGTTTCCTCCCACAGTCCAAAAATGTGCGGGTTAGGTTGATTTGGCTATGATAAATTGACCCTTAGTGTTAGGGGGGGATTAAATATGTGGGGTTATGGGGATAGGATGGGATATGTTAGGGGGAATTAAATACGTGGGGTTACGGGGATAGGGTGGGATAGGTGCAGGCTCGATGTGGGGATTCTGTGTGAGAAAGCAGGGACAGGGTACTGGATTTGGATGATCAGCCATGATCGTATTGAATGGTGGAGCAGGCTCGACGGGCCGAATGGCCTACTCCTGCTCCTAGTTTCTATGACTCGTCGATCGACAGTTCCGACGGGCCACAGCGAAAAACCGCATAGACCTCCTCAGAAGACGAACACGGGACACAACCAACAGAGTACCCTACGTCGTCCAGTACTTCCCCGGAGCGGAAAAACTACGCCATGTTCTTCGCAGCCTTCAACATGTCATCGATGACGACGAACACCTTGCTAAGGCCATCCCCACGCCTCCACTACTCGCCTTCAAGCAGCCGCCTAACCTCAAAAGTACCATCGTTCGCAGCAGATTACCCATCTTTCAGGAGAACAGCAACCACGACACCACACAACCCTGCCACGGCAACCTCTGCAAGACATGCCAGATCATGGACACAGATACCATCATCACACGTGAGGACACTACCCACCAGGTACATGGTACATACTCATGTGACTCGGCCAACTATGTCTACCTGATACGTTGCAGTAAAGGTTGCCCCAGAGCATGGTACATCGTCGAGACCATGCAGACACTGAGACAACGTATGAACGGACACCGCGCAACAATCGCCAGGCAGGAGGGTTGCCTCCCAGTCGGGGAACACTTCAGCAGTCAGGGGCATTCAGCCTCGGATCTGCGGGTAAGCGTTCTCCAAGGCGGCCTTCGGGATACACGACAGCGCAAAATCATAGAGCAGAAACTGATAGCCAAGTTCCGCACTCATGAGGATGGCCTCAATCGCGATATCGGGTTCATGTCACGATACAGAACGTGACTTGACATCATGGCCGGTCTTTCCAGGTTTTTTTAAAAAAAAACTAACACAAGAACCAAACCCAAATAGAGAGATATGCGGCCAGCAGGTGTTTTGACACGTTGGACCCCCTGGGACACATCTCATTGTCTTGGCTGTGCTCTTAGTGTGTCTTTGATGTAGGGAAAGATTTGAATACATTTTTTCTGTGTTTATATTGTGAATTCTGGGAGATTCTCTCACAGCTACCCTACCTGAAGATGGAGCGACAGCTCCGAAAGCTTGTAATTTTAAATAAATCTGTTGGACTATAACCTGGTGTTGTGCGACTTCTCATCTTGAGAGAGGACAGCAACTCCCTGCTCGACCGACACACTGGCACTCCCACGGGGCAGCACATCAGCATCTGGAGCAATCTGCTGGAGCACAGATTGCTGGCCTGCTGTGGCGCGGTGAGAGCCACAGGGAAATACGTCCGAACCAGCAACAATGGCAGCAGTCAGTGCTTGCGTGGCCTCAATCTGAGTCTGCATGAGAGCAGTCTGAGATGGGATCACGGCAGCCAGTGACTGAATTGCAGCACTAAGCATTAGCCTGGCATCCGCCTGTGCTACAGCGAAGTGCTCCACACTCCTTGCCAGTGCATCAATGCATTCGGGCACCCTTCCCACTGCACCCATGAGCTGAGTGTGCATGTCCACCGCCTGGGTTTCATTTTAGCGATGAGCTGCTCTTCCTCTGCGTCCAGTGCAGCAGGACTCGCTGGCCTACTCTCCCTCCGGGGAGAAGGCCCTCGAGCTTCCCGAGCCACATCGCGTTGCTGCAGCCCGCTGGGTCCTGGAGCTTCAACCTCATCAGACCCTTCCCCCCTGCTCCCCTCCAGGGAAGACGTGTTCCCAGTGTGGGCATGGGCTTCCTCGGGAGAGGGTGGCGCTGATGCTCCGGCTTCCTCTTCCTCCTCGCCTGCAGCTTCACTCTCACTGGCAGCTTGAGGGCCCGTCTCCTCAGCTGGTGAATCACCATCTGAAAGCAGGGAGGTACAAGAGTGGCTTTAGCGTGAGGACAGGGGGGCAGTAAAGGAGGAAGGAGTGCAGCGATTTAGTAAGTTGGATTGAAAGTGTCAAAGGCTGGTGTTGTGAGGCATAAGTGGAATGAGAGAGGAGAAAAAGGTGATGACCTTACCATTGCTGTCCCGAACGGGGTCGGCCTCTCCAGGGGCGACGGGACCGATCACCTGGCTTGCCACAATCCTGTGGACGCGCGCCTCAAGATCGCTGAGGGGTTGCAGCTAAGGCCGCCCTCCACCCGTCCGTTGCTGCTGTCTCCTATTATGAGATAGCTTGGCCTGCAAGAAAAAGGACGGCGTCTGAGTAAATATACAGCCATGGTCTTGCCTGATGTGCCTCCCATAATTGAATAGCCCTTAATGTATGCAGCCATGGTCTTGCCTGATGTGCCTCCCATAGTTGAATAGCGCTTACTGTATGCAAGGTGTGGAATGTGAGTGTGTGTTTCATGAGAGGGCCATAGATGTTGGATGAGTGTTGGGCATTGGGGTTTTAAGACCCTCTGGCCATAGAGTGAGGTTGAGATGGAGGGATGGAGAGGTATTGAAAAAAAAGCCACTCACCCTGACGACCCGAGTGAGGTCGTTGAACTTTCTGTGACATTGAGTATGGGTCCTGGGCACCATGTTCCTGGAGGAGACGTGCTGAGCCACCTCCCTCCACAATCTTCTGTAGTCGCGCGGCAAAGGCCTCCTGCCACTCTCAGGGTACAGTATTGATCTTCTGCGCTCCACCGCGCCAACCAGAGCCTCCAAGGCCCACTCGCTGAAGCGCTGAGCTCGTTCTCTCACCCTCTCCATAGTCCTTGGCTGGAAAATGTAGTCACAGGTTTCTCCAGGCCGAGATTCAAGGCTCCAATGAGCAGGGTGTGGCTGGAGAGCAAAATCGACCCTCCCCTTTAAGAACTGTCCAGCGCCGGTGTGTCTGTATTCCATCGCTAACTGACATCACCTGCACTGCGCCCGCGCTCTGAGGTAGTGCCCCACTCCTCGGCCTTTGCGCCTTAAGAGAGGTGTGTAGTGCCTGATTTAGCGCTCCAATCACCTCCAGGGGCGATAAAAGCTAAGTTTGCAGTCGGAGGCGATAATTAGCGCCAGGCGCTAAACTTTGCGCCCGGCCGATAATCGCGCCCCAAACGGGGCGATACCGAATTTCTCCCCCACTGTCTGCTAAAAAAACAACTCACACCTTTCTGTATGTGGAAGTCCGCGCTGAGCAAACGATACCATGAAAACTACTCACGGGTTAAGATTATTTTGAGGTTGGCCCCCAAACTTCTTATTTGAAATTTCTTCACTGCTTACTGCTCAGAATATTACATAAACCTCCTTCTGGCTGAGCTCATGAGTGGACGCCAAACTGATCTGATCTTGTTTTTTACAACCCATGTCTGCCTGGGCTTCGATTCTTGTGAACTCACAGTTGACAATCAATCAGCCTATGAAGGAACGCAAGCTCCATTTTGCTGAAAATTACAACATTGCAGTATCTTCTTTTCCTTTTATAACCTTTAACTCTACCTTTGATTATATATAGGGAATGATGAATGCGTTTGAACTAACTGGGGTTAAAATGCAAACCGTCTTTCCTCACAAAACCACCAGTTAAGAATGAAATCAGGCTATCAATAAAAAAGTAGTTCAGATCGTTTGGTGTGATGATTAATCATATAAGGGGCAGGTGATGCATTAATCGTCTACACATCACAGTTCCTCGGTAGGAGAGACCAAGATAAGGGTTACGTTCGAGGAGCTTCCTTTTGTTTTTGGATCCAGCTTTTGTTAACATTTAAATGTTTGGTAGCCTCTTAGGGCATTATTGAATACATAGTTCTTCAGTTGCATTCTCTATCAGTCTGTTGTTTACTATTCATCAGAGACCAGGAGTATATGGCGGACAACCCATCGTAGTTCCAGTATAATCCAGCAGATTGTTATATCCCATTCACTACACAAGGTTACATTTGGACCACAGGAGGCATGGCCTGCCGATGTATGTTGCCTTTTGTAGCAAGCACAGGTAAAGATCATTGGGAAGGGGCCTGAATCGCACAGCTATGGATACAGCACGAGTGCTTCTGACGGGTGAGGAAAACTTGGACCCTCTTACACTTGAGGCGAATAAAAACAAAGAAGAATATAAAAACCATATGTAGCAGTAGACATAGCTTGTGGTGTAGTATAATCGTGGCACAACAGCCATCTAGCATCACAACATGGACTTTCTGGAGGTAGGGATCTAGAAAGCGAACCTATCCAAAAACTCACTATTGAGGTGATAATACTCCTTGGTAAACATTACACGAGGAAAATAGCAGCAATTGACCAGTATCAAGATGAAAAGTTCAAGTTATTGTCGTCATCCTTGTATTTACAATTGAGGGGGTGGTTGGCTGGCTACGGTTATATCTTTGGCACCAGTCCATCGTAATTGTTTTTATGAATTTTGATGCAAAAATATTACTATTAGCTTGCAGAGCATTAATGTAGAGTCTAGAATGATGCTCTCAGATTAGTTCATGTTTAAACAGTGCTCGTCTCTAAAAATTATCATCCAGTAAGCCAGACAATTTAAAGCATTGATGCACTGACTGTTGTTCGAGGTATAACATAATGGCCCTGAAATTGTGATGTCTGTGACGACGTACTCTCAGAATATGCCGTCGCAATCCCTTTGAAATGCCCCACGAGTTCCGGATTGCGCAAGCGTGAAATCCAGAACTTTCGGCCTGTCAACGTATGTCAATGACGAGCCATCCGCGGGGGCTCCGACAAAGCAATCACTGGTGCAGAGTTGGGCTATTTGCCCAGCGGCTGACCAGCAATTGGCCACGTAAGTCTTATGGGGATATCTAAGGCTTAAATAAAACATTTAAAAATCCCAAATTGTGCACATACACTTTAATAAATGAGTTTATGCAAATATTGACCCGGATTGCAGTCTTAATGATGTTTAAAATTATCAAAAAAATTACATTTTTATTGAGTTTGGTGCAATGAAGGAACTTAGGAATAAAATTGCAATTCTGTACATTGTATCATTATTTGGGGATTCCATTGCATATCATTAGGGGATTCCCTTCGTAAATGATTGAAATTGAATTCTCCTTTCTCATTGGAGGACCGGGCCCATGTGATTCCAGGTACGCTTCCGAACCGCCTGCGTCCCTGGGATCCGCGGGCCATTACACGGCCCTCCGCCTCGAGGCCTCAGACCACAAC
This sequence comes from Squalus acanthias, assembly GCA_030390025.1. Taxonomy (NCBI): domain Eukaryota; kingdom Metazoa; phylum Chordata; class Chondrichthyes; order Squaliformes; family Squalidae; genus Squalus; species Squalus acanthias. Next base: position 73,427,271 of record CM059440.1, read on the forward strand.
TCTTCACAGCCTGGGCGCCAGCAGGTAATTCCATAAATGTTTCGCGGGTCGGAGGTGTACTCCTGAGGTATGCCTCCGACCGCAATTTCTAGGCCCATAAATAGGTTTCTAAACAAGAAACTTCTGATGATAACATAGAAATAGGAATAAGTGCAATTGAATTGTTGTAGAATAAGGATGCAGTTGTTACTTCAATTTATGCCTTACCCGATGAATTGGTCTTTCACATATATATTTTCAAACACAAACTGAAGTATCAACCTACAATTGCATTTTTACACAGTCTGAATCAAACATACTTTACTTCTGACGCAAATATTATGGGCAAAAAATTTGGCCCGAATTGTTGGCACTACAGGTGCCTATTTGTGCCAAAAATGGCGTCTGTGCTGCACACACACTTCTGCTGTGTGCCGCGCCAGACGCCATCTTGGTGAGGGCAGTAGGGTGAGCGTTAGGAGTGTGCGCCAGAGGTAGGTAGAGTGCGCAGATCGTGATGACAATCAATGCGCTGTCATTTTCATTATCAACACTGGAGCTAATGCCTGGTGTTCACCTCGCACAGCTGAACGTACATTCAGCATCAGCAAGGACTCCCCACCAGTGATATTTAAAGAGATCAGTGACCACTCTAAGGTTAGTTGCTGATTGAATTCTACTAGCTCTGTGTAAGTTTGTGGAACTGTTTGGAGCTTTTCAGAGTTATTTAAAGATGGTGAGGTAACAGGGATTGGTGCTGCATGTGGAGAAGACCTTGCTTCTGACTTCAAGGGTTCAGACCACTTGCTGCCCATCATGGGTGCTCTAGTTGTTATCCCCCTTGGTCAGCAGAATGACAGGGAGATGAAGCAGAGGCAGCAAAGAAAGTGTGTCAGTGAGTGCGGTGCAATGTGTTTGGGTGAAGTGTGTCAGTGAGTGTGGTGCAATGTGTTTGGGTGAAGTGTGTCAGTGAGTGTGATGCAATGTGTTTGGGTGAAGTGTGTCAGTGAGTGTGGTGCAATGTGTTTGGGTGAAGTGTGTGTCAGTGAGTGTGGTGCAATGTGTTTCGGTGATGTGTGTCAGTGAGTGTGGTGCAATGTGTTTGGGTGAAGTGTGTGTCAGTGAGTGTGGTGCAATGTGTTTGGGTGATGTGTGTGTCAGTGAGTGTGGTGCAATGTGTTTCGGGTGATGTGTGTCAGTGAGTGTGGTGCAATGTGTTTGGGTGATGTGTGTCAGTGAGTGTGGCGCAATGTGTTTGGGTGAAGTGTGTCAGTGAGTGTGGTGCAATGTGTTTGGGTGATGTGTGTCAGTGAGTGTGGTGCAATGTGTTTGGGTGATGTGTGTGTCAGTGAGTGTGGTGCAATGTGTTTCGGTGATGTGTGTCAGTTAGTGTGTGAGGGTGAATGTGTTTGGGTGAAGTGTGTCAGTGAGTGTGGTGCAATGTGTTTGGGTGGAGTGTGTCAGTGAGTGTGGTGCAATGTGTTTGGGTGAAGTGTGTCAGTGAGTGGTGCAATGTGTTTGGGTGAAGTGTGTCAGTGAGTGTGGTGCAATGTGTTTGGATGAAGTGTGTCAATGAGTGTGGTGCAATGTGTTTGGGTGATGTGTGTGTCAGTGAGTGTGGTGCAATGTGTTTGGGTGATGTGTGTCAGTGAGTGTGGTGCAATGTGTTTCGGTGAAGTGTGTCAGTGAGTGTGGTGCAATGTGTTTGGGTGATGTGTGTCAGTGAGTGTGGTGCAATGTGTTTGGGTGATGTGTGTGTCAGTGAGTGTGGTGCAATGCGTTTGGATGAAGTGTGTCAGTGAGTGTAGCGCAATGTGTTTGGATGAGGTGCCTGTCATGGTTGAATAGCTGACCGTGTGTGCAAGCTGTGAGATGTGGGTGTGAGTCTTGCAGCAGTGGTGAGTGTGTGAGGGTGAAGTGAACCTATGGGCTGGATTTTGCGGGGGGTCAGCAGGCGCGATCAGTGGCGGGTCGGGTGGGAAAGTGTTTTTTTCCCCAGCGGGCAGGACCCCGCTCTGAACCCGCCATCATGCGCCCTTCCCCGATGTCGGTTCTGTCAGCGCTGAGCAGACCCGACACACAGCGGCGGGGGGGGCAATTAAAATCATTAGTGGCTTGTTTACAATCACTTAACAATGGTTTTTTTCCCAGCTTTTTGGATTTGACAGGTCGCCCACCGGTTTCCCTCTGTGAAGCTGAGGCGGGAGGTCAGTGGCCATTGTTTCAGCTGATGAGTTGATAGCTCAAATATGAAGTTAAAGCTCCCTGCTGATTGAGAAATGTTCCCTTAGCCACTAGCTTCTCTGAACTGCATTTCCACTACAGATTCAGATTGCTGCAAGTCTTTACACAAGTCTCCATCCAGTCTGACCTCATTACCTCACCCACCTTTGACAGATCGCTTCTGTCATCTCTACTTCACCTGCCATCTATTCCATCAGCATGGGTGCCCTTGAAACTTTCTCACCTTGGTCCTCAGAATCCCACCACGATCAGCCCCAACACCAGCATCACCAGGCACACCAGCAGCACCTACAACAACACCAACCTTCTCCAAAATCACCTGATGCTGCACGGGACACAGGGCATCAGCACCCAAGCACATTGCTGCCCAGGAGGCCATGGATGGCCTCACCATGGCCAGATTTACTTCACTTGATGCTGTACACCCTGGCTGCCACATGATGTGCCAGGTTGGCACCATCCCACACCAACACCATAAAGCATCCCTACAATGCCCAAGCCATTCCTTTCACACACATCACCATTGCGGGGGGGTACCGTTATGTCTCACCATTCACTGCAACTCACCAAGCCACTTCCAAAGGTGCACACAAATATCTCCAAGATGCAAAGTGTTGAAAATAAAGTTTTCAATGTTTGACACCACATTACAGAAACTTTACATGAATATTGCATAAAACAGCCAAGTGCCCACCCTTGTGTGTTGTTAGTTGGTATGATTGCACTAGGATGAGGGTGAGTGTGAGGGGTGGCTAGTGAGATGGGGAAGTGATAATGTAGATAGAGAGGGATGGGTGGAGGTGCAAGTAAGTTGGTGTGAGTAAGGATGTGCAGAATTAGGGTAGGGAAGGCAGAGTGATGGGGATGTAATGAGTGGCACAGCAGGAAGAGTTTGAGTGTGATGTTGCAGTAACGTTTCATGATCGGCTGAGATTATTGAAATGTTTGCAGCACTGCACCCAGGTCCTCCTGATCACATCCCTGCTTGTGCCCTCCTCTGCAATGTGCAACCAGGCTGTGTTGATCTCCTAGGGAGGTCTCTTCCGCCCATTGGAAGGGAAGAGGACTTCCCTGTGTGCTGTGACTCCCTCCATTTGCATATGCAGTGCTTGTCAGTGTTTGCAGCACCTCAATGCTGTAGAACACTGACAGCACAAATGTCAAAATAAATTTGGCCATGGGCCCTTTAAGGAAACCGGTTGATGACACATCATCAAATGACATCAGACCTACTTCCTCTAATTGGCAGCAAATGCGCTGGGCGGGCTTAACAAGCCCAATCTTGGGAAAATCTTTTCAGAGGCCGAAATGGAGACAGCAGCGGGGTCTCGACCTGCCACTGACGTCACCCGCCACAGACCCATCGAGTTTCGTAAAATCCAGCCCTTGCACTCTGCTTTTGCCACTTTAATAGAGTTCATATCATAGTCTGAATTATGTCTCTCTGAACTGGCAGCCACCCCAGAGGTGGGCTGTTTTTCATGCTTCTATGAGATCACAGGTCAGCAGGATTTACACTGCCAAGGTCAGGCACGGTGTGTAGCCAACATTGGATTCGCTTTGGCTTGCAATTCACAGTGCCAATGGAATCTACTACTTCTTTGTCCATGAGAAACCTATCGCTGGCTGGCTGCAACCTTGAATTGATGCCGCAGTGAGAGATTGAATGGCATCCTCGGAGGGTTTACTAATAAGGGAGTATAAGCATAAAGCCAATAATTTCTGCAAGGGTGAAAATAAAGTATATAAAATCCAGATGCACCAAGGCCACGAGTGCTGCATCTGAGAACCTTGATGCATGCTCTCACCCCTGTTGTGACATTTGTAATATCTTCCCCAGCCAGTTGCATGAGCTGCTGCACGGTGAATGCACCTCCCCTTTAAGAGGTGCAGACTTCCTTTAAGAAGTGGAGGCTAGCTTTCATTGGTGCTAGCCTCACACGAACTTGAACGCCCTGCTGTGCGTTCAGCCACCCAGCAGGGCGTTCGGCATTGGGCTGAACGCTACAATCATTATAATTAGTAGGCTGCATGAAAGTCACGTGCTGCCTGCATTCCTTTCAACTGGTGCGGGGCGATCGTGCATTGCGATCCCCGTGCCCATTTTTGAATGCAATCCAATTTTTAGCCCATTGAGCTTTGATGATCGCCACCAATCTAATCCTTTGTTTGGCTACATCCCTTATAGTTAATGTCAAATCTCAAGTAGATTCAGTGATGTTCATCTGGATTTTATATACTTTATTTTCACCCTTGCAGAAATTATTGGCTTTATGCTTATACTCCCTTCTTAGTAAACCCTCAGAGGATGCCATTCAATCTCTCACTGCGGCATCAATTCAAGGTTGCAGCCAGCCAGCGATAGGTTTCTCATGGACAAAGAAGTAGTAGATTCCATTGGCACTGAATTGCAAGCCAAAGCGAATCCAATGTTGGCTACACACCGTGCCTGACCTTGGCAGTGTAAATCCTGCTGACCTGTGATCTCATACCAGCATGAAAAACAGCCCACCTCTGGGGTGGCTGCCAGTTCAGAGAGACATAATTCAGACTATGATATGAACTCTATTAAAGTGGCAAAAGCTGAAAAAAGGATTATTGGTCACGATAAGGGAATTTAAACCAATGTGCAGATTGTTGCCGTGGAAAAGATTAATCCCCTTTTAACAATGTGTCAAGTAGTCCTGGTTCAAATTCAACACATGCTTGACAAAGACAAAATCTCTGTACTCTTCCCCAACATGTCGCAACAACAATCTCTTTAAGTGTCCCCTGCTGTACCAGTACGTCAGTTTCCTACACCAGTACGTCATTGCGGCCTCTTTGAGTGAGCCTGTCAATTTCGTGCTAATTTGAGGACAGTTTTGTGCTTGAAACTGACAACCATTTATTTTAAATAGGTTAATGCTCCCATTAAAATGCCAGCGAGTGGAAAAACATGCACCCAACTTGTCTTCACTGTCTGCCATTTTAATGGAGGCAGTAACCCATTTAAAATAATGGATTGCCATTTCCCAGCATAAATCTGCCCACAAATTGGCCCTAAATTAACAGTCATCGGACGTAGTTAAATGTTTGCTTTATATTATTGGCAACATTGCTTTCTAGCCTGCTCTGCTAAATCAGTCACCTCTCCATGGTTTAGAGGCTGGGCAGGCTGGAGATTCTTCAAAGTGAAGGACCTGGAGTGTAAAAGCTCAAGCAACAACAAGCTTTTCATCGTTACACTGGCTGATTGCTATCATTTTCTTCCTATAATGTCGAAATGTGTTGGTTGCAAAGATCCTATGTGAAATGATTTTAGGAGTGCTTAACTCAGTGCCAAGTAACCAGGGATCCAACGCACAAAACTGCCCAAATTGGCAATTTCAGAAAGGCGACGGGATGGCTCATGTGCGAAATGGACAAAAAGGTTGCACTTATTTTGGGGGAATGCTTTTTCGAGGTTGGGACTGAGGCACGTGGTTGCCGCTGAACAAAGTGGGAAATTTACTCCGCATCTAATTGAGCAATTGACACTTGTGCTGACGAGTGCCTGATTTTGCCCAAAATACAACTGCTTCATTCCCCTGAAGTATAATTCCTCATCTTGATGAGCATAAAAATTAGTCATAAACAGAGCCTGGCTTGGCCTTTGTGTCGAGATGATGATGCAATTGGTTCTATTTATTGCAACGACTCATTCACAAAACAGACTGTGCAAATTGTAATTTCATTAATTCAACACTAATACTTAGCAGTGTTCCAAATGCCGTGCAACACATTAATAGCTTTGTGTATAGTTAGTCATCTTTAGGGAGTTTCAGCTTCTGACAGTGAAGCAACTCAACAGCAACAGCTTGACTGGCAGTGGAGCTCCAAGCAATTTCACTTCTATTCCCTTACAAGATGGTTAGTCACAGGTAATATTTCCAACAAATGCATATGCAGGAAAGACCTGCTGTTGGTGAAAAAGTCAGTGTGGCCACAAGGGGCCAGTCAGATAGATGAAGATCGTGCAGCGTTTTGATAGAAAGCAGTTCAACGTACTAATGCACTGATGGTCACTGAAGTTGTACCCAAACTCTGTTGCAGCACAATAAACCAAAGCTTAAAGCTCTCCCGAATAACAAGAGGGGACAATGCTTGACCTGGGGTTATTGATTCATTTAACTCAGCCTAATTTTGCTGAACATTGGAAAAATAAACCAAAAGTGGTAACTCATCGACAAGGATACATCACTGAAACGAAAAGAATAAACGGGTCTGTGAGGCAGTTACATTCGTTGCTCAAAAAAGGGGTTGAAGGATATGGTGAATGGTGCGATGGAGATGATGTAAAAGAAAAGGTGGGTTTATTGGGGCTAATACCTTAACATGTTGCTAAAAATTCTTCCGAATCCTCAATTTTAGTGCTCAGAGAGTTCATATTGAGAAGAACAACAGGATGGAAAGAACATTTATTAGATAACAGAGGCAAAGATAAAATAAAGGGGAAAGACACTAAAGCGCCTCCCCGGCCGCAGGTAGGCCCCCCTGACCCCGTCGGACATAGCGTCCGGCGGTAAGGCAGGGGGCGCGCCCAAAGATCGTGGCTGGGGCACGAGCGGGGCGCTGCGCACGGCGATGATGTCATCGCCGGTGGCGCTGCGCCGCGGGGTGCTACTGGTTACTGCCACCGCTAACCTCCCGCTGAATTTCGCGGGAGGTGTTGGCGGCGCCGCGCCCGGGCGCGAGTTGCTTTGCGCCCCTAATGGGAGGCGCAAAGCAACTGAATTTTTCCCCCTAACTTTTTAAAATAGTTAGAGAGAGAGCAAAAGAAAGATTGGGGCTCTCACATGGGGAAAAGGCAAACCTAAAATAAAGATACACAAACTTAAAAAAATAAATTTTAAATTGAAAACTTTCTTAATTCTAATTTTTATTAAAATGGACAAATTTCACACTGCACAAAATTGAAATTAGTTTTCCAGGCCCTTAACATTTGTTTAGCAGTAATAACACTGTTAAAACCACAGTTACATCTAATCCCTTTGGGTCTAACTTTTAGTGGGGAATTTAACAGTGTAATTACCGCAGAAGAACCAAAGTTTTTGTCAGTTTCAATGATTTGGCTGATTACACAGATTGCTGGCTCTGTCGGGGGGTGGGGGTGGGGGGAAGCAGGGGGCGGTGGGGGCGGTGGGGGTGGTGGGGGTGGCACAGCACAGCCAATTTCAGAGCTGTCATTGACAGACCACAACTTTGGGATTTCCGCATCTGCCAAAATCCCAAGTTTGCAGTCAGTTTCAAAGGCGGTTTGACGGCGTACTCTGACAGTTCGCCGTCATACCGACTGCAGATTCAGGGCCAAAGTGTTTTTATTGTCATCATTTGGAGCACCAGACACAACACCCTATATACAAACACAGCACACACAAACAAAGGAGCTCCAAATCTGAAATTAAAGGAAAATGGAAATGCTGGAAGTACTTCGCTTGGTCTGTCCATATGTAAGAAAATAAAAGACAGGCTCACGTTTCCAGTGTGAACCCTTCCACATTCTGATTAAGGGACGACACCTAAAATTCTCCCATCATCTTTCTAAGACGTTGACAGATCCCTTGGGTTTTTTCTAATGGGCCAAAACTTCGGCCCTTGCCGGGTGAGTACGCGCTGTGTACTCACCCGTAAGGCCTCCTGAAGTGCTGGTTTCCTGCATGCACTGCGCATGCGCGGGAAACCGGAACTTCCAGTCTCGTGAAGGGAGCGGTTCAGAGGTGAACCGCGTGCGCGGTAGAGGCTGCGCGCATGCAGCAAACTTAGTTTTTTTTTCAGGTTTCTCCGGGAGGGTAAGTATTGAAGAACCTGCGCTTTTAAAAAGGGGAACACTTCAGTAGCCAGGGGCATTCAGCCTCGGATCTGCGGGTAAGCGTTCTCCAAGGCGGCCTTCGAGATACACGACAGCGCAAAATCATAGAGCAGAAACTGATAGCCAAGTTCCGCACTCATGAGGATGGCCTCAATCGCGATATCGGGTTCATGTCACGATACAGAACGTGACTTGACATCATGGCCGGTCTTCCCAGGTGTTTTTTTTGGGTTTTTTTTTTGTGTTTTTTTTTTAAAAAGGCTAACACAAGAACACAAATTGACAGGATATGCAGCCAGCAGGTGGTTTGACACGTTGGACCCCCTGGGACACATCTCATTGTCTTGGCTGTGCTCTTTGTTGTAGCGAATAATGTGAATAGATTTTGTCTGGGTTTAAATTGTGAATTCTGGGAGATTCTCTCATTGCTAACTTACCTGACGAAGGAGCGACAGCTCCGAAAGCTTGTAAAATTAAATAAATCTGTTGGACTATAACCTGGTGTTGTGCGACTTCTCATTTTAAAAAGGAGGCGCAGGACCCGTTTTCAACAAGGTCAGTGGTTAATTAATTATAATTTAAAGATTTTTTCAACAGGTTTATCTTTTTTAGATACTTTAAAGAAAGGTAAGTTTATTTTTAGCACTGTTAAAAAATATTTTAATTTTTTCAAAAATTAAAATTTTTGTTTAAAGTAGTTAATTTATTTAACTTATAGTTATTTTAAAAATGTGATTTTTTTTTTTAAATTTATTTGAAGTTTAGCTGTTCTTTTGGGGCCGATTTCAATTCATAGATTTGACAGGCCTTCCTGTCAAATCTATGAATGAAAGATGGTCTGCTGCCATTGGCTCTCCATGGCCCACGTGATCCCAGGGGACGCATCGCACCAACTGCGCCCCTGGGACACGCAAGCACTGCACGCCGTCAGTTGGGGCAGGCCCAGGAGCTGAAGTCCCCGTGGGCCAGAAGCAGAACGGCAGACGCGGTAGGTAAGTGCGCGCGCAATCCTTACCCCCGCGGCAAGCCGGAGAGGCGATTTTCTGGGCCAAAATTTTTGTTATGAACACAAAAATTATTCTCTCACATGCCTGGGTGACATTGCCTGTTTTAATAGTTACAGAAATATTCTATTGAATACTAAATGCATTACCAGTGGGTTCTAACTTGACATAACAGATGGTTATAATACACACAGGGGCTTCAGATGACATTGTAAACCATGAGAGTGAAGCTTGGGTAGCATGTAAACATCCATTGAACCCAGGTGTATTATAACCTTAAGACACTCTCAATCATTTATATGATATAGATTTAATTACTCATAAAAATTAGAAACTTTTTTGTGTTTTGCAAGATATTCCATTTGTAATTTTTACTCATTATTATCCACTATGTCTACAATAGTTTCAGCACGGTTTTACATCAACAGAAAATAGATGGGTTTATGAGCAGATTAGACACGATCAAAGGATTTCCAAATTGAATATTACTTCTAAGCGAAGACTACTGGATTGCTGGCAGTGAAATCCTTGGTCAGGAAATCCATTCTTTGTCGTGAAGGTTGTCACACCCAGGACCTTTCTACAGTCTATTATAGGTGGCAGTAACTGTGCTTCAGCAACTGATGGTCAACTCGGTATCTCAACTTCTACACACTAGGGACAGAATTCAGATGACAATAACGGCCCAGATCTTGCTGGAGTGGGGCATCTCGCATTATGCATCGTTAGTTAGACTTTTTCCCCCGCACCCTTCAGCTCGAAAAATTTTTGTCCGGTAAGTTGCTGGAAGTGTGAGCTGGTAATTGGCGTGGCGAGGGCAACAGGGCATCTGGGACCTGAGTGAGCATCGGGGCCAACAGTGTATCTCCTTAACCAATGCGATTTAAGGATTGAGAAAGAAACAGGAGCAACAGAGAAGGAGGGTGAATTAGAGTGGGTGAATTAGAGTCAACTCAGGTACAGAAAGTGAAATAAAGCAAGAGTGCATTGAGAGAGAGAAAGAGGCAGAAAGGAAAAGAAAAAAATTAAATAAAAGTTTAATTCGAGCTTAATATGCAAATCCAGCAAGTTTTTAAAAATAAAGCGACGGGGGTTGAGGGCGAGATGCCGTTTGTGCGAGGCAAACTATGGAATGGCATAAATCTCTTCTTCACCTGAACATGATGGCCGATTTGCGCATTAGCAATGACGTGTGTCGTGAATGCGCCGTTATTGAACCAATGTCTGGGAGAGAAGTGCAAAGCTTTGCTGTTGATATCCTGTACAAATTATTTTGGCCTTTTACAGAACCTCGATCTCCAGCTGCACCAGATCTGACATAAACATGGCAGTTTGGCTTAGATACCAACAAGGCTAGTGGTGCTTTTCTGGGCATGATCATGCGAGGACTGACAGCCACACAACATCTCTATGATGTTCTAAAGGACCTTAAGGGTTTTGAACTGAACTGAGTCCAGCAAAAAGAAATTGGTTTTCTCTGCAGCCTGCCAAACAATGTTTTGTGCAACACTGAAGTTACTGACTGGGACAAGTAGAGTTTTCTTCGGTTAACAGGCTTCAGACAGCTCCCTTCCCCCCTAGCTGACGAGATCCAATACCTGTTCATTACACCTGTCCTGCAAAAAAAGCAGACCTGTCAAGTCTCATTTAATGAACAATACTGATGTCTTGCTGGGTGATTGCTGCCGAGAGATACGACTCTCATAACTGTATTCTCAGGCACAAGAAAAACAATAACTCAATGGGTTTCCAGTGTCGGGGGGAGTTGTACACTTAACATACACAATGCTAGCAGAAATGGGCAATATCCACAGTAGGCATCATGCACATAGGATGTTCCTAACACTATAACACTGCACAAATCTTCAAGGTTGGTCACAGTTGCAGGCATAAGACAAGCTGGCAATCCCAAGCCTCATCTTCAGCGAAACTTGTAACGTTTGATTTTGCTGCTTTACTAGCAAAGTAATTTATATTTTTGATCAACTACTTGATGTTAATAATATTGAAATTCGCAGTTAGGAACTGCCCACCCCCCTCCAGTAGCAGAGTTGGTGTCCCAATGGTACTTTTTTTTTCTTACATAGCTGTTGTGTCTCTTTTTATGTTGTGTTAATGATAAATTCCCAAACAATGCACTCTGGCTACTATAGCGCCAGGAAAACTGCCCAACTTACAGGCAAAGAACAAAGTTGCATTTGTTTTTGTGAAAAATATCTTTGATGTAAGCTGCCATTTTCCGAGGGCAGTTTATCAGAAGCAGCTATGTATTTTCATAATACACATAATTTCAAATAAAGATTACAAGCTGCAAAAACATTGACTTTGGCTTCAGAATATTTGGGCTGATTCTTCTTAAAGCTGGTAGACCTGGTGTTAGGAGATTAATTCTGATTATTCGCTGTTTGGCAGATTGAATGTTAAAATGAACAAGTTATTATTGAAACTGAACACTACAAGTTCTAAGCGCCACTGATGTAGATCGAATGCTATCCCGGCGACAACACTAATGCAAGTGTTTTTTTTTTAAACCAGTTTTTCCCACAAAAGGGTATATTTGAATGTTGGGTTTTTAAAGCAAAGTGTATTCATACAAGGTGAATAAAAAGATGAAAGGCGGTTGAAATGCTAATGAGCTAGGCATTGAAGTTGTTTCTGCAAAGACCGAAAGCAATAAGCAATTAATAAACACCTGGTAATTAATAAACATCGAGGAGGCTCGAGTGGAGCATAAACACCGGCATAGACTGGTTCGGCCGAATGGCCTGTTTCTGTGCTGTACATCCGAAGTAATCCTATGTAATTACATGCATTGTGTTGGGAATTCCCTGGTCCTGATAACTCAACAGGGGTTGTCTGGGATGAGCCCTCCCCTCTGGTTGTGAACATTGAGATAATTTAGGACCAGATGCATACACCGACAGTCAGGTATTTAAAAACAGAAAGCTACTAGGGCAGGCTTTTACCCTGACCGAGAAGGTTAGGATGCAGGATGGTAGCTAGAAGTTATTTTAATTTGACCAAAACAAACTTTTTTTGGCCAAAAAAATCCATCTTTTGGATGGATGTTAAACCGAGACCTTGTCTGCTCTCTCAGGTGGACGTAAAAGATCCCACGACACTTTTTCGAAGAAGAGCCGGGGAATATCCCCGGTGACCTGGCCAATATTTATCCATCAACCAACATCACTAAAAAACAGATTATTTGGTCATTATTACAATGCTGTTGTGGGACCTTTCTGTGTGCAAATTGGTTGCCGTCTTTCCTACATTAAAACAGTGACTACACTTCAAAAGTACTTCATTGGCTGTAAAGTGCTTTGGGACGTAATGAGGTTGTGAAAAGCCCTATATAAATGCAGGTCCTTCTTATTTTCTTTCCTGATGTCGGGAATCATTCTGTATTATTTTGCATAAACAAGTTGTACTGATTAAATTAAAAGTGAGTCCAATCATAACTGTTACTCTATTTGTTCACTTGCTGTCTGAGAAACAAAATAGCTTAAGGGGGAAAAATTCAGTTGGTTTGCACCTCCCATTAGCACCTTAAGAGGGCGCTAATGGGGCGCAAAGCAACTAGCGCCCGGGTGCGGCGATGTTTGCGCCGCTCGCAAAATTGACGACATTTTGCAGGCGGCGCTAAACACTACCGCCACGATCTCCTGCGCCGGCAGATCGTGACGTCAGTCGAGCGTGCAACGCCCCGGACCAGATATTGAGTGGCGCCCCCTGCCTTACCACCTGCCGCTAGCAACAACAGGTTGAGGGGAGCGTTTTGCAGTCGGGAAGGGACTGGGGGAGCGCTATTTAAAGGTGACTGGTTCCTGCCTTTTTTTCGGTGACATTTTTGCACCACGCATTCTGAGTGAGAGAGAGAGACTTCTGGAGATATTCAACGCTGTGTTGAGGAGTTTTGGGTACTGAGCAGCACTTTGCAGGTTCATTTTGATTTGATCTTCCTTGCATCAATTTAGAAGAGACTATGGGGGCTGCACTCTGACATCTTTCCCTGGGCCTCTCCATTGTTCCTTCCAGCAGATTTGATGTACAGGTCTCTCCAGGCCGAGATTCAAGGCTGCAATGAGCAAGGTGTGGATGGAGAGCAAGATCGACCCTCCCCTTTAAGAACTGGCCAGCACCAGTGTGTCTGTGTTCCATTGCTGACTGACATCACATGAGCTTCACCAGCGCTCTGAGGTAACGTTTCACTCCTCGGCGTTAGCGCCAAGAGAGGTGTGTAGCGCCTGATTTAGCGCTCCGATCACCTCCAGGGGCGATAGAAGCCAAGTTTGCAGTCGGAGGCGATAATTAGCGCCAGGCGCTAAACTTTGCGCCCGGCCGATAATTGCGCCCCAAACGGGGCGATACCGAATTTCTCCCCCTAAGTGTTTTTTTCTGGCCATATCTCACTAAAGCATGAATAGGCTGCCTATTGAATAGGTACACACAAAGGCCCATGCAATAGATACTATTCGGCTTGTATTTCAAGGAGGAATACATTGTTATACGCCCTGGGCTACACTATACAAGTAGAAATTGGGCAGTGAAAGTCAATGGCAAAATGCAAGGGATATGGGATCTATTTAAGAGAGTGACTGACACTACTGAAACCAAGAAGGTAAATAGGGCAGATCCAAATTATTTGCAGTGCTCATAGTCAAAAACTGAACTTTCACCTCCAACAATAGCCAGGCAGCACCGTGACGATGTGTGCTTGTAACCCAGAGAGAAGTAGAATGTAAGTTCATGCCTGTGATCTTGCACGCAACATGTTCCTGATCTAATCCATGTCATAGGAGATGGCGTTCTATAAATACAAGACTATCTCTAAATTAAAAAGCCCTATTAACCAGTCCTCCAGTGCAGCTTAGTCTAGTAAAAGGTTTGCATTGAACACTTGCATAAAAATAACACTAATGAACCACATTCCTTATCGTAAGTCGTAAATCTGTGGAGTTCTCTGCCCCAGAGAGCCGTGGAGGCTGGGTCATTAAATACATTTAAGGTGGAGATAGACAGATTTTTGCAAGATAAGGGAGTGAAGGGTTATGGGGAGCGGGCAGGGAAGTGTCTTTGAGCCCAAGATCAGCCATGCTCTTATTGAATGGCGGAGCAGGCTCGAGGGGCCAAGTGGCCTATTCCTGCTCCTATTTCTTATAACTTGTAGGATGCAAAGCATAGGAAGTATATTGTAGGCAGCTCCTCCATGACACTTATGGGCTTTATATTAAGATCAAATTGGACTGAGTAATAAATCATTGTGTATCACTTTGGACTATAGTTCACCATTCCAACATATATCTGCAGATTACTTCAGAAATAATAATATTTTAAAATGAGAAAAGTGACAAGATATAGCCCACAGGATAGATTTTATTAATTCTAAAACCAATTACTTAGAAGGTTAAGCTGCCCTTGAAAGGGTTGTACCAAAATTGGTCAAGAGACAACTATTGCTGAATAAATAAAAAATCATTCCATTTTAAAGGATGTGCAACAAAGGTGGCTGCACATCCGATGTATTTGATATTTTGCATTGGCTACTAAAAATTGTCAATGTGGCTAAACAATACACATCCGACCATACTGTTGACCTGTCTGATATAAAGAACAACTTGCAACCAAAGTGAGTAAAGGTAATTACGGGTCATATACTTGCTTTGCATTTTAAGAATAAAACCGTATTTTACAATTTTTGCAATAAAGTGATCTTACACAAAAGAATGCATGGGAAGATATTTGAGATTCATTGCAAGGTGAATTTGTCCAACAGTTGGCCAAGTTTTGAGCCGAGACAATAATTACCGACCTCTGACCATCTGCCCTGTGGCAGAAAACCCTGCAAATCAACGATACGAAACTCTCAAATTAAACTTACCGATACTTCTGTTCCTCACTTCCCAGAGCGAAGTAGTCAAAGACAGCAAATGCTTCATTTCCATTCCAGTCCTTCAGTTGAATGCGTAGAACATGAGGAGACTGGCTGGTAAGCAGGTGAACAAATTCATTTCCTAGCCAGTATTCTCCTGAGGGGTCTCCAAAACCCTGATGATAGAATAGTTGTAAACAATTATTGAGTATGATCACACAAGATCAGAAGTACCTGACCCACATGCAACAAGACTTCAACTTATTAAATAGCTTCTTTCAAGAGTATAAACACTTAAATGTATTTGTTTGCGAACTGTTAAGATAGAATGGCAATGTTATCCAAGGCTAATAATTCAGATGGCTGCAACAAAAACTGATACTCTGCTGATACTTAGCTTGGAGTAAAGTTAAATGCTAAGTTTGTTCCATTTCATTCTGTGATCTTTTCTTTAAAAAAAAGGGTCATTGTCTTAATCGGCTGTTCTGCTGCCACCCTCACCCTATATGCTGAGCAAGAAGGGGCAGAAGAGATAAGTACCATTTGGGGGAAAATAACATCCTGCTCAAGTGGCATGAAGCGTTTCAATGCAGTTTACATCGCAGGCTTGGAACAAGGCAACGGAAGCATCTGGCAAGCATATTTTTCACAAAGACTATCTCCAATAAAAAAAACTTTACTTGGTAACTGGAATGATGTTGAATGGAAAATGTTCTGCCTTTGCATAGTCAGAAACAGTACAAATTAGGCTACAACTTACAGCATGCGGAGCACAATCATTATGCAGCAGGTTACTCTTGCACATTATCTATGGGCTTGTTAACCAAGATTAAATCAACCTTAGTCGTAAACAAAGTCTCCCTACTATTGTCCCCAACCTATTCCCTGCTACTAGGAAATATGTATTCCATTAATTATTACATTTAAACAGGCCTATGTAACCTGAGCTTTTCCCGTGTCCATTTGCGTGCGCACTTTGGCTGCCGCTCCGGACCCGAGCCATTCCACTTTTTCCCCCTATTTTCCTTTTCTCTCTATCGCTCCCTGACCGCACTCTCCTGTCGTCATGCCTCCTTTCATCTCTCCTCTCTCAGATACACTGCCCTCCCAAATCCCTACCCCAAACCTTCATTACTCTTCGACCTTCCTACTCTCAAATGCCGTCCCAGACTTGACTCCCTCTTAGATAAGCCCAAAGCTTCCCTCTGTGCCTCTCTTGGCATCCTACGAAGGGCCCATCGAGGCACTCATCGCTGCCGCCTTACGAGCAGCAACCCCAACTGTCCCGTCTTACTCTCTCGCCGACCTTCCCGCCCAGCGCGCCCACTGGGGGCAAATCTTGCCAATCTCCTCCCCATCCAACTCATCCCCCCCAGCGCTGACCCTGTGGATGCTGGCAGTGGGGCAGCCATCACTGACCCTCTCCGCATCTCCCTCCAGAATGTCCGTTCACTTGCGAACAAGGCCTTGCCATCTATGAGCTTATCGTGGATGACTGCATCGATATCATGGTCCTGACGGAAACTTGGTTGAGGGCTGATGACATCTTACCCTTAAAATGAAGCCTCCCCACCTGGCTATACCTTCCACCACGTGCCCCGCTCAGACCGCCGTGGTGGTCACCAAATCACACCTTGGTCTGTCCCCCTACTCCTCCAGCAGTTTCTCCTCCTTTGAGCATTTCACCTTATTCCACCCCTCTCACCTCTCATTTAAAATTCTTGTTCTCTACCGCCTACCCAAGTACCATAAAAATGTTATTACTGAGGTATCTTCACTGTTCTCCTCTCTCAGCCTCTGCACCGAACAACTTCTCATCCTCGGTGATTTCAACCTCCATCTCAATTCATCATGCTCTCTCTCCATTGAGTTCATTAGCCTCCTATCCTCCCTTAATCTCTCTCTCCATGTAAACTCCCCAACCCATATTCACGGCCACCCCCTCGACCTTGCCAGCTCTCATGGCCTCGCTACTCCCATCGTGTCAATTGCAGATAAGGCCATCTCTGACCACTTCCTCGTATCACTCTCCGCCCACATCCCCCTTCCACCCACCACTGCCCACCCCCCCCCCCCCCACCAACCCTACTTCCTTCTGTGTCCGCCCCTGGAAAAAACTCTCTCCCAACTCTCTTACAATTGCACTTATGAAATCCCAACTGTCCAGCTTTTGGCCCTCCATTAACCATGACATTTCTGCAGCTACCGATCTGCTCAACCACACCCTCACCACCACCTTTGATGCCCTAGTCCCTATTAAAACAATTACTCTCTCTCACCCTGGCCGTTCCCCTGGTACGGCTCATCTTCACTTCCTTAAGTCCAAGGGACGCAGACCCGAACGGATATGGCGGATAACTGGTTTAGTCATTCACCACCAGATCTGGCCGGACCACATAAAGCATTATCTGGTCTTGCTCTCGTCTGCCAAAATTGCTCACAAATCCAGAATCATTCTGGAATGCAAAGATTAATCCCAGCTCCTATTCTCTACTGCTAACCATCTTCATAAACCCCTCTCCCGTCTCCTCCACCCTCACCTCCGATAATAAGTGTGAGGAGCTCATGGACTTCTTTGTCTCTAAGATTGAGACCATCCATTCAGCTGCCTCTGCCACTTCCCTTCCTTCCCCTAGCCCACTGGGCCAAACTTCCTCTAAGGTTCCCCCCTGCCCTAGCCCTGAACTCACATCTTTCTCCAGTTTCTCTCCAATCTCCCCTCATGAGCTCTCTGCGCTCATCTTGTCCATGAGACCCACCTCCTGCACCCTCGACCCTATTCCCACCAAACTGCTGACCACCCAACTTCCTTTTCTGGCTCCCATGTTAGCTGATATTGTTAATGGTTCTCTCTCCTCAGGTACTGCTCCCCCTCTCCCTCAAATCTGCCGTCAGCACCACTCTCCTTAAAAAACAAACCTTGATCCCTCCGTCCTTGCAAACTACCGCCCCATCTCCAACCTCGCTTTCCTCTCCAAAGTCCTTGAACGTGTTTTCACCTCCCAAATCCATGCCCATCTTTCCCGCAATTCCATGTTTGAATCCCTCCAATCAGGTTCCCGCCCTTGCCACAGTACCGAAACGGCTCTCATCAAATTCACAAATGACATCCTTTGTGACTGTGACAAAGGTAAACTATCCCTCCTCGTCCTTCTTGACTTGACTGCAGCCTTTGACACAGTCGACCACTTCATCCTTCTCCAACGCCTCTCCACCGTGGTCCAGCTGAGTGGGACTGCACTCGCCTGGTTCCATTCTTATCTATCTAATCGTAACCAGAGAATCACCTGCAACGGCTTCTCTTCCCGCTCCTTTACCTCTGGTGTCCTCCAAGGATCTATCCTTGGTCCCCTCCTATTTCTCATCTACATGTTGCCCCTTGGCGACATTATCCGAAAATACAGCGTCAGTTTCCACATGTACGCTGACGACACCCAGCTCTACCTCACTACCACTTCTCTCGACCCCTCCACGGTCTCTAAATTGTCAGACTGCTTGTCCGACATGCAGTTCTGGATGAGCAAAAATTTTCTCCAATTAAATATTGGGAAGACCAAGCCATTGTTTTCTGTCCCCGCCACAAACTCCGTTCCCCAGCCACTGACTCCATCTCTCTCCCTAACATCTGTCTGAGGCTGAACCATACTGTTCGCAACCTTGGTGTCATACTTGACCCTGAAATGAGCTTCCAACCACATATCCGCAGCATAACAAAGACCGCCTACTTCCACCTCCGTAACATCGCCGGTCTCCGCCCTTGCCTCAGCTCATCTGCTGCTGAAATACTCATCCATGGGTTTGTTACCTCTAGACTTGACTATTCCAATGCACTCCTGGCTGGCCTCCCACATTCCACCCTACGTAAACTTGAGGTCATCCAAAACTCGGCTGCCCGTGTCCTAACTCACACCAAGTTCCGTTCGCCCATCTCCCTGTGCTCGCTGACCTACATTGGCTCCCAGTTAAGCAGCACCTCATTTTCAAAATTCCTCCATGACCTCACCCCTTCCTATCTCTGTAATCTTCTTCAGCCCCACAACCCCCCAAGATATCTGCGCTCCTCTAATTCTGCCCTCTTGAGCATCCCTGATTATAATCGCTCAACCTTTGGTGGCCGTGCCTTCTGTTGCCTAGGCCCTAAGCTCTGGAATCCCTCCATAAACCTCCCCGCCTCTCTACCTCTCTTTCCTCCTTTAAGACGCTCCTTAAAACCTACCTCTTTGAGCAAGCTTTTGGTCACCTGCCCTAATTTCTCCTTATGTGGCTCGGTGTCAAATTTTTTGTCTTAAAATACTCCTGTGCAGCGCCTTAGGACGTTTTACTACGTTAAAGGTGCTATATAAATACAAGTTGTTGTTGCTGTTGTTGTAGTTTATCCACTGCCTCGAAAAACATGCCTCATTTAAGAAGTAAACTTCCTACTCCATACTATTTCTACGTCCTATACCAGCTGAATGAAACTACTTCAGTTGTTTCCATTAGTTTTAAATTAACTAAATACTGTTGACCTGTGTCCACGAGGAACCAGAATTGAGATCGCCCAAACACATTTTTTTAGGATCCCTGAAGATGGCAGAAGGAAGAGACCTTTAGCCCGTCAATCTGGGTGATTCAAGTCTCGGTCCTAGGTGATGGGATAGTGTTCTGATAATTGCACTCACCAATTCTCCTTACTTTGCAATTTCTGTAGGTTGGAAACTTTCGTTTGGGAGAAAATATATACTCAAAATATCTTTCAGTTAGTAAAAAAAAATATGGTTGCACATAATGAATCTGATAACAAAAGATCTGATTTAAAGGGACATTAATTGTCAGCCATGGCTCAGTTGATAGCACTCTCGCAGCCAAATGTTAACAGTTTTATCACCATGGCAGAATAAGGTTTGCAATTGTTGGTTACGTGATACAGATTAGCCGTCTTATTTTGACACTTGAAAGCAACTAGAAATTATGCTTCCAAGCAGATAACGTGCTGCATTTGTTCGTCATCAAAGTATCTTTATCTTCATTGATTTCTGAACAAAAGGAATCTGCCTTTCTCAGAGACCGTCAGTTTCCTATCTTCTATTTTGAAACTTAGTGAAGGATGACAGCCTTTGTTTAACACTAGCGATTTTTTAAATCATAAAATTAAAACCAAACTTCCTGTTTTCATTGTAACAATTTTCTTTTGTAACTTGAAGAATTTACCCTTTATGTACAAAGAAACAGAGAGAAAAAAACTGAACTAGCATGCAGATAGCAACAGTAATGAAAAGATTTAGAGACGATATGATTGACGTGTTTAAAATGTTAAAAGAATTTGATAGGGTAGATACGGTGAAAATATTTCCTTTGGTGGTGGAATCAAGAACAAGGGGACAAAATGGCCTGGATTTTGCGGTCAGTGGCGAACCAATGGCGTTTGCCATTCATTACGCTTACAGCTGCCCATAGACTATCAAAATTGCTCTGAGTTATACCTGGTGCTCATGATGAGAAATGACCCTGTATCCAATACTGACAACATAAGCAAACAAGTCGTGGGTACTTTATAGTTTATCAAAAGTTGATTTTGTAAAAAAAAAGAAAGAATTAATTTATATAGCGCCTTTCATGACCACCGGACGTCCCAAAGCGCTTTACAGCCAATTAATACTTTTTGAAGTGTAGTCACTGCTGTAATGTAGAAACACAGCAGCCAATTTGCGCACAGCAAGCTCCCACAAACAGCAATGTGATAATGACCAGATTTGTTTTATTTAAATGAAGCCTTGCTGAACCACATCCCTGGCTTTCCCAGGTTCATCGTCTGCTACAGGGCTCCTCCACACCCTTCCCGCCTCCCTGTTAATATCGAGGCCATTGTATTTTGGAACTAGTATTGGATGTTTTCATGACACAAATGTTCTGGTAATAATTGGCCATTGACACATCAACAGTTCTCAATGGCGGGAATTGGGTATGGGATCATTGTGTGCTCGCTGATATCATTATTTGTGTTTGACGCTACAAAAGGAGAAAAACATATCTTTTGACATTAATGAAAATATTTGTCTAATGACCATTTTCACTTGGTTGATAATAAATATCTTCATATTACTGCCTGGAATGTAACCATAGGATATTGCAAAACCCACCAGAGATGCACATACTAATATAACTCTTATGGCTAGCAGTTAAACCTGATTCCTCCAACCACAAATATGTGGATTGTGCAGCTGTGGGACATTTACCAGACAGAGAATGTGAAGTATAGTCTCTGCCTAAGTTGGGAAATTATTAACCAGTCTGGAACTCCTGCAAGTTCTTTCTTCCCTGGAGGCCTTTCCAACAGATCAACTCTCACAAATCCCACAACACTCTCCTGTAGAGCGAGGGATTGGTTAATAACAAATAGAAAACACACTACCATTGGACTCCTGCTATACAGAAAGTGACCTAAACCAACCCCTCGCCTTCCCTCAGACCGTGTGGGATTGTCCTTGAATTTCGATGGTCCCCAGGATGTCTCACAGCTAATGAAATGCTGTCACTGTTGTTGTCTAGGCAAACACAGCAGCCAATGTGCTCACAGCAAAACCCCTCTAAACAACAATGAGATAAATGACCAAATAATCTGGGGGTTTCTTGGTTAGTTGAGGGATAAAGATTGGCCATGACACCTGGAGAACTCAGAAATGCTGCAAGGTCAGTCAGCATCTATGAAGAGAACAGACAGGTTAATGTTTCAGGTGTGGTCCCTCTGTTGGAACTGAAAGAAATTACGATGAACAGCATTTAAAAATGAACAGACATATGAGAGAGGGAGTAGAAAGACACATTTCCTCCCTCGTATGTATGAGTTTTTCCTCTCCCTTCCCTTTGTACTGTTCCTTCCTAAATGCTGTCCATTTGTATATTGTACAGTTCTGATGGACGGTCTACACTTGAAATGTTTATTTGTTCAATACACAAATGCTGGCTGACCTGCTTCTGTTTTTATTTCAGATTTCCGGTATTTGCAGTTTTTAAGCATTTTTGCTTACACAGTAGAACTTCCCTGCTCTTCTACAAATAGTGCAATGGGATTTCTAAACAACCAGATCGGGCCTTGGTTCAACATTTATTCCAAAATATGGCACCTTCACACAAGGCAGCCCTGAACTGTCAGCCTAGATGATGTGTGCTCAAGTCCTGGAGTTCAGTAGTTTCTGACTCAGGTGAGAGTGCCACCAGGGAGCAAAACTGACACTTGTGAATATCTGCCAGTCCTACATCAGTGCGAAAACCACTGTGCAATTTTTGAGTATTTTAAAATTGGAAAAAAAAATGTTGTACCTGGACTGCTAATTGTTAAATGTTTGCCTGTTGCAACTTGTAATATATTTATTTTTAATGTTTGGTTCCTTGAAATTAAATGTGAAAACACCCATTGAATCTGACATTTATTCCACTGCTGAGGGATGTGGCATTATTCACAAGCAACAAAGTCACTGGTGAGTTAATTAAGTCTCCATCATGAGTCAAATAAAGATGTTGAACGGCCAAGAGTTTCCCCTTTGGGCTCGATCGGCGATCCGGGCGCAAATTGCGCTCAAAATTTCACTCGTTTTTAGAAGGTTTTTTTTGGATAAAACTCATTTGCATATCTCCGAATGTAAAATCTGCCGTGAACCAGCGCAATCGGGCAGCGTTTTCGAACGTAATTTTTTTTTTTGCATTAAAAAATATTCCTCGCTATATTTAAGGGTGGTGACTTGGTGCAGTTTTATTAATACAGCTGAAAATGGGTTTATCACAAAAAATAAGCATTTTTAATAACAGTGTCTAGTCCACTACCTGTGAGTAACCTGATTTTAAATAACTGAAAATGACTTTTAAAAACTATACAGAACCATTTACTCGTTACATTGGTGTACAGTATTCAGTTTCTTAGTAAATTAAAAAAAAATGTTTAAAGCTTTTAAAATGTGCCTTTTAGTGCCCTTGCGCCTAAAAAAAAAGCTTAATTTTAAGAGCCTCCTCGAAGGCTCGCAAATAGGTGCAATTAGCGGAAGCGCGCCATGGTGATCAAGGAATCAAGGGAGATGGGGATAGTTCAGGAAAGTGGAGTTGAGGTCGAAGATCAGCCATGATCTTACTGAATGGTGCAGCAGGCTCGAAGGGCCAAATGACCAACTGCTGCTGCTATTTCTTATGTTCTTATGGGGCCAATTCGATCTGGGGACGTGGGCAGTTTTGTGGGCGGGGCCAGCTTCCAGCGCGATGATTTTTAAACCAACGCAAAAGATCACGCAAACTTGCGTTGCACTGAGCATAATTTGCGCTTGAAATTCCTCGATCTTTTGCAGTGGTTTGGCTGATTTTGGCCGAATTGCGCTGGAAATACCAGCGTGACCGAGCGGAAACTCCAGCCCGTGTGTTATTCAACAACTTCATAGGAGCATATTTTCCATTAATATGACATATTTCACCTGTCCTGGTGTCTCCTTCTTTGGCTCGGTGTCAATTTTCTTGGTCTGATTATGCTCGTGAAGTGCCTTTGGGGCGTTTTACTACATTAAAGGCGTTTTATATAAATGCAAGTTGTTGTTATCGTTATGCATACAGTATTTGTGCAGCATAGTTAAAGATTAAAAGGAGACCTAGTCCTTAGTGGAGTTCTAGTCTGTATTGCTTGATGTGGAATAATATGCAGAAGTGCACCAACATCCAAGGTATCTGAGGAAGCTCTTCCAGCTCCTCTCTTGCACTTCTAGATAGAAAAAAAGCTTTCTCTCACCTCTAGCCTCCAAACTCTCTCCCTATTGCAAGGTTTTTGTCGTTCTAATTAATACTACTATGGTCATTGCTTCCCTGAGGTATCTTCTCGTGCTCCTCCTAAGCTGCAGATACATCACCCTGCACGCTCTTCCTTCTCCCTGCAGCCTCGCTGTGTTGAAATCAACACTCCTCATGCACGCTCCACAGGATCACAAGACACTTATTGTGGCGGAATGTCATTCAGCCCATCTTAATTCCTCCATCCAAAAAGATCCCGCCTTCACCCCATTGCTGCACCTAGTTTTTAGCTTTGCACCACCATCACCACTCATGAGTTAGTTAAGTCCAGGCCAGTCTTCGCATGTGAAGGCAACGGATGTCGGGCCGCTTGCCTCGCCAGAGGGTACAGCAGCAATGGGGTGG
Source organism: Squalus acanthias (assembly GCA_030390025.1). NCBI lineage: Eukaryota > Metazoa > Chordata > Chondrichthyes > Squaliformes > Squalidae > Squalus > Squalus acanthias. Next base: position 73,451,344 of record CM059440.1, read on the forward strand.
GGGTCGATCGCGAGGACTTTGGCGTCGGGGCGGCACTCCTTGCTTCTTCTGGCTCCACAGCAACTTTCGCCCCCCCCCCCCCCCCCCCACTCTCAATCTCCCGGTCGCCCCGCTTTCCCAGTCCCCTTCAAGGACGTTACGTGATCTTCGAGTCCTCTTCCCCAGTTGCATGGGGATGTCATTGGGTGTCCGCAGCTCACCGGTTCGATGATAATGAGGCCCGAGGCCCAATATTAGGGGCTCCTCAGGCCTATACATTCAGGCGCAGGGATCGTTTCCTAAGCCCCCAGCGCCATTTTTTTTGGGCGCTAACAAATTTTTGCCCCCATAAATCCCTGAGGATTTACTTGTTCTAAGCCTTTTCAACTTGTCTGGGACTGCCATCTCACTTGTCCTGAATTTTGTCCTGGTACTCTTCTTTGGGTAGGGCACATTGTTCAGGTGTCCCCTTCTGGATATTTTGAGGAAGTTAACATCAGAATATTTCCTATCTTGTGTTCATCCTCAGTTTCAAGCCCATTTGTATCTTTTAATAATCTCGCTTTTTCTCTGGCAGTCTGTTACTACTGTAGAGCTGAACGAACATTGAGTCACTCTTTTTCAGAACGTCAGAACTGTCAAAGTTCTTACCCCCTCTGTCCTCCCTTCCCCCTACAAGTGATTAGCTTTTAAAACCCACACTTGCCATCACCTACTCACTACTACTGAATTTACCTTCTCCTCTCTCCTATTGGTTTCAACCTTGGCCTTGGGCCATTAAGGTGTCTTAACAAAACACGTGCTTTTTGCTTCTCATAAGTACAGATTACTTTCTGATGCAAATGACTCCAAAAACATTTTATGCTAATCAGCTTTTACTTTCAAATTCAGAACTTTTTTTTTAACAAAAGCGAAGTGTTTCTCACCAGTTTGTATTCCTTCCAGTCACGGTTAAATTCTACATTCCCATCTTCACGATGCTGGAAGACCGTCCATCCCCCTCCATTCATCTCCATATCACAGAGAGCCTATAGAGTAGAAATGGAAAGGTGGTCATTCAAATAATCTGCGCTGGCATTTTAAAAAGGAGCTTCAGAGTGGAGTTAATGCAGGTTGCGTTTCATTTTCAACATCTTTGTGCTGCATTCCCATCAATTCTGACCAGACCTATAGCCAATCATTGGTCAACTTCAAAGTGTTCCTTGGTAAGATTACCTGGCATCAGCTCTGCTAAACTGAATTCTTCTCAAACAGTGAAATACAACAAGGAAATTATTGAGCAGTAAAGATGATTTTACTTCAATAGGTACAGTCAGTATTTCATCTCATTTTTGTTCATTTGTGTGTCAGGGTATCATGTGTAAATGTTGCTTTAAGGGTTTCAAAGACCACATAAATCTATTATCTCACTAAAATAGTTATAATTGTAAGTATTATAATAATCAGCATTACTAATGGCCCTGATATTTACTGGGGCGTGCGTTCGGAGCGGGGGGGGAGGAGTTATGGACGGGATCCCCAATTGCCCTGCATTTAAAAAAATTATTTTCCAGGTTTCCCGCCCAACAGCCAACCTGATTGACAGGCAAGAAAAGGCTGTGGCCAGGAGCAGGTAGGCTTAGTGGTGTAGGGAGGAGATATCACGGGGGGTCGGGGAAGCTGACAGATCGTGGGGGAGGAGAGATGGGGGGGATCGGTGATCCTGGGGGAGTCGGGGTCGGATAGATCCCGGGGAGGGAGCGTTTACAGGGTTGGCTTGTTGGGCCTGGAGGAAACACTCCTGCTCCTCCTGGCCCACAAGCAGTGCTGTAAAGGCACTTACCTTATGGATCTAGCCCTTCTCGCCTCCTTTTATCTGCTGGGTTTCCCAAGGCCAGGGAAACCCAACCGACAGCAGTTAAAAATAGAAACCTTGTTAAAATGGAGGCACGCAGCCTCCTGAAAAGGTTTCAGCGATCGCCTGTCCTGCCTCCATTAAAACCGGAAGTGGGCGGCTTCGAGGCAGATTGGGTTCCCACCTGACCCAAACCCACCCATTGTGGGGGGTAAAAATTACCCACAATGTCTCTCCTGACAAATTTGCCAAAATTATTGCCTGCATGAGAGTACAGAACATAAAAGTATGTTCAGCCTTACAGCCTCACTTCTCTATGACTGCTAAGGAAAGATTCTCACTGAGAGCTCCCTACTCGAGAATAAGGACTTTCCAAGAACTAAGTTTAAGCATTTAAATTGTTCAGTGTAAATACTGAACCGTGAAATCTTGTAAAGATTTATCAGATGGGCAACCTTTTGGAGGTTCTAACTCTTACATCTCGTGTGATCTTGTAACTTCCTTCTGTGTTGTAAAACTAATAGCACCTCGTGGTTCCACAGGAGAGGGGGAGCTCAACAATGCTTAGTGGTGCCTATGACATCTAATTAATATAGTCTCACAATAACATTACTGTACAGGACTGTCATTTGAGATATAGTAGAAGGGCACATGGCAGCCAAAAGTGCCACGATAGCAAGATCCTTTCACAATCTGCTGAAATTCCTGAAATTCCAACTCAATTATATTTTTCAATCCAGATTGCGTTATTTAAGATTTTGGTTCAGCTATACTTTCTCTTACTGTTGGGCAATTCTTCATTTATTGGCTGACTTACTCAAAAAAGAGATTCATATCGATGACATGTTCTTTGAAAGCAGTTTGGAGGGAAATTTCCGGGCGGGGGGGGGGGGTGGGGGTCAGCGGGTGTGATCGGTGGTGGGTCGGGTGGGAAAATGTTTTTTCTGACAGCGGGTCGGGACCCCGCTGTCAATCTGCCGCCACGCGCCTTTCCCAAATGTCGGGTCTGCCATCGCTGAGCAGACCCGACATGCAGCGGCGGGGAGGCAATTAAAATCATTAGTGGCTTGTTTACAGCTACATAACAATGCTTTTTTCCCAGCTTTTTGAATTTGACAGGTTGCCCACCAGTTTCCCGCTGTGCCTAGACCTCGTCTGTGAAGCTGAGGCAGGAGGTCACTGACCTTTCTTTCAGCTGATGAGTTGACAGCTTCAAATGTCAAGTTAAATCTCCCCGCTGATTGAGAAATGTTCCCTTAGCACTAGCTTCTCTAAACTGCATTTCCACTACAGATTCAGAATGCTGCAAATCTTTACACAAGTCTCCATCTAGTCTGACCTCATTACCTCTCCCACCATTGAGAGATCGCTTCTCTACTTCACCTGCCATCTATTCCATCAGCATTGGTGCCCTATATACTCTCTCACCTTGGTCCTCAGAATCCCACCACAATCAGCCCCACCACCAGCAGCACCAGGCACACCAGCAGCACCAACAACAACAACCTTCTCCACAATCAACTGATGCTGCACAGGAGACAGGGCATCAGCACCCGACCACATTGCTGCCCAGGACGCCAGGGATGGCCTCACCATGGCCAGATTTACTTCACTTGATGCGCCAGGTTGGCACCACCCCACACCAACACCATAAAGCATCCCTACAATGCCCAAGCCATTCCTTTCACACTCGTCACCATTGCGGGGGTGGGGGGGGGGGGTGGGTACCGTTATTGTCTCACCATTCACTGCAAATCACTAAGCCACTTCCAAAGGAGCACACAAATCTGTCCAAGAACGCAAAGTGTTGAAAATAAAGGTTTCAATGTTTGACAGCACATTAACAGAAACTTCTCATGAACATTGCCTAAACCACTCAAGTGCCTACCCTTGTGTGTTGTTAGTTGGTATGATTGGACTAGGATGAGGGTGAGTGTGAGGGGTGGCTAGTGAGATGGGGATGTGATAATGTAGATAGAGGGGGATGGGTGGAGGTGTAAGGTAAGTTGGTGTGAGTAAGGATGTGCAGGAGTACAGGTAGGGAAGGCAGAGTTATGGGGATGTACTGAGAGGCACAGCAGGATAAGGTTAAGTGTGGCTTTGTACTAACATTTCGTTATCTACTGAGATCATTGAAACGTTTGCAGCACTGCACCCAGGTCCTCCTGACCACATCCCTGTTTGTGCCCTCCTCTGCAATGTGCAACCAAGCTGTGTTGATCTCCTGGGAGGTCTTCTCCGCCATGGGAAGGGAAGAGAACCTCCCTGCATGCTGTGACTCCCTCCATAAGCATATGGAGGGAGTCATGGGAGAGCCTGGGTGCAGCCCTGCACCTCTGTGCAGTGCTTATCAGTGTTTGCAGCACCTCAATGCTGTAGAACACTGACAGCACAAATGTCAAATTAAAGCTGGCCATGGTCCCTTTAAGGAAACCGGCTGATGACACGTCATCAAATGACGTCACCAGACTCGCTTCCTTCAATTGGCTGGGAAACTCGCTGGGCGGGCTTAAAAAGCCCAATCAAGGTGAATTCATTCTACGCAGCGGGCTGGAGATGGCAGTGGGACCCGCCACCGACATCGCCCGCCACCGACCCACCGAGGTTTATAAAATCCAGCCCTATGATTCGGACCAGCGGTTTCACATGTCATTCTGCCTAGGGCAAGATAAAAATTTTCTCCATTTCAATCATGAGTCAATTAAAGAGTATAGGGGTCATCTTATAAGCATCAGTGTTTCTCGCTTGTGTTCCCATCATTGGTTGATGGAACAATGTGAGAGGTCTGTTATAAACAGCGATATTGCTCTCCTGTACTCCCATCATTAGTCAGTGTTAGCTGTGGCTCAGTGGTAGCACTCTCGTCTTTAAGGACTTGAGCACAAAATCTAGCCTGACACTCCATTGCAGTATTGAGGGAGTGCTGCACTCTCAGAGGTGCCGCCTTTCAGATGAGACATTAAACCGAGGCCCCGTCTGCTCTCTCAAGATCCCATGGCACTATTTGAAGAAGAGCAGGGGAGTGCCAGTGTCCTGGCCAACATTTATCCCTCAACCAACATCACTAAAACAGACTATCTGGTCATGGTCACATGGCTGTTTGTGGGAGCTTGCTGTGCGCAAACTGGCTGCTGCTTTTTCCTACAATACAACAGTGACTACACTTCAAAAAATATTTACTGTAATTGGTTGTAAAGCGCTTTGGGACGTCCTGTGGTTGTGAAAGGCACTATATACATGCAAGTCTTTCTTTGAATGGAAGAGCTCGAGCTGTTATGTTATAAAGCAGTGTTAATAGACTGTTATGTCGCTACTGTCAGTAGAACACAATATGATGATATGTTATAAACAGCATTGCTGCTCTCTTGTGTTCCTATCATTAGTCAGCGGAGGAGTGTGAGATGTGTTGTAAACAGCCTTCGTGCTCGCTCACGTCCTGGTCATTAGCCAATGGAAGGGACAGAGATATGGTAGAAACAGCAGTAATGCTCACTCGTGAATCTGTACTTAGACAGTAGAAAAGTTCAAAACGAGTTAACAGAATGACTGCTCTCCTGTGTTCCCCCACCATTAGTCAGTGGAGGAGTGTGAAGTGATGCAGCATAAACTGTTTTTACAGCTGTTAATGCAAATTCAGTGTTCGAGAAAGTTAATTTGTTTTTAAGTCGATGCATGTTCTTGAGACAGGCAATCAATGCTTACTGGTTAATAGAATCAGAACTCTAAATATTCTTTCTTTTCACATTTGTATCCCTTATACTTTTACACAAGGTTACCTCATGGGAATGTTCCCTTTATTATTAACTATTACGTAGTAGGCTGCCAAGTTAATAGCTATGGGAGGCATGCTGGCTACAATAATTGTGAAACCCAATTTAACTTTCTTCCCCTCACTGAACTGAACTTGCGTTTTTACATAAATAACTTGTACGCTACACTTTCAGCTAAGCTTTGCACCTTACACCGGAGTTTGGTTTCCTGGTTTAATCAGCAGCAAGCAAAATCCTCTTGATGTGACACACAGGACAGAAGTGTGGCGCACCATATATCGTGAGACGAAACCGTTGAAAATGCAGCATCAAATTGATGAATGAAGTGGGTCACTGCTTCATTCCTTTGTGCTGGTGTTCTTCCAGTCCTCAAAATTAGTACAAACAGGTAAAAGGCACTGCCAGTTACAGCATTAAACCCTACACACTAAAAGCTCACTATTTTGAGTACCAGTCTATGCTGACTTCGCTGGGGAACGACAGTGTGGGCCTTAAACCTCCTGAGCTCGAGTGGAAAGGCTTCCTGCTGCTGATGGCTATTCCGTGACTCCTGCTGGCTATTTCGCTCAACGTTGGCGTTAGCTTGCTGATATTGAACTCAAGGCCCTGGATTTAAACTGCCAGCAAGTTTCTGGCAGGAAACCGCACCATGTTAATTTTCCACCTGCCCGCAGGAGAATGAGGCCCGGCCGTTTAAATTCCCGTTCCCGGGCGGGAAGCAGTGGAAAATCGTGTGGCCTGGGGTCCGCCCGCCGACAGGTGACGGGATCGGATTCCGGGGCTCTTGTGTTCGGGAAGGGAAGGGGAGTTCTAAGCTTTCCTGACGCCATAAAGGAAAGAAAAACATTTACCTTTCTCAGCTGCTTTCGCAGCTTCTCCTCTTCAGTCCCGGGAAAGCCGCAGCAGTTTCCCCGCTCAGGCCCGAGTTAAAATTGCAGTTGGGTCCCACTTACATCTTCAGGACCCAAAATACATATGTAAGGAAGTACCCTCGCAGCACTGAGCAGGTGTCCTTGCGGGATCCTGGCAGCTCCAGAGCGGGTAAGCAACTAGGGGCATTTTAACTGCCTAACAGCCTGGTTTCCGCCTGGCAGATAGGTTTAAAATCACCTCCCCAAAATCTTAAAAATCACATGCGTGTGTGGACATCAGGAGAACACAGGTTGGACTCCCTTGTGACATCCTCGGTGGTCAAATAGTCAATTGTTTAGCATCCTACTTGAAAAATGAATATTAGAGTGAAGTGTCAGAGAGCAACTGGCACCTATGAAGCCACACCCCAGTAAGGTAATCAGGAAAGAAGCGCAGAAACTTGGGGGGTCTTGGGGTAGCTAGGGCACTAAGACATAAATGTACTAATGTATTTGCTCACTATTCCAGAATCATTCTGGAATGCAAAGATAAATTCCGGCTTCTATTCTCCACTGCTTGCTGCCTTCTTAAACCCCTCTCCCCGTCTCCTCAACCCTCACCTCCGACAACAAGTGTGAGGAGCTCATGGACTTCTTTGTCTCTAAGATTGAGACCATCCATTCAGCTGCCTCTGCCACTTCCCTTCCTTCCCCTAGCCCACTGAGCCAAACTTCCTCTAAGGTTCCCCCCTGCCCTAGCCCTGAACTCACATCTTTCTCCAGTTTCTCTCCAATCTCCCCTCATGACCTCTCCGCGCTCATCCTGTCCATGAGACCCACTTCCTGCTTCCTCAACCCTATTCCCACCAAACTGATGACCACCCAACTTCCTTTACTGGCTCCCATATCAGCTGACATTTTTAACGGTTCTCTCTCCTCAGGTACTGTCCCCCTCTCCCTCAAAAAACCAACCCTTGATCCCCTCCGTCCTTGCAAACTACCGCCCCATCTCCAACCTCCCTTTCCTCTCCAAAGTCCTTGAACGTGTTGTCGCCTCCCAAATCCGTGCCCATCTTTCCCGCAATTCCATGTTTGAATCCCTCCAATCAGGTTTCTGCCCCTGCACAGTACCGAAATGGCTATCAAATTCACAAATGACATCCTTTGTAACTGTGACAAAGGTAAACTATCGCTCCTCGTCCTTCTTGACTTGTCTGCAGCCTTTGACACAGTTGACCACTCCATCCTTCTCCAACGCCTCTCCACTGTCGTCCAGCTGGGTGGGACTGCACTCGTCTGGTTCCATTCTTATCTATCTAATCGTAGCCAGAGAATCACCTGCAACGGCTTCTCTTCCCGCTCCTGCATCGTTACCTCTCGTGTCCCCCAAGGATCTATCCTTGGCCCCCCCGTATTTAAGAACATAAGAAATAGGAGCATGAGTAGGCCATTCGGCCCTTCGAGCCTATTCAATGAGATCATGGCTGATCTTCTGCCTCAACTCCATTCACCGGCCCTATCGCCATATCCCTTGATGCCCTTCCTAGTCAGAAACCTATCGACTTCTGTTTTGAATATACCCAATGACTGAGCCTCCACAACCTTCTCGGGTAGAGAATTCCAAAGATTCACCACCCTCTGTGTGAAGAAATTTCTTCTCATCTCAGTCCTGAATGGCCTACCCTTTATCCTGAGGCCGTGGCCCCTGGTTCTAGACTCCCCAGCCAAGGGAAACATTCTCCCAGCATCCACCCTATCAAGCCCTGTAATAATTTTGTATGCTTCATGACATCCCCTCTCATTCTTCTGAATTCAAGAGAATACAGACCTAGTTTACTCAATCCCTTCTCATGTGACAGTCCCGCCATCCCAGGAATCAATCTCGTGAACCTTCGTTGCACTCCCTCTATGGCAAGTATATCCTTCCTTAGGTAAGGAGACCAAAATTGTACACAGTACCCCAGGTGTGGTCTCACCAAGGCCCTATATAATTGGAGTAAGACTTCTTTACTCCTGTACTCAAATCCTCTTGTAATGAAGGCCAGCATACCATTTGCCTTCCCAATGGCTTGCTGCACTTGCACATTCACTTTCAGTGACTCATGTACAAGGACACCCAGGTCCCTTTGAGCATCTGCATTCCCCAATCTTTCACCATTTAGGAAATACTCTGCCTTTCTGTTTTTTCTACCAAAGTGGATAACTTCACATTTATCCACATTATATTCCATCTGCCATGTTCTTCTCCCACTCACTGAGCCTGTCGAGATCCCCCTGAAGGCTCTTCACATCCTCTTCACAACTGACACTGCCACCTAGCTTTGTATCATCAGCAAATTTGAAAATGTTACATTTAGTCCCCTCATCCAATTTAGTCCCCTCATCTACATGCTGCCCCTTGTCGACATCGTCCGAAAACACAGCGTCAGTTTCCACATGTACACTGATGACACGCAGCTCTACCTCATCACCACTTCTCTCGACCCCTCCACAGTCTCTGAACTGTCAGACTGCTTATCCGACATCCAGTTCTGATGAGCAGAAACTTTTTCCAATTAAATATTGGGAAGACCGAAGCCATTGTTTTCGGTCCCCACCACAAACTCCGTTCCCTAGCCACTGACTCCATCCTCTCCCTAACATCTGTTTGGGTTGAACCACACTGTTCGCAACCTTGGTGTCATATTTGACCCTGAAGTGAGTTTCCGACCACATATCCGCGGCATAACTAAGAACACCTATTTCCATCTCCATAACATCGCCCGTCTCCGCCCTTGCCTCAGCTCATCTACTGCTGAAACCCTCATCCATGCCTTTGTTACCGCTAGACTTGACTATTCCAATGCACTCCTGGCTGGCCTCCCACGTTCTACCCTACCCTATGTAAACTTGAGATCATCCAAAACTCAGCTGCCCGTGTCCTAACTCGTGCCAAGTCCCGTTCACCCATCTCCCCTGCGCTAGCTAACCTACATTGGCTCACAGTTAAGCAATGCCTCGATTTCAAAATTCTCATCCTTGTTTTCAAATCCCTCCATGGCCTCGCCCCTCCCTATCTCTGTAATCTCCACCAGCCCCAAAACCCCCCCAAGATATCTACGCTCCTCTAATTCTGCCCTCTTGAGCATCCCTGATTATAATCGCTCAACCATTGGTGGTCATGCCTATTGTTGCCAAGGCCCTAAGCTCTGAAATTCCCTGCCTAAACCTCTCTACCTGTCTTTCCTCCTTTAAGACGCTCCTTAAAACCTACCTCTTTGACCAAGCTTTTGGTCACCTGCCCTAATTTCTCTTTATGTGACTCGGTGTCAAATTTTTTGTCTTATAATACTCCTGTGAAGCGCCTTGGAACGTTTTACTTCGTTAAAGGCACTATACAAATACAAGTTGTTGTTTATGTGAGATTAAGTTCCCTTCCAGTCCAATAGTTATATTAACTGAACTTTAACCATTTCAACAAATAAAACCTTAAGAGCCATCATTTTAGTATTAAAGGGACAGGTACTGTCTTAAACTCCTAAACACTAAACAGATTTCAGCCAAATGTCCTTTGGTAAGTTAAAGTAAGGCCACCTCACACTATAAAATATACAAGAATTCAGCAACATTAAGTTATTAAAAAGCTCTTTAAAAGCTCGCTCTCCACTCTGCTTTGAAATGTAGGAATTGTTAAAATTAGAAAAAATTGGTCCATGCAGTACAGATTTATGTTTAACGTACAATGATACTTTTGAGGAGCACCATTAAATCTGATCATTTACGTACATTATATTTAAGTTTTAAGATTGAGACTGGCGTATAAAGCGTTCCTCTAGTGCTGCAACTGATTTATATGGTCAATTTGGTGACATTAACGGCTATACAGCATGAGGCTGTGACTGTAGCACCTGATAAACTGCAGAGTCTGAATTCACACCAGTGTGAAGACCACCCCAACAGACAATGTTTTGAAGCTGGCATGAGCTCAAGAGCATTCTCAGACTGGCAATCAGTAACTAGTGGTGTTCCACAGGGGTCAGTGCTGGGTCCCCAACTCTTTACAATCTATATTAACGATTTGGAGGAAGGGACCAAGTGTAACATATCAAAATTTGCAGATGATACAAAGATGGGAGGGAAAGTAGTGAGTGAGGAGGACATAAAAAACCTGCAAGGGGACATAGACAGGCTAAGTAAGTGGGCAGAGATTTGGCAGATGGAATACAACACTGGAAAGTGTGAGGTGATGCACTTTGGCAGGAAAAATCCTAGAGCAATTTATTATCTTAATGGCAAGAAACTGGAGAGTACTGAAGTGCAAAGGGATCTGGGGGTCCTGGTGCACGAAACTCAAAAGGTTAGTATGTAGGTGCAGCAAGTGATTAAGAAGGCAAATGGAATGTTGGCTTTCATTGCTAGGGGGATAGAATATAAAAATAGGGAGGTATTGCTTCAGTTGTACAAGGTATTGGTGAGACCGCACCTGGAATACTGCATGCAGTTTTGGTGTCCTTACTTAAGGAAAGACATCCTTGCTCTCGAGGCAGTGCAAAAAAGGTTCACTCGGTTAATCCCGGGGATGAGGGGGTGGTCATATGAGGAGAGGTTGTGTAGATTGGGACTCTACTCATTGGAGTTCAGAAGAATGAGAGGTGATCTTATTGAAACATATAAGATTGTGAAGGGGTTGGATCGGGTGGATGTGGGGAGGATGTTCCCGATGACGGGTGAGACTAGAACTAGGGGACATAGTCTTAGAATAAGGGGCTGCTCTTTCAAAACTGAGATGAGGAGGAACTACTTCACTCAGAGGGTGGTAGGTCCATGGAATATGCTGCCACAAAAAGCTGTAGAAGCTACATCATTAAATAAATTTAAAACAGAAATAGACATTTTCCTAGAAGTAAAGGGCATTAAGGGTTACGGGGAGCGGGCAGGAATTTGGACATGAGTCTAGGTTCGGATCGGTCATGGCCCTGTGGGTAGTGGAGCGGGCCCAGGGACCGTGTAGCCTGATTCTGCTCCTATTTCGTGTGTGCAATTCTGTTAGGTTCAGGAGATGGTTCTGTGATAGTAGATTGGCGGTTAGGATCAGATCAGCCATGATCTTATTGAATGGCGGAGCAGGCTCGAGGGGCCGATTGGCCTACTCCTGCTCCTATTTCTTATGTTCTTATGTTCTTATGTAAGAGCACTGCAGTGCAAACCCGGCTGGAATATGAGCCCCTGCTACGTTGCCAGGCAGCCAACATTTTCTTTTGGACAGAGAGCAGTCTCCGTGGCACCAGTGTGCAGTGCATCACGAGGCTGGCGTCTCTGGTTTGCTTAGTGAGCACATGTTACATTGGTTAAAGCCCCCTGACGACCAACTGCAGAGTAAGTTGGCAGATCTAATTTCAGCATTGGGTGTGCTGAGGAGTTAGCTTGCTGATATTAAACTCAATGTTGAAGTATCAAGCGGCTTAAGAATTCTGTAACACTGTGATTGCAAGTTGAGAGATCCTCAAAGCACTTGATTTATGCTGGAGGCCTTGAAAAGCAGAGTGATTTAATTACATAGCTGTCAGTTCAAAACTGAAGTGATTTTGGCTCAACGCTTCCCAGCAACTTTTTCCTCTAGTTCTGTAATCTACCCCTCCCCCCTGTCCCGCACCACCACCACCAATCTGGCTTTATATAGTTACATAGTCTGGCTATTGGGATTTTTAAAAATAATCCTCTTGCTCTGAGGTATTTTCTCTTCCTTCAGTTTCTGTGTGTTCCGGTTGAAGGCTGAGTCAATAACCTGCTCCCTAGCCTCTGCTAACACTATGCTGAACCAAGCCAGAGATGCAATAGAGTAACCCAAGGTGATTCTCATTCTAATATTTCCTTCCCTTCTGTAAACTTGAGCTCATCCAAAGCTCTGCTGCCCGTATCCTAACTCGCATCAAGTCCCGTTCACCCATCACCCTGTACTTGCTGACCGACAGTGGCTCCCGGTCCTGCAACCCCTCAATTTCAAAAATTCTCATCCTTGTTTTTAAATCCCTACATGACCTCGCCCCTCCCTATCTCTGTAACCTCCTCCAGCCCTACAATCCTCCAAGATCTCTGCGCTCCTCTAATTCTGGCCTCTTGCGCATCACTGATTTTCTTCGCTCTACCATTGGCGGCCGTGCCTTCAATTGCTTAGGCCCGAAGCTCTCGAATTCCCTCTCGACCTTTCTCTCCTCCTTTAAGACGCTCCTTAAAACCTACCTCTTTGACCAAGCTTTTGGTCACCTGTCCTGATAACTCCTTACGTGGCTCGGTGTCAAATTTTGTTTGAGAATAGCTCCTGTGAAGTGCCTTGGAACGTTTTACTACGCTAAAGGCGCTATATAAATGCAAGTTGTTGTTGTTGTTACGTCTTGCAGTCTTTGTTCATTGTGCAAATTAGTTTCTAGACCAGTGATTTAGAGAACTGGACGAACAATCCAGAGAATGTCAGTTCAAATTCCACCAGGGTAGTTTGAGAATAGCTCTTGTGAAGTGCCTTGGGATGTTTTACTACATTAAAAGGTGCTATATAAATGCAAGTTGTTGCATGGAAGTGGGAAAACTGAGGTTAGGAGTTCAGCTGCAAAAGATTGTGGGTGAAAACACCCATTCCCCACTCAATGGTGCAGTATATTTTTTTCAGTATATCACTTTTAATACTAATTTTCTCCAGTTATAGCATTGTCTATTAATTCTGTTCCAAAAAAGTGATAGTTCAGGGAGCCAATTAAAGGCTTTTTAAATAGCTCTTGAGAATATAATTGCACTTATCACAGGGAGCGACTACATAAAGACTAGGAACTTTCTAATATTCAGTCACAATAATAAAAACACTGGTGACATAAACAATTAGTCTTTATGTAGTCGTTCGCTGTGATAGGTGCAATTATACTCTCAGCAGCATTTCAAAAATCCTTTAATTGGCTACCTGAATTATCACTACTTTGGAATGGAAATAATAGAAAATGCTGTAACTGGAGAAAATTAGTAACCTACCTTCAGCAAAGCAGCTATTAATATTTCCCTCCAGCCTAGAATTCCCACAGCATGCACATCATTACATTTTCTTCTTAAAGGAGAAAATTGTTTAAAGACACAAACTCCCCACGTGTAACATCATTGTAAAATATATATGAAAAATGTGAAAGGACTCACTTCAAATTGCACTTAATTTTGAAAATATGATAAGCAGTCCATTGTTTTTTCCTTCAAATGGGATAATTATCCCTTACAATGTTTAGTAGCAATCAATCAATCAATCATGGGGCTGAACTGATATCAGTGATGCACTGATCTGTTAACTTGGCACCAGAGACTGTGATTGAGGCAGACATGCACTGATGGTTGTGAGGTTCTGTGACCTAAATAAAGTAAGTGAGTTACTTGTCTAACAATTTCTATAACTGTCTTTCTATTCCTCTGACTCTCCATCCTTTCTCTGGCTTTCAACTAGCAAACATCTTCATGCATTTAACCTCTTACCTTAGAATTGCATTGCCAATGGTTATGACCCACTATCCCGAATCCTTCTCCAGTGACTGACAATGCACATTGTTAGGAACCACTGCACCTAGTCCTACTCCAATGACTGACAATGGGCATTGCAAACTACAGCTTTTGCATCTACGAAAACGCCGTAAATGGTAACTTGTCATATCAAAACTGAATGCAATGGTACAATGAAATAAGAGAGTTTTTAGCATTGTGCTGCTAATGTTACATTGGGTTAGATCTCAGTTCAGGTCTGCATTCTTTGCCGTGATCATTAACCATTCCAGGCACTTCTTCACATAGGGAGGGAAGGATTTGTAACCATAAAACATCAGTGGATGACTCATTCCAGGCTGCTCCGACACACCTTTGGTAACTGACTGAAGGACAGCATTGGCACAGTTCTGGCAGATGGCTGAGTGACCTCTCTCTCAACTCTGGCAATAGTGCATGGCATGGGAAAACCCAAAAGTGAGAACAAATAAAAAAGGGACACAAAAAAATATTGGTATCATTTGACTCCGTCTCTATATATGCCCATTATGACAGTAGCTGTTTTTGGTTTCTGAAATACCCTAGAATTCAGTGCTATTATGAACAGCCAATGAGAAGTATCATTCCACTTAAACACAATGAAAAGAACCAATAGTATCCAAATCTGACAGTCTGTTGGTATAATAGTAATGAAGGTTGGTGCGATATTGAAGCCATGTTCCTCATATGTTCAATAAATGCTAAACAAAGCCATATTTACAAAGCACACTAAAGATATCTCATGGATAAACATCATTTTTGCACCATCCTTTCCTTCTAATTGACTCCAATCCTGCACTGGACTCTGAAACACAAGATTTTAAATGGACTCTTGATTCAGAATTGTGGATCTAACAGTGGCTAGCAATGATTTTAAAATGTATCAATATCACCCCTATTTTTAGAGTTATTGGCTTGGATGTTCCGGGGTCTATGGCTGCAGATGCACCACGTACGCACCGCGTATGCGGCCATAAGTTCCGGGTTTATGCATGGGCTGCGCATGCGCGAAAACCCTGAACTTGCGATCTGTCAAGAATCTCCTTGACAGACCCTCCGCATGCGCAGGAAATGGACTTTCGCTGGCGGAGAGTTGGGCTATTTGCCCAACTGTTGCCCAGCGAATGCCCATGAAAGTCTTATGCTTGGTAAAAGCAGGCGTAAGGCCTTCTTTTACCAGAGTAAGGGTGAAAATAAATATTAAATCAACATTTTTAAAATCATTTTAACTTTCAAAAAACCTACAAAATAAGTTTGTGTTATTTTTTGGCCCCTTAAAAAATGTTTAAATTTATTTTTCAAAAAATTTAATTTTTGTTTTAAATGTTTAATTAAATTGTATTTTAATTAATTTTAAACATGTAATGATTTTTATTATTTCCGTGCTATAAAAATGTATTTTTTGGGTGATTCCTATTAAGCTTATGGAGATTCCGCACGTAAATGGAATCCCCATAAGCATAATGGGGATTCCCCCTTTCTGATTGGTTGGGCCAGCCCACGTGATCCCAGGGACGCTTGTGAACCACCTGCGCCCCTGGGATACATGGACCTTTACGCAGGCGTATGCCTGCAGGCCCAGGACCGCGAGTCTCTGTGGTACTAGGACCATCAGGTAGGTGCGTAGATTTATTGCGGTTCAGAGACATCCGCCCGCGGGAAGCCTCCAACTGCAAATTCAGGCCCAATTTCTTTCCTTCTTTATTACTTTGCTTGACACACGCCATTGATTAACTAAGATGGCAGGGAGGTAACTTAATTGAAGGACTCTTTTACTTCTGCCCTTGAGTCAGACACTGTAGGACGGTAAGATGACATTCTCTAAGTTTTGCTCCTACTCTGATCTCAAACCACCTCACTCTGTTTGGCCACACATCTGCAACAGGTCTTGAATGAAACTGGGAACTTTTGTGAGGAAGCAGGGGCACACATCCATCAGTCCACCATCCTACCACTCTGACCCAACTTACTAGCAGACCAGCACACAGTTCCACTGAGGCACACTCTCCACATGTCAGCCTTGGCTCAGTGCTAATATACCCGTCTCTGAGTCAAAAGGTTCTGGATTCAAGTCCCACTCCAGAAGCTTGAGTCCATAATCTAGGCCGACACTTCAGTGCAGTACTGAGGGAGTGCTGCACCGTCAGAGATGTCGTCTTTCAGATGAGATGTTAAAGCAATGCCCCGTCTGCCTTCTAAGGTGTACGTAGAAGATCCTATGGCACTATTTCGAAAAAGAGCAGGAGAGTTAAAGAAAGAACGAACTTGGATTTATACAGCGCCTTTCACCACCTCAGGACGCTCCAAAGTGCTTTACAGACAATTTTTGAAGTGTTCTCCCTTTTGTAATGTAGGACATCTCCTGGTGTCCTGGCCAGTATTTATCCTTCACCTGACGAAGGAGCAGCACTCCGAAAGCTCGTGATTTCAAATAAAGCTGTTGGACTATAACCTGGTGTTGTGCGACTTCTCACTTTTGTCCACCCCAGTCCAACACCGGCATCTCCACATCATCAGTATTTATCCCGCAATCAATGTCTCCAAGAACAGGTTAGCTGGTCATTTATCTCATTGCTGTTTGTGGGAGCTTGCTGTGCGCAGATTGGCTGCCACATTTCCCTACATTACAACTGTGACTACACTTCAAAAGTAATTCACTGGCTGTGAAGCGCTTTGGGACGTCCTGAAGTTGTGAAGGGTGCTAGAGAAATGAAAATTCTTTCTTTATTTACTGGGAAGTTTGCTGTGGTTTTGCAACATAATCCCTCACAATGTATTTAAGTTTGTCAATTCAATACAGAATCCATGGCTCAGATTACTTCGACCTTGCACCTGAAGGAGTTCATCAAAGAGGTAAGACAGCAGCAGAAATAAAGATATAAAACGTGAAAAGAAAAATAAATCACACAAACAGAGCTTTTTGTTGGAGGAGGGGGCTTTCCTTCACGTTACCTTCACTGTTTCCGTTGTGTTGGGGATATGGAGTGTATAGACGCCACTTGTAGTTAGTCCTGATTTGTACACTTCAGCACAATCTTTAAAAGCAACTTGATCTTCTTTTGCAACCCGTGGAATTTCTATAGTAAAGAACAACAGATACTTTCATTTTATTCCAACCAGTTTAAAAAGTAATCGTAGTATTTTAACCACATGTTCAATTTCAGACCAATTGCTTCATCACAACCGACTGGCTTTAATGTTACTTATTGTATCTTAAGATAAAGGACTTTATCTCCCTTGTTGCACTGAGGAGGAAGGAAGTGGGTGCTGGGCCGGGGTGGGGGGGGGAAGGACTTTATCGCCCTTGTTGCACTGAGGAGGAAGGAGGGTGGGGTCGGGGGGGGGGGTGGTTATAACTGTCAAAAGTCTAGGACGAGAGCAGAACTGTACTTCCTACTCTCCCGAGATTAATCCTCGTGCTGGGCTTGTGGCAAGGACCAGTCAGCGAAAACAGAAGATGCTCTGAGTGCACAGCAGTGTCATTTCCCTCATTTTTCCAGGTGGAACAACATCTGGAAGCTGTTTCAACACCGGAATAAATAAATCAGTGAAAACAGAATCATATCCCCATCAGGGCAGCAGCTCAACATATGAGCAAGTTTTTATTTATTAATGTAAATAAAAGATATTTTTGACAAGGTAACTGTACGTCTAGTGCCTGCTGGGGGGCCGCCATTGCTGAAGCTCACAAATGGTACACAAGTGTTCTTTGAGGCCATTCAACACGGGATTTAAATACTAATTACTGCCCCAGAGCCCAGAGGGAGATCACCAGCACTGTGCCTCTATGCAGATCACAGCTGTTTGTACCTGACACTGTGTTTAATTGTGTGCTGCTGATCACATTGAGGAGAAGGGGAAGAGACAGAGTGATAAAAAATAATTACTGAATTTACATCTTACATTTATTTTCATAAAAGCCTCTTTGTGGGCTGGAAATTTTCAGCTCCAGTGCTTTTTGCATCTATGGTTGAAGAACCCTCATTTGTATATTTATGAATATTATTTATAGCTCTAAAATATGCCAACTACATTTCAATCTGTTTATCGCCACCTCACAGCTCTGCTGACCCTTTTGACAAGGTGAAGAAAAAAAGTCACATTTTCATTATTATTATGTATGATATCTGTGGGTCTGCAGCAACATAGGCAAAAAAAAACCCTGTGACGGATTCAGTGTTGTTAAGGTGGGCATTATACTACTAACAAGTAGGAGTACACTTTGATGTCTCTCAACATTCAACCTTTCAGGCATATGTTAAAAGCTGTCGTGATAAATTCAAAGATGATTCATCGTGAGATACAGGGGCATTGCGTGATACTGATTAAGGAGGCACATGTCTCTTTAGGGTTCCCACCAATCGTGCCTCCGCCTCTGTGTACCAATTGCTAACAGAGTGCTTGCTTCTGCACCGTGTAAATTAAAAGCTATATCATAATCTGGTGTTTCATCTGAATCAAAAGGATTCTGAGTGTCAACCCACCTTTCGTCAACCCTCCCCCCCCTCCATATTTCAAAATCCCAACGACACTGTTGTTGGCACAATATTGTTGTCCTGTTCAATAACTTTGCTTGGTGGGAGGGAGAGTTATTTTATGGCTGCTTTTTTTACTATGATTAGATTGCACCGTTCTCCAGCCGACATGGAATCCCAAAGTTTGAGAGAGTGACTTGGGGCATCTCACCTCAGAATTTGTCTCTCCTCTCTCCCGTGAACCCAGTGGAGATATGGACCTTGCTTGAAATGAAACTGACTTTGGAAGAACTAACCAAGAAACTTAATACAGAAAAGTGGACAACTTTCTTAAAGATTCCAAAACAATTTCCCAGTGAGTATGTACATAGTGAATTGACAAAACTGTATTAGCCAATCTCAACAAGAGGCAATGATTTCATGAAAGCAGTTGCAAGAGCATCCCCAACGATGAGTAATTGAGCCATGCGGACCAAGAAGCTCCCAGTACAATCTATGGTCTGTGCTGAGTTAACTGTTCTCAGGGAGGGCAGCAGTAGGCCACTGCAACTGGCCTCAGAGCTCCTGAGTTAGAGAGGGAAATTGGCCAGGGTCCCCACTCCATATTGCCAACTAGCAACACCTGCCCAGAACATAGTGAAAGCATGATGAATTGATATTATCCCTCTCAGAATAAACATAAATTGTCAAACATATTGTCATGGAGAAGCAAATTCCTTAATATATCAAAATTAAAGTCATTAAATGATCAGTGGCATTGACAGCAATAAAACCAACTGATGCAGTGTTGAGTTTCTTCAAATGAGCTGTTTCAGAGAGGGATTGAAGGCAATAGAGTGAAGTCAAAACTTAGATGATTAAATATTCCATGCAACATAATAATCCTAGAGTTCTTGGCAAGGGTATGTGTGAAAGAAGTATTGCCTGTGGAGAACAACCAACCAGGGTTGGGCAGTGGAGATGTGGGCGTTCTGAGATATTCTGGAGTTTTGCTTGGTTACCCTCAGCAGAACTTTCCTTCAGGAGTCTAATCAGATTTCCCTATGTGTGATAGAACCTCAGTGTCCCTTCCTGTCGGCCTTTGATCGAACATGTCCATGGCCTGGAATTTGCAGTCACCGGCGAAGTGAAGGCATTCGCTGCTGGCCCCGAAGTACGCTTCGCAAAGGATCTCACGATCCCTGTGTCGAGAACTTCGGGTTTTCCGACCTTCAATTCAAGTCAGCAAACTGTAGTGGGGATCCCCTTGTGCGAACTGCTGTGACGTCAACAGGCTGTCTAAGCAGCCAATCAAAACGCAGAATTCTCACAGACTGCGAAAAAAGGAAGTGAGTAAGCTCTTAAAATGCTAACTTTTTAAAAATATTAGAGAGAGAGCAAAACAAATATTGGGGCTCTCACATGGGGAAAAGGTAAACCTGAAATAAAGATGGACAAACTTTAAAAAAAAAAGTTAAAAACATTTTTTGAAAAGTTTTTTTAAAAACTTATTCTTTATTAAAATGAACAAATTTCACACTGCACAAAATTTAAAATAGTTTTCCAGGCCCTTAACATTTGTTTAGCAGTAATAACGCTGTCAAAACCTCAGTTATACCTCGTCCCTTTAGGTCTAACTTTTAGTGGGGAATTTAACAGCGTAATTACTGCGGAAGAGACAAAGTTTTCATCAGTTTCAATGATTTGGCTGATTACACAGATTGCCGGCTCTGTCGGGGGCGGGGTCACAGCTCAGCCTGTGTCAGCGCTGTCAATGACAGACCGCAACTCAGGATTTCCGCAGGGTGCCAGATCCCGAAGTTGCGGTCAGTTTCAAAGGCGGAATGACGGCGAACGCTGCCAGTTCGCCATCTTCCCGACCACAAATTCTGGGCCATTATCTTGTTTAGACACGAGTGCTATTCACATAGGAAACTCACCACAGTGTGTCGTCCCTTGTGTTCAGGCCAGTGGTCAGAAGTGTTCCTGTGCACAGTGCTGTTTCACTTTGCTTTCTCCAAGCTAAAAAGTCTGGTTGGAAGCATACAAGGGACAGGAGCACTGGTAGATACACTGGTGATTCTGCTGAATAAACATCTGATATGGTCCCGGGCGCCTGCAAGAGCGAAGTAGTAACGACCTGTCTGTGGGCCATCCAAGGAGGAGGCTGAACGTTGTTGATATTTTCAAATTTCGTAGAATCAGGGAGTGCAACCGATCTCCCCACAACTGGAGATGTTTATGATGCGGAGATGCCGGTGTTGGACTGGGGTGGACAAAAGTGAGAAGTCGCACAACACCAGGTTATAGTCCAACAGCTTTATTTGAAATCACAAGCTTTCGGAGCGCTGCTCCTTTGTCAGGTGAAGTGAGATGTTTATGACACAGAAAGGGACTGTATGTCCCCCTGCCCCTTTGTTGGCTCTATGCTAGACCAACCCAAAACTAACAGCACCGCCTCGCTCTCTCCCCATAGCTGTGTGTAAGTCTCATTCAATGCAGCTCAGTAAATGGCTTTTGGAAAGTGCCGGGGAGCAGACACGGTGTCAGTTCTACTCTTTACCTGTGAGGGGTCTCTGTTCTTTATTTCCCAAAAATGAAAGGTACTGAGATTAGGGAATCGTAACATGCGGACAAAACCCACTTTCTGTCACCCCATGACGCTACCCTCTGGCACATCAACGTACAACCATATCGGACGAAAGGCTGACCGACATGAAATTTCAGCAAGATATCATCACTAACCGTTGCCGTGGGAAACCATATTCAGCAGGTTGTGAACAGTCTCCATTAGCAAAACCTGCTGGCTCTGTAGGACGCTGTTGTTCTGTGTGGCTACACTCAGCTGCTTCTCAAGCGCTCCGATAAACGTGCTCTGCTTCACCAACAGGTCCTGCATCTCCAGCTTCTCTGCTTTTATTGATTGAAGCTCCGTTTCATGTTTGCCTTCCATTGCCAGGACCTTCTGCTCCAGAAAGCTGAAAGGCAAGAACATGACATGGAGGGTACCAACGTGCCCGCAGTTCACGGAATAACAATTAGTATATTTAACACATGCTTTCTGTCAGAGATGGATCTAGACTTCAGACTGATAATCCATGTAAAGATTTCTACCATTACTAAAAATGTTAAAAATTAAAGAGAACTTTATTGTCACTTTTTGCCAGTCGTCATAGCTACTGCTGTAATTCAGGATGATCTGGGGCTTCTTTTTTTTTGGGGGGGTGGGGTGGAGGTGGTGGCAGAGAGAGGAAGATTAAAGGCTTCAACACTCCTATCACCAGAAGATTTTCTTAGTAATCTGATCATTGTGCGTAACATTTTGCCGCAAAAATAAGGTGGGTACTCACAACTTTCTTTTTTTCATTTTGGTCAGTGTAAGACTGATTTAAATCATGTTTCTCCCCTTTCCCTTAGTGGGTCTCCCTGTGCTATGTGCCGCTTAACTGGATCGCAGGACTCTGACAAAACAGCCCTGAAATTGGGCATGAGGCTCAAGTGCCCGTAGACAAGTCTTTTCAACAGTTTTCCCACTTCCTGCTTGGAATTATCAAGATGCGGAGATGCCGGTGTTGGACTGGGGTGGACAAAAATGAGAAGTCGCACAACGCCAGGTTATAGTCCAACAGTTTTATTTGAAATTACGAGCTTTCGGAGCTCTGCTCCTTCTTCAGGTACAGGTACAGTGAGGCTCACTGTACCTGTACCTGAAGAAGGAGCAGAGCTCCGAAAGCTCGTAATTTCAAATAAAACTGTTGGACTATAACCTGGTGTTGTGCGACTTCTCATTTTTGGAATTATCAAGGATGTGGATGAAGTTGAGGGTGAGTGTTGGGAATTACAGGCCACAACCCAAGTCTGTGTCCTGTGTTGTGGATCCACCATATTGGCACAAAAAAAATGTATTGAAAAAATTCTTGTCCTTGGGGTCAGGCTTGTGAGAAGTGTGTCACAGGAACAGGAATAGACCATTTGTCCTACTGAGTCTGAGTGAGCACAATGCCACTTTAAAGTGAGATGAATTTCGATTTGACTGGATGATAAGGGCCATAACATACCTTGTATTTGTTTTGTGCTGAGTTACAAGTGTGATACAAGGCAGTAAAAGTCAGTGCATTCAGATAATGTAAACTGTGGAAGAGAAATAGAGGCAGTTTATCAATGTCATCCAAACCATGTCGTCCTAGTGCCTTGAAGCACATTCCTGCTTGTGTTATTCTTTGTAAAATGCACCGGAAAACATAATTCAAACAAAGTGAGTCTGAAAGAAGCAGTGGTTCACTACAATGAAAGTAGCTCTCTTTCATGTGGACAGTAGGATCACGTTACGCAGGCTGAAGCAACACTGAACCAACTGACTTCTAATGCACTTATTTCACAGAGCGAAGTAATACATACGGTAGGTACAGAGGACAATAATCACCTCAGTGCAGCATTTGAAGCAGCAATACAATAGGAGTTTTAATAAAAAGTTACGATTGTGCATGAAGCTTGCTGCTCTGGGATGAAGCCACCATTTTTTATTTTTGAGTTAAAATGGCCTAAGAGCTGCTATTCTTGACTAAACAGACTGCGCTGAATGGTCTTTGGCCTAATGGAGGGGGAATGGGTCCTTAAATTATGAGCCAGCCATGCAGCAGTGAAAGGTCATCGACCTGAAACGTTAACTCTGTTTCTCTCCCCACAGATGCTGCCTGACCTGCTGAGTCTTTCCAGCGTTTTCTGTTTTTATTTCAGATGTCCAGCATCCGCAGTATTTTGCTTTTGTATGCAGCAGTTTCTGCCTGCCATTGCATTATGCAAGTGCAGAAGTCTGCTGGAACCATCTATGCATTGTGATTTAGGTGGGAACATAGGAACAGGAGTAGGCCATTCAGCCCCTCGTGCCTGTTCTGCCATTTAATTAGACCATGGCTGATCTGTAGCTCAACTCCATTTACCCGCCATTGATCCACGGCCCTTGATACCCTTACCTAACAAAAATCTATCGATCTCAAGTCTTGAAAGTTTCAAGTGACCCAGCATCCACAGCTTTTTTGGGAGGGAGAATTCCACATTTCCACCCATTTCCCTTAATATTTTTGGATATGAAAGGAAACAAGGCTAGCGCGGGAAGGTGGAGTTGAGGTAGAAGATGAGCCATGATCTTATTGAATGGCGGAGCAGGCTTGAGGGGCCAAAGGCCGACTCCTGCTTCTATTTCTTATGTTCTTACGTCCACTACCCGACATGTGGAAAAGTGGTGTCACAAGTATTCTTTGATTTCAGTGCTGTGGCTCTTGGAATTACAGGGAGCATCGATCTCAGGAGAATAAATCTTGGGGGGGGCGGGGGGGAGCGGGGGGGGGGGGCCTTTGTTTCTGCACGTTCCAACTGGAAACTTTTCACCTTGCGAGTCTTTAGCTGCTTCAATGATAACACTTAAACGCACCTGTTCTTTTCATGGAGTTTGGTAATTTCCTGCGTCTGCACCATGATTTGTTTCTCCAGTTTGTTTGTCGAAAGTGAATTCTCCAACAGCTGTATTTCAAGCCGCGATGTTTGATTCAGAACCTTAAATAGAACACAAATTATCATTCAGAAGAAAAAGAACCAGTTCTCGTTGAAGACACAGTTCGGCACCCGCAGAGCTTTGGGGACTCCTGTACATTAAGCAGGAAGCTTGAAGCAAATGCTGGGTACAGGCAGAACAGCAGGCTCTGCTAGTCTATGGTATTTTTTATTGCCAAGTTCCCTCCCCTACGTGCAAATGGGCAGCAACTAAATGGGTGGAAATCCAATGCGAATGTGTACTTAAAAACAGAAAACGCTGGAAATACTCAGCAGGTCAGGCAGCATCTGTGGAGAGAGAAACAGAGTCAACGTTTCAGGTCGATGAGCCTTCGTCAGAACTGGAAAAAGTTAGAGACATAACAGGTTTTAAGCAAGTACAGAGGCAGGGAAAGTGGGGAGGGGAGGAAAGAACCAAAGGGAAGGTCGGTGATAGGGTGGAAGGCAGGAGTGATTAAATGACAAAAGGGATGATGGTGCAAGGCAAAAGGAGATGGTAATGGGACAAGTTAAGAAACAAAATATGGGTCTAGAGGAGGTGTAAATGGGAATAGCAGAATCTTCAGCAACACCTGTCGTCCGAAAAAATGGGGGCAGAGGTTATAGTCTGAAATTGTTGAACTCAACGTTGAGTCCAGAAGGCTATAAAGTGCCTAATTGAAAGATGAGGTGTTGTTCCTCGAGCTTACGTGGAGCTTTATTGCAACAGTGTAAGAGGCCGAGGACGGAGAGGTCAGAGTGGGAGTGGGGTGGAGAATTAAAATGACAGGCGAAATGTCGGGGGTTGGACCCCCCCCCCCACCCCCGCAGGGTTGAAGATCAAATCTCACCCCCAGGACCGGACCACCCCCCCCATGCTCCCACTTAGCAGCTGCAGGTTTCCTACCTGCTCCTGTGGCCTCCCCCGGAGTGCTACCCACCCGACTGTAAGCCAAGCCTATCAATCAAGCTGACTTCCGGGTGGGGACCCTGCTCTGGAACATGACTAGGCTCCTCAATCTTTCCTGACCTTAGCTCCCCGTTGGTCATCCCGGCCACATCCTCAGCCTTTTCTGAGGTCCCGCTTCTCTTTCCACCACTCTAGCGCACCTTGAATCCACCACAGGTCTTGGCCCTTCTCTGGTGACCAGCTTCTGTTTCTGACACCCGCAGCCCTCCTCCTGCACACCTTAAGCTCCTCGACCTTTTCCTCTTGCTCCTGGCACTACCCTGCTGCCCTGCAGGTGTTGCCTCTGGCGTCGCACAAGGTTCCCTCGTCTCTCCTAACCTCTTCCCCCGTCCCAATGGGCTCCCCTGCCTCTTCCTGTCTTACTCTGTGTTATTTATAAATAAAACTTAAATTTTGTCCACACAACATTTTGATGCATTTCTCTTGTTTTCCTGTATCACTCCAACCAACACATTTCAAAATTACTTCCTCTACCGTAGATAAAAATGGAACACTCATTTGTAAAGTTCTTGATTGTAAACAGATGTTATTGTGACTCATTTAACTTGGGCAATGCCACGGGACCTCGGCTAGTCATAATTTACTTACGACTATGAGTATTCGCAAAGAAGGATTCTGTGGAAATTTCAGATCGTCTCATCCTAAGGTTCTTAAATATACACCGAGCTCATAAAACGAAACACAGAAAACCATTTATCTAACTGAGGGTTATAATTAACTGGAAGTACGCCACATAGAGAATAAATGGTAGCAAAATACTGCAGATGCTGGAAATCCGAAATAACAACAGAAAACGCTGGAAAAACTCAGCAGGCCAGGCAGCATCCGTGGAGAGAGAAACAGAGTTAACGTTTCAGGTCGAAGACCCTTCATCAGAACTCGAAAAAAGCAGGAAATGAAATAGATTTAAAGCAAGTATAATGCTGGGAAAAGGGGGAGGGGATGAAAGAACAAAAGGGAAGGTCAGTGGTAGTATAGAAGGCAGGAGAGATTGAGAGACATTCAGAGATATTCAAGGCGAGAGGAGGTGGTAATGTGACAGGTTGAGGCTAGATGAGGTGTGAAATGTGCTGGCAGAATGAAGGACAGCTGCCAGCTTCAGGGAGGGAAGAAAAAAAGGGGCCAAACAAAAGGGTGGATGAAAAAAATATATATATATATGTGATAGGGGCCGGGGTTATGATCTGAAATTGTTGAACTCTATACTGAGTGTTGGGAGTTTACCAAAATGTGTAACATATCAAAGTTTGCAGATGATACAAAGATGGGAGGGAAAGTAGAAAGTGAGGAGGACATAAAAAACCTACAAGGGGATATAGACAGGCTGGGTGAGTGGGCGGAGATTTGGCAGATGCAATACAATATTGGAAAATGTGAGGTTATGCACTTTGGCAGGAAAAATCAGAGAGCAAGTTATTATCTTAATGGCGAGAAACTGGAAAGTACTGCAGTACAAAGGGATCTGGGGGTCCTAGTGCAAGAAAATCAAAAAGTTAGTATGCAGGTGCAGCAGGTGATCAAGAAGGCCAACGGAATGTTGGCTTTTATTGCTAGGGGGATAGATTATAAAAACAGGGAGGTATTGCTGCAGTTATATAAGGTATTGGTGAGACCACACCTGGAATACTGCATACAGTTTTGGTGTCCATACTTAAGAAAAGACATACTTGCTCTCGAGGCAGTACAAAGAAGGTTCACTCGATTAATCCCGGGGATGAGGGGGTGGACATATGAGGAGAGGTTGAGTAGATTGGGACTCTACTCATTGGAGTTCAGAAGAATGAGAGGCGATCTTATTGAAACATATAAGATTGTGAAGGGGCTTGATCGGGTGGATGCGGTAAGGATGTTCCCAAGGATGGGTGAAACTAGAACTAGGGGGCATAATCTTAGAATAAGGGGCTACTCCTTCAAAACTGAGATGAGGAGAAACTTCTTCACTCAGAGGGTAGTAGGTCTGTAGAATTTGCTGCCCCAGGAAGCTGTGGAAGCTACATCATTAAATAAATTTAAAACAGAAATAGACAGTTTCCTAGAAGTAAAGGGAATTAGGGGTTACGGGGAGCGGGCAGGAAATTGGACATGAGGCTGAGTTCGGATCGGTCAAGGCCCCGTGGGTGGCGGAGCGGGCCCAGGGGCTGAGTGGCCGGGTCCTGCTCCTACTTCTTGTGTTCTTTAGATTTGAGGTTAGGATCAGATCAGCCATGATCTTATTGAATGGCGGAGCAGGCTCGAGGGGCCGATTGGCCTACTCCTGTTCCTATTTCTTATGTAAAATAAAATAAACGACGGTCAGAAGTGCAATACTCAGCAAATCGATGGTGATACACAGAAGGTAAATGTTTACCTTGAGTGCTTCGCAAAGAAGAAAGAGTGGGCCGAAGTGTATTATACAGAAAATAAACAGTCTTTCATTCGGAAAATAAACAGTAGTCAGAGTATGTTACACAAGGAGTAATTGGCGGTCAGGAGTGCATTATAATGAGATCAGCAATGCAGGTTTTTGACTCTTCCAATCTGAATTGTGGACTTTTTCCCCTTAAAGCTGTGATTGGCAAGCTTCAGCTGTCAGCTGTTATGATCAAAAATGCTGCTGCTTGAATGCAACGGCAGGAGTGAAATCTAAACTGGACCAACTGTGGATAAATCCGCACAGATCCAACCTGGTCCAATTCAGATTAAGAAACAACTACGTTGCTTCTTGTTTATTGGTCAGCTGCGGTTCAGTGGGTTGCACTCTTGCCTCTGAGTCACAACGTTGTGGGTTCAAGTCCCACTCCAGAGACTTGGGCACAAAAATCTCGGCTGATACTCCAGTACAGCGCTGAGGGAGTGCTGCACTGTCGGAGGTGCCGTCTTTCAGATGAGACGTTAAACCGAGGCCCCGTCTGCTCTCGCAGGTGGGCGTAAAAGATCCCACGGCACTATTTCAAAGAAGAGCAAGGGAGTTATCCCCGGTGTCCTGGCCAATATTTATCCCTCATTCAACATCACCAAAACAGATTATCTGGTCATTATCACATTACTGTTTGTGAGAGCTTGCTGTGTGCAAATTGGCTGCCGTGCTTCCTACATTACAACAGTGATTACACTTCCCTTAAAAGTACTTAATTGGTTGTAAAGCACTTTGGGATGTCCAGTGGTTGTGAAAGGCGCTATAGAAATGCAAGTCTTTCTTTTTTTCTTTCAAATTCAATTCAATCTTAAAAATACGTTGAAGTTCACAGTGTAATTAGTTTAGAACAACAGATTACTGAGATGGTGACGGCTCCTTTAATGTTGCTTGGTTAAGTGAAAGGAGTACCTGTGTTTCCACATCAATGAGCTTGCGAGTTTGTTCCGCAGTTTGAGTCAGGAGATTAGTTCCTATTTCCAACATGGCTGCCGTCTGGTTCTGCACCACATTCCGGTGGATCTCCACTATCTCAGTCTTCACGCTGTCCTGAATGTAGTTTTCAAGCTGCAATGAAACGATATAAACCACTTTATACAAGCTGGGCGAAGGTTCAGTATATTAGATAAATGTACCTGGCTTGGAAATGGCATGTGACAGAAAAGAAAAACTATATTTGAAAAGTTGAATGGATCTGCTGGTGTTGAAGAGGAAGGATTTTCAACATTGGAGCCTCTTTCAAAGAGGCAGTGCCGATATCAAAGCCCTTGCGAAAAAGGATTCTCAGCACCAGGATCTCTTACAAAGAGCTGAGGAATGAATTTCCACACTCGTTCGACGTACCTTCAGCAGAAGAACTGCTGAAACCCTAGAATTAGGCATGAATTATGGTTTATGGCATTGATCCGTGGTTCTACAGATCTTCCACCAAAGCTACGATGGGCTAGCGGGAGAACCACTGCAGAAATTCACCCCCTAACTCTCGTGGTGTCTCTCCTGTTCTCCCCCCACAACGGCAGTATACGTTGCTTCTCCGGGGTTTCCACTGATCTTCCACCAAAGTTACAGTGGGAAATTGGGAGAGTTCCCGCGGGAATTCCTCCTCAGGAATTTGTAGATCATTTCTATTGCTTTGGTCCATTGGTTTTGACTTCAATTGAACATTTTAGTTCAAGCCAGTGAGCGATGGTTTCATTTTATATTTCAGGTTGAATAATCAAACGTCTGATTCAACTTATTTTCTTGATCATTTTCCATTTAAAAAAATCATCACAACAATGATAATTCACTGTGCAAGTGCTTGCCCTCCAGCCAATGTGACAGCTCCTCTATGGTGGTGTTGCAAATATTGTCAACGCAAGAGAAGCAAATGGAATGAAGCTGCTGGAAACCATCGACGGGAATGAGAGTACAAACCAGCTGTGCATCAAATACATCTGCACGCGTCCCTTGAGAGACATAACTGTTGCAGACAATTGGGTTGAAATTGGTTTTCGCCAGTTGCGCGAAACAGGCTCATAGCTGATTGGTAGCTCGTTTTACACAGCGGAAAAAAACAAACCAGGCGCTGATTCTCCATGAGCCTGCTGCGCGCTTCTGGCGTACACCAAGTTCACCCTCACAATGTGCTTAAGATTCAGCCAAATGTTAGTGGAGCTTTTAAAGGGATGCTGAAACTAGTAAGCAAACTGCCTTGGCAACTTTTGTTAAGCAAAATGCAATAACTATTAATAAAATTTCACAGACTCATCCACTTCTGTTCATGACAATGTCAAAAATGTGAAGGAATTCTACCTTTATTTATTGAAAACTTCTTGTATGGAAAACAGGGGGGGCTAAATTCGGTTGATTTAAATCAACTAGTGCCTGGGCGCGGCAAAATTCAGCAGGAGGTTAGCGCCACGTGGCGCTGTGCCGCCGGCGATTACATCATCGGCATGCGCAGCGCCCCGGCTGTAATATTGAGTGGCGCCCCCCCGACTTACCGCCGGACGCTATGTCCGCCGGGGTCAGTGGGGCCTACCTGCAGCCGGGGCGGCGCTAGTTAAACGGGAGGTGGCTAGCGGCCATTTTTGTTGCTGGCCGCCCGCCAGCACCTGCCCCCATTGCTGTCCCCGGACCCCGTGAAAACCCCCCCGTGGGGTGCCGGCTGCTCTCCGTCAGCCCGGCACTTCTCTTGAGTGCCAGGCTCGTTTGCTGGCACTCCCGATCCCTGGTGGCCCAGCTGGGTGCCGGGACGCGCTGCACCAGGCCCCTCCCCTTTAATAAGGGGAGGAAGGCCTGCAGTACCGCGGCACGTAGCGCCGCGATATTGGCTCGCAGCGCCCCAAGAGGGACGCGGGGTGCTTCCAGTAGCACCCCTCCTCCCTCTCGGGGCGCTACCTGGGAAAATCGGCCACGGGGGCAATAACTTTTCGAAGGTAGCGCCCGCTACCCAATTTTTACCCCCAGGACTTCTACTGTCCTTCAATCTCCACAACTTGCTTTAAATTGGCATCAAAAGAAGGATTGGCAACGAGGAGGGGAAGGGAGTTGTTCTGGGAGCAAGATGCCAACCTGCACTGGCACTGTTGGTGGTGAAATATTGTGTGGTGTCGGGGGTCCAAAGAAGGATAAATATTAGAAATGGTAGAAGAAAAGGCAGACAATAAATAGCCTGTAAAAGAGATCTTCTGGTTAACATATATTTGTAAACTTGGCAAGGCTCAGTATAAGATATTAGGTCTGTTTGTCAGATTGTCGAACAGAAGAGTCCCTGTTGTGCTTTTTATATCACATAGTTTGTAGAATTTGCTCTTGCAGCATTTTCACAGCATACAATCCGTACAACTGTGACACTATGTCATTACCACATTGAGTACCTTCTGTATATTTTTGTATGGTGTCGCTGCACAAAAAATATTTAAAATGTATGCTGGTTTGATACATGTATTGATTAATTTGTATCTTGCAGGAACCAGACGCTTAAAATCGGGCTGAATTGACGGGGGTGTGGTGGGGTGTTCAGTAGCACAGAGCATTATTACCAAGGCTGTCAGTTGCAGAAGCTGGATTTAAATCCAACCCGTGGTAATGGGACGAAAGTCTCTCTTGAGATCAGGCAGTCTGAATCTAGTTGAAAGATTCATCCTTGCAGATGTGACTCCCCGAGCACAGATCGTCCCATAATTCAGTGCTAATTGGCACTATGTTGGCAGTCTCGCTCAAAGAAGCCCCAAGGACAACTAGTAGGGAAAACAATGAAGTAGTAGAATTTGTTCTTTTGAGATTGTTGTGAAGGAGTGTTTCTCAGCCAGTACTGATGGAGTGTTTCCCTCTATCCGACCTGTGCTATATCTGACTTGGAAAATACTTAATGGTAGCACTGGGCTAAAAATTTCAAAAATTGATCCCTGGCACCAGCGCTGCTTACCTTAAAGTGTATTGAAAAACTTGCCAGAAAGTATAAGCACAGTTCATGAAAGGTCATCAACCTGAAACGTTGGCCGTGATATTGCCGGTGCTCAGAGAGGCGGGTCAGAGGTTAAAGTCCTATTGATTGACGGCGGGTCCCGAACCCGCCATCAGCCCACCTCCAAACAGCCTTCCCAAGTGTCGGGTCTCTGATTTGCGAATGGACCCGACACCCAGCGGCGGGAAATGGATTAAAGGCAATTACTTGCCTATTAACAGGTACTTGTCAGTAGTTTTCAGCCTGTTTTTTTATTTTTCCCGCTTCTGGGTCGGGTTTCCTGACGTCTGGACACCACGCCAGGTAAGTGTGGCATGTTGTGAGTCTGGTGTAATGTTTGTGAAAAGATGACAGCTGCAGAAGTGGTGTGAAGGATGCAATGTTGCACATGGTGAGTTTCAGAGGAAAGAAAATGTTGGTTACTGCATTTTTAAAACATAAACAGATTTCTTTAGCATACAAGTTTTTAAATCCAACTATATGTCCAGTGCTACCTCATTGGGAGAACCTCTCTCACCAGTGACAGATTGCTTCTGTCACCTCACCTGCAGCTGCCATCTATTGCAGCATATGGAGGGTGTCATTGGAGAGTCTGGGTGCAAGAGGTCACCTTTGTGTAGTGATTGTCAGTGTTTTCAGCACCTCAATGCTGTCAACACTGAGAAATCAACTGTCAAAATAAAATTGTGCGTGGTCCCTTTATGGAAACCGGCAGATCACGCGTCATCTAATGATGTCATCAGACCCGCTTCCTGTTAATTGGCCGGCAAGCCCGCAGGGCGGGCTTAACAAGGTCAATCAAGGGAAAATCATGTCTGTGGAGCGGAGGCAGCTGGGGGTGGGACTGGAAGCCGGAAACCAGCTGTCCCGCACCCATCCCGACACCGCTGAGAAAATCGCGGCCGTTAACTCTGTTTCTCTCTCCACAGATGCTGCCCGACCTGTGAGTATTTCCAGCAGTTTCTGTTTTTATTTCAGTCAGGGCAGTGTTGGGGCACGAGTGTTGGCCTCAATTCCCCTGGATTTACCATGTTAGAGAACCAGTTAACGCAGTCTTGCAACAACCTCATTGCTGGCCAGAGGTCTGCTCACACACAGACCTCAAGCACAGTGCACAGCAGACGCTTCAGGTGTAAATGCATCTATCTGGCATGGTTCCTCACATCCTTCTCCAAAACCATCGAACAGAGGGAATGGCCAGAGGGATACCTATATAGGCAACACAGTATGGAGTATCCCTGGGGAAATGGGAAGAGTTAGAAAATGGAGCGCAGCTTTAAGAAGCTGAATGTAACTATATTTGTGGCAAAGCAGCAAAACAGTAAAATAGGTCGAAAATGAACAGCAGGAATTTGCAGACAGTTTTGCTGAATGAGGTCCCTGAGTATCTCGAGTGCTGTTCAGGTCCTCCAGCCAGGACACACGTTGGCTCTGAGCATTAGTGCTTCCAGGCTGCTTGATCAAGTGCACTGCGCATTGAGTGCTCCTCAGCGCCCTGTGATGTCAGTGCTGGCGCCCAAAGTGCGACCGCGCCACAGGTGCTGAAGATTACATTATCGGCTCCATTGCCCTCTCAAAAGGGCCAATATTTGATCAGCTATAAGACAAAGATTGCTGGGGATATGTTCAATCTCCCTCACAGAGACACAAAGCGTACAGGAAGCTGTCAACAGAAGCCAGGCTAAATTGTTACAATCCCAGGGGTAGCTCCAAATTAAATGGGAGGCAAATAAAAATTCTTAATAAATTGATATTGGACACATACACCCCTAATCGCAACATGCACAATTTTCAAACCCTAGTAATTCATCTTGTGAAATAAAACCTGAAAATGCTGGTAATGTTCAGCAGGTTAGTCAGCACACTTTACCAGGCAACAATACCTCTTTAATATGAAAAGAAAAGTGTCTCTAAGTTTGTCTTCCTATTCAGTACTCTGATATCATTCATGCCTTCCACATTCCCTCAGGAAGCAGTGTGTCATACTGTAACATCTTTTGGCTGAACAGAGAGGTGGTTACATTCAGAGAAGATTCATTACATAGGGATAGTTTTTTTTATCCCCCCTTCTGGTTATAGTGTTCCTTAATCCTTTGAGTACTGAACTTCCTTTGCTATTTTCAATAGACAGGAGGCTGATATAAAAAAATAAAAATGGACACACATAGAAAGGGATTTACTTCCATCTTCTACATATTATAAAGTAGGTTTAGAAAAAGTTTAGTATCACAGCATATTGCTTCCTCTGCAGAATTCTCTGAGCTAAAAGAAAACATAATTTTGTTATGTGCTGTTGACAGGTAGATACCACACTTCAGACAGCAACCCCTTAAGGAGATAAGAATTTTTCAGGACATTAGGCCCATAAAGCCCATTCCATTTTGTAGATCTTAGTCTCACCTATCTGCCTCCTCAGCATATCCTTCAGTTCCTTCTCTTCAGAACATAACCATCGTCTCGGAGTCCAAATTTACATACTGTTTCAACAGACTATTTTGGTGTATTATTCCACAGGGCTAATTGTCCTGACCCTTGTCCCCGGGAAACGCCCAGTTCCCCAGTGAAAAGACCATGGGAAAAATATCAGGGACGCAGTTTGCCAGATGTCCGTTCCTTTTACATTGCCCTGAGATTTTATGGGGGAAGTTGAACTGCGTCTGCACCTGCAGCAGGCACAGGCTTGTCAGAGCTATTTAAATGATTTAGTTTGGGGCGTTCCTGGCCACCCACCTCCTTTTCTGGATTGGTCACTGGCTGGGTACCCAGGACAGAGGCGTCACAAAAACATGGCAGTGTGTGTGGGAACGAGGGTTCACATTACCCGAGTACCTCAAATGTTCTTTCTGCGCAGTCTATGAGACCAGCACACGACGAGTTAAAAGTTAAAACAGCTTTCTGCTGAGTATGGGTTGTAAATTGTGTTAGGGTATTTTAAAGCAAATGTGTCTCCACAGATCAGAAGGCTGACCTGCGTGCCTATCAGGTCAGGAATCAGTTCACTTGTGTTTATGGTAATAAATATGGGAAAAGTTTATGACGGCAATCAGATCGCTTGTGTTTATGGAGATGCATGTTTGTTGGTTTTATGTTGTTATTCTGTTGGCATTTGTATGTATCTTTGATGTACTATGATTTATTGGTGGCATACACAGAATGTACTGATCAAAGGTGATATTTAGTATAAGATTGTGAGTGAGTCTATGTTTTAGCAGCTCGCTCTCATACTGGAATGGTGTAGTATGGAAAGACCTGTGAGCTCACACTGGAATGGTGGAAGTGTGATGTCTCAGCAGCAGCTCATACTGGTTGTGGATGGTATTAGCTTTCAATAAAGACTGATCCTGCATTACTACAGCTGAGTGTGTGTGTAATCTGGCATTTAAAGTAACAAGATGAAAAAGAACAAGAAAGCAGTCCAACACTGTGGTCTGTCCCCGAATCTCTGCCAGCTGGAGGGTCCGCAGGATGCCCGGGGACATTTAAGGCGAGGCATTTGCTTGACATTTTTAAACATCTAGGCCGCTCAGGTGGTTGCAGTCTGATTGGGACCTTTTTGCTGCTGATCTCCAATAAGGGTCTCGCTGTTCTGATGTGGGAAAGACTAACGGAGTTTTCCAACTTCTAGAATTGAACAAAAATATAAAACAAAGAAATGCAACCAGTCCAAAGGAAAAAAAAACTAGCAGGAAGGATAAAGAGGAAGGCAGCAATACAATGAGGGGACTTTGAAACCTTATAAAAGCAAAGCTTCAGCAGTTAACTTAAAACAACCGAAGCCCAAGATCCACATTAAGTGCCTGTCACTCCTGAAGTACCCAATCATACATTATTTATTCTGCTGCAGAAAAGCCAACTGGGAAAGGTTTAATGTACACAGAATAGTTGGGCTGGTTGGGAACATATCGTTACATTACAGCCCAGGGGTTCAGATGACATCATAAACCATAACAGCAAGCCTTCCTGTGTCACTTCCCTCTTTTATCTAAGGGATGGGTCATGGGTAATGTTGAGACGTGATAGTGAAAACTGGCTTGATAACTGGGAAGTGACTTAATTGCCAGCGGGTTGCGGTCAGCAACTACTCAAGGAAATAATAAGCTTATCTCACTGCTTCCGATGACATAATCTATTTCTAATATACATTTGAAAGACGCAGTTGCTTGCACTTTACTGAACGCCTGATAGGTGAATATTCTGTTTCGTGAATAGAAACTAGGACTGCTATCTGCACCCACTGTAAATTTCTGCTAATATAATTGGGTGGCCAAAATGTCATTTACTTAACAAGAATTTGTTAAATGAGTTTGAAGTTTCAAGGAATCCCAAGTGTGGAGCTGCAAAAAAAAAAATCTTTCCTGTTCCCACAGCACATCTCGTTTGAATCCCTGCCTTTGCTGTGTTGTCCTCACTCTGTCTTCATTCCTTCTGCTGGGGAAATCTGGACTGAAAGATTAATCCGCAGTCAACGTCAATGCTTGTGAGGCTGACAACCGGCAGGCCTAACCTGGTCCGCACATTCCGCAGAAAAACCCAGAGACTTAAGCAATGGCAAAAAAGGACAGTGAATTAAAGAGGAAAGATTCTTCTTTAGAGAAAGAAGAAAATGATCAGATTCAACCTCCATGATATAGATGGTGGTTATAATTGACACAAGAAGTTTTATAATAATGATAAGATAAATCGGCAGTGTTTGGAATCATTTTCCCATTTTATGTATTACATTTTAAAACTTTCTCAGTTCTTTAATACTCATGGATTTCTGACACAACACTTAAACTGCAAATATTCCTCTGCCTGGGACCAGTCTGGAATGGTATGATGCACAATTGTGTAGCAACAACAACTTACATTTATAACGCACCTTTAATGTAGTAAAACGTCCCAAGGCACTTCACAGGAGCATTATTAAACAAAATTTGACACTGAGCCACACAAGGAGTTATTAGGGCAGATGATGTAGGTTTTAAGGAGTGTCTTAAAGAAGGAAAGAGAGGTAGAGAGGTGGAGAGGTTTAGGGAGGGAATTCCAGAGCTTAGGGCCTCGGCAGCTGAAGGCACGGCCGCCAATGGTGGAGCGATGAAAATCAGGGATGCTCAAGAGGCCAGAATTGGAGGAGTGCAGATATCTCGGAGGGTTGTAATGCTGGAGGAGGTTACAGAGATAGGGAGGGGGCGAGGCCACGGAGGGTTTGAAAACAGGATGAAAATGTTAAAATCGAGGTGTTGCTCAACCGGGAGCCAATGTAGGCCAGTGAGCACAGGGGTGATGGGTGAACGGGACTTGGTGCGAGTTGAGGCGGGGCGGAATCGGGCGATATTACGGAGGTGGAGGTAGGCGGTCTTACTGATGGATCAGATATGTGGTCGGAAACACATCTCGGGATCAAACACGACACCAAGGTTGCAAAAAGTCTGGTTCAGCCTCAGACAGTTGCTAGGGAGAGGGATGGAGTCGTTGGCTAGGGAATGGAGTTCGTGGCGGGGAGCAAAGACAATATTGTTTTAGTAGTGTCTAACTAATGGAAAACAAAAGTGAACAAAGAAGCCCATTCATCAGAAGCTGAACCATAGACGATTCAGCTTAACCGACAGGTAGTGTTGGGCTCAGATTCTCGTGCTGTGCATCAGCTATGGAAGTAACCAGAGTCGAACTGTCTCAGTGTTCCTAGCTCACGACATCAAGGAACTGCTAACTTTTTTTTACTTTGTTTTCTTTTTGATATGCTAAAATCCTGAATAAAAGTACCTGAAAAAGAATCATATTCTTCCAAAAAATGAGGCGACTGGAGATTGTCACTGTGTTTCTTCTAAGAGCCAACAAAGGGGAATTCTAGCTCAGTCATCTATTCAAACAACAGATAGCTCAGTCCTACCAGAACTGGAGCTGCAGTGTTCCAGAATTTCGATCATTTATTCTAAACCCATCTGCATAGCCTTTAATTTCCTTCGTAACCACATGTTCTTCCAACTTTCTTTGAAAGGATTAATCAACCTAGTATTAGCTCTTTTTCAGAGAAGGCCAATTCCACATATGTGGAGGAAAACAATTCTTTGCAATTTTAGTTTTCATTAATGCTTATTAATTTTGTATTTGTTTCCTTTAGTTAGACACTACAAAAAGCAGTACATAATTAATGATTATCTCCTTGTATTGTCATATGTCAGAAATATCAAAACGTGAAATATTTTATGGCATTTAAACAGAAACTGCTCAATTGTGGAAATGTTATTCCATACAGCTGGATTATTAAGCGATGGGTTATAGAAAATGGCTAAGTTGTTTCCAGATGTCAATTTAGATGGAAAACTATAAATTACACAACTTGTAAACAGCAAGCACTTGATGTCAAGAGGTTTGAATATTTTTATCAGCTTGTTTTGATCAGTTTGAAGAGAAACGTCCTGTGCAATTGAATTCCTATGTTTATTACTAAATGTTTTCTGTTCCGAGATTACTTTGACTATTTTAAATTAACTCCTTTTCATTGTGACATTCAGAACATTGACCAAGTTATTTGCTATGACATTTTGGCCTTTTTTTTTATAAAGGATACCCATTCATTTTCCCTCTACCACTGTCTTCTTAGGCAGTCCAACCTAATGCCAGAGATAGTGCGTGACCTGCTCCCATGCTGCAGCCACTGACACTCTCAACAGACCACAAGTGCCTGCCACGTGTGCATGAATAGGGGGAGAGGACTGTAATCTTAGGCATATTCAACCAGTCGACCAACAACTCCAAGTGTTAAAATATGTTGTGAACTTAAACTTGCTATATCTCAGTGACTGTTGGGAATTGAAAGCTGCTCCAGGGTTGTGTTTGAGAAGAGCTTGGGAATTTTATTTTTAAATATTTTGCAGCTCTGATTTGTGTGACGGTCGCACCGACACTTGTTAGAATCGGAACGTTGTGGCTATGGGTCATGATCTATCTGGTCAGTCTCATGTGTAAATAAAAATTGTACTTCACAGGGAGGCATCAAGTATCCTCAACTGGAGTCAAACCTGTCACTCAGTCTTGTGGAGTTCTGTTACACTAAAGAAACATTACCGCCCCATCGGGGAGCTTTCAGACAAGCTCACATCCTGGAACACCCAGCAACAGTTCGTTCTGGAAACACTGTTACCATGCCGACATGTCAACAGGCCATTTGTTGTGTCTGCTGAAGCACAATCTTTTTCAATATGTGTTTTCATTTACCTTCACAATTACAAAACCTGTTGGATGAGCAGCCACGACCGCAGAGAATACTCTTCATCTCCTAAGGGCAAAGTAGCCAGCGTTTTATCTCCTATAAACAATTTAATCACTATGGACTACCACACAATGAAGGCATCATGTTTTCTGGCTAAAGATCATTGATATGCATAATAATATCATCTGAATATTGAATACAACTCCTTTCTATTTATGTGGAACCTGGGATTAATATACAGAGCTCTGATTTTCACATGGGTGCATTTACAATGCCCTGCAGTCTAAGGAAGCCTGCCATCCAGTTAAAGTTCTGCACGTTGTCCAGCTGATGCTTCCTTTCCACAGGGAAAGTGATGAAGGCGTCGCCCCTTTCAAACATAGCATTTGCCATTTACACGATTATTTTTAGCTATGGCAGATGTTCCCTGGCCTTTATTGCAAGAGGATTTGAGTATAAGAGTAAAGACGTCTTACTGCAATTATATAGGGCCCTGGTGAGACCACACCTGGAGTACTGTGTACAGTTTTGGTCTCCTTTTCTAAGGAAGGATATACTTGCCATAGAGGGAGTGCAACGAAGGTTCACCAGACTGGTTCCTGGGATGGGGGGATTGTCCTATGAGGAGAGATTGAGTAGACTAGGCCTATATTCTCTAGAGTTTAGAAGATTGAGAGGTGATCTCATTGAAACATACAAAATTCTTACAGGGCTTGACAGGGTAGATGCAGGGAGGATGTTTCCCCTGGCTGGGGAGTCTAGAACCAAGGGTCACAATCTCAGAATAAGGACGGAGATGAGGAGAAATTTCTTCACTCAGAGGGTGGTGAATCTTTGGAATTCTCTACCCATTGAGTATATTCAAGACAGAGATCGATAGATTTTTGAATATTAAGGAAATCAAGGGATATGGGGATAGTGCAGGAAAGTGGAGATGAGGTAGAAGATCAGCCATGATCTTATTGAATGGCGGAGCAGACTCGAAGGGCCAAATGGCCTACTCCTGCTCCTATTTCTTATGTTCTTATGGATTGGACGGCTCCAGTAGTATGAAAGCTTCATGCTGTGGTAACCTTCACTTCTACGGGAGGAGCCGTCCCGGTTGTAGATGTTGTCTGCAGATCATCCTGCAACAGTTGGCACAACAGTGTGGTAGCCCCTCTTGTGAACCGGATTTGGTGAAGACACGTTTCCTCTGACGTGCTCAGATATGTTTGATGGGGTCCACAAGCATAGATTACCAAAGTATAGACGGGCACTGCCAAAATGCCTCAGGTGTCAATGCACCTACACGTGTTGGCGCCTCATGAACGCCTTTTCCTTTTGTAATCATGCAGCATGATCCGAACCCCTAAAGGATACCCACCCTTATAACTGGCAGAAGCAACCAAAAATAATGAAGGAAAATATTGGCAGGAAAAACCTCAAAAATAATGGAAACCACTTAGGAAGAAAAATTAGAGCACGGTGCAAAATCCAATTACAACACACGCAAAAATAAAATCTGTGGAATAATGATATCACTTTAAGAAATGAACTTGAACAAATCAGATCCCAGGATCACTGCTGCGC
This sequence comes from Squalus acanthias, assembly GCA_030390025.1. Classification (NCBI taxonomy): domain Eukaryota; kingdom Metazoa; phylum Chordata; class Chondrichthyes; order Squaliformes; family Squalidae; genus Squalus; species Squalus acanthias. Next base: position 73,491,366 of record CM059440.1, read on the forward strand.
CCAATTAACATCAGCAGGGTACACGATGGGATGGACCCTCACCCGAAGTCAAGTGAAAATCTCCGAGGGAAATAATGCAAATAAATATTCTATGAAAATGAGGTGTGTGCCTGCAGTGCAGCCTCTTTCTGGCCTCTAAAAACTGTGCATCGCAAAATGTAGCAGGTGCCCCCCGCAGAGCCTCGTAAAGTCAGCCCTTATGGTTTAAGGAATGTACATACCAATAGTATACAGTGGTAGGAACTAATGCACAACAGTATCATATGAGGGGGTAATTTTAAGTGAACCTATCCAGCGGGAGACTGACAGGATCGGATCGATCGCCCGTTTTACACCCCGCCCAATTTCATTTACCTATGGTTACATTTCTGGAGATAGCTTCAGGAAATTTCGATACATCTTGGTCCAAAGGACAGACAAGGCCAAAATAATAACTGCCAGAAGTATGACAAATACCTACTTGTACTCTTACAGTCGCAAATGACGCGCCCGGGATGAAAGGTTTCAGTAAAAGGGGAGGAAGCACAAAGGAAAGGAATTGCGGTTAAAGCGGATCATTTTGATGAGCTCCCAACGTTGGTTTTCGTTTCCTGTGACCACAGCAATACCCAATGAATAAGCCTGTCCATGAGCACTGTGCATGCAGTTCAGCACAGACAGCAGTGTCTATTGTTTAACGCTACATGACGTAGAGTCATCCAGACTCGAGTCGTCGTTGGCTTGTTCACAGATGTGATTTCCAGTTAAAAAAAAGTAAAAAGCTTAAAGTTTATGGTTTTCCATACAGACTGCAGCATTTGACACGTTGGACCCCCTGTGACCCCACCTCATTGTCTTAGCTGTATTTTGCTGTGTCTTTGATGTAATGCCTTCCTGACTGGCCTGATTGTCTCTCTGCCGAGGTGTGATGGAGGGCAGTCAGATAGATTAACTGTAGTCGTCTGACATTGTACGCTACACAGGCATTGTTCTCTGTCTATATATGCTTTGCTGATTTGTATTCCTTCACTTCACCTGACGAAGGAGCAGCGCTCCGAAAGCTTGTGATTTCAAATAAAACTGTTGGACTATAACCTGGTGTTGTGCGACTTCACACTTTTGTCCACCCCAGTCCAACACCGGCATCTCCGCATCATTTGTTTAAGGCATAGAATCATAGAATGGTTATAGCACAGAAGGAGGCCATTCGGTCTGTCGAGCCCATGCCGGCTCTCTGCAAGAGCACTTCAGCTAGTTCCACTCCCCTGCCCTTTCCCCTAGCCCTGTGAATTTTTTCCTTCAGGTACTTATCCAATTCCCTTTTGAAAGCTATGATTGAGTCTGCCTCCACCACCCCACCAGGCAGTGCATTCCAGATCTTAACTACTCGCTGCATAAAAAAAGTTTTTCCTCATGTCGCCTTTTGTTCTTCTGCCAATCACCTTAAAGCTGTGTCCTCTGGTTTTCGACCCTTCCGCCAATGGAAACAGTTTCTCTCTATCTACTCTGTCTAGACCCCTCATGATTTTGAACACCTCTATCAAATCTCCTCTCATATTATTAAAGGCCTAAATGATTATGTTAGCCAAACCCCAAGTGTGCTAGAAGCTTGTAACAAAATCCCAATCCTCTTGTTCTTCATATAATATGTAATGGTTAGTTTATACCCTAATAAAGCGATTAGGACATTAGGCATGTCAAGAGAAATGTCATTTCCGAAAAATTAACGGAGAGCAGCTGTAGACCGTAGTAGAATTAAAGATCGAATGAACAAATAACGACTCCAGCAAATAACATACCCATCATGTCTGCCAGAGTATTCTTGAATAAATATTTTTGCAAATTCACTGAAACAATTAAAACCGAAGTTTTCACGGAAGGTTTCTGGAACACTCCCCAGTATCACAGCCTGAATACATACTTTTTTTTTACATATATGTGTACTTTTCCCCAGCATTAACCTCTATTTGTCCTAATCACTTTATTTGGGTATAAACTAACCATTACATATTACATGAAGAACAAGAGGATTGGGATTTTGTTACAAGCTTCTAGCACACTTGGGGTTTGGATAACATAATCATTTAGGCCTTTAATAAAAAATGCATGGAGAATGGGAACTTAAACTGTGTACTCAAGACAAGAAGGAATGAAATTGCCAAGCCTCGAGAGAGAGACCAGTAATTGGAATATTTACCTGCTCGCCCCAACTCACACTGAAAGCAGTTAATGCTGTGTTGATTAGCCCTTTTAAAAAGCTGTCTGGATACTGGTTAAGGTTGAGGTGGAGAATAGATTTAGGTAGCTAAATTCTCTATGGATCCAGTCCTGTTGGGACCATGGGAATGACATCTGTGCAATGCAACCGGTCAGAGTGAGTAATGTACGACGCTAAATTGATGGCTCAGAGTTTTCACTAAATTACCTTCTGTAAGGGTGGGGGGGAGGAAGAGTCAGGGGAAAACTTTTATAACATTTGCTGTCTTGCTGGAAGTTTTATTGGATTTATTCACAGCCCTCAGGAGATTAAATAAGTTGGAGATATTTCATGTTACAGTAAATTGGACCTGTCTTTTCGAAAGCATGGCCTTCATGGACCAAACTGCCTTTTTTTTTTTCATTTCATACTTACTTACATTATTGTCAGAGATTTGTGATTTCATCCCACAAATCTCCTCAGGGGCAGACAGAAGTGGTTTGGACAGTGGAGCCGATTTTCATTATCGGGGACATTGGGCGGGGGAGGCACCGATCACTTTCCGACCCCCACTCATGTCATCGGCAAGCGGCCCAAGCTCCTTTGATGGACTTATTTGCATCTGTCTGGCGAGCGGCGAGCGGCGAGCGCTAAAGCCGGGGCGGGGGGGGGGGCGGGGGAGCAAGCAGGAAATCAGGTGGCTCCTCCACGGAGCCGAGCTAGAAGCACAAGCTTAAATAGGGAACGAGGCAATCGCGGGGGCACGGAGGGACTGGACAGAAGCCCACTGTTTTGGTAAACAGCCTGAAATGCTTCTTTTAAGGGTCGCTGGCTAGGCCACTCTACCCCTAGTACCAACGGACGGAGCAAGTACTGCGTAAACACCGCCCATTGGTACCTGAATATTGTTTTGGCGGTGAGGTGGTAATTTTCAGTGCGGTCACACCTCGTTCCCGCCCAGCGGAAGCAATGAGAATGGGCCTCTGTGCGTTTTAATTCTTTCCTCCATGACATATTCCTAATATTTTATGATCTTTGTTTAAAAGAAATTGCAATCTTGCCCTATTGGGAACCCAGGTTACTTGCTTTACCTCCGCGGCTTTACAGGACTCTTCTCCATTCTCAGAAGAGAGGCTGAACTCATTTGGCAAATTCCACAGGGACTGAGAACAGCCACTCGTGTCTCATTAATCATAATTAAGATCCATCCCACGAGCACTCGCCAATCGGATAACAGAGCTGACAGTGCCAGAATATTGCTTATTTCCAGTTCAGTCTGACATTCTGGACTGCTCGTTCTCCACTTAACTCGTGCAACATTTCAATTAACTTAAATGAGCTGCAAAAAAGCAGGCACTGAGATTGAAAGATTTTAAATATATTTAAACGTCCTGAACGCAACAGTGGAGATAAATCGGAGCATACAATGAAGTTAACTTAAAATCTGAATTGGTCCAAAATTCTGATTTAGAATTACCGGTCTCTGAGAAACTACTGACAACGGTTCCTATTGTGTCGTTGTAAAAATGCATCACAAGTGTTGATGACACCTGTCACAGTTTTCATATTCCCCATCATGTATGTCATTTGCATTTATTTTCTTTCTGGAGAAAATGTTCTTTGCAGATGACACAAAATTTGGAAGTATAGTGAAGAGTGAGGAGGATAGTGACAGACTTCAAGAGGACATAGGCTGGTGGAATGGGTGGCAGATGAAATTTAATGCAGAAAAGTGCGAAGTGATACACTTTGGTAGAAAGAATGAAGAGAGGAAATATAAACTAAAGGGTACAATCATAAAGTGGGTGCATGAACAGAGAGACCTAGGAGTATATGTGCACAAATCGTTAGGGGTGGCAGGGCAGGTTGAGAAAGCAGTTAAAAAAGCTTACGGGATCCTGGACTTCATGAATAGAGATATAGGCCACGATTTTGCATTCGGTGTCAGGATGGGTGCGTGTCAGCTGGTTTCCGGGTTCCGGTCCCGCCCCCAGCTGCCTCCGCTCCAGATGTGATTTTCCCTTGATTGACCTTGTTAAGCCCGCCATGCGGGCTTAACGGCCAATTAACAGGAAGCGGGTCTGATGACGTCATTTGATGACGCGTCATCTGCTAGTTTCCTTAAAGGGACCATGCAAAATGTTATTTTGACAGTTGATTTCTCAGTGTTTGACAGCATTGAGGTGCTAAAAACACTGACAATCACTGCACAAAGGTGAACTCTTGCACCCAGGCTCTCCAATGCTCTCTCCATATGCTGGAATAGATGGCAGCTGCAGGTGAGATGACAGAAGCGATCTGTCACTGGTGAGAGAGGTTCTCCCAATGTGGTGGCACTGGACATATAGTTGGATTTAAAAACTTGTAAGCTAAAGAAATCGGTATATGTTTTAAAAATGCAGTAACCAACATTTTCTTTGCTCTGAAACTCACCAAGTGCAACATTGGATCCTTCACACCACTTCTGCAGCTGTCATCTTTCCACAAACATTACAACAGACTCACAACACGCCACACTTACCTGCCGTGGTGTCTGGATGTCGGGAAACCCGACCCAGAAGCGGGAAAATCGAAAAACAGGCTGTAAACTACTGACAAGTACCTGTTAATAGCCAGGTAATTGCCTTTAATCCGCTTCCCGCTGCTAGATGTCGGGTCCATTCGCAAATCGGGGACCAGACACTTGGGAAAGCTGTTTGGAGGCGGGTTGACAATCAATAGCACTTTAACCTCTGACCCGTCTCTCTGAGCGCCGGCAAAATCGCGGCCATAGAGTACAAAAGTGTGGAAATTATGAATATGTATAAAGCACTGGTTCGGCCTCAACTGGAGTATTGTGTCCAATTCTGGGCACCACACTTTAGGAAGGATGCGAAGGCCTTAGAGAGAGTGCAGAAAAGATTTATGAAAATGATTCCAGGGATGAGGACCTTCAGTTACGTGGTTAGACTGGAGAAGCTGGGGTTGTTCTCCTTACAGCAGAGAAGATTGAGAGGAGATTTGATCGAGGTGTTTAAAATCATGAGGGGTCTGGACAGAGTAGATAGAGAGAACCTGTTCCCATTGGCAGAAGGGTCGAGAACCAAAGGACACAGATTTAAGGTGATTGGCAGAAGAACCAAAGGCGACATGAGGAAAAACTTTTTTACTCAGCAAGTGGTTAGGATCTGGAATGCAATGCCTGAAAGGGTAGTGGAGGCAGACTCAATCACGGCTTTCAAAAGGGAGTTGGATAAGTACCTGAAGGAAAAAAAATTGTGGGGCTGCGAGGAGAGGGTGGGGGAGTGGGACTAGCTGAAGTGCTCTTGCAGAGAGCCGGCACGGGCTCGACGGGCCAAATGGCCGCCTTCTGTGCTGTAACCATTCTATGATTCTATCTCTGTGCCATGTACAATCTGAGAAGATGGGCAGGAAAACTACTTCAATCCTCTTCCATGTGGAGCTGGTTATGGGAAGGTACCAAACTTCCAACAGATTGTCCTACCCAGTGCTTTTTCATCTCTCCCTTTGGCATCATTTTAGCACCTTCTGGAATTCAGTGTGTGGGGAATCGTAGGGAGGAAGGAATTTGCGTTTATGGGAGATGATCTATGTGCAATCACTCTGTGACCCACCATATATCCAACTGCATTAACCAGCAGTCAAATATAGAAAGAAAGACTTGTATTCATATCGCACCTTTCATGTCCCAAAGCACTTTACAGGCAATGAAGTTATTTTTGAAGTGTAGTCACTGTGGTAATGTAGGAAACACAGCAGCTAAGGTGTGCACAGCTATGTCCCACAAACAGCAATGTGATAATGACCAGATAATCTGTTTTGGTGATGTTGGTTGAAGGATAAATATTGGCCAGGACACCAGGGATAACCCTACTCTTCTTCGAAATAGTGCCATGGGATCTTTTACGTCCACCTGGGAGGGCAGATGGAACCTTGGTTTAACGTCTCATCTGAAAGATGGCATCTCCGACTGTGCAGCACTCCCTCAGTACTGCACTGGGAGTGTCAACCTAGATTTTTTTGTGCTCAAGTCTCATGGAGTGGGACTGTGAACCCACAACCTTCTGACTCAGGCGAGAGTGCTACCAACTGAGCTACGGCTGACAGCTATGTGGGAAACGTACCTGATTTCTCTAATGATCTGCTGGAGATGGGAACAGGACTGTCCAAAATCTATTAGTTTGTGAGGAACATCCAAGATGCTAGCACCTCTTTATTTTTTTCAGAACTTCAGACTAAACCATTATTAAGCGTTCTGACTTGCTCTTATATCAGAATAACCTTCCTTAAAGATAAGCATCATATCTTACACTAGTCCTGAAGAAAATAACAGCACCTCTGTGTCCTCACTATCCTTATTACGCACAAATAGTCAAATAAAATCATACAAAATAAGCAAGGGAAAGAAGTATTGTTTAGCTGCATCTCCCAGTTTAAAGCTGAAAAGCTGCTTTCAGTTTGCAGAGATGCTGTGATATTTTTAAAAGTGAATATCTACAGTGATGTTGCTTATTTATATATATATATATATATTTTTATCCACATTTTTGTTTGGCCTTTTTTTCTTCCCTCCCACATGGCAGCTGTCCTTCATTCTGCCAGTGCAATTCACACTTCATCTAGAGCCATCCTTTGTTCCTCAACCTGTCACATTACCACCTCCTCTTGCCTTGAATATCTCTTACTGTCTCTCAATGTCTCTTAATCTCTCCTGCTTTCTATCCTATCACTGACCTTCCCTTTTGTTCTTTCATCCCCTCCCCCTTTTCCCAGCCCTAAACTTGCTTTAAAATCTATTTCATTTCCTGCTTTTTTTCCAGTTCTGACGAAAGGTCTTCGACCTGAAACGTTAACTCTGTTTCTCTCTCCACAGATGCTGCCTGGCCTGCTGAGTTTTTCCAGCGTTTTCTGTTGTTATTTCGGATTTCCAGCATCCGCAGTATTTTGCTATCACTGCTTATTACATACATAGATACATAGATACATAGAAGATAGGAGCAGGAGTAGGCCATCCGGCCCTTCGAGCCTGCTCCGCCATTTAATGAGATCATGGCTGATCCTCCAATTCAGTATCCCGTCCCCGCCTTCTCTCCGTAACCCTTAACCCCTTTTGCCTGTAGAAATATATCTAATTCCCTCTTAAATATATTTAATGAGCTGGTGTACACTGCCCTCTGTGGCAATGAGTTCCACAGGTTCACCACCCTCTGAGTGAAGAAATTCCCCCTCATTTCTGTCCTAAATGGTTTAGCCCTTATCCTTAAATTATGTCCTCTAGTTCTGTTCTCACCCGCCAAGGGAAACATCCCTTCTGCATCTAGTCTGTCTAGACCTGTCAGAATTTTATACACTTCTATGAGGTCCCCTCTCAATCTTCTAAACTCCAGTGTGTACATCCCTAAACTACATAGTCTCTCCTCATAGGTCAATCCCGCCATTCCTGGTATCAGCCTGGTGAATCGCCGCTGCACCCCCTCCATGGCAAGAACATCTTTCCTCAGATGAGGCGACCAAAACTGTACACAGTACTCGAGGTGTGGTCTCACCAGTGCCCTGTACAGCTGCAGCAAGGTATCCCTGTTCCTGTATTCCAACCCTTTTGCTATGAAGGCCAGCATACCGTTTGCCTTCTTGATTGCCTGTTGCACCTGCATGCTTGCCTTCAGTGACTGGTGTACAAGAACACCCAGGTCTCTCTGTACTTCCCCCTCTCCCAATTTATTGCCATTTAAATAATAATTTGCCCTCCCGTTCCTGCACCCAAGGTGGATAACTTCGCACTTGTCCACATTATAGTGCATCTGCCATTTATCCGCCCAATCACCCAGTCTGTCCAAATCGCTCTGGAGCTTCCTGGTCTCCTCCTCTGAGCCCACCCCCCCTCCTAGTTTAGTGTCGTCTGCAAATTTGGAAATGCTGCATCCGACTCCCTGATCCAGGTCATTAATGTAAATTGTGAACAGCTGGGGACCCAGGACAGATCCCTGTGGTACCCCACTTGTTACTGCCTGCCATTCAGAAAATGAGCCGTTTATTCCAACTCTCTGTTTTCTATCTGACAGCCAGTTCTCTATCCACGTCAATACTTTCCCCTTTATCCCATGAGCTTCAATTTTCCCTGCTAATCTTTTATGTGGGACCTTATCGAAGGCCTTTTGGAAGTCCAGGTACACCACATCTACTGGCTCGCCCCCATCTATTTTACCAGTTACTCCCTCAAAAAATTCCAATAGATTAGTCAAGCACGATTTACCCTTTGTAAATCCATGTTGACTCTGTCCTATCCTGTCCCCATTTGCTAAGTGCTCCGCTATTTCATCCTTAATGATGGACTCCAGCATTTTGCCCACAACTGATGTAAGGCTTACAGGTCTGTAATTACCTGCTTTTTCCCTACTCCCCTTTTTGAATAGTGGGGTAACGTTAGCTACCCTCCAATCCATGGGCACTGTTCCCGAGTCTAATGAATTCTGAAAAATCATACTTAGTGCATCCGCTATCTCTAGGGCCACCTCCTTCAGCACCCTAGGATGCATGTTATCAGGCCCTGGGGATTTGTCCGCCTTCAATCCCTTTAGCTTCCTTAACACCATATCCTTAGAGATATTGACTTGCGTCAGTTCCTCCTTTGCAAATGTCCCTATTTTTCCCGATATCCCAGGGAGGTTTTTTGTGTCTTCCTTCGTAAAGACTGACCCAAAGTATGCATTTAGTTGGTCTGCCATTTCTTTATTTCCCGTTATATATTCCCCCGTATCTGACTGCAATGGGCCAACTTTGGTTTTCACCAGTCTTTTCCTCTTGATATACTTATAAAAGCTTTTGGAGTTAGTTTTTATATTTTCCGCCAGCTTGCTTTCGTAAGCTACTTTGCCCCTCTTGATTAAGCCCTTTGTCCTCCTTTGCTCTATCTTAAACTGTTCCCAATCTTCCGCTCTGGCGCTTTTTTTGGCTATTTTATATGCCCTATCTTTGGATTTTATGCTGTCTCTAATTTCCCCTGTTATCCACGGTTGAGTCACCTTTTTAGATTTCCTTTTATGCCAGATTGGTATAAACAATTTTTGCAATTTTGTCATTCTATCTTTAAATGCTTGCCATTGTTTATCTACCTCCAGTCCTCCCAGGAACGTTGTCCAATCAGACCTACTCAGTTCCCGTCTAATGGCATCATAATTCCCCTTGTTTAAATTCAGGACCTTAGTATCTGAGTCAATTTCTTCGCTCTCCATTTCGAGTGAGAAATCGATCATGTTATGATCGCTCTGACCCAAGGGTCCCCGTACAACAAGATTACTAATTAGTCCCTTCTCATTGCACAGTACCCAGTCCAATATAGCCTGTTCCCGAGTTGGTTCCTCGACATATTGATCCAGATAACCATCCCTTAAACACTCAAGGAATTCCTCCTCCTCATTATTTTTACTGATTAGGCTATTCCAATCTATATGTAAGTTAAAGTCACCTATGATGACAGCTGTGCTCTTATTGCACGCTTCTCTAATTTCCCTCGTGATGCCCTCCCCAACCTCTATTTTACTATTTGGAGGCCTATATACCACTCCTATTAATGTTTTTCGCCCCTCGCTATTTCTTAGCTCCACCCATATAGATTCTGTATTAACTGAGTTAATATCCTTCCTTTCAATTGCATTTATCCCTTCTTTTACCAGCAATGCTACCCCTCCTCCCTTTCTTTTTTGTCGATCCTTCCTAAATACTGAATACCCCTGTATGTTGAGCTCCCAGCCCTGCTCACCCTGCAACCAGTTCGATGTTTTACGCTCAGTCAGCTAGTTTGGTCATTTTTCTCGTTGTGTTGCTGTTACTCAGCTCTGCACAGCAGTGAAGCCCCTCACTGTCGCAGGCCAGAAGGAAACATGACATTTTAGCACATCAATCTCGTCCCACCTCCTGCTGGTTCATCACGCACTGACAGAGTGTGGGGATACAAAGAACTCTGCAGTTCAGATTACCTCCCATTCCCAGCAGGTGGAGGAGTGTTCATGGGAAATGGAGATTGTCTCAAAAAAAGGAGAGATAGGGTTATAACCATGCCATGAATAGAGCTGAATAAACAGAATGATAAGTTAAAAAAAAGATGATAACGAGTGAGGTGGTTTTGTGTAGAAACAGTCTTAGCAGGACATTCCATGGATGGTTTTAGCCACCTGTGTCAGCCGTGGCTCAGTGGGTAGCATTCTCGTCTCTGAGTCTGAAGGTTGTGGGTTTAACTCCCACTCTAGGGACTTGAGCATAAAATCTAAACTGCCTTTACAGTGTAGTATCTCAGAAAGATGTAAAAGATCCCATGACACTATTTTGAAGACGAGCAGGGGAGTTCTCCTTGGTGCCCTGGCCAATATTTATCCCTCAATCAACATAGAATCATAGAATGGTTACAGCACAGAAGGAGGCCATTCGGCCCATCAAGCCTGAGCTGGCTCTCTGCAAGAGCACTTCAGCTAGTCCCACTCCCCCGCCCTTACCCCGTAGCTCTGCAAATTTTTGTCCTTCAGGTACTTATCCAATTCCCTTTTGAAAGCCGTGATTGAGTCTGCCTCCACCACCCTCTCAGGCAGTGCATTCCAGATCCTAACCACTCGCTGCGTAAAAATGTTTTTCCTCATGTCGCCTTTGGTTCTTTTGCCAATCACCTTAAATCTGTGCCCTCTGGTTCTCGCCCCTTCCGTCAATGGGAACAGTTCCTCTCTATCTACTCTGTCTAGGTCCCTCATGATTTTGAATACCTCTAGCAAATCTCCTCTCAACCTTCTCTGCTCTAAGGAGAACAACATCAGCTTCTCCAGTCTATCCACGTAACTGAAGTCCCTCATCCCTGGAACCATTCTTGTAAATCTTTTCTGCACCCTCTCTAAGGCCTTCACATCCTTCCTAAAGTGCGGTGCCCAGAATTGGACACAATATTCCAGTTGAGACTGAACCAGTGTTTTATAAAGGTTTATTATAACTTCCTTCCTATTGTACTCTATGAAGCCTAGGATCCTGTATGGTTTTTTAACAGCTTTCTCAACCTGCCCTGTCACCTTCAACGATTTGTGCAGATATACCCCCAGGTCTCTCTGTTCATGCACCCCCTTTAGAATTGTACCATTTAGTTTATATTGCCTCTCCTCATTCTTCCTACCAAAATGTATCACTTCATACTTTTGTGCGTTAAATTTCATCTGCCCATTCGACCCCCCTGTCTATGTCCTCTTGAAGTCTATCACTATCCTCCTCACTGTTCACTATACTTCCAAGTTTTGTGTCATCTGCAAATTTTAAAATTGTGCCCTGTACACCCAAGTCCAAGTCATTAATATATATCAAGAAAAGCAGTGGTCCTCGTACTGACCCCTGGAGAACACCACTGTGTACCTTCCTCCAGTCCAATAAACAACTGTTCACCACTACTCTCTGTTTCCTGTCACTTAGCCAATTTCGTATCTATGCTGCCACTGTCCCCTTTATTCCACGGGCTTCAATTTTGCTGGCAAGCCTATTATGTGGCACTTTATCAAACGCCTTTTAGAAGTCCATGTACACCACATCAACCGCATTGCCCTCATCAACCCTCTCTGTTACCTCATCAAAAACCTCATCACTAAACAAATTATCTGGTCACTATCTCAATGCTGTTTGTGAGGCCTTATTTGTGAGGCAAATTGGCTGCTGCGTTTCCTACATTACAACAATGACTACACTTCAAAGAGTACTTCATTGTCTGTAAAGCACTTTGGAACGTCTGAGGTCATGAAAGGTGCTTTCACAACGTATTAGACGCACTGCGCCACAGAATGCCAGAATGTAATGTTCCTTAATGCCACATACAAACTCAAGCCAAGACTGTCTGGAGAGCCATCTTGTTATACCTTTCCACAGGTCATCTGCCTAAACCACGATCGAGAGATTTTGCAGCACCACAAGACATTTATAAAACCAAATGTCTCCTTTGTTTCTAGTTCTCCAAATGCGCACACATCTTCCATTGCAAAAGGCAGAAAACTTCATTGAACAATGTGGGACAAAACACTATTGCTCTTCGATCCATTTAGTGGCGGCATCTTCTATTGTTAACCTATAATGTGCTTATTCTATATTTACTATTATAACTAAAATGATACCAAATATTTATGATTCAGACTATATGATAAAATATATCACAGATACACTATCAGGAAACTGGAATAAAATGGCTTTCTTGTTTGCAGTATTTTCATGTTTCACAACACATAAAAAACTTGGAAATAAAACGTGTTAAGCTGCATATAATGATGGTAATCAGCTGATGATATTTATAACATGGCGTGGTGTCGTCTAAGACACTAGTGTCAGCTGTGGCTCAGTTAGTAGCACCCCTGTCTCTGAGTCAGAAGGTTGTGGGTTCACAGTTCCATTCCAGAAACTTGAGCACAAAAATCTAGGCTGACATTCCAGTGCAATACTGAGGGAGTGCTGCACTGTCGGACGTGCTGTTTTTCGGGTGAGACATTAAATCAAGGCCCCGTCTGTCCTTTCAGGTGGGCATGAAAGATCCTATGGCACTATCTCGAAAAAGAGCAGGGGAGTTCTCCCCGGTGTCCTGGGCCAATATTTATCCCTCAGTCAACATCACTAAAACAAATTATCTGATCAATATCACACTGCTGTTTGTGGGAGCTTGCTGTGCGCAAATTGGCTGTCGTGTTTCCTACATTACAGCAGTGACTACACTTCAAAAGTACTTCATTGGCTGTAACGTGCTTTGGACGTCCGGTGGTCATAAAAGGTGCTATATAAATGCAAGTCTTTCTTTCTCACGGCAGTACGCAAAGAATGGTGCTGTACAACTTGTAGAATGTGAATGTTATTGCAACTTTCTTCTTTCAAATTAACAACTGAGATCGGCATGTGAAAAGTTTAATGCAACAGTTTATTCCATGAAATCAGTTACATCCCCAAAAAATCCCCTCTGAGGTAATAACATCCCTTTAACATGATTTTAATTGAACTGAATTAGAACATAAACTCTGCTGGAGAACTTGATATTTTAGTGAAAAGTCAGTCGACGGGGGGGGCTGAACACAAGGGGAAATATTTTAAGCAACAAAGCTATGGAATATTTTACCATCGCTGAAAGCCTCGTCCATGGTCCTGTTGTGACCTCCCTCCTGCGACAATTGTTGATACTGGCACTCTTGTGCAAACTGACCCCTGGAGGTTTGTCGCAGCCAAAGAAAAGAGAACGGGCCATTCTCAAAGATACTTCACACCAACAGCGACAGCCTATCCGGTGTCTCAAGTGGCAGCAGCCTTTTGATGACCCTGCATGTGGTTCAAAAGTTATTTAGCCGTTTGTGCCATTTCTTTGCTCCCCGCTGTCTGCCCCATACATCCTGATTCCAGATGAGTCAATGGTTCAGGGGTACAGTGGTGCCTGACACTCAGCTCAACTGCAGTTGGAGCTTTTTTTTTGCCGATCAAGAGGTCAGAATAAAATGTAATGTTTCTCACTTTACAAACCCAGTGGCCCTGCCAGAACTCCCACAGCGTTAGTGTAATGCGGAACCCCCCCTGGGCTGTGTTACTCACGGAAAGGAGCCACGCTAAATCAGCAGTAGATAGTGACCGCAACAAACGGGTGCAGTTAACTTACAACAATGCGAATCATTCATCACCAAAACATCACACGTGATGAACAGCAGTACGATTCATGGCACTCGCCTCGAACATTTGCAAAGCACACAACCAACATCTCTTCATGTTTGCTGCAGTCACTTCACGGTTTACATGCTGTGCTGTGCCCTGTTGTGACCTTAAAATGGAGAGAGTGGTGCAACTTTCATAACACGAATGTGGCAGTGTGAGCTGACTGGTTGTTCTTGTGTTGTAATGCATACTGACCATAGAATCTACTGTAAATTATTTATTGATAAACCTAAAATAATGGTGTCAACATCATTCATCCTTCAATGCCAGTTTCACCATATGCCATTGACCAGTGCTATAACAGGCACTGCTGGCTCGCATAATTGGAATGCTATTGAATTTTATGGTGAAAGATTACACAACATATCTGTATTATACTTTTTGTCAGGGGATTTTTTTCTTCTAGTTCTCTTACCTCCCCTTCTCCTGAAGGCGTTGGCACCTTGCTGGGGTACAATAGCTTGGGCACCGGACACCGTCTACTACCTTGGTCAAGCCTGAGCCCGGGGAGTGTCAGCGGGTTCTTTGATAAGGTTAGTCGGAGGCAGCGCTGAGCCCAATCCTGTGCCGACCTGCATGCCAGCAGGGATCACTGGAGCCTAGCCAAGTTCCCCCTGCTTAACCAGGGGTTCTGAGGCCATTGATAGTGCTCTTAGTGCCACCCTAGCTGAGATCAGCTCACTCAGCAGGTCCCAAGCATTGAACCTGGTCTGTATGGCTCAGCTACTCACTCCCTTAACCAGCTGAGTCTTTGGAAATCCCCCTGTTGGCAGGGTTAGAAGGTTGCCCACTTCTTTACTAAATCATAGATTGATTGAAGTAACCAAGTAGTGAAGTAATTACATCTATTTTATTACTTAACAGCTTCCAGAGAAGACAAAATAGCATTTAAAGGAATACTTGAGGATAACGGAATTCAGTGGCCTCAGTTTTCCATGTAAAAATATACTTGCAATTTGCCAAACACCCAATTAGAGCTACCATTTCTGAGCTTGAGATGTAATAACTCAGTGTCCCAGCATTAAGTCCTTATACCCTGCGTCCTATAACTAATGGAGTGCCTCTTGGCCATGGAGATTATGGCTAGTCATTTGTCTGCTATCGGCTCAGAATTGGTGCTGCACGGGCAGCGCGCGCCCCAACTGGGAGGCCCAAGGCCGGCCTGAATTTGGGTCTCGGGCCTCATTTCAATCATTTAGGCGAGCTGCTGGCCCTTGTTGCGTCTCCACAGGCAGCTTGTCCATTTGAAGAAATAAATGTTAGATTACTTGACTTGCTGACAGCGGCCCGAAGGTAAGTCCTAAAGGGGAGGATGGAGCGATCGGGATACTATGGTGTTGTGGGGGAGGAATCTTGCTTCTCCTGGACCCACAGCAATGTTACTTTTTATTCGGGGCCTCTGCTTCACCTGCAAAAGATGCTGAATCCAGCGCCTGCTCTGCTCTGCAATATCCAATTTCTGCAATGGGGCCTAAAACTGGCATTAGGCCCGTGATTTACATATGTAAGGGGGCCGACACCTGTTTTAGGCATCCGCCATGGATGCCTGAAAAATGGCCCGACCCAATTTCGAGTCAGACGTTTTTCAGGCATCCTTGGGGCGCAGGACGTTGGTCACCAAAATTGAGCATCGTCGCGCCCGTTTTACCGCTATGTGTCTTATGAATCATTTTGCATCAATACCTTTCATGGGCACCAAGGGAGGGGAATTTTGTCTGAAATTAGTGATGTAAAAAAAAATGTCCTCCAGCTTTTATTGGTTTAAGGATAATGAGGTTTTGCAGGAAATTTTCAGAAATGGTCAACAGTTGCTCTTGACTGTTTTTACTGTGATAGTTATAAAGCCGGAAGTGATATTTTGTATTTCACCTTGTGCTGTCGACATCACGAGCACCTATATGGACAGCTCAGTAATGGTTGTTGCAGTGACGGTAAGTGAATCAGACTAGGTACTGAGATCTTGGTCTGATTTGAATGATCCAAAGCCGTCAAACTCAATATCAATTCTGACTGCTAAAATCACACCACAATCAATGGAAGCAAGTGAAAATCTGGGTCATGTCCAAGTATCTAATCATAAGCAGGAATTCTGAGAGGAATGAATCCAATGAGACGAATCAAATTCAGAACAGTTTAGATTTCTGACCTTTCTAATTAAAATCCAGATGTTATAAACATCACTTAAAGGAATGTTGAAGAGTTTGATAGCAACTACTAAGGAGCTCAACGAGATGTTGGTGCATGGATGGCAGGTCAATTGCTAAAATGGGGCAAGTAATAGGGATGTTAAAAATAAGATGCTTGGTGTATAATGTAGCAATCTGCTGGATGTACAGCATGCTTTGTTTTCTGGTTTTAATACTGTAAGAGCAAACTAAAAAAATAATTTATCTCCATCTTGGTAAGCATTGGTGTGGGAGTGATGGCCAAGAAAAGCTCATTTTGTTTTTTTAAATTGCATCCACATGTCACACATGTCAAGTCTGAAGAAGGCAAATATGCCCAAGTGCCCGCCTGGCCCTTGGGTTTACATAAGAACATAAGAAATAGGAGCAGGAGTAGGCCAATCGGCCCCTCGAGCCTGCTCCGCCATTCAATAAGATCATGGCTGATCTGATCCTAACCTCAAATCTAAAGAACACAAGAAGTAGGAGCAGGACCCGGCCACTCAGCCCCTGGGCCCGCTCCGCCACCCACAGGGCCTTGACCGATCCGAACTCAGCCTCATGTCCAATTTCCTGCCCGCTCCCCGTAACACCTAATTCCCTTTACTTCTAGGAAACTGTCTATTTCTGTTTTAAATTTATTTAATGATGTAGCTTCCACAGCTTCCTGGGGCAGCAAATTCCACAGACCTACTACCCTCTGAGTGAAGAAGTTTCTCCTCATCTCAGTTTTGAAAGAGCAGCCCCTTATTCTAAGATTATGCCCCCTAGTTCTAGTTTCACCCATCCTTGGGAACATCCTTACCGCATCCACCCGATCAAGCCCCTTCACAATCTTATATGTTTCAATAAGATCGCCTCTCATTCTTCTGAACTCCAATGAGTAGAGTCTCAATCTACTCAACCTCTCCTCATATGTCCACCCCCTCATCCCCGGGATTAACCGAGTGAACCTTCTTTGTACTGCCTCGAGAGCAAGTATGTCTTTTCTTAAGTATGGACACCAAAACTGTATGCAGTATTCCAGGTGCGGTCTCACCACTACCTTATATAACTGCAGCAATACCTCCCTGTTTTTATAATCTATCCCCCTAGCAATAAAAGCCAACATTCCGTTGGCCTTCTTGATCACCTGCTGCACCTGCATACTAACTTTTTGATTTTCTTGCACTAGGACCCCCAGATCCCTTTGTACTGCAGTACTTTCCAGTTTCTCGCCATTAAGATAATAACTTGCTCTCTGATTATTCCTACCAAAGTGCATAACCTCACATTTTCCAATATTGTATTGCATCTGCCAAATCTCCGCCCACTCACCCAGCCTGTCTATATCCCCATAAGTGAGTGGCAGAGACATACAGTTGAGTTCTCAGATGGCCTCATGCTGGCAATTCCCTGGGGGGTCAAGTGGGAGAGAGAATGTGTCCAATGTCCTACATGGACCAGGGAAGCTCACCTTTGCCATTTATCCGCCTCTGTTTCTGTATTTTACATCTAGATCAGGTCTAGGAACATGTCAGACAGATCTACATTCAATAGTTAAACTGCAAAACATGGGTCATACTGTCCTTTGGAATGTGCAACCCAACTCCTGTTTATTCAAAGCTTATAAAATCTTTTTTTCTGAGAAATCTTGTATTTCACATTCAGTTTGATTTTGTAAGTGCTATTATGGATAGGTGCCAGATAACTAAAGCAGAAACGTTTGCAACCCCCATTTGAAAGATGAATGATAGCAAGATTGTCATTTCCCAATGGCTGAAAATGTAAACGAGTTGGAAATCGCTTCCCTTCCAAGCAACTTAATAAGACTGAGATGTGCTTTACATTAGTCTCCAGATTATTAGTTCACTGTGTCAATCTAGACTTACCCCACCATGGTAGTCATATCGAAAGCGATCTGCAATCAGCAGTAATTATTTGAAATATATTCTAGGATAATAGATGGGAGCAAAATTATGTATATCACGTCAAAGTGAATTGTCTCAATCCATGTTGACAACTTTGGGTAACTATTTGCCAAAAAGATGTCCAGCTGTGTATATTACATCACAAAATTGGGAATTTGCCTTGATTGTGTTTTCACCTCGAGGCAGTGGATGCCTTTGTACGATGCAATTTGAATTGTAGTTACATCAGTCTGTCTTGCTGGGTGGCACAGCGGAAGAGCCGATCCTACATATAACATGAAGCCTATTGTAACCTTATTGTTGCTTTTCTTTACATGGATCTTGTCTTGTTTTCCTTTGCCACAGGATTCCACTAGAACGCAACTTTAATAAACTTAGTGTAATTCCTATGATCAGTGCAGAGCATGGAAGTGTAAGCACGGGATTTTATTTTTTATGATTGAGGGATCAAAGTGAAGGACCAGAACCGTAGTATAGGCACTACCAAGCTGCTAGGGTAAAGGAGAAGACAAAATAAATCAGGACACAGTAGTTAGGTTATGCACAGGTTGGGTTTTAAAAGCCTGAAGATTGTAGAAGGAAGGAAAAACTTATGGAAACAAGGAGTTCCACAGTTTTGAGTTCCTGGAAAAGAATGGGCCCGAATTTACTGTAACCGGCAAATGAAGGGCATATGCCGTTTATTAGACTTGTGCTTGCCTGTTTAATTTCCATGAGCTTTTGCACGACAAGTTGCTGTTGGTGGGACATCAAAACAGCGCGTACAGGGCATCTGGGACCTATGTGAACAGGGCAAGCAACTGTGTATCTCCTTAACCAATCAGATTGACGTATTACATAGATACATAGAACAGTACAGCACAGTACAGGCCCTTCGGCCCTCGATGTTGTGCCGAGCATTGTCCGAGACCAAGATCAAGCTATCACACTCCCTATCACTCTGGTGTGCTCCATGTGCTTATCCAATAACCGCTTGAAAGTTCCTAAAGTGTCCGACTCCACTATCACAGCAGGCAGTCCATTCCACACCCCAACCACTCTCTGAGTAAAGAATCTACCTCGGACATCCCTTCTATATCTCCCCCCATACACCTTATAGTTATGCCCCCTTGTAACAGCTGCCTCTACCCGAGGAAATAGTCTCTGAACATCCACTCTATCTATCCCCCTCATCATCTTATAAACCTCTATTAAGTCACCTCTCATCCTCCTCCGCTCTAAAGAGAAAAGCCCCAACTCCCTCAATCTTTCCTCATAAGACCTCCCCCCCAAACCAGGCAGCATCCTGGTAAATCTCCTTTGCACTCTTTCCAATGCTTCCACGTCCTTCCTATAGTGAGGTGACCAGAACTGCACACAATATTCCAAATGTGGTCTCACCAAGGTCCTGTACAGTTGCAGCATAACCTCACGGTTCTTAAACTCAAACCCTCTGTTAATAAACGCCAACACACCATAGGCCTTCTTTACTGCTCTATCCACTTGAGTGGCAACCTTCAGAGATCTGTGGATATGAACCCCCAGATCCCTCTGCTCCTCCACGTTCCTCAGAACCCTGCCGTTGACCCTGTAATCCTTATTCAAATTTGCCCATCCAAAATGAATCACCTCGCACTTATCAGGGTTAAATTCCATCTGCCATTTTTCAGCCCAGCTCTGCATCCTATCAATGTCTCTTTGCAGTCTACAACTGCCCTCCACCTCATCCACTACTCCACCAATCTTGGTGTCATCAGCAAATTTACTGATCCACCCTTCAGTCCCCTCCTCCAAGTCATTGATAAAAATCACAAACAGCAGAGGACCCAGCACCGACCCCTGTGGCACACCGCTGGTAACTGGTCTCCAGTCCAAAAATGTTCCATCCACCACCACCCTCTGCCTTCTATGAGATAGCCAGTTACTTATCCAATCGGCCAAATTTCCCTCTATCCCACAACTCCTTACTTTCTTCATGAGACGACCATGGGGAACCTTATCAAACGCCTTACTAAAATCCATGTATACGACATCAACTGCTCTACCTTCATCTACACACTTAGTTACCTCCTCAAAGAATTCAATCAAATTTGTTAGGCAAGACTTACCCTTCACGAATCCGTGTTGACTATCCCTGATTAAGTTGCCCCTTTCCAAATGGTCATAAATCCTATCCCTCAGGACCTTTTCCATTATCTTACCAACCACCGAAGTAAGACTAACCGGCCTATAATTACCAGGGTCATTCCTATTTCCTTTCTTGAAGAGAGGAACAACATTCGCCACTCTCCAGTCCTCTGGCACCATCCCCGTGGACAGTGAGGACCCAAAGATCAAAGCCAGAGGCTCTGCAATCTCCTCCCTTGCCTCCCAAAGAATCCTAGGATATATCCCATCTGGCCCAGGGGACTTATCGACCCTCAGGTTCTTCAAAATTGCTAAAACATCTTCCCTCAGAACATCTACCACCTCCAGCCTATCCACCTTTATCACACTCTCATCCTCAAGAACATGGCCCCTCTCCTCGGTGAACACTGACGAAAAGTATTCATTCATCACCTCTCCTATCTCTTCTGACTCCATGCACAATTTCCCACTACTGTCCTTGACCGGCCCTACCCTCACCCTGGTCATTCTTTTATTTCTCACATAAGAGTAAAAAGCCTTGGGGTTTTTCTTGATCTGACCTGCCAAGGACTTCTCATGCCCCCTCCTAGCTCTCCTAAGCTCTTTTTTTAGCTCATTCCTTGCTACCTTGTACCCCTCAATCGACCCAACTGAACCTTGTTTTCTCATCCTTACATACGCTTCCTTTTTCCTCTTGACTAGACATTCAACCTCTTTTGTGAACCATGGTTCTCTCACTCGGCCATTTCCTCCCTGCCTGACAGGGACATACCTATCAAGGACACGCAGTAATTGCTCCATGAAAAAGCTCCACTTTTCGTTTGTGCCTTTCCCTGATAGTTTCTGTTCCCATCTTATACTCCCTAATTCTTGCCTAATCGCATCATAATTACCCCTCCCCCAATTATAAACCCTGCCCTGCCGTATGGCCCTATCCCTCTCCATTGCAATAGTGAAAGTTACCGAATTGTGGTCACTATCTCCAAAGTGCTCTCCCACATACAAATCAAACACTTGGCCCGGTTCATTACCCAGTACCAAATCCAACGTGGCCCCACCTCTTGTCGGCCTATCCACATATTGTGTCAGGAAACCCTCCTGCACACACTGTGCAAAAACTATCCCATCCGAACTGTTTGACCTATAAAGGTTCCAATCAATATTTGGAAAGTTGAAGTCACCCATGACAACTACTCTGTGACCTCCACACCTATTCATAATCTGCTTTGCAATTTCTTCCTCCACATCTTTATTACTATTTGGGGGCCTGTAGAAAACTCCTAACAACGTGACCGCTCCTTTCCTATTTCTAACTTCAGCCCATATTACCTCAGACGGCAGATCCCCCTCGAACTGCCTTTCTGCCGCTGTTAAACTATCCTTGATTAACAATGCAACTCCTCCACCTTTCTTACCAACTTCCCTACTCTTACTGAAACATCTATACCCCGGAACTTCCAACAACCATTCTTGTCCCTGTTCTAACCATGTCTCCGTAATGGCCACCACATCGTAGTCCCAAGTACCAATCCACGCTCCAAAGCGGTATACCTGTTACTGAGGGGAACGACCACAGAGGATCCCTACACTGACTGCTTCCTCCTAGCCCCTCAATTGTTAATGAACAGCGCGGAATCTGAACCAGGAAGTGTAAGTTTGATCGGGAATTAATGTCAAATCAGGTACAGAAAGTGAAATAAAGAGACAGAGATAAAAGAGACAAAAAGAAAACATTTTTAAAAATGTAATTTTTTTATAAGTCTCGAACAATTAAAAGCTGAAGGAATGAGACTCCACACTCGTGAAGGCTGATTTTCTGTGCCAGAGAGTCTGTTTGGCAGTAATTAAGACTTATCACATTGTTCAAAAGGGTGCGTAGACTGAAATGGACAAGCCCTAACTTTTTGTGGTGAGTTTAGTCCGTATGTATGACATCAGTACAGGAACTTCACGGGGTTCAATACATTTCAATGGAGAGCCAGACGGCGAGATGTCATTTTCACACAGCTTACGGTGAAGCAGCGCATCTCGGGCAGCACTTCACTCGCCTAAAGTTACTGTCCGATTTGCGCATAGATAACTGTGAGCGCAGTTAGCCTCCACATTACAGTAAATTCTGGCCCATCGGATGAGTTAAATTAGGAGACTATAGTGATGAATCTTGAATCTTGATGAATCAACACAGTGAAAGAAAGAAGAAAGACAAACTTGTTTTTATAACCTCTTCCATGCAGCAGTCCTCGCCTCCCTTCAGCTGTCGGGTTTCCCGAGGCTCGGGAAACCCAGCCGGCCAGTGTTAAAACTGGAACAGAGGAAACAAAATCTGAGGCATGCAGCCTGATTAAAATAATTAAATGAGGGACCCGCCTCTTGGGAGCTGGTTGGTCGCCTGCCACCCAGCACCCCCTCCCTCCCCCCCCCCAATCCCACCTGCGTTAAAGCTGGAAGTGGGTGGGTTCAAGGCAGGTTAGGTTCGAGTTTAAAGTTATTTACATTTTTACTTCCCACCTAACCCAAACCCACCTGTTTATGGAGGTTAAGATTCCCCCCGATATCTTTCTTCTGTTACTGAGGTTTTCTTTTCCAAGATAACTAGTCTGTACTGGGATGAAGAGATGCTAAACATAAATATATTACAGTTCTAAATTTAAATAGAATGCAAAATCTGGTTGATATTGTGGAGAATCCTCAGGGGGAATTTTTCGGGGGGTCAGTGCGGTGGCGTGTCGGGTGGGAATATTTTTTTGGCAGCGGGTCGGGACCCCGCTGTCAACCCGTCGCCACATGCCTTTCCCAGATGTCGGATCTGTCAGCGTTGAACAGACCCAACACGCAGCGGTAGGGGAGGCAATTCAGGTCATTATCACCTTGTTAACAGCCCATTAAGAAGTCTTTTGAACTCACCTTTACAATTTACGAGGTCACCCATGGGGTCCACACTGCTAGGGGATCCCGGTAGGTAAGCAGGTCGGGAGTTGTATGAACATGGAATCATCTCATTACTTGATAGCTGCAAATGTGCTTTAAAAGCTCCCATCTCACATCTATTCACTTTCCAAGCTCAGAAGCTGTTGCTTCCTGCATTTGGAAGACAGATTGAGATTTATGCAGGTTGCAAGTGTTTGGAGTAAACTCTCTATCCAGTGTCACCTCATTGGAACAAACTCTCTCATCATTGACAGATCACTTCTGTCATCTCAAGTTAACCTGCCATCTATTACATCAGCATCGGTGCCCTTGAAACTATCTCACCTTGGTCCTCAGAATCCCACCACGATCAGCCCCAACACCAGCAGCACCAGGCACACCAGCAGCACCAACAACAACACCAACCTTCTCCGCAATCAACTGATGCTGCACAAGACACAGGGCATCAGCACCCGACCACATTGATGCCCGGGAGGCCAGGGATGGCCTCACCATGGCCAGATTTACTTCACTTGACGCTGTACACCCTGGTTGCCACATGATGCGCCAGGTTGGCACCACCCCACACCAACAACATAAAGTATCCCTACAATGCCCAAGCCATTCCTTTCACACTCATCACCATTGCAGGGGGTACCGTTATGTCTCACCATTCACTGCAACTCACTAAGACACTTACAAAGGTTCACACAGATTTGTCCAAGAATGCAAAGTGTTGAAAATAAAGATTTCAATGTTTGACAGCACATTAACAGAAACCTCACAGGAACATTGGCTAAAACACACAAGTACCTACCCTTGTGTGTTGTTAGTTGGTATGATTGAACTAGGATGAGGGTGAGTGTGAGGGGTGGCTAGTGAGATGGGGAAGTGATAATGTAGATAGAGAGGGATGGGTGGAGGTGCAAGGTAAGTTGGTGTGAGTAAGGATGTGCAGGAGTAGGGTAGGGAAGGCAGAGTGATGGGATGTGATGAGTGGCACAGCAGGATGAGGTTGAGTGTGGCTTTGCAGTAACATTTTGTGATCTACTGAGATCATTGAAAGCTTTGCACCACTGCAGCCTGGTCCTCCTGATGACATCCCTGCTTGTGTCCTCCTGTGCAATGTGCAACCAGGCTGCCTTGGTCTCTTGGGGAGGTCTCTTCCACCCATTGGAAGGGAAGAGAACCTCCCTGCGTGCTGTGACTCCCTCCATAAGCATATGGAGGGAGTCATGGGAGAGCCTAGGTGCAGCCGTTCAGCTTTGTGCAGTGCTTGCCAGTGTCTGCAGCACCTCAATGCTGTAGAACACTGACAGCACAACCATCAAAATAAATTTGCACTTGGTCCCTTTAAGGAAACCGGCTAATAACATGTCATCAAATGACGTCATCAGACCCGCTTCCTTCAATTCGGCCGGCAAACGTGCTGGGCAGGTCTTAACAAGCCCAATCAGGGGAACATCATTTTGGACAGCGGGCTGGAGCCAGCAGCGGGGCCGGGACCCGCCACCGACATCACCCGCCACGGACCCACCAAGGTTGTTAAAATCCAGCCCCTCATTTCTGATGCAGTAAATGTGCTGAGCTGGCAATGTATTACTGTTGGCAGGGCAGTACAGCTCATGTCCCCCTCCCACATCGCCCAGCCCAACGGATGATGCCAAAAAGCATCTTACTGTGCATTATAATCATAAAATAGAAACTTGTCAGTTTTCGTTCTGTACGAGCAGGAAATCAGCCTACATGTTGTTGGCTTGCCACGGCTGTTGTTGGTGAAGCTCAACCACAGTTCTTAATTGAGCCATTTTAGCATCAGAAATGTGGATTTTAATAATAATTTGCAACACAGGACTAGATTACGTTGAAAGGTCACAATTTGATTTTATTACAGAATGAGCTGGAAAACCATCAGGGCACTGTAACTTTCACACTCCAACTTTTAGCCAGGTTTTTAGTCCTTTTTCCAGAGTACTGGTAAATCCTTTAAATAACTGAAAACCTTTGCTTATATTTACTTCCCAATAGTAATGTTAATCATTCTGAAAGGATAGATCATATCATTATATTTGGAATTTTGACTCGCGTATCTCTTCTGGATTCATTGTTGTCTGGTTATAATCCTGATTTAATACTTTGAGCAGCAGAGCATTGGGATCCCATCCCAGCGGGCTATAGGAGTTCCAATATCACCCTTGGCTGACGTTCCAGTTCGCATGCCCTCTCTCCCTGAGCAAGTTTCACTGGTTCATAAGAGCAGGGCTCATAATTGAAACAGTGCACTGCACAGTGTTTAGTGTCAGCTCTTAGTGCGAGGAGGTGGGGGCGGGGGGGGGGGCCGGGGCGGGGGGGGGGAAGAGAGAAGGGCTCACAGAAAATATTAATATCCTGTAGAAATATAACTGCTGTCAACCTCCAAGTTTGTATCTGCAAACATCGTGTAGTCCAACATGTGACACATACGCTTTACTGTACCGTGACCCTAGAGAGGGTGTAAACTTTGTTAAACTTAATAGAGAGAAAAAAAAGCATGTAAGCCACTGACAGTGACTTTGAGAAGTTCAAAGCTCGGGCATTCCCAGTACATCAGCACATTTAAAATCATAGAATTACTTCGAATTTACAGCACAGAAACAGGCCATTCGGCCCAACTGGTCCATGCCAGTGTTTATGCTCCACATGAGCCTCCTCCCACCCTACTTCATCTCATCCTATCAGTATAAACTTCTCCTTTCTCCCTCATGTGTTTATCCAACTTCCCCTTAAATGCATCTATGCTATTCGCTTGAACTACTCCCTGTGGCAGCGAGTTCTACATTCTAACCACGCTCTGCTATTTCCCTAATGGATTTATTAGTGGCTCTTATATTTATCGCCACTAGTTTTGGTCTCCCCCACAAGTAGAAACATCTTCTCTATGTCTACCCTATCAAACCCTTTCATAATCTTAAAGACCTCTATCAGGTCACCCCTCAGCCTTCTCTTTTCTAGAGAATATGCTAAGGAGAGACCATGCGGATTTTTAAAAAAATGCATTTTTTGCACTTGGGTGGCAATTAATCTCAATCGAACATTGAGCTGGTGCCAATCCTAACAATGGATGTAAACTTCTGCTCACTCTGTCACACAGTGTCTTTTCCTTGAGAACAGAGAATCCATAGCATGTCAGTATATAAAAAGGACTACAAATCATTGTCTAGCGTTGCACACCATTTCAGCAGAGAGAGATTCCATCTACTCCTGGAATCCAAGCACGGCCTTTAAATTTATCCGACAGTTCTGCACAGCGGACAAGTAATAATTCACGAGTATTATCAATTTAATTTTTCGCTCAAATAATTTATGCCTCTGCTGCCTTGTGAAAGTATCATTCACTTTCTCTGACTTCTGCAAAGGATATTAAATAGTTTTCATTTCAGAGCTTAGAGTTTCTTAGAAATATGCAAGTTTTAAATCAAATTTAAACACAATGGGGCAAAGAGGCACATATTTCAGTGGGAGCCACTTGACGAAGGCAGACTCTATGACAGAGCATCACATTGGTATCGAGTTACTGAAGTAGAATTCAAAGTTCAGGTCAGTCACAAAAATACACATTTCGAAGTCATTCCTTTCTGAGGGCTTGATGCTATGTAATGTAAATAAATAGTATTGGGGAGATTAGGTGTACAGTAAGTCGCTTCTGTGACCCAGATTCATATCTAGCCCAGTCTAATGGGTTGAAGTTTCCCTTGCTCTGCTGGCTATTAGAATTGGATGTGGAATGAGTGTGAGATAGTCTTAACCCAGCTCCAAGCAAACAGGGGTGCACAGAGCAAAACTGTTCGCCAATTTGCACACTAAATTGTCGATCTCAATCAGAGAGGCCACTGACGCCAACACGAAGTGGAAGAGTATCTGGAGGCTGTGCACCTGCAGGAGCGGACGGTCGGTGGTCTTGTGTCCGAAAAGCCTGTACTTTGTTGGCACAGGAGACGAAAAGAAAGATCTGCTCCATATTAAAGGAAAATTGAAGCCTCTGCGGATCGATCCAGTTCTAATATGGGGAATTAAAATAATTAGTGTCCAGTAACAAGTACTTTGCTGAGACTGTGGTCAATCTGCGTTGTTGAGGGAGAGCAGAGGCAGCTTTACTGTGCGTCAAACCACGTCATACCCAACATGGGAGTGCTTGATACTGGCACTGAGTGCAGGATATGAAAAGTGTCACAGTCAAAAATGAAAAACCAAACAAATTAAGTGCGTTATAATGAAAAAGGATTGTATACACTGAACCACACTGAAAAGTCGATAAAAATAACAATATTCTGGATTTTGACCCAAATTTGCCATTTGTTCAGCCTTCACTGTAACATTCTCAGTTAATCTCTGGTGTAAGTGGCATTTTGAAATCCTTCCTTATTGATTGATAAAGCATGAAAAATACCCTCTTTGTAATATATATCTTACTACAGTATAACCCTCTTTGTTATTTCCCCTCACTGCAACCGTCAGCAATTTCCCCTCACTATGGTCCTCTTTGTGATATCCCTCTTACTATACTACTCTTTGTGAAATACTCCTTACCACAATACCTTTTGAATGGCTCCTAAATAAAGTGCCACTGTCATACAGAGAAATCTAAAACGAGATGCTCTGTCATTTTAGAGCCTTTACACATTAACATCTATAAACAGAAATCCATGACACACGTCATCTGCCCTAAGTTATCATGTTTGCCTCACTTGGCAAAATAAATATAATTTCACTGGCTCCACAAGATATTCGTTATCTGTGATGTGAAGTTACAGTCAGTCATTTAGTCAAACTACAGAAGCAGTCAATTACTGTTTTACAGATTGCACACATCTGGACGAGAAAGCCATATTATGGGAATGCAGAGTGACGGGCAAATTATGATGTTATGGGAAACAGTGGCATTTTGTAGAACCTAGCAAAACCAATTATGCAAATACATTTTTAAAATGTGAGAAAGCTATGTTATGGGAATATGAGCAGAAAGGTTATGGCAGATTTAAAATAAGAATACTGGAGTTTTCCAGGAGATGTTTCAATATGCCAGTTTTTGTTTGAAAACCTATGTCCACTTTGACAATCCGTATTATATTTAAGTCTTGCCATTTAACTCCTGACCAAGCAAGAGTGCTGCTCAATGATATTTTTACTCAAAGATGCTTGTAACTGCTCTCCCAACCAGACAGATACCTATCCCCATGGCCATTGCCTGCCAATTCCAGATACAAGAACGTATTCATTGAAAAAAAAAACAAGGAAGGACATGCATTTCTGCATTGCCTTTCACATCGACAGGTTGTCCCAAAGTGCCTCATGGCCAATTAATTATTTTTGAAGTGTGTTCGCTGTTGTAATGTTGGCAAAAGCAGGAACTGAGTTCTACACAGCCAGTTCCCAAAAAAGAGCATTGGCCCAGAATTTGCTGTGAAAATAATGGCGAGTTTAATGCGCACGCCGTTATTAGTGTGTAAATCGCCCAGCAATTTGTGGCGAGGAAGAGATATGCCGTGAGTTGCGAATCGCCACAAATTGCTGGTTGATTTGTGCCGCTCCGCCGTCAGCCTCGCCAAAACGGCAGCTCGGTGTGAACCTCCCCGTTTTCAGAGATTGCTGCATTTGCACTGTAAATGTGAATTGAACTTGCCGCAGATAGTTAGTGCTGGTACTTAATGATGTAAGGACCCTTTTAATGACAAGATTGAAGTTCCTGCAGGGCCACTGAACCTTTCTGGCCCAAATAGGGAACAATTAAAATGGTGGCGTCTCAAACCGGCAGGTAGTAAATTGTTGCTAGAGGTTTTTAAACTTATTAATTAAAAAAAAAATTCTCTTACTTTTCCTTTCTGTCTCCCAGATGCTCCGTTGACCTCACCGCACCGTTATCAGCTCGCACTTCCAGCAATTTGCGGCGCAAAAGTTTGAGCGGAACGGTGAGGAAAAATATCTAATAAACGTGGCACGCCACAAGATGCCCCCCTCCAGCAAATTCTGAGCCAATGAGACAAGGCAGGGAGAAAACACTGTGACAACCTAAGTATAGTTTGAAAAAAAGAAAGCCTTGTATTTATTTGGTGCCTTAGCACATTTCTGAGCAAAGTCTCAAAGGTTATCACCTAGAATCAGTTACTTTGAAGTGCACTTGCTATGTAGGTTGATATCCAATTCTTAAAAGTGCAGGTGGTTCCCTCAGCAAACACTGATTTTAATTTAAATCAGTTAATTTAAAACAATTCATAAAAGCATTTGTAGATATTTAATTTTGTATTTATAGTGCCTTCTTCAAGTTCCAGAACTCCTCAATATGGCCATTCTGTATCTCTTGCTATTCGTCTTGTTCCCCCTTACATTAGGAAAGCAAATGGTATGTTAGCTTTTGTTACAAAGGGATTAGAGTATAAGAGTAAAGAAGTTTTACTACAATTATACAGGGCATTGGTGAGGCCACACCTGGAGTATTGTGTACAGTTCTGGTCTCCTTCCCTAAGGAAGGATATACTTGCCATAGAGGGAGTGCAACAAAGGTTCACTAGACTGGTTCCTGGGATGAGGGGATTGCCCTATGAGGAGAGATTGAGTAGACTAGGCCTATATTCTCTAGAGTTTAGAAGAATGAGAGGTGATCTAATTGAACATATAAAATTCTTAATGGGCTTGACAGGGTTAATGCAGAGAAAATGTTTCCCCTGGCTGGGGAATCTAGAACCAGGGGTCACAGTCACAGAATAAGGGGTCGGCCATTTAGGACTGAGATGAGGAGAAATTTCTTCACTCAAAGCGTTGTAAATCTTTGGAATTCTCTACCCCAGAGGGCATTGGATGCTCAGTCATTGAGTATATTCAAGACAGAGATCAATAGATTTTTAGGAACTAAGGGAATCAAGGGATATGGGACAGTGCGGGAA
The DNA here is from genome assembly GCA_030390025.1 of Squalus acanthias. Lineage (NCBI taxonomy): Eukaryota > Metazoa > Chordata > Chondrichthyes > Squaliformes > Squalidae > Squalus > Squalus acanthias. The sequence continues at coordinate 73,521,238 of CM059440.1, forward strand.
GGTGGAGTTGAGGTAGAAGATCAGCCATGACCTTGTTGAATGGCAGAGCAGGCTCGAAGGGCTGAATGGCCGACTCCAGCTCCTATTTCTTATATTCTTATGTACATTGCAGAACTGCTTCAACTGAAGAGGTTTTGCAGTGGAACGAGGCTCCCAGTGCAGTGGAACCCAGCCCATGTACACTCTGCGGATGATTTCCCAGCACTAGCCGCAATAGAGAAACAACTGTGGGTGTGCAGACGTTTAAAATATGCAATTGAAACACATTTTTTGATGCGGGGGGGGTTTTCGGGAGAGGTCTGTGCAGACCAGCAATGTAAAGACTACATTGCTGGCCTGTATAAATGGGCTCCATGCCAAGCTTACATACAGCCAGGAAAGAAAGTGGTGGCTCTTTACATTTCCCACTGCAGGCCGAAGGAGGAGCTGTGGACAACCATCTCTTGAGGTGATTCTTTACTTCTTTGTTATTGTGATTTGATAAAATATATGAAAATATGCATTCCAGCAATATTCAGCTGCCAATGCAATGAAGCACTGCCTGATTTATACTGTAGTGCTGCCATCAGTGATGATGTTGGTTTATTGAACGGTAGAAGGTAGGTTTGGGGGTGCCAACAAAAGTGCAACTCTACAATTTTGAAATATCAAAGTGCTTTAAGAGTTAAGTTGCTAGGCTAAGGAACCTCAAGTGTAACAGCTGTGCTTTGTATCATGAACTGCCAATTGTGACCAATGGCATCATTGGCAGATGGTGTAGAGGCAGAGGAGGGAAGGTTTTCAGCCAACAGTTAGCACTGGGAAATCCGCTGAAAGCAAAGTGCCTCTGGCAAAAAGCTGTCCTGTGCTAAGCTGCCTGACTGATTTTAGAAATGATCCCATTTCCCTCACCAGAGTAATTCCCTCTGCCTTCAGCCAGGATAGAGAGCACAAGCCAGTATGAGGCTGAGCCATATTAGCCATATTATGATTATGGACTGCACCGGGGTGAAAATTGCTGGAATGGATAGTTCTGTGTGTAATCCGTTAAATCACAATTACCAAAGTGAGCCCTGTTGAAAGAGTCCTGAGGTAGGTAGATATGTGCAGCATGGTGTATTTGAATTGCTGACAGGACAATACTGGTCTGTGCTCTATATTCAATGAAATACCCACTTTTCTTGGTTTAATAAACTTCTTTTGTATTAACCTTTGTGTCCTGCATGTCACTGAAACTGAATGATGAAAAGGAGGAAAGGACTTTGATAAGCACCAAAGTGGGTCAGAAGCCCACTCTGGACTGACTACAGTAAGAAAAGAAGTTAGATTATCTCTGCCTATCTTTTCCATCTTAGTTTGCCAGTCTGCATCTTGATCTGTCTGTCCGTCTCTTTTAATTTCTTATTTTGATCTCTTTGTCTGTCTGTAGCATGGTTCAATTCAAGCAGCCTTTGCCTCATTGACTGTGCTTTTGTCCCCTCTCTATTACAACTTTATGATTTGTACTTCTCTTGCACTTACTGCTATGGGCATAAAAAGTCGATGCCAATTCTATCTTCACTTCAAACTCGAAGGCAACTACATCAAAGAGCATATAGTTACCATTTGTTGTTGATGTGGTGACACATGGTAATAACAGACTATCCAACCAAGGAAACAAAACTAAATGGAACCAAAAATTGCTCAGTCCAGGTGCCAACAGCTGTCCAGACTTACAAGTATACTAAGAGGACAGATTAACGGTGCAAACCAATTTACCTCTCTGGTGCATGCAATCATTCAGAGGTTGTATTCCAAACAAGAACACTTTATTTACAGCAGCCTTTGCTGACTCGTTTACTGATTACTTACTCGTTCACTGCTCCGCGACTTTCAAAATGCATGGTTCAGTGGGTAACATTCTTGCCTCTGAGTCAGAAAGCTGTTAGTTCAAGCTTCACTCTGGGACTTCAGCATAATATCTAGATTGACACTTGATTGCAGGACTGAGGAAATGCTACATTGTCAGAGGTGCCATTCTTTGGATGAAATGCAAACCCAAGGCTCTCCTTCTGTAGTTCAGGCGGGCATAAAGGAGCTCATGGCACCATCTGAATTAGAGGTGGGTGTACTGTGACTAACCTGGCCAACACCTCCCTCAACCAACATCACCAGAAACAGGCCCCTCGTTTCTTGGCTATTTGTGTGCAGAATGGATGCCGTGTTTGCCCACATAACAACAGTTGCTGCACTTCATAGTAACTCGTTATGCGAAGCACTTTGAGATGTTTTGGGGAGATATGAAAAGATATTTTTTTTCCCCACAGCGTACTGTGTTCTAGTAGCCAATATCCAAAGTAATGTTAGCTGCTTTGATATAGCAATTAACTCTGCTGCACAACGGGGTACTGTGTGGCTCTCATGCACATATTACAGAGAGTTACATAGAGCTTACAGCACAGAAACAGGCCATTTGGCCCAACTGATCTATCCCAGTGATTATGCTCCACACAAGCCTCCTCCCACTCCACTTCATATGACCCTATCAGCATAGCTTTATATTACTTTCTCTCTCATGTACCTATCTAATTTCTCCTTAAATGCATCTATGCTGTTTGCCTCAACAACTCCACATGATAGTAAGTTTCGCATTCTAACCACTCTCTGGGTAAAGAAGTTTCTCCTGAATTCCGTATTGGATTCATTAGTGACTATCTTATATACATGACCCCTAGTTTTGGACTAGTAGTAGGAAGTCATAAGCAATACGTCAAATCAGAAGTCATGGCACAGCATAAATATGATACTGTGTTATAGAGTGCTGCTCCAGAAAATTTATGAGTTTATTATAATATTATATAAAACAGTACGAGAGATGGAGAGAGAAACAGAGTGGCAGACACAGAACGCAAGAGTCTGCTCCTTCATTCTACCTTCTCACAATCCTAAACTGGCATTGACCTTTGAACAATACACTATTATGTACAGCAAAAACAAAGTCTAACATTGAATTACATTCTGTAACGTGCTGCCAGCTATTTGTTAAAGTATATCATCTAATTTTCAAAGATGGTTCATTTTCAGTTTTTCATACTGTTAACTAGCTGACACATTGACATGGTTACATGCTAGTCATGTCCCAGTTTAGCTGAAAGATTAATGGCGTGATTATGACATTCAAGCTGACGGTATATGGCATCACATCACAAGAATGACCTTCCCCATCCGCAGGCAACAGGCTACTGTTAAAGAAACTACTTTGCATTAAATGCGAACAATCTTTATTTAACCCTGCCAACTTCAAAGTATGGGCTAAATGGAATACAGATGAAAACTATCAGCAGTACAGCTATATTGTACAAGTGTATAACTCATCTCTCATCTTATGGCTATTCCAGATATGCTTTGACAAAAGGGCTGTGACCAAAGGAAGAGGAAGCTAGCAATAAACGTTTGGGGGAACACTGTCTAAATATTGCAGAATCTATATTGTTTCACCATGGCCTGCATATAGTCACAGTGACATCTGTGTATCATCTACTAAACCACCATAGCTGTGACACTAGTGTCTGGATGCTGCTGCCTGACCTCAGATTTTTCATGCTTTGTTCAAGGTTTTTTTAATGGTTCTCTTGTGTGACATTAGAAGAATCTCCATATCCTGTTCTGTATTAAATTGAATCACATCTCCCATTAAAGGTATGGGTGAGTCCGGTCTGTTTTTTATTACTGAAAGCTTCATGGTCTCAAAACAAGAATATTTCTGAATGCACTTGTGTGTATTCAGGCACGTCTCACTATACGAGCATCCAAATGTTTGTGTCTGTATGTGTATGTGAATGCTATCACTTTTGTAATATATTAATTCTTGGGATGTGGCCATCGCTGGAAGGGCGTCATTTATTGCCCATCCATAGTTGCCATTGAGAAGGTGGTGGTGGGCCGCCTTCTTGAATCTGCAGTTCATGTGGTGAAGGTGCTCCTACAGTGCTATTAGGTAGGATTTTGACCCAGCGACAATGAAGGAACAGTGATATATGTCCATGTCGGGATGGTGTGTGACTTGGGCGGGAACTTGGAGGTGATGGTGTTCCCTGGCACCTGCTACCAGTGTCCTTCTAGGTGGTAGCGGGCATGGGTTTGGGAGGTGCTGCTGAAGAATCATTGGTGAGTTGCTGCTGTGTATCCTGTAGATGGTACACAGTGCAGCCACGAGATGTTGATGGTGGAGGGAATGAATGTGTAGGCTAGTGGATGAGGTGCTGATGAAGTGGACTGCTTTGTCCTGGATGGTGTCGAGCTTCTTGAGAGTTGTTGCAGCTGCACCCATCCAGGCAAGTGGAGTGTATTCCATTACGTTCTTGACTTGTGTCTTGTAGGTGGTGGAGGCGCTTTGGGTGTGCTTTGCATATAGAAATGTTTGTGTGCAGGTGTCTATCGAAGTGCATTGCCATGCGGCAATGAGCTCTTTTTTAAAAAGAATTCCTTTTATTAAATGCCATTAATTGCCAGCTCCATAAAGAACTTAAGAGCAAATACCCTCAAAACAGATGGCACAGACACATATGGGCTGGATTTTGCAGGGCTTAGCGGGCGCGATCGGTGGTGGGTCGGGTGGGAAAGTGTTTTTTTCCCCCAGTGGGTTGGGACCCCGCTGTGAATCTGCTGCCACGCTCCTTTACCAAATGTCGGGTCTGTCAGCGCTGAGCAGACCCAACACGCAGCAGCAGGGGAGGTAATTAAAATCATTAGTGGCTTGTTTACAGCCACTTATCAATGGTTTTTTCCAGTTTTTTTGGATTTGCCAGGTCGCTCACTGGTTTCCCGCTGTGCCTAGACCTCTCTGTGAAGCTGAGGCGGGAGGTCAGTGGCCATTGAATCAGCTGATGAGTTGACAGCTTCAAATGTTAAGTCAAAGCTCCCAGCTGATTTAGAAATGTTCCCTTAACCACTAGCTTCTCTAAACTGCATTTCTACTACAAATTCAGGATGCTGCAAATCTTTACACAAGTCTCCATCCAGTCTGACCTCATTACCTCTCCCACCATTGACAGATCGCTTCTGTCATCTCTAATTCACCTGCCATCTATTCCATCAGCATGGGTGCCCTTGAAACTCTCTCACCTTGGTCCTCAGAATCCGAACATGATCAGCCCCAACACCAGCATCACCAGGCACACCAGCAGCACCAACAACACCGACCTTCTCTGCAACCAGCTGATGCTGCACAGGACACAGGGCATCAGCACCTGACCACATTGCTGCCCAGGAGGCCAGGGATGGCCTTGCCATGGCCAGATTTACTTCACGTGATGCTGTACACCCTGGCTGACACATCGGGCGCCAGGTTGCGTCATCAAATGACATCACCAGACCCGCTTCCTCTAATTGGCTGTCAAACGCGCTGGGCGGGACGTAACAAGCTCGATCAAGGGAAATTCATTTCAGAGGCCGGGATGGAGCCAGCAGCGGGGTCGGGACCCGCCACCAACATCGCCCGCCACGGACCCGCCGAGGTTCATAAAACCGCAGCCTAAATCTGTGTGTTTAAGCCCCCGAGAACAGGCAAATATGTCGCGGTTGTACCACACAGGCCGTACAAGTGGCTGGGCTGAGTTGTCTGTATGCGCCTCCGACTGCACAGAGATTGCAAGTGTTTTCTTCCTTTCCTGTTTTTTGAAAATCAGACAAAAATCACAATAATTCTGGTGATGGAAAAAATTCAACCAACAAATTTTTGTTCGAAAAAAAATCCAAACAATGTCCGCATTCTTGTGCAATACAGGAATTTTTGAAGGTTAGGAAATACCAGGTGACAATTTTTGCACCATAATTAGAGAAGTTACAAGGGAGATACCTGGTTAGGTTTGCAGTTTCTGATCTACATCCCAAACAAACAAGAAAATTGTTCATATCTCCATCTGTCTGCAGTGAGGACTCAACAATTAGACTGTTTCCAGATGAGGGAGGAGAAAAACAAATTGATAGTGCGTGTGTATGCACACTGAAAGAGGACGTTATTCAACTCAGCCTTAATCTCCCAAAAGTGAGAAGTCGCACAACACCAGGTTATAGTCCAACAGCTTTATTTGAAATCACAAGCTTTCGGAGCTGCTGCCCCTTCGTCAGGTGAAGACTTCACCTGACGAAGGAGCAGCGCTCCGAAAGCTTGTGATTTCAAATAAAGCTGTTGGACTATAACCTGGTGTTGTGCGACTTCTCACATTTGTCCACCCAAGTCCAACACCGGCATCTCCACATCATGATTAATCTCCCAAGTTCAAGTGACCTATTGGTACTTGTTATGATTCAGGCCCCACTGGAACATAATTGAGGATAGACTTCAGTGCAGTACTGAGAGAATGCTGCATTGTCAGAGGTGCCGTCTTTCAAATGAGATGTTAAACAAAGGCCCTGTCTGCCTGTTCACATGGATATAAAAAACCCTGCGCCACTATTTCTCCTGGTGACCCTCAACCAATCCACCAAAACAGATTAACTGGTCATTTATCGCATTGCTGTTTGTGAGACCTGGTGCATTTGCCTTTATAACAATGTAACAGCAGTGACTAGACATCAGAGTAATTCATCGACTGTGAAGCACTTTGGGACATCCTGAGGGGCTATATAAATGCAAGTTCTTTCTTCCTGAATAAAAAGAACAAAATTGTTAAAGTAGCATGATCATCCTAGCAAAATAGTCAGGGTTATTATCTTATAGGCTTGTACATAAAATACAGAGGATTACATTTCTTAGTAAAATAAAACCGTTTCACAAAAATTGCATTGCATGGGATAATGAATCTGCAGTGTGTACTACCCCAGCAGCTAAACTTATAATTGTGGGACTGGCTTTGGGGCAATGGCACCTTTAACACAACGCTTCATAAAAGAGGATGAACAACTGAGCAGGAATTGGGGCGAAAAGAGTTAGGGAAGGCGCTCAAAGGCAAGATTTTGAGGGGGATTTTGAAGGTGAGAAAAATGAGGCAAAGTTTAGGGCCAGAGGGCAGGGGAATGATAGCTGATGGTTCTGCCACTGATGGCGCGGTGGAGGGAGGGGTGAAATCTGTAATTAATTCCCCCTAAAGGTTGTGGGTCAATTGAAATTTTCAAGACAGATATCAACAGATTTTTATTAGGTAAGGGTATCAAGGGATATGGATCAAAGGCGGGTTAATGGAGTTGAGGTACAGGTCAGCCATGATCTAACTGAATGGCAGAACAGGCTTGAGCAGTGAATGGCCTACTCCTGTTCCTATGACCTACACAATAGTCCAGGCTCAGAAAAATTAGCTGAGATGTATGGCAGGAGGATCTTGCAGAGTGAAGGTGGAGGGAGGCCATGGAGGGATTTGTAGACAATGTGAAGGATTATGAAATCAATGTGTTGGAGGATAGAGAGTTAGTGACAAGGCTGAGTGATAGGTGTGTGAGATTTAGTACAGGAATAGAACATTGGCAGCAGATTTCAGGGTGAATCGGAATTTGTGTAAGATACAGCTCAGGAGGCCAGTGAGGAGAGAGTTGGAGAAATCAAGTCTGCAGGTGGTGCAGCCCAGATGAGTGTTTCAGCCATGGTAGCAGTGAGATAGAAGTGGTAGGTGTGAGGTCGCAGTGGTGGGTTTGACGTTTATGTGGTGGGTGTAAGGTAGCAGCCATAGGTGTGAGATAGCAGCAGTAGGTGTGAGGTAGCAGTGCTGTGTGTGAGATAGCAGTGGCAGATGTGCGGCAGTGATGGAAATAGGAGATAATATAGAGCTGGTGAAAAGAAATACCAGAAATCAATTCCTTGAAAGCGGCTAACAATGTCCTATAAAAGGGGATGAAATTCCCTTTTAGTGAAAATGAGAATTGACTGTTTGTTGCTATAATTAACAATCTGTGATTCTCAGAAATCATTACATTTAAAAGCTATGAACTCTCGCATTGCTGTAATAGGCTTGTTAAATACAAGGGAAAGAAAACAGGAGAACGCTCGGCAAATACAGGAAGAATTTCACCCCCAAGTGACATTCCACCTCATCAGTAGTTTAATTTAGCAGGGTCATTGTTGTCCAGTAAAGTGATTTGCATCGTGCCAGGTTTGTAAAAGTTTCCAGTACAACACCCTTTAAGAAATCTCATGTGTGGAACAAAACATTGTTTCAAAGAAAAGTGGTGACCTTTTCTGCAATTCTTATCTGACTTTTTTCCTGGTTTGCTGGTATCCTGAATCGTGAACACATTTACTATAATAGTGTTCTCATGACCATCCGGCAACACGGTGGCATAGTGGTTAGCACTGTTGCCTCACAGCGCCAGGGACCCGGGTTAAAATCCGGCCCACGGGTGACTGTCTGTGTGGAGTTTGCACATTCTCCCCATGTCTGCGTGGGTTTCCTCCGGGTGCTCTGGTTTCCTCCCACAGTCCAAAGATGTGCGGGTTAGGTTGATTTGGCTATGATAAATTGACCCTTAGTGTTAGGGGGATTAAATACGTGGGGTTACGGGGATAGGGTGGGATATGTGTCGGTGCAGGCTCGATGGGCCGAAATGGCCTCTATCTGCACTGTGGGGATTCTGTGATATTTCATCCAGGACCCCAAAACTAGTCCTTGGAAAGAAAAAGAAAGACTTGCATTTATATAGCGCCTTTCACGGCCACCGGACGTCTAAAAGCGCTTTGCAGCCAATGAAGTACTTTTTTGAAGTGGAGTCACTTGTAATGTGGGAATTAAATGAATTAATGGAAGGAAGTAAGCAATAGGTGGGCGCTTCCTCATGGGGCAAGAGCTTAGATCAAAGGATATGTTATTCTCAAGCACCTCTTAGCAGCTAATTACAGAGAGCTATTGGAGAGGGTGCAGAGAATATTTACTAGAATGATACCAAGGATGAGGGACTTCAGTTATGTGGAGAGACTGGAGAAGCTGGAATTGTTCTCCTTAGAGCAGAGAAGGTTAAGGGGAGATTTAATAGAGGTGTTCAAAATTATGAGGGGTTTTGATAGAGTAGATAGGGAGAAACTGTTTCCACTGGCAGGAGGACACAGATTGAAGGTAATTGGCAGAAGAACCAGAGGTGAGATGAGGAGAAATTTCTTTACGCAATGAGTTGTTCTGATCTGGAATGCACTGCCTGAAAGGGTGGTGGAAGCTGATTCAGCAGTAACTTCCAAAAGGGAATTGGATAAATACTTGGACAGGAACAATGTGCACGGCTATGGAGGAAGAGCAGGGGAGTGGGACTAATTAGATCGCTGTTTCAAAGAGCCAGCACAGGCATGATGGGCCGAATGGCCTCCTTTTGTGCTGCACGATTCTATTGGCTGGTTGCTTGCTTGCAGAACATTGGCGCATGGCATGGGGATGCCATAAAGAAGAAGAGATAAAATAATAAATATTGCAAGCAAGCTAAACAGGGATCAAGACTTCCTAATATGAGAAAAATAATCTGTATCATAACCGACTGCGAGAGAACAATCTACGGGATGGGTCATTTTGATAATAACTTGTTGATAAATCTCAAGAATATCTGCGATGAAAAGAACAATTACACACATGTTCTATATTGACCGTTTTGATAAGAGAGGCTAAAAAATTATGGGAACACTGCAGGAAAGCGGATAGAGTTCCCTGCAGGGAAAAAACATGTTTTTATGAGCCAGATGGATTCTCTTCCAGTTATTCTCTGGGTCAAAAACTTCTATTCCTCATAATTTAAGATTAGACATGTAGTTCTGCACTTTGTAACTATGATTTTATATGAACTCCCCCACAAGCAACAATTCTTGGAACAAGCGAGACAATATCACAGATAACTACTCCAAAAGCAAAATACTGCGAATGCTGGAAATCTGAAATAAAAACAGAAAATGCTGGAAATACTCAGCAGGTCAGGCAGCATCTGTGGAGAGAGAGAAACAGAGTTAACGTTTCAGGTCGATGACCCTTCATCATCGACCTGAAACGTTAACTCTGTTTCTCTCTCCACAGATGCTGCCTGACCTGCTGAGTATTTCCAGCATTTTCTGTTTTTATCACAGATAACTATGCCTCATTTAAATCACTTCGGACTATTTCATGTTGAAATGCTCAGTTATCAGATTGGACACAGTACAGTGCTGTTAGCTTTTAAACTCTGCTACCAACTCACAAGTGCAGGTAAAGCAATACTTCATATCATGGCGTGCATCTTCTGAGATTTCAGCTGCTCTGGCAGGTTTTTACAGAAAAATAATTGTTATTAGAGATTTGTAATAATGTAACTTGTAACAACAAGGTTCTCCTGTAATATATCGTGAGGTTGACAGAGGTGGAATGTTCCATGTTGGTGCAGTAATTAAGGGTTTCAGAACAATAACTAATTTAGCTTATTGAGGTTACATTTGCTGATCATTATCTCTGTGTGAGTAAGTGATTATTTATTGTATTAGTTCTTATCTGTATTATCTGCATTACAGATCAAGAGTTCCCTTAATGACTGTTTCATCTATGAATCATATCATCGATTGCTGTCAGTTACCTTCTATGATTCATGACACAGTTCCTGCACTCCTCAATAATCTTCCAGCTCTGTAAATCTCACCCTTTTTAATAACCTTCTCAAAATGTTGGATTGTTGAGTAGTTATCAAAGGTGGAAGACTCAGCATATTGATGTACAGATGCCCTACACCACAGAATCATAAAATGCAGGTTCACATCAACAGATGTGCTCAGATGGTAAACTCCACATCTTGCACTGAACCATCCAGGAGAGGGAAGGGATGGCAGAAGCGGAGATCTTCCCCACAGTGAGAGAACTAGAACAGAAAGTCAGAGGGTAGGGACATGGCCCCGACCACAAAGGTCCCAAAATTTCTTAGGCCATGATCCTGGCAGCTACACTAGGATCGCACCTGATGGCGTCCTCCAGCTCTGACCCCGCTGGAGTTTGAGATGTTAGCGGGAGGACACTGTATTAGAATGGGTCAGGTGGGCACACCCATTGGCTCAGATGCATCTCTGGTACCTGCCTGCCATGACTGCCAGAAAATCTAGTCCCCGTCTGCCATGGGGAGTTGTCCAGGACCCCACCACCCCCCCAACTCCACCAATATTCCAATCTGCCCCATCAGCAAGACAGCCAATCCGCCCAATTTTTTTTTAAATTAGAAAGCCTTGAGATTCTTCGGACGGAGTGGGGGGGGGGGGGGGGTGCATCCAGGCTGCTTGCTTGAGGTTCTCATATGCCCTTGTGGTGGCCGGTACATTTCCATTTACTCGGCTTATCACAGGAATGCTGGATCCCAAATAAGCCCCAGGTGCCCAGAAATCCTGGCCTAGGAGGTCCTGCCCCTGGTTCCACCCTCTGGTCATCATTTCCCCAGTAGGGAGCGAGCAGAATTTCCAGCCCATTCAAAGCAGTGAGGAATCTCTGAGAGAGTCAGCCTCCACCATTTCCCTAGAGGGTTCTGCCACTTTACTGCACAAAATATGGTGGGAGTCTGGCAGAACCCCCATTGAATTTCAAGGACAATGTGTTTACCAATGTTCTTTCATGAATGTGATGGACACATGGGTCACAAGAGCCACTGGCACAAACTAAGGTTACAAAGGTCCTGCTCACAAGTGAAAGAACGCATCATCCTATGGTCATTGTTGTAAACTGGGGCTTTAAATTATTCCACAGTTATGAGCAGAGTATAAAACATCAAGTAATGTTTGATGATGCACCATGAACAGCAAGTTTAAGATTCCATGGTTCCATGGGACCAATCAGGGCAATTGCTGTCCAAGCAGCTTATTTGAGACATGCTGTATATTCAATAAAGTAGCAGATCAAACAGAGATTTTAGATCTCAGCATACTAGAGAGATGAACTTTGAAACATTGCTGTCCTCCAGCCATAAACTATAAAGTGGCCGAGATAAACTGGGCTCCACTGTCTCAAACATTGTTCCAGATTATCAGTTTTACATTAACTATGCGTCTTCCTTCACTAAAAGTCAGCAACAACTAAAAGCAAACTCAGAATGTATTAACTTAAATGTTTGGAATGTTTAAATTCACACAAGATGTGGTGGGTTTTGGCAGCAATATGCACTCGGCCCACCAGGAGTGGTCAGGGCCATCCCTAGCTTCCTAACAAAAATCACACAAACCAGATAGGATGCAATGTCCTGCTGGATCCCTCAGCAGGTCCTTCTGTTGTGTACCCTTCTCCCTCATATCAATCAGATAAGATGAAAGGTGGAGAGCTCAACTGATCTTAAGCCTGCTGATCTGCACTGTATCTGAAGTACTTGTGAAGAGGATTTTGCTCAATAGAATTCCCATGCCCCAACCATCAAAGAAAGCCACTTTACTTTTTTTTGAGAGATCTAGATGATTGGGCAAAGTCCAAATACTAAAATGTATAACGGCAAGCTTAAAAGCCTGTATAGTGTGGTATGAATGGAAGTCTGAGAGAAGTAAGGAGTTCCACAGCTTTGAAGTAATGGGTTATGAAAGCTATTGAAGCCTTTGTTGTTATTTGTAGAAAGGGTATAAAATTTGTAACTTGTGCAAAAATGAAGCGTATGATGTAGCAACTAGATCACCCAGGTGGGCAGTTACTTTATTTACTTACAGGTTACATCGAAAAATAGGAACAGAAGTAGGCCATTCAGCTCTCGAGCCTGTTCCCCCATTCAATTGGATCATGGCTGATCTGTACCTCACCCCCATTTGCCTGCTTTTGATCCATGATTGATCACTCGTGGCGATCCTCACGGATAACCTGGGGAAAAGGACAGGGTGGAGTGATCAATGGGGCGAGGAAGCTGAACAGTTGGGGGATGGCCAGGGAGCCGGTTTCTCCAGCACATGCCAGCTAGAGTTGGTGGACAGGGGGGACCCAGTTGCCGGGTGGAGATCAATAGCAGGGAGGCTGGTCATCATTGTCCACCCATAGACACACAGGGGGAAATATTATTCATAAAAAAGGAAGAAAGCTAAAAGTAATTACAAACTAAAAATATGGCTGTCTTCCGTGCTTTTGTGGGAATTTCTTTGGTTCATGGTATCGCCTAATTATCAAAGATCAATCAGCAATGTTTGAGGCTTAATGCAATATTATAATCACACTAACATACATTACAGACACAATTCTTTTAATAGTATAAACCATAGATCTGTGTACAGTCACATATATTTGTATATGTATTTATACATACTACACATACATACTACACACACTCCAGTAGACCTCTCATAGTATTTGCTTTCAGGTAATATGGGGAATGCAGCACAGTTGTGATGTGTCGTTGATAGCATGGCCTGCCCATTTAAAGCCTCTGCTCAAGTATTTCTTGCAGGAATGTTGTATATATAGGAAAAGTTAGGTAATTGTTGCTAGTTGTAAACCCTGAAGGTCAGAGGTAATTGAAAATTTCTGGTTCCAGGTCAATAACTTACTTTTAAAACTATAATTGTTTTTGCATTTGTAATGGCATTTTGGCTCTGAAGTGCGACATTAGAGGGCTTGACAGGGTAATTGCTGAGAGGTTGTTTCTCCTGGCTGGAGAGTCTAGAACCAGGGGTCATAGTCTCAGGACAAGGGGTCGGCCATTTAGGACTGAAATGAGGAGAAATGTTTTCACTCAGAGGGTTGTGAATCTTTGGAATTCTCTACCCCAGAGGGCTGTGGATGCTCAGTCGTTGAGTATACTCAAGACTGAGATCGATAGATTTTTGGACACTATGGGGGAAAAATTGGGTTGCTTTGCGCCTCCCGTTAGCGCCCTCTTAGGGCGCTAACGGGGCGCAAAGCAACTAGCGCCCGGGCGTGGCGCCGCCCACACCTCCCGCTAAATTCAGCGGGAGGTTAGCAGCGGCACTAACCAGTAGCGCCCCACGGCGCTGCGCCGCCGGCACTGAGGTCATCGCCGTGCGCAGCGCCCCGCTCGCGCCCTGGCCGCAATCTTCGGGAGCGCCCCCTGACTTATCGCTGGACGCTATGTCCGACGGGGTCAGCGGGGCCTACCTGCGGCCAGGGAGGCGCAATTTAAAGGCGAGGTGCGGGGCGGCCATTTTTGTTGCTGGCCGCCTGCCAGCACCTGCCTGCGCTCTCGTCCCCGGCCTCCTGAATGGCCCTCTCCGCGGAGTGCCAGCTGCGCTCCCGGCTTCTTTTGAGTGCCGGGCTCTTTTGCCGGCACTCCCGATCCCCGGGGGCCCAGCTGGGCCCCGGGTCGCGCTACGCAAGGCCCCTCCCCTTTAAGAAGGGGAGGAAGGCCTGCAATACCGCGGCACATAGCGGCGCGATATTGACTCGCAGTGCCCCAAGAGGGATGCGGGGCGCTTCCAGTAGCACCCCGCTTCCCTCTTGGGGTGCAACCACTCAAGTTCCGGCGCGGGGGCGCTAATTTTTCCGGGTCGCTAAAAGTAGCACCCCGGCGAAGTTAGCGCCCCATTTAATTTTTAGCCCTATGGGAATCAAGGAATACAGGGATAGGGCGGGAAAGTGGAGTTGAGGTTGAAGATGAGCTTATTGAATGGCAGAGCAGGCTCGAAGGGGCCGTATGGCCTACTCCTGCTCCTATTTCTTATGTTTATATATTCTTATTTGGATTGTGACAGGCATTCACTACATAAATTCTGAATAAATACCTCAGTATTTATGTAGGACTATTTTTTTCAATGGGATTTCATTTGAAGATACTTGCAAACACAATAAATGCGGAGAAATGTCATAAATCTTCAAACAAAAATCCAAAAAGTGGGACATGTTTATTATACATGGATATTAAAATATATCTAAACTTTTTCCTAAATTTCATGGTCCAATTTTGTGCGAAGGTGGTACAGTTAACCTCACATATAATAAGCACCAGTTTACCACACTAAATATCCACTATATGCTGTTGTTCATTTGATGTGAGGTTGACTGTATTTTCATAGTATTTGAGGCTGCCTGTCAAACAGGCCATTTAATCCAGTTAGGACAACTGCTCCTTCTGCTTTTGAGATCCCTTCAAAAATACAGTTCTGCTAAAAGGTAAGTAGGTGGCGGCTATTTCCTCGCTCACACATGGGACTGTCAATCACTCGGCACCCCGTTGTTCATACTTGGGCCTGTCAATCACCTGGTGCCCAGCTACTGGTGCTTGCTCCTCAAAGTCTCAGCCAGTATAGTAACAACCTCCTTGCAGCCAGCTGCCATTCCTCTTTCATTAGAAACAAAATCAGAAAATGCTGGAAGTACATAGCAGGTCAGCCAGCATCGGTAATGAGAAAAAAACAGGTTAACATTTCAGGTTAGAGCTTCCATCAGAGCTTGTCAGAGTTCAGATGAAGGTCTCCACCCGAAACATTAACCTGTCTTTTCTCTTTACAGATGCTGGCAGCCCTTCTCTGTGCTTCCAGCAATTTTTTGCTGCAGTTTCTATCAATTTTTGGTTTTATTTCACATTTCCAGAACTTACAGTTTTGGGGGGAAAAATTCGGTAGCGACCATTTCGGGGCACTAACTTTAGCGCCCGTCACTAATTAGCGCCGGCAACTGCGAAATTCAGTTTTAGCGCCCCAAGAGGGAGGTGAGCGCTAAATCAAGTGCTCCACTTCCTTCTTAGAGCGCTAACACCGAATATCGGGGCGGTGCGTTCTGCAGCGCTACGCACTGGGCCACGTAGCGCTGCCGCATGGAAGGGCTCCTCCCCTCGTTAAAGGGGAGGGGCCCAAGCCCACAACTCTGCGGGGCCCTACCTGGACCACCGGGGAGCGGGGTGCCGTGCCAGCAGCCCGGCACACAAGAGGAGTGCCGGGCTGCCAGATCGCGGCACGGACCCCGCGTTCAAAGACGCAATGAGCCGCGACAAGTAAGTCCGTCGATTATTTTTTCCCCGCCCACCACCTCCCCTTTGGTTAGCGCCCCGCGAGCATCCTGCCGCTCCGTTCCCGCCCCATGAATCGGTCGCTGTCATCGCCCGGCGCAGATTCAGGGGGCGCGGGACAATTTTGCAGGCGGGGTGAAAACGGGGCGCTGCGCACGGTGATGGCGTCGTCATCGCCTGCGCAGCGGGGCGGGGCGCTACTGGTTACCGCCACCACTAAACTCCCGCTGAATTTAGTGGGAGTTGTTATCGGTGCCGCGCCCGGGTGAAAAGTCGTTTGCGCCCCGCTAGTGCCCCCCTGGGGGCGCTAACGTGAGGCGCAAATGCACCGAATTTCTAGCCCTTTGTTTTTAGTCCCATTGATCAGGCTCTTTAAGTGTAGATGTCCCAAACTAAATGCTAATACTGGTCGCACGCAATGTTGTAAGCAGGTATTATATTCAAGTGGTATTACCATAGAGTTACACTGGATGCACATCGGCACATTCAAAAATGCTCATTATAAATCAGTATGTTATACATGCCATCTCCACATTGCAAGGCAATAGCGCCGCACCTTAAGTGATATTTGGAAAATTCATGTTTTTGCACTTTTATAAAGATAATGGATTCAGCTGATGAACAAGGAAGAAAAGACTTTTCAACAGAACTTGATTTCAATCCAAATTAGCCATTCTAGGACTTCACTTGTGCAGCTTTTTGATCCCTAAATCGATACATTACTCATGAGCGGAAATGTCCTAAAGTGAATCTCTCTTCATAACTATAGAATAATTGCTGCTTTCAGGGGTGACTTGTTGTCACCTCTTCAAAGGGAGCAGTACCGTGCGGGGAGGCTTTTGATCTGAAGTGCTCTTCCCCATACCTCCCATAAACATGATGAAACAAATCACAAAGGATGTCTCCTTGCTGAGACAACACATCATTCATTTACCAGGTGTAAGATATAAGCAGCCCCATGGAGACTTGCTGTGTCAGGTTTCCAGAAGGAATAGACCCGCTTCGTAGATGTATCTGAGTGACCAGTGTCTGGCAGCCCGCCACACATTTGAGTGGAAATCAGCTTCCCTTCCAGCTCTTGGAAGCCGATCAGTGAAATGCAAATGTAAAAACTCAATTGACCTGGGACCTGAACACTTTAAAACACTCTTCCATCCACCGCCTTCCCTCATACTACTTTCCTCTAACTTAAGAAAACAGATACACAGAAGAGAGAATAATTAGCCAAGGAACAAAGAGGTCTGATAATATATAACGGGACGCGTGGCGTTTCCTGGTTACCAATTGAGAAATGTGCAGTAATAATGCTGTAATCAATAATCCTCTTGTTTTAACGCTATCCCACATCAAGGACCCTGAGTGCACTGACAGACGAACATGTGCAATGATCGCAGCCACAACCATTAAAACATCTCCGAAACTGAATTAAAAAAATCACATAAAATGAAAATAGGATTATATTATTAAAGGGAAAAGCGGATAGCAGTTATTTCAAACAATGAGATAATCTTAAGGCTTCCAGGTAACCAATATAAACCCCTCCAGCATCACTTACATGACTTATAACATTGTCTAATCCCTTTGATTAAATTACCACCTGGCAATCACTCCCAGCCACCTACATAATAATTTGCAGAACTTAAAATATCAATGAGCTTTAAACTTGTCAGTCTGAATATACTGCAGAACAAGCAGAGTTTTTCATATTGGAAACATTTGTGACCTTTCAATCTTTGTTTCATTTATAATAGCAGCTGCTTTTGCCCGTATAAATACTAGATTTTCCGTAAAGTTTTGAAGTGGTTCAAAGAAGAGCCTTGACTTCATGTCTTGCAACAGCCTCAGCATGGCAATGTTATTGTCTGAATGGACTATTTCTGTTTTACATTTATGTCAAAAGCTTTGTTTCAAGCCCTACAGCACAGTTTTACTGCATTCATTTCTAGCTCTTCTGCACCTATACATAATCAATCCACCTACACAGATACTCGAAATGTTTTGAAAATGACTCACGGCAGCAGAGTGACTAAATTTAAACGTCGCTGCGTTGCCATGTGGTTCCGGACGAGCATACGGACAGGCTGCGATCGGACAAGTCGAAGGAACGGCACTGTGACACAAGAACGGTGTCCGCGGCGATGGTCCTTACCTTTTGCAGCCACTGCGTGTTGTTCTCCAGGATGCCTTCGAGTTGCTGCAGCCGTTTTAGGGACCAGTTGGGTTCCACTGGCGGGGGAGCGTCTCGCTGGAGTGAGTTGGACATGTGGTAATCTGGGGAAGGTTGGCAGCTCTCGATCTCTGGAAGGAGGAACGTGTAGCTGCAGGGTCCGTGCTGAATCCGATGGTGGCGCTTATCTAGACTGTCTGCGCCTTTATGGTAGGAGCTGCACCCTGACATAGCCAGGAACGTACAAGCACAACTCACAAATGACAAGTAGCCCGATGGCATTCTGATGGTTTCCAACTGCAGCTGAGGTTTTTCTAAAACCGAGTATGTGCAGGGGCAAAACAAAGGAAAAGCTTCCAAACTTTAACCAACTTCTTTTCTTTCTCTGGCTCTTTGACTACTGAATTGCTTGGTCGCAGATTCGGAAAAAAAGAGTTACTGCGTCTCCTGATGGGTCGTTCTGACAGTTCACTGGCTTTATGTAATGTTGCCAAGAATTTGTTTTCCTTCTGTGACTCAATGATAAGGCTCAGTATTGCTTCCTATGTCTCTCACAGCCCACGTTGTGTCGAGAAGTGCAGGAAATGTTCAGTTGCTCCTGATGGTAAGGTCTCTCCCCCCTTCGAGTTGGACTGAAGCCCATGCATGGAAGGAGATGTTTGGTGTAAGAAGGTTATGAGTCAGTGGCTCTATCTCGCCAGCTGATTTTGACCACAAGAATGCCTGATTAGCACACACTCTGCTCCCTTCAGCAGCTTTCGACACAGGATCTGACAGTTTATCTTAATGCACCATTCTGATAACGAGAGATGTTTTACACCATCGTCCAGCCCACACTGTTTTCAGGCAAGAGGCAGTAAATCAGCTCGTCAGTGAAATTCTGGGCAAACTTCCATCACCTTTGGAGGAACAGAAGTGTGCAAAGTTTATTTTCAGCAAACCACTGTGTTACATACTCTATAAGATATATTACCAAAATTCTGCATCTGATTTACAATTTCTCCTACAAAAAGGCTTTAGAATCCATTTAAAGGTAATCGTTTAACCCTATCAGCCGGAACAGGCTCTTTGTGCTTAAGAAACTCCCAAAAGGCAGTTAGTCCTTCTTATGGCCAGCCACAAATTTAAGGCCTGTAAGTCGCCAGTTGCAGCTTCAAAACAATTTTTTGTTTTTTTTCTTCCAATTTTCTCCGCAACTCCCCTGTCTCCTACTGAAGTATCGTTCCACTAACTCTGCCACCCATCCACTACCATTCTTCACAGATAAGCACAGACAAATGTCGGCAGGAGTATGGGAAGGGTGACAGCTGAGGCCAATCCTGTCCTCCCTCAACATCCATACCTGCCCACTTTCCAGCCAAGGTCACTAGACAGTGATCAGGTGCAGGATCCCTGGCTGATCGTTCCCCTTCCTAGCCCATTGAACCATTTTCACGCCTCCCCACCAATTCGCCAACTGAGAGCGCTAACTCAACACTGAACACGGATCAAACTTAAGGTCAACTAAGTCTGCATGACTCAATACTACAACTGACAAATGCATTCGCGTGTCACTCATGGCTCAGTTGGTAGCAGTCTCGGCCTCAGCGTCAGAAGATTGTGAGTTCGAGCCCCACTCCAGAGAATTGAGCACACAATCTAGGCTGGCACTCCGGTACAGTACTGAGGGAGCACTGCACTGTCGAAGGTGCCATCTTTCGGATGAGACGTTAAACTGAGGCCCTGTCTTCTCTCTCAGGTAAACGTAAAAGATCCCATGGCACTAGTTGAAAGAGAGCAGTGGGGTTCTCCCTGGTGTCCTGGCCAATATTTATCCTTCGACCAACATCACTAAAAACAGATGATTTGGTCATTATCACATTGCTATCAGTGGGACCTTGCTGTGCGCAAATTGGCTGCCGTGTTTCCTACATTACAAGGGTGACTATACTTATAAAGTACTTCATTGGCTGTAAAGAGCCTTGGGATGTCCTGAGGTTGTGAAAAGAACTATGTAAACACAAGTCTTTCTTTCTTCTTTCTTTTACCATCAATCAAAACATTGATAAAATAGCAGGACATGTTATTCTAATGACTTGGTTAAAAATTGGACAAGAATAATAAATGATGCAATGAACTAGTGTAAGCTTAACTTCAAATGTTTTACTGATCCCTAGGAGTACACATGGGAAAATAGATGGCGAGGACACTTAATTAAATATGCTGCAAAGCTGAAGTGCCATCAATGTTCTTCAGTCAGAACTCAGTTTCAATTATTGCCTCATGTCTCTGCCAGAGACACTATTTTATTTTATACTAGCTGATCTCCCATGGCATTGAAATAACAACGGAAAATGCTGGAAACACTCAGCAGGCCAGGCAGCATCCGTGGAGAGAGAAACAGAGTTAACGTTTCAGGTCGATGACCCTTCGTCAGAACTGGAAAAAAGCTGGAGATGTAACAGGTTTTAAGCAGGATGCAGAGGCAGGGAAAGGGGGGGGTGGAGGAGAGGAAGGAACTAAAGGCACAGTCTGTGCTAGGATTGAACTCAGGAGAGATAAAATGTTGCAAATGGGGATGGCAGAATCATCAACAGCTGCCGCCTGAAAAAATGGGCGGAGGGGATTATAGTCTGAAATTGTTGAGCACAATGTTGAGTCCAGAAGGCTGTAAAGTGCTTAATCAAAAGGTGAGGTGCTGTTCCTCGAGTTTATGTTGAGCTTCATTGACATTGATCCTGGTAAGCTGCAGGATAGGTTGTGTTAAAAGGGCCGGAGCGTTATATCATGTAACACACAATCTGCAGAAGTACAGCTGTATCCATATAAGGCAAAGAGGGTTAAATTGTTGCAAAAGTAGAATAAACTGATCCTACCCCAAGATCCGAGTGGCTTTATTTTTTTTAACGGTTGTTTTGCATCTTTGAAGTGTGATAGATCTAAAACTTTAAAGTATGTTGGCCTAGAAATTGGCCAAAACAGCGCCCATTTTTCGGGCGAGATTTGGACTTCTGAGGCCCCAGTAGGGCGGGCAGGAGCGTGCGCACATTTCTGGCCAGAATTTCACCGCCCGCAATGTTGGGTAAGGATCTACAAGAGGCAATCCCGATCTCTGACCCAGGCTCTGACCCCCTGACCCGTGTCCCGACCCCCGACCCAGATCCCAATCCCCAATCGCCAGACGCCCGGCCCTGCGTTCCCTCGCCACTCCGCAGATCCTCGGACCCCCAATCCCCTGCTCCGTGTTCCTGAACCCCTAATCCCTGATCCGACCCCCAGAGCCATGTATCTGAGGCCCAATTTTTCACTACTCTTTGCCGGCGTGCTGTTGCGCTGTGCCGGCTCCGTTACAATTTCATTGGCTGTAAAGCGCTTTGAGACGTCCGGTGGTCGTGAAAGGCGCTATATAAATGCAAGTCTTTCTTTCTTTTAATGAAGCCCAAGACCCAATATATAGGGATCCTCGGGTCTCACCATTCTGGCACAGGGCATATACCCTTTGGCCCCCCCCCCCCGCCCACCCTCCCCCCGCGCACCCAAATCACCCAAATTTCTGCCATTATGTTTATTACTGAAGCTTATTTGAGTCACTTATGATTACTGCTTTCTTGGCAGCACCGTACTTAGGCTATCGGGAAAAGAAGTGCATGAATAACAGACGTATACTGGAAAAGATTATCTTGAATCTGCAAGTGTACAGTATCACATGGCTCCTAATGTATTAATACCAGATTTAGTCTGTGGCAGCTGAATAGAATTGGCAGAGCAAGCGACCTGTGAAATATGGCTTAGATATACGAACATAGAAGAATGATGGACAAGAAAATACCAGCTGGTCCATCGACCATGTCCCATAAAAGGATGTTGTGTCTGAGCAATGCTCCCCGATCCACCAGCAGCTATGTAATCTTCCAGGAGAGAGAGAAAAATAAAAACAGATAAAGAAAAAACCCGAGGAAAATTCAGGGAGATCAAAATGAGCTGCAGAAGACAACAGCAACCATGAGGCACATCGCCCCAACCCTTTTGTAATCTGTAATTTCAGCCACTGTCATGAACTCGTTCAGCTCCCTTTTGAAGGCTTGAAGCGAATCTGCACTCATTACCTGAGCTGGCAACCTGTTCCAAAGCTTAATGGCCCTCTGCAAAAAGAAAATCCTCCTGGCATCTTACCTAGTTCTATGCTTATCTAAGTTATACACATGTCCACTGGTTCTCCTTAACATATCTGATTCAAATAGTCTGTCCACATGGACACACTTTAGTCCCTTCATTATTTTGAAGACCTCAATCAAATCTCCCCGACATATACGCTTTTCTAGAGTAAAAAGACCCAGCTTTCTAAGAATATTGTAGTCTAAGGATTTTTAAACCATGTATCAATCCAGTCACCCTCCTCTGAACCTTTTTTAGGACCTCTATATCACCCAGCAAGTGAGAGGATGAAAACTGGACACAGTATTCTAAGTGAGGCTTAACCAAGGTCTTGTACAAGGACACTATAGTGCTTTTTGTTTCATACAGTCCCCACCACTTATGCCATCCACACTTATCATGGGCAGCCGCCGATAGCACTAACCATTTCCCAGTACCAGAGGGGTCAATTGCAAAGGCGCCACTTATAACATATTAAGCACACCAGCTATTTCAGGCAGTTCAATAGGTTCCCCGATAAATTTGCACCTCTTTAATCTCCTGTATTTACCAAGTTATGTATGTATAGTGCTAATAGTATGCATGCCCTTTAACTAATGTAGTTGTGAAATGGGCCTTTTGTCTTGGTAATTGGATTCCAGCTGAGAATGAAACAAGTTCCAACAGGCTTCCCTTCATCAAAGATATTAAAATAGAGTCATGAAGAGGGAAAGAGACTTAGAGAGAGAGAGACACACACACAATCGAAACAGGCCGTGGATTCGCAGGCTGACGTTTAATTTTTAGCACCTGAATATTGTTCGATTTCAGCCTTAGAAAGAATGCCGAGGCTGTTGCTCTATTTGCTTTTGCTATAGCTTCACGGCATTGGTTGTGAACCTGTAGAACTTCATGTGCTCTATCGCCTAGGTCTCTTTCCCGCTTAACAGACTTTAGTTCCGAACCCTGCATGATATACACAGGCTTGACATTAGCCCTACCCAAGCGCGTAACAATACAATTATCTGCAATAACTGTCATCTGCCAGATGCGGCCCCATTCTTCCATCACATCAAAATCAGATTGCAGTTGTTTTTTTCTCATCTAAGATCCTAACACTGGCACAAATCGTTGCATCATCTGTGAACTTGCGCACAGTTCCCCCAAAGCATTCATCCGTATTATTAACATCGATAGTGAAGAGTAGAATCATAGAATCATAGAATGGTTACAGCTCAGAAGGAGGCCATTCAGCCAGTCGAGCCCATGCCGGCTCTCTGCAAGAGCACTTCAGCTAGTCCCAGTCCCCCGCCCTTTCCCCATAGCCCTGCAATTTTTTTTCCTTCAGGTATTTATCCAATTCCCTTTTGAAAGCCACAATTGAATCTTCCTCTACCACCCTTTCAGGCAGCGAATTCCAGATTCTAATCACTCGCTGCGTAAAAAAGTTTTTCCTCATGTCGCCTTTGGTTCTTCTGCCAATCACCTTAAATCTGTGTCCTCTGGTTCTTGACCCTACTGCCAATGGGAACAGTTTCTTTCTTTCTACTCTGTCTAGACCCCTCATGATTTTGAACACCTCTATCAAATCTCCTCTCAACCTTCTCTGCTCTAAGGAGAACAACCCGGCTTCTCCAGTCTATCCATGTAACTGAAGTCCCTCATCCCTGGAACCATTCTTGTAAATCTTTTCTGCACCCTCTCTAAGGCCTTCACATCCTTCCTAAAGTGTGGTACCCAGAATTGGACACAATGCTCCAGTTGAGACCGAACCAGTATTTTATAAAGGTTCATCATAACTTCCTTGCTTTTGTATTCTATGCCTCTATTTATGAAGCCCAGGATCCCATATGCTTTTTTAACAGCTTTCTCAACTTGCCTTGCCATCTTCAATGATTTGTGCACATATACCCCTAGGTCTCTCTGTTCAAGCATACCTTTTAGAATTGTACCCTTTATTGCCTCTCCTCATTCTTTCTACCAAAGTGTATCACTTCTCACTTTTCTGCATTAAATTTCATCTGCCACTTGTCTGCCCATTCCACCAGCCTATCTATGTCTTCTTGAAGTCTATCACTATCCTCTTCACTGTTCACTATACTGCCAAGTTTTGTGTCATCTGCAATGAGTAAGGGTCCTAACACTAATCACTGTGGGACTCTACTGGTAACAGGTCTTCCTGCAGAACCACTACCATTACTAACAATCCTCTGCCTACAAGAGTGCAACTAATTCCTTATTCAATCCAACTTCTGCCCACCAGTCCCACAGGACTCTATCTTATAAAGTAGCCTATTGTGTGGCTGTTTGTCAAAAACTTTTTGAAAATCCAAGCATACGATGTTGACTGGGCTGCCTTCAACCACCAATCGCGTCATCTCCTCAAAAAATTCAACCAGGTTGGTAAGACATGATTTTTTTTTACAGAAGCCATTTTCAGAGTCTTTCATAACTCCCTCTCTGTCCAGGTAGACATACAGAGTATATTTTAAATGGTGAAAAGCTAGGAACAGCGGAGGTCCAAAGAGATTTAGGGGTCCATGTACACAGATCACTAAAATATAGTAGTCAGGTACAAAAAATAATCAAAAAGCCTAATGAAATGTTAGCCTTTATAACTAAAGGGGAGGAAGTTATGCTACAGCTATACAAAGCCCTGGTTAGATCACATCTGGAATACCGGGTATAGTTCTGGGCACAACACCTTAGAAAGGATATATTGGCCTTGGAAGGAGTGTAGCACTGATACACCAGGGCTCCAAGGGTTAGATTATGAGGAGAGATTACATAAACTAGGCTTGTATTCCCTGGAAAATAGAAGGTTAAGCAGTGATTTGATTGAGGTTTTTAGGAGTTTGAAAGGAATTGATAGGGTAGATAGGGAGAAACTTTTTCCGCTGGTGGGGGAGTCCAGCATAAGGGGACATAAACTTAAAACCAGAGCCAGGCCATTCAGGAGAGACGTTAGGAAACACTTCTTCACGCAAAGGATGGTAGAAGTGTGGAAATCTCACCCACAAAAAGGAGTAGACACTAGCTCAATTAATAATTGTAAATCTGAGATTGATAGATTTTTGCTAGACAAGGGTATAAAAGGATATAGAACCAAGGCAGGTGGATGGAGCTGAGGTACAGCTCAGCCATGATCTCATTGAATGGTGGAACAGGCTTGAGGGGCTGAATGGCCTACTCCTGCTCCTATTTCTTATGTTCTTATGTTCTCTGATGATCCATTCCACCAACTTGCCTATAATTTCCCAGTTTTGACTTTTTTTTAAATATTGGTACAACATGGGGCTCCTTTCAGTCCTTGGGAGCAATCCCTGACCCTAGCGAGCTGTTAAATTTATAACCAGGGGCTCACTTAGCACTGCTCCCATTTCTTTGAGGCACCCTCAGATAAATGAAGTCAGAACTGGCAGCTCGATCTGTTTTAAGACCCCTCTTTTTTTATCCAGGTTGATACCCACATCCACTTTGACACTTGCAACTTTAGGGTCAATTGTACAATACATTAATGGTAACTAAGCATGGCCTACTGGAATGAAGACTGATGTAAATAGGTATTTAAAACCCTGAGAGTTCACCTGAATCTGCTCTGAGGAATCCTTTAATGGCCCTATGCAGTCCTTTATCACTCCTAGCATAGCTAAAAACAATTTTACTATTGCTACTGCAATTGCCACAGCCTTCTTCTCCAATGATCTTTTGGACGCTCTGATGGCAGCTTTTTGTTGCCTGCAGCTGAGCTCAGTTGCCATTCCCTGTTCTCCTGGGAGTTAATTTTCTTTGGGGGAGAAATTCAGTATCGCCCCATTTGGGGCGCAATTATCGGCCGGGCGCAAAGTTTAACGCCTGGCGCTAATTATCGCCTCCGACTGCAAACTTGGCTTCTATCACCCCTGGAGGTGATTGGAGCGCTAAATCAGGCGCTACACATCTGTCTTAAGGCGCAAAGGCCGAGGAGCGAGGCGCTAACTCAGAGCGCTGGCGAAGCTCATGTGATGTCAGTCAGCAATGGAACACAGACACAATGGCGCCAGCCAGGTCTTAAAGGGGTGGGTCGATCTTACTCTCCGTCCACATCCTGCTCATTGCAGCCTTGAATCTCAGCCTGTACATCAAATCTGCTGGAAAGAACAATGGAGAGGCCCAGGGAAAGAGCTCAGAGTGCAGCCGCCATAGTCTCTTCTAAATCAATGCAAGGAAGATCAAATCAAAATGAACCTGCAAAGTGCTGCTCAGTACCCAAAACTCCTCAACACAGCGTTGAATATCTCCAGAAGTCTCTCTCTCTTACTCAGAATACATGGTGCAAAAATGTCGCCGACAAAAAAGGCAGGAAGCGGTCGCCTTTAAATAGCACTCCCCCAGTCCCTTCCCGACTGCAAAACGCTCCCCTCAACCTGCCGTTGCTAGAGGCAGGCGGTAAGGCAGGGGGCGCCACTCAATATCCGGTCTGGGGCGTTACTGGGGCGTTGCACGCTCGACTGACGTCAAGATCTGCGGGCGCAGGAGACCATGGCGGTAGTGTTTAGCGCCGCCGCAAAATGTCTGGTCAATTTCGCGAGCGGCGCAAACACCGTCGTGCCCGAGCGCTGGTGCAAACCAACCGAATTTTTCCCCCTTTTAGTCTGAAAAATATTATTGATAGATAAAACTGGTTCTTGATCAGTAAGCCACTTTGGCTTTTTTTCCCACATGCTCTTCTTCTGACTCTTAGGACACTCCAGTCGACTATGCTCAGTTACTATTATTGCAATGTACTGTTGACACTGAAGGGTTGCCCAATTGACCTGCTTCAAGTCCTCTGCCACCTTTGCAAAACTAGCTCTCTTGAAATCTGGAACGAGCATTAAATTCTTGGCACCTTTGCTTTGGTAGAATATATTTATCTCTAAGTACTTTATAAAGCAGGAAGCTTATATTGTGCTGTCAGTGTTCCCCCCAACCACCCACCACCCTCCCGCCCCCCATCCCTATTGTAGTTTATAGAACATGCCAAAGAACAGAGATGGGAATTGCACTGAGGTGAGACTAATGTACATGTTTGACAAGACGTGTAAAACCATTGTAGTGTATATGATCCTGAAGTTCTTTCATGACTGGAAAATTCCCATGGATCACAGTGTCTTTGAATCTATAGAGCTTAAGGCCTTTTGCATTGGTAAAAGCACATTGGTGCATTAGTTCATCAGTTCTTTCCCTCACTTGTACTTTGCAGAGAATGATCAATGCCCGTTGCTTTATTACTGATGGCATTTCACATTTCCATTTTTTTCTCCTCAAAGTTGCTCTTTTCCCACGCATTATGCTCTACCATGAAAGAGGCAGAAAAGAGGCGACAGGGCCTCGGCCTTGGCCATTCTATGACCAGCTGCTCCAACTTCCCTTCCTCCCTGTGTGGCAGTATCTGACCCATGCTCGCCACCTTCCCCAAAGTGACATGGCATGTGAGGAATTAAATCTTACTACACTACAGGACACATCTGCATTTGAGCTCAAAAACACTATTATGTCCTACTTTTGTGAAACTTGGAGAATTCACTTGTTATGCTATTTGAGATGACCATCATTAATCATGTAAATTAGATTGAATTTGCATGTGGACATTAGGTTAATTAGATAAAAGACTTCCCTTTATAACCAACAAAAGCAAACACTATTATATTTACAAAACTCTGAAATGTGCTTATCGCACTATTTTGGATAATTTGTTGATGAATTATACTAATATGACCTCATTTGCATCTGCACATCATAATTAGAAAACAGATTGCCTCCTAGTGCAAGCACTGTCCTTATGAACTTTTGGCAATAAAATCAGCCTGGGATTTTAGATAACCTATTCATAAATTCTGTTAATTTGGTTTGACATACAAAAAAATAGATAAATTTGTGTCAAATTCTAACTCAACAATCTTGGCTAGGACAAAGGTGATTGGCTTGCCTTATCCCACTTGCAGGAAGTAACCGCAGAGACTGGGCAGAGGGGGCACAATAGTCTAGATTGGACAGTTTGGCTATTGTCCAAATCGTTAAAAAAAATAATGAAGTGACTTTAACACCACCTTGAAAATAGTTGATTTATTGATTCAATTAAAACTGATTAAAAAATATATAAAACAAACTTGTGTTCACAGCAGGACAGGAAACGAGGTGCCTATAATTAATTTAATAAAAAGCATGAATCGTGCAAGCAATTCCCAGAGGGAAAAAGAAAACACAAAATGACTATTGGAAGTGTGTGTAAATGAGGACTGTACAATACCTTTTTGTCAGGTACTGCTCAGGGAGGGTAAGGGAATGTCACTTTTTGTAAAGCAACCTGAGGTCAGATATGTAAGCATTATGTTGAGAACTAGCTAATTCTTTGCCACACTTTTATTTTGCCTTCCTGATCTACTGGATGGGAGGAATGGCCGGTTTCTGTTGGGTCACTTCTATGTATGTATTCTTCCTTTGCTGCTCCACCCTTGAAAGGGGTAGCTTATGCTGAGCACGTATTGCAAAGTATTATAAAGTATTTGCAGCACAGAAAGAGGCCATTCGGCTCAACAGGTCCATGCTGGTGTTTATGCTCCACACAACCCTCCTCCCACCTTTCTTCATCTAACCCCATCAATATATCCTTCTACTCTTTTCTCCCTCATGTACTCATCTAGCTGTCCCTTGAAATCATTTATGCTATTCACCTCAACTACTCCCAATGGTAACAAGTTCCACATTCTCACCACTCTCTGGATAAGAAGTTTCTCCTGAATTTCCGACTGGATTTATTATTGACTGTCTTATATTTATGGACCTTAGTTCTGGTCTCGCCCACAAGCGGAAACGTCTTCTCTACGACTACTCTACCGAAGGTGTGATTTGGGTATGTGAGTTGACACAGTGAGCGTTGGAAGGCTATTCAAGCACGGCGCATATCGCTGCTGGTCATCATCTATTTCTAAACCCAACATTGACACACGTGCAGTTACCAACGGCAGTCACTGGATAGCGATCAGCGACTGGGACCTTGATTTTGAAAAGGTAGCGAGCGATGTTGCGTATCTTTTTCGTGTATTTCATTGAAAGATGTTTTGTGCTGTGCTAACCTAACAGACATCAAGCTATGTTTAACAGCGGCAACAATAGTAGCCCATATCAAATCAAAATGAGTCTCATTCAACACTACATTCAATCTGCAGCATATCAGCGACCTTCTAAAACACAAGGGGGGAAAACGTGGGTATCGACCATTTCGGGGCGCTAACATCGCCCGGGCACAAACTTTAGCGCCCAGCACTAACTAGCGCTGACGACTGCGAAATTCAGTTTTGCGCCCCAAGAGGGAAGTGGAGCACTAAATCAAGCGCTAATCACTTCTCTTAGGGCGCTAACGTCGGGGAGCGAGGCGCTACCGCAGAGCGCTACTCAAGCTGTCAATTACAAGTCCTCTGACAGACTGGCGCCTTCCAGTTCTTAAAGGGGAGGTTCAATCATGCTGCAAAGCCTCACCCTGATCATTGCTGCTTGTGGCCTGGGCCTGCAAGGAGATGCAATCCATCAACCACAAATCTCATGGCTGATCAGAGGCCCAGGGAGAGAGCTCGCCGGTTCAGCGACCAGGCATTGGAGGCTCTGGTTGCGGCTGTGGAAAGCCGACAGGCAGTGCTGTTCCCAGACACTGGCAGGAGGCCATTGCCGCAGGAGTTCAGAAGGATGTGGAGGGAGGTGGCCCAGTACGTCTCGGCCAGAAGTGTGGGACACAGGACTCACACCCAGTGCTGCAAGAAGTTCAACGACCTCACTCGGGTGGTCAGGGTGAGTACATGCTTCAAAAACCTCTACATCCCACCATCTCAACCTCACTTTGTGCGCAGACGGTATAAACCGCCAACTCCCCAACACTCACCCACCAACTATGCCCATCTACTAAAAGTCACATCCACATCTCACACCTTGCACACATTAACAGCTATTCAACAATGGTAGCCAAACACATGGCTGCACACTGACTCACATGCTGTCCTTTTTCTTGCAGGCCAAGCTTGCTCATAACAGGAGGGAGCAGCAACGTATGGGAGGAGGTCAGGCGGAGCTACACCCCCTGACACAGCTGGAAGAGCGAGTGCACAGCATCATCGTGGCCCAGGACATGGGCACTGTGGCAGTGGGAGAGGTCGACCCCCTTGGGGATAACAACGGTATGTTCATCACCTCTCCTTCTTCTCTCATACCACTTGCCCCTCACAGCACAAGCTCTTCCCACTTTCCATCTAAGTATACTGTCTCCATTCCTTGCTCCCTTCCTGCCCACCACCCCTGACGTTAAAGCCACTCTTGTGCCTTTATGCTTTCAGATAGTGAGCCACCATCTGACCAGCCTGTCCCTCAGCCTACCAGTGACAGCGACGCGGGAGAGGAGGAGGAACACCAAGCCGGAGCCTCACTGCCTGTGTCTCCTGAGGGCGAGACATTTGATAATGGGGCCATGCGGTCACTGGAGGGGAGCAGAGGAAATGGCTATGATGTGGGTGAAGCTCCGGGACCCAGCAGTCTGCAGCAACACCATGGGGAAAGGGAAGCTCGGGGGCCATCTCCCCGGAGGGTGAGTGCGCGTGCGAGTTCTGCTGCACAGGACTCAGATGAGGACCTCGATGTCAAGGCGATGACCACACAGGTGATGAGCATGCACACTGAGCTCATGGGTGCAATGGCAAGGGTGCCCGAGAGCATGGATGCACTGGCTAGGAGCATGGAGGAGTCCACCTCCAACATTGCTCTCATCTCTGCGCAAACCATCGAACGCATCCTTGGCACTTTGCAGAGGATGGTCGACTCACAGAGACCGTGGGGACCCAGACCTCATGCCGCATGTCATGGGTGAGGTGGCAGCAGCTATTGCCATGGGAAAGCCCACTATCCTCGCAGAGCCACATGAGCATTCATGGTGTTTGTCTCTGGTCATGGAGAATGACATGTACTCCCTTATCCTTCTGTACAGAGCATCTGTCACCTCCCGCCCGGATGCAGCAATGGACGGCGAACTGTGAAATGTTTGCAATATCCCCTGTTGAAGCTTGGAAGGAGAGCTGGCGTAGAAATTGAGAGCGACTGTGACCTTCACTGCCACTGAGAGAGACGTCCTGGTCCTGAGCTGAGGCTGGAGGTCTGGCTGCAGGAGGTGGCAGAGCTCTGTGACCACCTCCTTGCTGAAGCGGAGCCTTCTAAAGCACTGCTCCTCGGACAGATGAATGTCGGAGAACTGCTCCTGGAATACACTGGGAGGGTAATGTCTCCTGTTGAGAGCCCTGTTGGCCCTCCTCCCTCTGGCCACATTTTCCAATCTTTCTCTCTGTCTCCGCTGCCTCCGACAGTGAAGCCGGAGGGCGAGGCCCCCTGCCAGTACAGCCCCCATTAAGTGTTGGAAATGTTGCAGTATCAAAAGGAAGATGAATGAACCTGATAATTTTTTGTCAGGAGCAAAACTCCTTCAAGTAGGAAAACCTCAGATGGGTCAAAACGCCTGTCAGCTTCTGTCAAAGTCACAAGGCAGCATCGTTTGCCGACAAAAAATAACAGGAAGTGTACGCCTTTAAATAGCGCTCCCCCAGCTCCCAGCCGACTGCAAACCGCCTCCTCTACCTGTCGTTCCTAACGGCAGGCGCTGAGGCAGGGGGTGAGAATGAATTTCCAGTCCAGAGTTCTACTGGGGCGATGCGCGGCTGGATGATGTCATGATCTCCGGGCGCAGGAGATCGTGCCGGTAGTAGTTAGTGCCACCGCAAACCGGCAGGTGAATTTCGCCGACGGTGCTAACATCGCCGCGCCCGGGCGGTAAGTCGTTAGCGCCCCCCGGAGGCACTAACGGGAGGTGCTAACCAACCGAATTTCTCCCCCAATGTATTGCGAGGGAGTGACTTCAAACATATGCCACTAAAGTTAAAGAAGAAAGGCACTGAGCTTGGCTGAGACCGAATGCGATCCCTGAAGTCAAAAGTCATTTCTTCAGTTCTTTTCGAAATATATTAGCAACCTTCCCTTTATTAAAGATATAAGTTAAGAATTGTAGTTCAAGATTTAACTGCATTATTCGTGCCACTAGCTTCCAGCAACACATGTCCCAAACCAATTGCCCCTGTGCTTTGCAAGAATCCTAGATAATATTTAAGATCTGTGCATAATATGGTTTGGAGAAAAAAAAATGCAGCTGTCACAAAGATCATTTTTTTTTATTCATTCACAGGTTATGGGCGTTGCTGGCAAGGCCAGCATTTATTGCCCATCCCTAATTGCCCCTGAGAAGTTGGTGGTGAGCCGCCTTCTTGAATAGAACTGAGTGGCACAGGGCAGTTAAGAGTCAACCACATTGCTGTGGATCTGGAGTCACACATAGGTAAGGAAGCCAGATTCCCTTCTCAAAAGGACATTAGTGAACCAGATGGCTTGTTATGGCAATAATGGTTGTCCATTAACTGATACTAGCTTTTCATTCCAGATTTATTTAATTAATTGAATTTAAATGTCCCAGCTGCCATGAGTGGGATTTGAACTCATGCCTCATTGTGATCATTAGTTCAGGCTCCGAGGATTATCAGTCCAGTAACAGAACCACTATGCTACCAAGCTCATTATTTTCAAATGCATTAATCTAACCGGTGCCATCTACAGCAGAATAAAGTATGCACATTATGATCAATGAATAAAAAATGACATTTTGGAAGGTTTTTTGATATTAATAACTGATTGCACATAGCTTGCTCCATGCTTCCAAGAACCAAGGAGACTGTGTTGGTCCTAATGGATGTGAAGGTGGCAAAACCTGCTCCTGTCCCTCTGTCCCTAACCCATTGCTTTTTTTGAATCGATAAACAACAGAAGCAATGTTGTCCATAAGAAGGCTCTCAACAACACAAATACAGCACTGGACTGCAAGGAAGCTGACGGGATGACAGTGCATGCACCAAGTCTTCCCCTTGGCTTGAGTGCAAGCCTGAGTTTTTATTTTGAGACGGGTGCTTAAATTCAATTCATATTGTAAGGAATTACAGAATGAAAATTAAAACAGCAAAGTGGCCTATTTATATTTAACATATACAGTACTTTCAAAATTTGTTTCTGTAACGTATTATGTTGGATGCTTTTGACTCTGACCAAATCACAATGGACTAAACATATATATATATATATTAATTAAAAAACTTAGCACGCAAATTGAAGCAATCGCTTGCATCAGTAGTTGCTCAAGGACATCAATGTCAAAGATTCATTGAGATGCTTCTGAGGCGTTTTTTCCCCCCTTGAACTTCTCTTCCAGATTTCAGCAACATTAATTTTTCAATGGAGCAAAGTCACACTGCAAGAAAGAAATAACTAGAAGGAGCTTGTCCACAGGCAGTGGTCAGTACTTAATGTGACTCAACAATGGCAGCTTATTCTAAATTCTAAATTGGTTTCAGTGCACAGGCACCCCACTGTCTATGATGTTTATTCTTCCTAATGATCCTCACTTCTAATTGCTTTTCAGACTTGTTTAGTGATCGTAATGCTGTACCTCAAGCTGAACCAGAAAAATTCAGTCAGGGGAAGAAAAAAAAGATTCAGGCACATGCACTCCTCCGAGACATCGTACAACACTTACCTTATTGAGTTTTAAATGTTCAGCTGCTCAAATGCTTCCTTCACAGTGGAGAAGTTTTAAACGCTTTGCTCGGGTTTCATGGCGAGTAGCAAGCACTGCTATTGTTTCTGGCTTTACTCCTTCATCCGGCTGAAATAGCTCTGTCGATTTTCAGGTACGTTGAATTAATAGTCGATATGTGGAGTAGGGACCAGGTTTTAAAAAAACAACTTGTGAAAAGCACGGGGAGAGCAGAATGAAATGAGCTTGTTCTGAACTGAGAAATCAGAGTAAATTGCACAGATTTCCATACATGACTTGAAGCAGCACTTCCTGAAAGGTTGCCAAAAAATTCTTTTCTTTCGGAACTGCCAGAAATGCTGTTTATGTAAGAGGAAGAAAAGGTCTGCAATTTACTCCAATGTACAATAGCCATTCAAAAGCTACTGGATTTGTCTGTCTAGCAAGCAAAAATTATCTTCAAATATTTTTAAAATAAGGAAAATAGATTAAAAGTTTTGCAACCTTCCACTTAGGTGCGATTTTAAGTTTGCAGTGCACAAAATATTCCACTTGCAAAAAAGTTCCTTAACTTCACAGCCCTTTTCATTATACGCGATGCTTCTGACTGAGTGCGATCGAGTGCCCAGGTAGTGCAGCTCATAGAGCGTTACGTTGCCCAATCACTTTGACGGGAAAGGGAAAAGTCAGGTGGAGAGGCAACTTAGCTACATTGTTGTAACTGGTTACAGAGCACCATAGGTAGAGGCCAGCGTTGTGGGAGGGGAGAGGTGGTTGGCCATCTCTTCACACCACTCAGGTAAGGAATGGGGAATATCAGAGCGTGAATCCTAAAGACGACATGGGAGAGCACGTCAAAAAAGTACATATAGTTTAATCTTTAGCCTTATTAACACACAGGGATTTATAGATTCTAATGGAAAATAAAGGAAGGCAGAGTCCCATTTCTCTCAGCTTTACTCATGTGCTTTAAGACATGTAAGACACGTTAATAGCAAAGGACATAATTTTATTCCGCTGAACCTAAAGTTGCAGTGCACATTCCCCTGAGGCTTTTATATAAGTATGTCAAAAGTCTAGCTTTTCAATTTCTGAAATTGTTTTATCCTTGCCCTCCTCCAGATAGCACATATTTAATTTTTAGTGCAGCAACATAGTGACTGATGGCTCTGTTTCCAAACCAACAAGAAAACATGCAGCTTAACTGGTTAGCTGATTTTAAATATATGAACTTGTCCAAAAGTGCCAAGTATGTAGAAAGAGTGCATATAGGCTTATGGCACCGCGAAACAATTTTAAATTCAATGCAGATCTACTCACACTGCTGAAGATATTGAAGACACAAGTTGCTTTGGCTTGTTATTTCTGCAGTCTTCTGTACTTCAGTGTTTGGGTAGGTGACTTTGAACCAATGCACAATTCTCAGCATACAGCAGAGTAGTGTCTCAGCAAATTCCCATGAGAAATAGTCCATTTACAAGGAGGAATTAGGGTTAAAATAAGTGGCTCAGTTAAGGAGGAGCAAATGTTCAGCTGAAAAGCAGGAGGTACCCAGTTCAATTCATGGAAAAGCAACCTGATAAGGAGGACTAGCCCAGTTATCGACCAATGAGCATCTTGGAGCATCAGAGCTACAGGTTCAACCATCACTAAATTGGCAATCTCTTCAGCAAGGCTGTGAAAAGATAATGGCCCGTATTTTCCGATCGGAGGCTTCCTGTGTGCGGAGGCCTCCGATCAGGAAAAAATCTACGCCTTACCTGAGGGCTCCGGAGGTCGGGACATTTCCGCTCCTGGGCCTCTCCTGGTGCGCGCGCACGTGCAGAGGCCCAGGTATCCCAGGGGCCCAGGCGGTTCGCAAGCGCCCCTGGGATCACGTGGGCCATGGGGAACCAATGGAAGAAGGGAATCCCCGTGCACACTTTTGACAGGCCTCTCCGCATAGACCTGTCAGAAGTATGAATGGGGATCACTCAAAAAACACACTAAAACATTAAATACATTGTTTTTTAAATCACGTTTTTAAAATGAGTTAAAATGACATTACATTAAATATTTTAAACAAAAATGTAATTTTTTGAAAAAAATAATTCAACTTTTTTACGGGGCTAAAAATAAACTTACCTTTTTTAAAAGTCTTTTTAAATTATAAATGAGTGGAAAAAAAATTATTTTTTTACTTTTTTAAACTCTTATGCTGGTAAAAGCAGGCCTTACGCATTCTTTTACCAGGCGTAAGATTTTTAAAGGTTTTCAGTGGGTGGAGGTTCTGCAGAAAGTGGAACTGTCTGCCCGCAGAGGCCCTTCTCCAGGGCAGGCGTCCGATCTGTCAAGAGAATTCTTGACAGATCGGAAGTGCCGGTTTTCAGCACATGCGCTTCACATGCCTGAAACCGGCACTTGCGAGGCCCCTACGGGTCTGTACACAGCTCGTACACGCCCGTAGGGATCAGAAAGTACGGGCTAACAAGTGGAGGTTAAGATGGGGAAATATCAGAAGCAGAGTTGTCCTCAGGCTGGTCTTTTGCACTTCCCAACAGCCAACACTGGCTGAGAACTGACAGCCAATTCTACCTTTCAAACCCCTCCTCTCCCTCCTAAGAGGTGGTGTATACCTTGGGGGAAATCAACAAATACTTGGGAGACATTGGAGGGATTTGAAGCCATCAAAAAATAAGTAAAAGAAAATGAGTGGCCCAGTTCACCAGCAAGGTGATATCCATCCAAGAAGCAGTGCTTCTTGGGGGCAATATATTAGCATGGATAGAGGATTGGTAAACGAATAGAAAGCAGAGAGTAGGGATAAATAGGTCATTTTCAGGTTGGCAGGCTGTAACTAGTGGGGTGCCGCAAGGATCAGTGCTTGGGCCTCAGCTATTTACAATCTACATCAATGACTTAGATGAAGGGATGGAGTACAATGTATCCAAGTTTGCTAACGATACAAAGCTAGGTGGGAAAGTAAGCTGTGAGGAGGACACAAGAGTCTGCAAAGGGATATAGATTGAATAATTGAGTGAGCAATAAGGTGGCAGATGGAGTATAAATTGAGGAAATATGAGGTTATTCACTTTGGTAGGAAGAATAGAAAAACAGAATATTTTTTAAATGGTGAGAAACTATTAAATGTTGCTGTTCAGAGAGATTTAGGAGTCTTCATACAGGAAACACAGAAAGTTAGCATGCAGGTTAAGCAAGCGATTAGGAAGGCAAATGGCATGTTGGCCTTTATTGCAAGGGGGTTGGAGTACAAGAGTAAGGAAGTCTTACTACAATTGTACAGGGCTTTGGTGAGACCACACCTGGAGTACTGTGCACAGTTTTGGTCTCCTTATCTGAGGAAGGGCATACATGCCTTAGAGGCGGTGCAACGAAGGTTCACTAGATTGATCCCTGTGATGAGAGGGTTGTCCTATGAGGAGAGATTGAGTATATTGGGCCTATACTCTCCGGAGTTTAGAAGGATGAGAGGTGATCTCATTGAAATGTATAAGATTCTGAAGGGGATTGACAGGGTAGATGCTGACAGGTTGTTTCTCCTGGCTGGAGAGTCTAGAACTAGGGGGCATATTCTCAGGATAAGGGGTTGGCCATTTAGGACTGAGATGAGGACGAATTTCTTTACTCAAAGGGCTGTGAATCTTTGGAATTCTCTACCCTAAAGGGCTGTGAATGCTGAGTCATTGAGTATATTCAAGGCTGAGATAGATAGATAGATGTTTGGACTCTAGGGGAATCAAGGGATATGGGGATCGGGCAGGAAAGTGGAGTTGAGGTCGAAGATCAGCCATGATCTTATTGAATGGCTCGAAGGGCCTAATTCTTATGTTCTCAACAGTAATACAATCAGCCAAGATCATGGCCGGAATTTTGCCGATGCTCAGGGGGCGGGTTTGGAGGCGGGATCTCTGGCAAAATCACAAAGATTGACAGCGGGCAGGAAACCTGCTGTCAACCCACCTCCAATCAATCTTCCCAAGTGTCGGGTCCCCGATTTGCGCATGGACCTGACACCTAGCGGCGGGAAGAGGATTATAGCCACTTGATTGCCTGTTAAAGGTTGTTAACAGGCAGTTAACTGGCTCTTTTTCAATTTTGACACTTCTACTTCAGGCTTTCCGACGTCCGGACACCACGCCAGGTAAGTGTGGCGTGTTGTGAGTCTGCTGTAATGTTTCTGCATTGATGACAGCTGCAGAAGTGGTGTGAAGGATCCAATGGTGCACTGGTGAGTTTCAGAGGTAAGAAAATGTTCGGAAATTCATTTTTAATGCATTTAGACTTTTCTGTAGGTAACAAGTTTTGAATTGCATGTCTAATCTCACCTCATCGGGAGAACCTCTCTCACCAGTGACCGATCGCTTCTGTAACCTCACCTGCAGCTGCCATCTGTTCTAGCCTAAGGAGGGAGTCACTGGAGAGCCTGGGTGCAAGAGCTTATCTTTGTACAGTGATTGTCAGGGCTCGATTTTGCCAGGCCCGAGGAGGCGGGATTGGAGGCGTGTGAGTTGTAAAAATCGCAAAAAATGGCGGGTGGCACTGATCCCACCTCCATCCCGCCTCCGAGCAATTTTCCCACATTCGTAGTTTCAGACCCCGTTTCCATCCCGCCTCCAACAGGCGGGATAGGCCCTTAAGGCCTTTAACTACCAGTTAATTGCCTCTATAATCTCATTTTGAGAAGCCTTTCTGATTTTAGCACATTTCCCCCATCCTGCACATCTCCTCTGGAACACGCCAGTTAATCCTGGCAGCCTCACAAGTGGAATGCTTACGAACAGCTGCAGCTCCACCATTAAAAAGGAGTTTTCACCAATGATCATTTGCAGGTGGCAGGTGGCAGAACTTTGTTGTCTCAGGTCTGGGGGAACCTTTAGCAGGCCTACTCATTGTTGTGGAAGTTTGGAGCCTGACACCCATCTCCTGTGACCTCCTGGGAAATCCCTCTCCCCACCTTGACTGAGCGCTTCCTCAACTGAGGTATATACCAAAAGCATGGGAACCATTTATTTCCTTTCCTCCTGGACATCAGATTCGGACGAAGACCAGCTGCGGCAGCAGTAGAACCATGAACAACAGCAGAGCACCAACAACAGCAGCAACAACAGGAGCACCAAGCT
The DNA here is from genome assembly GCA_030390025.1 of Squalus acanthias. Lineage (NCBI taxonomy): Eukaryota > Metazoa > Chordata > Chondrichthyes > Squaliformes > Squalidae > Squalus > Squalus acanthias. The sequence goes on from CM059440.1 coordinate 73,560,056, forward strand.
GCTGCTCACCTACCTGAAGCTGCACAGGCCAGAAGGCGCCAGCGCGCAACCATATTGCTGCCCGGGATGCAAGGGACGTACTCATGTTGGCCAGATTTGCTTAGCCTGCACAATCAAACACTTTTGCCTCGCACCTTCTTACCAGACTATCGACAATGGACAAGAACCTGCGCATTCCTATCACTCTGACCACCATACTGACAATTGCAAGTTGTCCTAAGCCCTCAATGTGGAAGTCCCATTAGCGAAATGACACAGGCCACAACTTCAACAGTTTGCCATCAAATCTGTTTATCATAACAATTCAAGGATGGCTTGTCAAAAATCAATACAACAGAACACCCAAGTGACTACCCTTGTGACTACTTGTGCTTTATCTTCCTCTTACGCGTGCTCCTACATGGTGCTTCCCCTGTGGCTTCAGCAGATGTGGAGGCCCCTTGCTCACTTTCTTGCTGCTCCTGTCTCGACACCTTTGCCGGCCGTCCTCTGGGGTTGCGAACCTGTGCGGGCTCGGCAACAGTCTGCTGCTCCTGCGGCTGTGCAGGGGATGAGACGCCCATCTCAGTTGGATGAGGACTCTGATGGGGCTCTGACCGAGGGCTTTACAGTGGCATAGTTGTGTGAGTGATTGGAGAGGAGCCCCGACTTCCTTGTTGTCTGCCACCAACATCCCTCTCATGGGTCAGCCCCACTTCAGAGCTAACAAGTGGCTTGACAGCACCTTGCTGCACTTCAGGGGGGCCATGAGGACCCATTTCTGCACTGGAAGTCCTACTCCAGAGGACTTCCATAAAGGTCTGGTTTCTATGCTCAATAGCTGACCATCGCTCCTCAAGAGATGTCAGTCTATTCTGAACAATGACCATGTTTTCAATACCCTGGCGACTAAGCTCCTCCATGGCCGTAGCCATCCTCTCCTCAATCGGAGCCATCCTCTCCTCTACGGTAGCCAGCCTTACCACGGAGGTAGCCATCTTTTCCACGGAGGTTGCCATCCTTTCCGTGTGATGCATTCATGCACCAATGCCTCCTCAAAGGCTCTGCTCATGTTAGCGATGGACTCCTCCATTCGCTCCACTCTCACAGCGACCCTGGAGACAAAACCTGCCAGAGACTCCTGCACCTGTTCCTGGAGTTCCAGCACCGCTCTCCTTCTGGATGGACCCGGAGGCACAAGGTCGACATGCAGCTGAGCTGAGCTGGCAGAGTCCTGCGCCCTCCGACAAGGACTCTCCACTGCTGTCCCTGTCTCCACCATCTGCTGATGCTCACTTGTGATCTGTGATACACCAGGTGACAACACTACTCTATCTCGCGAAGGTCCCACCGAGGTGTGAGTGTCCGCGCTGGTGCAGGGTGTGCTGAATTCTGCTGACACTACGCCCTCAGAGGTTGCAGCTTTCTCTGAGGAGTCGTGAGGGTCAGGCTGTTCCTCCTGGACAGTGAGGATGGGGGCTGTCGATTGTCCTGTGGGGGAGTAAAGGAAAGAGTTAGAGATGTGAGGGAAAGGTTGCATGCACATTGAATTGTGCAGATGATCATAAGTCAATCTGTTAGAGCGTCAGAATCATTATCAGTCACTCATGCAATGTCAGTGAGAGAGATTCAAAACTATTCTGTCACCAGCTTGCTGTGATGCGCCCGTCTGTCCATCCCCCACTTGCGAATCGTCCTCCACTCAGGCGATCTCCAGGACCGCCTCCTCTGAGGTGGTGAGCTGGGCTACTGAGGGTGGCCCTCCTCCTATCCTCGCTCTTTCCCTCTTATTGTGGGCTCTCTTTTCCTGCAATGAGGGACACAAGTGGAGTTTGAGTGAGAATGAAGGAGTGAGTGTAGAGAATCCATAGCATAGATGCTTAGAAGGAGACAAGGGGCCCTCCCTGTGTGTTGTAAGTTGTTGTCATTGCATCACAGTGATAGGGAGTGTGAGGGCTGCATGGTCGAATAGTTAAGTGAATGTGACCATAGAGAGAGAGGGAATGGATAAAGGTGCAGGGATGTAAGGGTCAAGTGGGATGTGAAGGAAGAGGTTGGCAAAGCAGAGTGCTGGTGAGGAGAGGCGATGGGGATCAGATTGAGGGTGATGGGAAAGTCATACTCACTTTTCCTTTGCGGAGAAGGTCATGAAACCTCTTCCTGCACTGCAGCCAGGTTCTGCTGCACATAGAAATTGCGTTTACCTCTTGGGCCACTTGCAGCCACACAGCTTTAGTCTGCTGGGGAGGCTTCTTCCTCCCTGAGGAAGGGAAGAGCACCTCCTTATTTGATCTTGCTCCCTCCACCAGAGTTTGGAGGGAGGCCTCATCGAACCTTGGAGCACACTTTGGTCTACTGGTGGACATAATTGGTGAAGGAAGCGCTCAGAACAATGGGCATAAAGTTTAAAGGCCGAAAAAGAAGCAAGGCTGCTTGCAGGCCTTAAATCCAGCAGCATTGATGAAGTCATCGGAGACGACTTTCTGTATGAAAAGGCTCATTGGGCCAGGGGTTCCCACACGCTGGAAATCAAGTGCCCAATTAGGGCAAAATCGCACTTTTGTCCCACTTCACATCGGAGTCAGGATCCTGACACGACGACCTCCTGAAACGCCACCAGCCCGCCCCCAATGACAAAATCCATCAATGCTGTCAAACACTGAGAAATCAGTTGTCAAAAAAAAATTGTGCGTGGTCCCTTTAAGAAAACCGGCAGATGACGCGTCATCAAATGACGTCATCTGACCGGCTTCGTCTTAATCGACCAGCAAGCCCGCAGGGCGGGCTTACCAAGGCCAATTGACGTAAAATCATGTCTGTGGGCTAGATGTAGTTGGGGGCGGGGCTAGATGTAGTTGGGGGCGGGACTGGAACCCGGAAGCCACCTGACCCGCTCCCAAGCCGCATCGATCGAGAAAATCGCGGCCCTCATCACATACGCAAACAATTGAGAGTACGATTGCTTTATAAAGCAATCACCTTTACTAAGTCTGCAAAACTTAGCAGAGTTGGTGAATGAAAACACTTCATGGTACAGTCATCAGAAAAGTTAGCTGTCTCGTCAATTTTGTCTTTTAGAAGATTGATCTATGATGACTTCCTCCGAATCCCACCCCTCTCATAATTTCGGAGCACATTGTTGTCAAGAATTTCTCTTAAACGTTTCTCTTCTGCACAGTCATCCAACCTCACCTAGTAACTCAATGTGACACCTCCAGGAGACCATCAGAAGAATGATTGCTCCACGATATAGGTTCAGCCTAATTTAAGTGCAACACTTTTTACTCTTTTCCGTGCAGATGTTGTGATATATGTGCAGCTCTAAACAGGGTAAACCTGCTGAGTTGTTTTATCTGTGAGCTTGGTCAGTTCCACCCACCTCCACAGCTTTTCCAAATATTTCACCTGATTATTTGCTTAGACCTGCCATTTTTGTAATCTTGGAGTGCAAGTTCAACAAATTGATGATGTAAACAATGGGGGACCGTTTCCTCTGTGCATTAATTGTTACAAAGAAGGCATTTACAATTTTGCTACACATTCTTTACCCAAAGAGTGGTGAGAATGTGGAACTCGCTACCACAGGGAGTGGTTGAAGCGAATAGTATCGATGCATTTAAGGGGAGGCTGAACAAGCATATGAGGGAGAAGGGAACAGAGGGTTACACTGATAGATTTAGATGAGGAAAGACGGGAGGAGGCTCGTGTGGAGCAGAAACACCGGCATGGACTGGTTGGGCCGAAAGACCGGTTTCTGTACCGTATATCCGATGTAATCCTATATAATAGCATACACTAAGCAATCTTCACCTGTATGGCGAACATTTGAGTATGCAAAGGTTGGAGGAACAGGGGGAGAAGAATGAGAACAATGATTTTTATGAAACAGCATTACGTATGGATGGAAAGGGAGGGGCGGGAATCTCTGATATGAACTATATCAGTGACACCATGAATAATGCAATCTCATGTTAACTTATTGACAAAATAGTTGCTATCAGCATGCAGCTTGTGGGGATTAATAATGAATAACGTTCTGTTCAGAACAGTAGTAGCTTTAGTCCTCAGAAAATTAAAAATAACGATCACAATTTTGCTCATTACTTTTTATTCTCCATACTGCATTTTTAAAAATCCACACTGTCACTGTAGATCACCCAGTAATGCATCAATATTCGCATCTAATATCTGAATACATTTTATATAGGGTGTGGAGGAGGGTGTTGGATATAGCTGACTTTGCTCAATAATCTTTCTGAAATTAATGTCTGGAGCTCAGTGATTATTTTGTATTTAAGAGGTTGGGGGCCTATTATTTTGTTCCCAGACAGCAGATGATTATGGGTTATCTTTAGTAATATGCCTTTTGAATTTTCCTGGAGTTTATCTCAAAATCCCTTGACAGTCTAGTTGTCTCTCGAGTAATTTATCATTTATCATGGACATACAAGTGAGGAAATAAACAGTTTGAGATAAAACATCTCCCCCCAAATCTTTGCTTTCAGACATTATTTTGGCACTGTAAACTTCTGTAAGTGTTTTACACAGCAACCACTACTTACTGCAGTGCAAAGCAAACTGTTATCACATACAAAAATACCATCCCCTTTAACGGCAGACAGCAACCCTTTAAGAGCTGCTGTCTCACTGGATTTCACATCGCCGGCGAATCACGCGCCTCCCTGGGCTACCTGCACAAAATTTGGTGATGCCGATCCTGGCCCTGACTTTGCCAGGACTGCAAAACTGGGGCTATAGTTGCTTCACATCTCTCAAGTCCAACCAACAGCTGACACCTCTTACTTTTTATGGCTCAACTCTTCGGGGGAGAAATTCGGTACCTTAGCACCTCCCGTTAGCGCCTCCGGGGGGCACTAACGGTGCGCTACCGGCTTAGTGACCGGGCGCGGCGATAGTACCGACACCCGCGAAATTGAAGTGGAGGTTTGCGGCGGCGGTAACCACTAGCGACACGCTATCCTGCGGCCGGAGATCGTGATGTCATCCGGCTGCACAGCGCCCCAGTAGCGCCCCGGCTCAGGAATTCACTCTCGCTCCCCTGCCTGAGCGCCTGCCGTTAGCAACGACAGGTAGAGGAGGCGGTATACAGTCGGATGAGCACTGGAGGCGCGGTATATAAAGGCGTCAACATTCGGTTTATTGTTAGTCGGCAAAGAATGCTGCCTTGTCAGTTTGACATAGGCAAACAGGCGTTTTGAGCGATTTCAGCGTTTTCCACTTGAAGGAGTCTTCTGCCTCAGAAAAATTAATCGCTTTCATTTAGGTGAGATTTGAAAGTGCAACATTTCCATACTTTAACGGGGACTGTACTGGCACTGGACCTCGCCCTCCAGCGTCAACATCGGAGGCAGCGGAGGCAGAGCGAAAGATTGCAAAATGTGGCCAGAGGGAGGAGGGTCAACAGGGGATCTCAACAGGAGGCCTTACCCTGCCAGGGTATTCCGGCAGCATTTCTCCTACATCAATCTCACTGAGGACAGTGTCTTAGAAGGCTCCGCTTCACCAAGGACGTGGTCACAGAGCTCTGCCACCTCCTGCAGCCAGACCTCGAGCCTCACATCAGGACCACCACGGCTCTCTCAGTGGTAGTCAAGGTCACCGTCGTCCTCAATTTCTACACCAGCGGATCTTTCCAGTGTACAACAGGAGACATTTCCAACATATTGCAGTTCACCGTCCATCGCTGCATCCGCGAGGCCACAGAGGCTCTCTACAGTAGGAGAAGGGACTACATTTCCTTCCCCATGACCAGAGAGAAAGCAGCGTGAGTGTGCATGTGGCTTTGCCAAGATAGCGGATTCCCCATGGTGCAGGGCACCATTGACTGCACCCACGTCGTTTGCGGGCACTGCATCACAATCCAGAGGTATTCCGTAACCGCAAAGGCTACCACTCACTTAATGTGCAGTTGGTGTGCGACCACACACAGCGAATCCTCACTGTCAATGCCCGCTATCCTGGCAGCAGCCACGATGCCTTCATGCTGAGCCAGACCAGTGTGCCAGCTCTGTTCCAGCCACCACATCAAGCTCGCGGCTGGCTGCAGGGAGACAAGGGCTATCCGCTCTCCACCTGGCTCATGACTCCCCTCCGCAACCCCAACACTTCCCAGCACTCATATAATGACAGCCATGCTGCCACCAGGAACATCATCGAGCAGACCATCGGAATGCTCAAGCAACGGTTCCGCTGCCTTGACAGCTCGGGAGGAGCCCTCCAGTACCCGGCTGAGCGGGTGTCCCATTTCGTCGTCGTCTGCTGCATGCTGCACAACTTGGCCATCATGAGGGCGCAGCCATTGTCACCAGGCATAGCCGCACCACCTCAGGAGGAGGTAGAGGGAGATGAGGAGGAGGAGGAGGAACAGGAGGACAAACAGCAGCGCTGGAGGAGGCCGCCACTCAATCAGCCTTCTGGAAGGGCAGTCCGAGACCGCCTCATCAGACTTCGGTTCCAATGAATTTGAGTCCACTTCCCGGTTGCTCAGCACATCCCCATCATTCCATCAATTTCTCATTCCATACCACACCCCAAAGCTGAAAAGAGACATAGGGCTGGATTTTGTCTTGGAGTCGGGATGGGGTCGGGACCCCCGACCCCGCAAATTTAACCCCCCACACGCCTCCAAACCCGACTCCATGGGTCATTCAAAATCCAGCCCATAGCGTCAAATCTGCAACATTGCAATAATAAATTTAGCCAAATTCAGGAACCACATACTGTATATACAACAACAATATTAACTAATCACCCTTGTGCAAACCCTTACTTCCCCTCTTTACAGTCCCCTTCCCTAATCTACTGCTTCTACATAGTGTCTCCCCAGTGGCTGCAGCAGGGCTGGTGGAAGGCTGCTGAGTGTCGGTGCCAGAGGCTTCAGATGGCCTTGCAGGACGCCCTCGACCAGCTCTGGGCCTGGAAGGCCCGGCTGTAGACTGCACCACCCCAGGATGGACGGCGGCAGTCTGGGCTGGCTGGATGACAGTCAGTGACAAGTGCAATGGCGGAGTGGCAATGGTGGGATCAGGAATGCTGTCATCCTGAGAGAGGACAGCAGGTTCCTGCTCCACTGACCCACTGCCACTCCCCCTGGGGCAGCACTTCAGCATCCCTATCAATCTGCTGGAGCACAGATTGCTGGCCTGCTGCAACACCATGAGATCACCGGTGGACTGTGGTGGACCCAGCGATGATGGCAGCAGTCGAAGCTTGTGTTGCATCAAGCTGAGACTGCATGAGAGCAGTCTGAGATTCGATGCCACCAACCATTGACTGCATGACAGCACTAAGACATTGCGTTGCTTCTGCCTGTGCTGCAATGGAAGCTGCCACATCACCCATGAGTTCTGGATCCGCACAGTCTCTCTGGGAATCCACTATCCTCTGCACAGTGAAATGATGGGCTCCATGGTGTGCGCAAAGCTCTGTGCAATGTTGGAGGCGGACTCCTCCATGCTCCTTACCATTGCCGACAGGCTCTCGGGCACCCTTGCCATTGCACCTATCATCTCGGAGTGCATGGCCATCACCTTCTTGTGAACGCCTCCCCATTGAGGTCCTCATCTGAGTCCTGTGCAGCAGAACTCGCGTGCGAACTCGCCCTCCGGAGAGCTGGCCCCTGAGCTATTCTTTCCCCCTGGCCTTGCTGCAGCCCACTCGTCCCCGGTGCATCACCCTGTGCAGATCCCTCTACTAAACTTGCCTCTAAAGATCGCGTAGTGCCAGTATCTGAGGTGGTGCCTGCGGGTGAGACATGCAGTGATGCGGTGCTTTGCTCCTCCTTCTCTTCTTCCTCACTCTCAGTGGGGGGCTCAGGGATAGGCTGGTCATCTGGTTGCTGATTCTCTGAAAGCATAAAGGCACAACACTCGCGTTAAGGTGAGGGCAGGGGGGCAGGAAGGGAGCAAGGAATGCAGACAGTATCAGGAGCTGGAAAGTGGGAAAGGTTTGTGGTGTGAGGGGGAAGTGGGATGAGAGAAGGAGAGGGGCTGAAGATACCGTTGTTGCTCCCAAGGGGGTCAGTGTTGCCGACGGCCACGGCGCCCACCACCTGCTGCCCAATGAGTCGCAGCACTCGCTCCTCCAGGTCTGAGAGCTGCTGGAGCTGCGCATCCTCCCTGCCTGTTCTCTGCTGCTCCCTCCTGTTGTGGGCCATCTTGGCCTGCAAGAGAAACAAATGTGTTTGAGTCAGAGGCCAGCTGTGTGTTTGAGAGATATGACTGCCGTAGTTGAATAGCTGTGATTGTAGGCAAGGCGTGAGTTGTGAATGTGAGTTTGAGTAGGTGCAGATGCTTGGTGGGTGGGTGGTGGGGGTGTGGTGGTTTGTGCAGTGTGCACAGACTGAGGTTCAGATGCTGGTATGTAGGACCTGTTGAAGCACGTACTCACCTTGACCACCCGAGTGAGGTCGTTGCATTTCTTGCGGCACTGTGTCAGGCTGCGTACGACCACACTACTGGCCGAGACCTCCTGAGACACTTCCCTTCACATTGCCCTGAATACCTGGGGCAATGGTCTCCTTCCAGTGTCCGGGAACAGCACTGCCCTCCTTCGCTCTACTCCCACGACCAATGTCTCCAATGCCTCGTCCGTGAAATGACGAGCTGTCTCTCTGGGAGTGGGAACAGCCATAACGATCAGGGGATTGAGTTGGTTGCAGGTCGCCTTCACAGCCAGCAATGCTGATAATGAGGATCTGCACAATGATACAACCTCCCCTTTAACAGCTGGAAGGAGCCAGTGTGAAGGATCATTCCTGATTGCATAGCACCTGAAATTCATTATCGCTCTGCTGGTAGCGCCCCTGTAGTGCTTCTTTCCACGAGTGCTAACCACCAATTTAGGGGAAGCTAGCAATCATTAGCGCCTGGCGCTAATTTTTCACGATTTCCAAAATTAGCGTCCCAAACGGGGCGATACCGAATTTCTCCCCCTTAATCTTTCTTCTGTGGAGAGAGAAACAAAGTTAACATTTCTCTCCACAGATGCTGCCTGACCTGCTGAGTATTTCCAGCATTTTCTGTTTTTATTTTAGATTTCCAGCATCCGCAGTATTTTGCATTTTTAGACCAAAAAGCTGGATTTTCAACGATCCAAATATGTAAATAAGCAAACATGTATCAAAATCTATCAAGCAATCAAACTGTAGTGGCTGCATCCGTACTTTCTATCCCATTTCTAGCATAAACAGGCATTTCTATTCAGGACATCTTAAAGCTGATAGCTAAAGTGTCTTGTCATTTTAAGGAGGATCCTGAATATTTGCATCCCGGTGTACCTGAGCTAAGTGCTGACTGTAACCCTGCTAAAGTTCAAAGGGTGATGAGGTGATCCCACAATTTGAATATCTTCAGCAGGTTAGTGGTGCATTCTGAGCACCCCACCTCCCAAAATCCATCTGAAGTGCCCTCAGCTGGGTGGCTGACAGGTCCCCCCCACCCCCCAACCCCTTGCAAAGGGGGCTGACTTTTCCTGGGTCCTGGCTTGGACCTCTAGGTGGCCTCCACCGTTGCCTCTTTGTAGGCCAGTATGCCTGTTCTCACCAAAACTAGCTGTAGCAATTACCGAACGTATCCTGAAGGAGGCCTAGAGTGCAGGAGCTCCAACGTTCGAAGCCCATAACCCTAGCCCTGCGTTCCGTAACATCTATGGCCTTTTTCAGGGACAGGCAGTGGCTCTGTCCCATAAGGCCATCCCAGAAACCTCAGCGTTAGACCAGGGACCCTGTGTAACTGCAGCCTAGTTTACAGCTGTTCCAGTGGACTCCTCTAGTGGAACCTGCCTGAAAGGCTATGGATTTTCGGTTCCAAGGTCTCAGAGCCTTTTACCTGCTCACTTTTCTGTTTTGTCCGAAGAGAACCATTTAACATTTTAGCTCCTTTATACAATTGATATTCTAGTTCCTTATAATATTCACCCTGTACCCTAGTGCTATAACTCAATCAGATAATCATTTTCATTAATCAAAAATATTACCAAATTCACATAATGCATTATGGCAACCTGTACACATTGTGTCTTATTGTTATTGTCTGCAGCATGCTATCCTTCAACTTTAACCTCAACTCCACTTTCCCGCCTGATTGCCATAGCCTTGATTCCCCCTGGAGTCCAAAAATCTATCTACCTCAGCCTTGTATATACTCAAAGACTCAGCATTCACAGCCCTCTAGGGCAGAGAATTCCAAAGATTCACAACACTCTGAGTGAAGAAATTCCTCCTCATCTCGGTCTTAAATGGCCGACCCCTTATCCTGAGACTATGCCCCCTAGTTCTAGACACTCTAGCCAGGGGAAACAACCTCTCAGTATCTACCCTGTCAGTCCCCTTCAGAACCTTGTATGTTTCAATGAGATCACCTCTCATTCTTCTAAACCCCAGAGAGTATAGGCCCATTCTACACAATCTCTCATCATAGGACAGCTCTCTCATCCCAGGAATCAATCTAGTGAAATAACAACAGAAAACACTGGAAAAACTCAGCAGGCCAGGGAGCATCCTTGGAGAGAGAAACAGAGTTTCAACCTGAAACGTTAACTCTGTTTCTCTCTCCACGGATGCTGCCTGGCCTGTTGAGTTTTTCCAGCGTTTTCTGTTGTTATTTCGGATTTCCAGCATCCGCAGTATTTTGCTATCAAGCTAGCGAACCTTTGTTGCACCGCCTCCAAGGCAAGTATATCCTTCCTTAGATAAGGAGATCAAAACTGTGCACAGTACTCCAGGTGTGGTCTCACCAAGGCCCTGTACAATTGTAGCAAGACTTCCTTACTCTTATACTCCAACCCCCTTGCAATAAAGGCCAACATGCCATTTGCCTTCCTTATTGCTTGCTGTACCTGCATGCTAGCTTTCTGTGTTTCTTGCATGAGGACACCCAAATCTCTTTGAACACCAACGTTTGAAAGTTTCTCACCATTTAAAAAATATTCTGTTTTTCTATTCTTCCTATCAAAATGAATAACCTCACATTTCCCTACATTATACTCCATCTGCCAACTTACTGCGCATTCACCTAATCTGTCTATATCCCTTTGCAGGCTCTTTGTGTTCTCCTCACAGCTTACTGTCCCACCTAGCTTTGTATCGTCAGAAAACTTGGATACATTACACTCGGTCCCTTCATTTAGGTCATTAATATAGATTGTAAATAGCTGAGGCCTCAACACTGATCCTTGCGGCACCCCACTAGTTACAGCCTGCCAACCTGAAAAAGATCTGTTTATCCCTACTCTCTGTTTTCTGTCCGTTAACCAATCCTCTATTCATGCTACTATATTACCCCCAACCCCATGAGCCCTAATCTTGTGTAATAACCTTTTATGTGGCACCTAATCGAATGCCTTTTGGAAATCCAAATATACTACATCCACTGGTTCCCCTTTATCTACCCTGCTAGTTACATCCTCAAAAAACTCTAATAAATTTGTCAAACACGATTTCCCTTTCATAAAACCATGTTGACTCTGCCTAATCATGTTATGATTTTCTAAATGCCCTGATACCTTAACAATGGATTCCAGCATTTTCCCGACGACTGATGTCAGGCTAACTGGCCTGTAGTTCCCTGTTTTCTCTCTTCCCTCCTTTCTTGAATAGCAGTATTATATTTGGGGCCGTTCTAGAATCTAGGGAATTTTGGAAGATCAAATCCAATGCATCCACTATCTCTTCAGCCACCTCTTTTAGAACCCTAGGATGTTGGCCGTCAGGTCCAGGGGATTTGAGCATGGTGCTGTCCTCAATCAGTGGTCCCCCTCACCCCATTCACATACACTTTATAGCAGCAGTCACAGGATTTTTTTTAACTATGGGATCTCCTGTATAAGAGGCCATGGGTTGGAGTTCACAATACCATAAATGTTTGAAAGATAGAAAGAAAGAACTTGTACTTATATAGTGGGCTGGATTTTGTCAGCCCCGAGGAGGCGGGTATGGAGGCGGGACTGCCGGTAAAGTTGCAGAATGTGGGGGCGGCTGGCAAACCCGCCCCCAACCTGCCTCTGTGCCCTTTTGCCAGGAGGCGGGAAGCCATCCTGCCCCGGGTCCCGTCTCCTCGATGGGGGAAAGGGATTAAATCCTATTAACTGCCTGTTAACAGGTAGTTAACAGGTAGAAAATAGTATTAGTCCCATTTTACATTTCCAAGTGCAGGTTTCCCGACTTCGGAGAACCCCGCCAGGGTGTAGGAGGTGAGTAGGAGGTCTGCGGGGGTCAGAGGGATCTGAAAGTGCAATATAGAGGTGAGTGATGGGTGCAAGTGTGGAGTGGTAAGTATGTAAGGTGAGTGTTAAGTGTTATAAAATGTTCACTTACCTTTGTTTCTGCCTACAGCCTTCAGCCGCTGTGGATCTGGAGTCCCGACATCTTCATTGTAGATTTCACAGACTGGCTGTTGGATCCTCCGATCCAACAGCCAGGTGATTTCTGCAAAGTTGAAAGGTTTGATGAGTCCTGAACACAAGGACTCATCAAACTACACAGAATGTCAGTATTTGACAGCTTCACAGAGCTGTCAAACGCTGTCATTTCTTCTTTCAAGAAATCTTGACAGATGGCACGTCAGACGTTGACGTGCTCTGTCAGTGACTTCCCCCTAATTGGCCTGCTGAGCCCACTGGGCGGGCTTAACAAGGTCAATCAGGGGAACATCCCGCTGGTTGGCCAGAAGCTGATGGAGGCGGGATTGAAAGCCGGCAAGCAGCAGTCCCGCCTCCAAAAGCTTCTCATTGAGAAATCCAGCCCAGTGTATTTCATGACCTCAGGACACCCCAAAGTGATTCGCAGCTGAGGAAATACTTTTGAAGTGCAATCATTGTTGTAATGTAGTGAAACATGGTAGCCAGTTTGATGGAGGGATAAATGTTGGCCAGGACATCGGGAGAACTGCAGTGCTGTTTTTTGAATACTGCTATGGGATCTTTTGCATCCACCTCAAAGGGCTGAGAGCGCCTTGGTTTAATATCTCATCCAAAACAGACAACACCTCCACAATGCCACACTCCCTCGGTACTGTAGTAAGTAAGCAGCAGTGCAGTAACTGACTTACACAATACTTGTAGCGGTTAAGAAAACAATAAAACGTCCAAAATACTCGTGTCTTTTTCAGACTCTTTTAACTGAGCCTATGATAAATGTGACATTAGCGTTTCAGTTCCATGAAGTCCCTGCTATTGCCACGACATGGAAACTGGTGTACAGGGACTTGAAGGCACAGGGAACCACCATTATATTATATCTTATTTTTAGGATTCAAAGACAGATTACAGCACACAAGATCAAAGACATTCTTTCCCACTCGGCAGCTAATCATGTCATTAATCAGTTTTACCATCCCAGTAGATAGTATCTGAAAAGCAGACTTTTTCAGTCACTTTAATAAGTTTGTTTTTGATACTTAGCTTGCATATCAAGTAGATAGACTCCAAGAACAAGGAGAATGGTTGTAAAGAAGAAGGTGTTGGAAGTGTACCCTGCAGCATAATGAAAAACCATGAGAAACATTACAGGCACTGTAGGCTTTGCGGGTTGGAGGGAGCTCTTGATTCCATTCACGCTTTATACACTGGATATCAATGAGGTTACAGTGGTGTCGCCTAGCTTGGTACCCCTGAAGAGGACAGTAAACCTCTTCTTCTGCCACTGCAGTCATGACTACTTCGCTGTGCTCGTAGCATACACCCTGATCCATTCTTCATCTCATCCGATGCCCATCTGTAGGAAAGAGGACCTCTTTCTTCTAGCCATCATTCAGACTCCATAGCTCTTAATAAGTGTGGCAATATAGATTAGCGAAAAATAGGCAGCATGAATGAGATCAGGAAAGTGGGCATTCATGTGTATAATTTTATACATAGTGTCAGCCGTGGCTCAGTAGGTAGCACTCTCATCTACTGAGTCAGAAGGTTGTGGGTTCAAGTCCCACTCCAGAGCACAAAAATCTAGGCTGACACTCCAGTGCAGTACTGAGGGAGTGCTGCACTGACAGAGGTGCCGTCTTTCGGATGAGATGTTAAACCAACTGTCTGCTCTCTCAGGTGGATGTAAAAGATCCCATGGCACTATTTCAAAGAAGAGCAGCGGCGTTGTCCCCAGTGTCCTGGCCAATAGTTAGCCCTCACTCAACATCACATCACTCGAACAGGTTACCTGGTCACTATCACATTGCTGCTTGTGGGAGCTTGCTGTGTGCAAATTGGCTGCCGCGTTTCCTACATTACAACAGTGACTCCACTTCAAAAGTACTTCATTGGCTGTAAAGTGCTTTGGGACGTCCTGAGGTCGTGAAAGGCGCTATATAAATGCAAGTCTCTCTTATAGCCATAGATCATTAATGGAATGGAATCTTTTTTTGTTCATTTGGATCGGTCCATACCTCCACATGTGTTCCATTTCCAATGCCTTGCACTGTGAGGAAACCTGCGGCATGGAAAATGTGGAGTTCTCTCTTGTGCTGCTGGGGAGCTGTACAACACCAGTTTTACTTATCAGTGCGCTGCTTATTGAAATATTTGGCATATAACCCTGCTGTCACTTGAAGGATTCGGTAGTATAAAGGTTCACTGCTGTGGTCAGCTTTTGCAGCCTCCTATAGAGCTGTCCCTCCTTTGGAACTTGTCTAAAAGTCTGGCTCGAGGAGATGGCATAACTCTCTGCCTGCTTCCATGGTAAGAGTAGCTGGCGAAGGCAGATGTTGTTGGACAACTTTAAGCAGCTCTTCCTTGGTCTGCAGACATGTGTGATTGGATAAGGAATATCATGTGTAACATATCTCTCTCCTCAGATCCTCCTCCAAAATGAGCAAATAGAGAGATACCCCAGCGAGGTTACCTGATTCTGTATTTTGTATCTGTGGCATGTTGCAGCAATAATTTGGGGGGCTTTAATAAGGACATTGCAGTGTAATTGAGCCTCTGCACTCAAAATGATCTCTCTGTGTCTTAAGCCTGCTCACCTAATTTGTTTTTCCCAAATTGCCCAATTTTTTGGTAAGGCATGTGTGACACGAAGAAGATTATGACGGCAATGATTCTTACTAATACAATTATTATTCTACATAAACATTCAGCATTGTGATTTAGGACGAAAGCTTCATCATTTTGGGAAAGCTCGATATTTTTCATAATAATAAAAGCTAAATCAGGCTACTATATCCCTGTGACAGACAGGTTGAGCGCTCACTGCTGCTTATTTTGATACTTAAAATCCTCCCTGGACAAATCTTCCATTAGTTCCTTCAGAAACGTGCGCTGGTGAATAGAATGTATTTCAACAATGCACCTAATGCCTATTTCAGAATGAAGCATTTTGAGGTTTGGTACAGGGCAAGTAAAATCCCATCCTCCCATTCTGCTCTTACAGTGGGTCTGCACCTCAGAAGATCATTTCTAAGTGTAGCAGAATGACAATTTTATTTACCACACTTTTTACCCAAATATTGGACTAAGCAAGCTTAAGAGACTGTGAGCGATTTACTGTTAAAAGGGGATAGTTTGGTGCAGTGGGATTCATGAACACTGAGAGCTGGATTGATACTGATCAAATCCACTGCACTTGAATACTCTTAGAAATCTTTGTATAATGTCTCATTGAGGAAACTCAATGAGCAAACCCAGGCTCAGCTGATGAATGGGATGCTGCAAAGATTATTTATACTGCCAGCCAGGTGAAATGTACTGCGTTCTCAGTTTGAAAAAAAAAATCTGTGTTACACACATTGAAGAAATGTGCATATATGCATTGTCTGTTCAGTTTCTTTTTCGTTGAATTTACCTTTTGGTTCAGCTAGCCAGTGAAAATGTAGTCCTGATTATTCACTCTTGAATTTTTCACATATCTATATTGGCCCAGAAATTCACCTCTCCGGCTTGCCGCGGGGGTAAGGATCGCGCGCGCACTTACCTACCGTGCCTGCCGTTGTGTTTTGGGCCCACGGGAACTTCAGCTCCTGGGTCTGCTCCAAGTGCCGGCGCGCAGTGCTTGCGTGTCCCAGGGGCGCAGTTAGTGCGATGCGTCCCCATGGATCACGTGGGCCATGGAGAGCCAATGGCAGCAGACCATCTTTCATTCATAGATTTGACAGGAGACCTGTCAAATCTGTGAATTGAAATTGGCCCCAAAAGAACAGCTAAACTTAAAATAAATTTTTAAAAAACCATCACATTTATAAAATAACTATAGTTAAATAAATTAACCACTTTAAACAAAAATTTAAATTTTTGAAAAGATTAAAATACTTTTTAAAAGTGATAAAAATAAACTTACCTTTCTTTAAAGTATCTAAAAAAGATAAACCTGTTGAAATTCTTTTTTAATTATACTCAATTAACCACTTACCTTGTTGAAAACGGGTCTTGCGCCTCCTTTTCATAAGCGTAGGTTCTTCACTACTTACCCTCACGTAGAAACCTGAAAAAAAAATCTAAGTTTGCTGCGTGCGCGCAGCCTCTACCGCGCACGCGGTTCACCTCTGAACCGCCCCCTTCACCAGACCGGAAGTTCCGGTTTCCCGCGCATGCGCAGTGCATGCAGGAAACCGGCACTTCGGGACGTCTTACGGGTGAGTACACAGTGCGTACTCACCCGGGAAGGGCCGAATTTTTGGCCCAATGCTTTGTCGCTTCAGCCTCTCCTGGTAAATAAAGTGTTAATATTTTTCTCTATGTGGTAAAAGAGTCTTACAATTTTCAACTGAATAGCAGCCAGCCAGATTATCAGCTAACTCTGGGTCAGTCACTCATAGTCACCTGCTGGGCTTTGAAATGTGAAGAAGTGGTGGGTGGTGGGGGGGAGACCACCAGGAAGCAGGTCTTGGGGATTCCGGAGTCAAGTCCAGCTGACAATTTTGTGTTGACACCTGATGATATGTGCTCTCAACTTGATTCAAGCTAGGAGCTACCTCTGAATTTGGTCTTGTTAGTGCTGGTTCCAGATGCTGGTATCAGGTCATCAATAATGACAAATGAAGGTCAAATTTCATGAGGAATGGAAATTTCTTTTACCACTGTAAATGAGGCCTTGGGGACAGTAAAGTTAAACCTTCACGTCTGTGTTAGATTTAGAGCTGGGTTTAATTATGATCAGCATTTAGCTGCTCTGAGAGGCTTATTTCACTGGAATTTAATGGGGATATGTTAACACCAATCAATGGGGCACTAATATGAATCAGTGGAAGGATTCAGATGTTAAACAACAGCATTGATACTCACTCCACCCACTCTTTTTGTCATCCAAATTTCAAATATAAACCATCCTCTGTGTTTCTTCTCTCGAACAAATTTTAACTGGATTCAGTTACAATTCTAAATTGAAAAATAATAACACCAAAAAAAAGATAAATCCTGAACAGAATTTGAAAACAATGTCTATCCAAACAGGAACGTTGGAACTTAATCCAAATGACCGAACCTAAGGCGTTCCAAGAATCTAATCATGCATATTATAGTCATGAGTACAGTTACGGTCTCTTAAGATGGAATGGGTGAAATGGTGTACTTTAAGACTATTATGCTAATCTGGTTTACATTAAGTTTCTGTTCCAAGACAACTTTGATTATAAACTTTGACTTACTTAGGGGAAAAATAGATGTGCCTATCATACCATGGAAGAATGTGGGGGAGGTTTGAGCCAAGGGACTTTCAGGCAGCTGTAGCAAAACAGCTGGAACTGTCATGCTCTATTCTCAGAAGCCAAGTGCTTGAGTGTTTTTGGCCTCTATAAGAAGCATGTTGTTAGGACAGAACACAAAATTTATTGGACTGATAAAACTTAAAAAAGCCATTTTTACTGCCAAATAAATGTCAAGCTGTAATTTCAAACAAGTTGGTCAGTAAGAATTTAATCATACTTTTACCACTTAAGTAAATAGTAAATAACTTTTAACAATGCTTCCTTTGTGGCTTTGTAGCTCAGTATACTGTCTAGTCTGGTATTGAGTCGGCCAGACTGGGTAGGCCCAAATTTCTATCCTCAGTATCTATTGATTGAACTGATCCCTGCTGGAATTGGCATTAATGCTCCTGGGCTATGTATGGGGGTGGAGGGATGGTGGGTAAATCAGCCAAGGTTTCTGTTAATGATCACTATCTTAAGATCCTTGCTAGAGAGTGCATGCATAAATGTCATGTAAGGATAAATAAAGCTTAGCTGTGATCCTCTCCAAAGTCAAACATCCTGCTAACACATGAAGTGTGGCCACTACAATGATGCACAAGAGGGTCACTGTCACTTATGAGCCATCTTCCAGCATAGAGTGGCATCTTCAAGAGAGGAGGGAAAGAGAATTGGAAAAAAACAGGAATCATTTTCAACTTACCACTGGAACATCAAACTGGCATTGTGGGCCGGGCATTATACAAACTGCCCATTTTCTTTTCCATTGAAATCAATAAAGGGAAATTGGGCAATTTCTACGCCTGGCACCCCACCCGCAATGCCAGTTTTATTCTCGGGCGGTAAGTTGAAAATGACCCCCATTGTTAAAACAGCCTGTGAATAAAGTTCAGAACTGGGGTGGCAGTAAGGGAATTGCAAGCAGCTTCAGGTCCCCTGGACAAGGGAGGAAAAGTCAGCCAGAGGCCTTGCTTCCTATCAATGTCTTGTAACTCACACTGGAATGTAGTTATGTGTGGACAGCATCAGGCTCAGCTCAGCAAGCTCCATAGCCGACCAATATATAGAGGGAGTGAATTTCCGTGGGGGGGTTCTACCGCTCGTCCTCTGTAACCTTGGCCAAAGACCCGTCAAAACCCCTGAATAACAGCACAAACACTATTTACATTGGATTTCCCTGGGCGTCCATGACTCTTCTGCCAAAGTTACGGTGGACAAGTGGGCGAACACATAGAATTACATAGAATTTACAGCGCAGTAACACGTCATTTGGTCCAACAGGTCTATGCCGGTGTTAATGCTCCACATGTGCCTCCTCCTACCCTACTTTATTTCACCCGATCAACATATCCATCTATTCATTTCTCCTCCATGTACTTATCAAGCTTCTCCTTAAAGGCATCTATGCTATTCGCCTCTATGTGGCAGCAAGTTCCACATTCTAACCACTCTCTGGGTAAAGAAGTTTTTCCTGAACTCTTTATTGGATTTGTTAGTGACTATCTTATATTATGGCACCGAGTTTTGGACTCCCCCACAAGTGAAATCATCTTTTCTACATCTACTCTATCAAGCCCTTTCATAATTTTGAAGACCTTCATTGGGTTGAACACCAATGGAATTTCACCCTCACTGTCGACAGTCACACACAAAGAATGGCTGCTTGGGGGAAGTAAATGGAGGATAATCGGCACCTGTACTCAAACAGAAGTAATTGTCTTCAGTCGGGGTCATGGGGGAGAGGGAATCATTCCATGATTAATTCGGAATGATAGATAAATGTATAGTCCTTCCGTGGAGTCAGTTTTAAAGCATGTTTCCAATAGAAAAACTTACCAGTAGGGGCCAACTATAAACACCCTTATTTCGAATGGAAATATTTTACTTTGTAAAATCTGTTACTGTTGAGAAGCTAGGAAATCTCAAAATAGGTTGATACTGATATCATTCAAACGTGGCACAGATGTCGAATAGTAGCAATAATTCCAGGACATGTATAAACTCCAGCAAAAGAATTCAACAGAAAGCAGCAAAAAGATGATTATGTAAATGAATATTTTCTTCTCACCCTTGTGGTCTCCTGTTCTCTCAGGCTGGGCTATTAATTCTGTCCAATAGTGATTCTCTTCCTACTGCTGTGATTCTATTGCATTTTTACAACTTGTTCAGTTTATGATCCATCTCTGACAATTCCTAGTGACGGTGGCGATTATGATAATAAAATTAAAGTGATTGTGAAAACGATCTGAAACACCAGACGTTCCCAGACTGAACTATTATATTCTTCAGCAGATGTGAACGCTAGCACTTTCCTCATTCTACCAGAAATTGACTAAAATTTAATGGTTGAAATTGTTCGTCCAATGGGACATACATTAATAAAGCAGTTCTTTCAACGCAGTCATTTGTGTGACTTATAGTGGAAATCATGCAATAGGCAACATTAATGTTCAGAAAGCAAATACTTAAGGAACTATTATTCCTAGCTGAGTTGCTAGGCAAATAAACTATTTCTTCCAGCAGTGAATCACCTTGTCCTGCATGCAAATATCGGTTACTCTGCTACAATTCATTCATTCTATAGCCTACATGTAGAGGAGTTGACATACTCACAATCAACTGATTTGTTGGTACTGACTGTGCCTTATTGATGCCTATAGTCTGTGAAGGGACAGTTCAGCCCTTTACAAAAAAAAAATCAGCAGTGACTGGATTTGATATATCTATTCTTCCTTTGCAGATGACACAAAGCTTGGAAGTATAGTGAACAGTGAGGAGGGTAATGGTAGACTTCAAGAAGACATAGACAGGCTGGTGAAATGGGCGGACATGTGGCAGATGAAATTTAACGCAGAAAAGTGCGAAGTGATACATTTTGGTAGGAAGAACGATGAGAGACAATATAAACTAAAGGGTACAATTCTAAAGGGGGTGCATGAACAGAGGGACCTGGGGTATATGTGCACAAATCATTGAAGGTGGCAGGGCAGGTTGAGAAAGCAGTTAAAAAAACATACGGGATCCTGGGCTTCATAAATAGAGTACAAAAGGACGAAGTTACGATGAACCTTTATAAAACACTGGTTCGGCCTCAACTGGAGTATTGTGTTCAATTCTGGACACCGCAATTTAGGAAGGATGTGAAGGCCTTAGAGAGGGTGCAGAAAAGATTTACATGAATGGTTCCAGGGATGAGGGACTTCAGTTACGTGGATAGACTAGAGAAGCTGATGTTGTTCTCCTTGGAGCAGAGAAGATTGAGAGGAGATTTGCTAGAGGTGTTCAAAATCATGAGGGATCTAGACAGAGTAGATAGAGAGAAACTGTTCTCATTGGCGAAAGGGTCGAGAACCAGAGGACACAGATTTAAGGTGATTGGCAAAAGAACCAAAGGCGACATAAGGAAGAAGTTTTTTACGCAGCGAGTGGTTAGGTGCCTGAAAGGGTGGTGGAGGCAGGCTCAATCGTGGCTTTCAAAAGGGAATTGGATAAGTACCTGAAGGAAAAAAATTTGCAGGGCTACGGGGAAAGGGCGGGTGACTGGGACTAGCTGAGGTGCTGTTGCAGAGATCCGGCACGGGTTTCGACAGGCTGAATGACCTCCTTCTGTGCTGTAACCATTCTATGATTCTATGGTGACTGAACAGTTTAAAAGAAAATAAATTTCAGATGTACAGATTACATTTAACAGTTATCAGTTCCCAAGTCATGTTGTGTCTTGAGATTTGTTGATGCCTGTGCTGGTAAAATATTTTAATTGGCTCAATAATGTCATTCATTAAAACAAATATGATGAATAATTAATTGAGAATATAAATAAAGGTACTGCACACACAGGATAAAATGAAGCAATACACTTGCATCTATTACTCTATTCAATCCAGGAAAAGGGAGATATACTTATTCTGTATTCTTGCTTTAGAATGTCATCTGGTCAATGTGTCGCCATTGATTGTTTATCCCTGAATCTGAGGAGGACGTTGAGCCATTCTTGCAAAAGCTACTGAAGTAAACCTTACCCCCACTTCCTCAAAAACACAGAATTACTATTCCATTGGAATCTTATCCAGGCACTTCAGTTCTCATTAGTCCTCCAATCTGCTGGTCTTTTTTAGTCTTATGTCGAACCAGTTTGCAGAGAAAGGATATAAGCACATAACATTTCATGATTCCACAACTTGTGTTGATCGGCCTAGCTTCTTCTTCCTTCAAGTACCTCAGACTCCTTATGCCATTGTTTCCTATCAAGTTGACTGAAAGACAGCATAGCAAAGCATGTCTTTTAGTGCATTGCCTTTAGATTCAGGGAATCAATCAGCACAGGAGGTTATACGACCCAATAGGCTGGATTTTGTCAATGGGGACGTGATGGAGGCGGGACTCCCACTTTTTGGGTTGTAGTCCCGCCTCCATCGACTTGTGGCCAACCCACTCGATTTTCCCTTGATTGACCTTGTTGAGCCCGCCCAGTGGGCTCAGCAGGCCAATTAAGTGCCACCCGGCAACAGGTGATGTCACAGATTGACATTTCATCTGTCAAGAACTTTTGACAGATGAAATATCAGCATTTGACAGCTCCTTGAAGCTGTCAAACACTGACAATCTATCCTCTAAGTTAATTCCTTCCTCTCAGGCTGATTTAGAGATCTCTGCAGAACAAAAAGCAGAGGCTGCAGCTTTTGACAGCTCAACGGCCATTCTGCTTTCTGTGCCGGTGAGATTTCTGACTCCCGAGACCTGAAGGGCTGACACCTGCAGGAGGAAGTTAAGGTAAGTAAAACTTTTTTCTACACTTTACACTTACCTTCCACACTTACCTCTGCACACATGCACCCATCACTCACCTGCCCACCGGACATATCGACCCCTCCAACCCCTGCAGACCCACGGTCCGCCTCGCTAAAACGGCGTGGTTCGGACCTGTCGGGAAGCCCACACTTCAGGGCTAAAAATAGGGATTAAGCAAAAAACTGCCTGTTAACTACCAGTTAACAGGCAGTTTATTGGCACTAATCCCCTTCCCGCCTCGGGGAGGCGGGTCCCAGCACAAGTCGGATACCTGCCTCCTGTGAAACTGGCATGGAGGCGGGTTGGGGGCAGGATGGTTTCGGGACCCCCGAATCTGCAATTTTAACCCCCCACACGCCTCCAAACCCGCCTCCACGGGTCAATGAAAATTCTGCCCACTGTGTCTGTGTCGGCTCTTTGAAAGAGCTCTCCAATTAGTCTCACTCCTCTGCTCTTGCCCCAGAGCCCTGCAAATTTTTCCTGTTCAAGTATTTATCCAATTCCCTTTTGAAAGTTACTATTGAATCTGCTTCCACCACCCTTTTAGGCAGTGCCTTCCAGATCATAACAACTTGCTGCATAAAAAAAAATTCTCCTCATCTCCCCTGGCTCTTTTGCCAATTATCTAAAATTTGTGTCCTCTGGTTACCAACCCTACTGCCAATGGAAACAGTTTCTTCTTATTTGCTCTATCAAAACCCCCTCATCATTTTGAACACCTCTATTAAATCTCCCCTTAGCCTTCACTGCTCTAAGGAGAACAATCCCAGCTTCTCCAGTCTTTTCTACATTACAACAGTGACTACACTGCAACAGTATTTCATTGGCTGTAAAGTGCTATGGGACGTCCTGAGGTCATGAAAGGCGCTGTATAAATGCAAGTCTTTCTTTGTTCTTTCTTTTCCACGTAATTGAAATCCTCATCCTTTAATGTGAGAACCATTCAAGCTGTCCCAAAAGTATTGTTACACTGAGAACTGTTTCAAAATGATGGAATTGTTGTACTGTCTTATATGCCTGGATAAGATTTCATTGAAACAGTAAATTCTGTGTTGTGAGGAAATGGGGTGAAGCGTACTGCTGGAGTTGTTGCAAGAATTCCTCAATCTCCTCCTCAGGTTGAGAGGAGATTTGATCGAGTGTTCAAAATCATGAGGGGTCTAGACAGAATAGATAGAGAGAAACCTGTTCCCATTGGCAGAAGGGTCGAGAACCAGAGGACACAGATTTAAGGTGATTGGCAGAAGAACCAAAGGCAACATGAGGGAAAACTTTTTTACGCAGCAAGTGGTTCGGATCTGGAATGCACTGCCTGAAAGGGTGGTGGAGGCAGACTCAATCGTGGCTTTCTAAAGGGAATTGGATAAGTACCTGAAGGAAAAAGATTTGCAGGGCTATGGGGAAAGGGCGGGGGGAGTGGGACTAGCTGAAGTGCTCTTGCAGAGAGCCGGCACAGGCTCGACGGGCCGAATGGCCTCCTTCTGTGCTGTAACCATTCTATGATTCTATGATTCTATTCTAGATTCCAGGATAAACTAGTCAAGGCTGACCCACTGACCAGATGATATTCTGAAGTAAGAATACTAAAGTAATGTTATTGTTTGGTTGGCAATGCCCACACTCCCAATGCTTGTGTTTGAGATAAATCTATTTAAGGTTGTAAGATAACCATGGAGATTACTCTATAAAACAGCCACCAAATGCTACTGATTTGTTCAGCTTCTCTCGTGTCCTTTAGTACCGAAATCTCACAGGTGTGCTGGAAGAGGCAGAATTCTAACTGGTGCTTCTTCCAATGTCACAGGACATAAGACAGGACTTCAAATTAATCCCTTGCCTAATTTTGATGTTAGGTCATTCATTTCTCCCTCTCTCCTGTGCCCTAGACACAAGTAGCTCCAAGAATGGGTGGGTGCCCATCCTCGTGAAATTGAACGCTGCACAAGAGGAAGGTCTGTCCAATTTATATTGGATTTCTGATGGTCTACAAAATCCAATTGTTATCCAACAGATTACAAGATACACAGCGTGCACCGAAGTATTAGCAAATTTTCTGAGGATAAATTATAGTGCACCAGACGTACTATAGTGCCTTCTGGTGAAGAATGCACACCTGAAATGTTCACCTGCCTATTCTCCATACAGATGCTGGCTGGCCTGCCATGTATCTCCAGCATTTTCTGCTTTTATTTCTGATTTCCAGCATTTGCTGGTTTTGTTTCTTATTTGTCACGAAATTGCTATACACTTCTCGTGAAAACTTGACTGATAGTTTATCATTTGGCCTATAAGTAGCAGAATAGATCAATAAAATGCAGCCCCTCATGTCACCAAGTATTTAACCTTGGTCTATATTGACTGAAGCTGTTGATGATTGGACTTTTAAAGAGTCGTCATACCATTTTAGCTGCAGGAAGCATTCAGTATTAATAGCAATTTTGCTGTTGTTGCTAAGTATGCTATTAGTTTCCAGCCAAGTTCAGAATCTTAAATAATGTAGCGCATTACTTTGAGGAGAAATTCTCTTCCAGTTTGTAACACTCAATCAATCAGCTCCTGATATAAAGAAACTCTTTATGTCGTGAAGCCTTTAAAAACAGACTTGCAGACAGGTACCAGCTGTACTGTGCTTAGCAGATACCACAAGTACCAGATGCCATCTGTATTTTTACTTCATCTTCCACATATCTTCAAATCTATAGAGGATAGTGGATTCTTCAAATATGCACAGTTAAACCTTTCACCCTCCCATGGCGCAAAAAGTTCTGACAACACCAGTTGCCTTGTTGTTGTCGAGCGGTATTTACATTTTCCTTGTTTTCCGAAAAAGCTAAATATTTATTCAGCTGCATCTGTCTCATGGATTCTTTTATTTATGTAATATCACAAAAGCACACATTTGTATTGATTATACAATTATGAGTAGATTGCATTTCAGACTGAAAGACAGATTGTGTTATGCACGAGACATTTTTTGGGTTGAAATCATTTTTGCACATTAAAACGAGTGCCATGGTTTTATTTAATTTTAACATGAAGTAAATGCACTTTCAAGGATTTTAAAATCTACTCTATGGCATGTGGAAATGATCTATGCGTTCTTCTATGTTTAGCTTTCTTATTTTAATTACCGAGATTATTATTGGTGTCAATTCCCTGTGGTGGAAAATCTGCATTGTGAAAACTGCAAAATGTATCAAATTAGAGAGTGAGTTGTAAAGAAGCAAGAAAGAACTTGCATTTCTATAGCGCCTTTCACAACCTCAGGATGTTCCGAAGTGTTTTACAGCCAATGAAGTACTATTTGAAGTGTAGTCACTACGGTAATGTAGGAAACACGGCAGCCAATTCACGCACAGCAAGCTCCCACAGCAATGTCATAAGGACCAGATAATCCATTTTAGTGATGAATATTGAGCAAGACACCAGGTAAAATTCCCCAGCTCTTCTTTGAATAGTGCCATCGGATCTTTTACATCCACCTGAGAGAGCAGATGGGGCCTTGGTTTAATGTCTCATCCGAAAGGTGGCACCTCCAACAGTGCAGCACCCCCTCAGTGCTGCACTGAAATGTCCGCCTACATTTTTGTGCTCAAGTCTCTGGAGTGGGTCTATGAACCCATGACCTTCTGACTCAGAGGCGACAATGAACCACAGCGGACACCTCATTTGTTGTATCATCAACAAGGATCAGTAAAACAATTGCTGAAAGGTTTAGAATGTTGGCAGACTCTTTAGAAAGTTCAATAACAGTGAGCATACACAGACACACATGTAGTCACAGGGACAAAAACACGCCACAAAATCAATGTTAGGGTGAAAATTATGATGGTGAAAGGCGGCATTGCATAAATACATTTTAAATGTATTTCTTTAGCAGGGGAATGTTTACTTGAATCCATGATTTATCCGTCTTACATAACAAACACGTTGTAGCTCAACAAAACTGATAAGATGTCAAAAACAGAGCTAAAACAGACATTTTCATTTTGGACGAGTGATGCTACATTTAATTAATCTGCTCCTTGCTCTGTTTAGTGTGTTATTTTAAGACCATAAAAGTAGATTCGAGTTCAGAATACTAACTGCATCAACACGTTCTTTTCCAAAAGTTGGATATCTCCACTTGTACTGAAGAGATGCATCAGGCCGATGCCTGGAAGTGGATACCTGGCGGGAGGTGGGGGGTGAGTCGGATTTTGCCAGCTTCAAAGCCTTGTGCGTTGCACTGATTTTCTCAATTAAAATGCCTTGGTTTACATTTAGGAAAGATTAATCTAATTGATGTTAGCTGCACAGTGTATTGTGACTGGAATGACATAGACTGTATCGAGTGAAAATGATTATTCTTTCAGATCTGCGGACTCGACTTCGCATCAGACAGCTTGATGGGTAATAAAGTCCACTCTCACTGGACTGTTGGCTTCCTTTTCGCTCCGATACATTACAGAAAATAAGTCCTTCAACATATATTTGGCTCTGATTAGTATTGAAATGCCACCTGTTGCACCAGAAAGTCCTGGTCTGAGCTCGGGATGGATAACACAGAGTAGTGTCATAGCACACTGGGTGGCATGAAACAAGAGGGAGCACTGTTGTAAAATCATACAATTTTACTACTGGGACTCTAGGTTAAAAAAATATGTCTGACTGCTGCTAAGGATCCTCAGTGAAAATAATTCTGGCACTCTGATCATTTTCCCATTATTCTGAGAGTCCTTGGTGACTTAAAAAGTCTGCATTTAATTCAAATACTCCAAACTTAAACTGAAGAGACAAGCAATAGACAACTTGAAAATAAGGGGATGTCTTTTAAAAGTGGGTTTGGATAACACTATTGAGGCAGAATAGTGGTAACCTGCTTTGCAACAAGACCTATGCTATATCCGCTGTGGATATAGTTAGCACTGAGACTGGCCACAAAGTGAACAATGTTCTATTCTCTAGTGCTCTCATCACTCATCTCGATAAGTCCAATACAGTGTGACTTCTTCATAATGAAATAATGTTTGCCATGACAAAATCTCACAATGTCAAGAGTTTCACTGTATCAAGGGCTGACTGATTGAACTCTGTGTGAAGTGCAAGTCAGACATTAAATTAGGTGCCAACTGAGAAGGTAGAGCTAGATTGACATGTTACAGAGTAAAGGCAACTTCAGAAGTTACTCTAGGCAGCTGAAGAGAAAAACAGATTGGAAGAAGAAATGAGCGTCTTAGAGACTTGATGTAATGACAAAAGAAACATTGCAGTTAAGAATTGATGGAACAGAACTTGAGAAAAGAAAATTGTGTCCCAGAGAGGAGGAACACAGAGCTTCAGAAATTAATTGCACAAGTCAAAGCAGGCCAGAAGGATATTGAGGTAAAGTGTCAGCCATGGCTCAGTGGTAGCACTCTCGCCTCTGAGTCAGAAGGTTGTGGGTTCAAGTCCCACTCCAGGGACCTGAGCACATAAATCTAGGCTGACATTTCAGTGCAGTGCTGCGCTGTCTTTCAGATGAGATGTTAAACTGAAGCTCCGTCTGCCCTTTCAGGTGGATGTAAAAGATCCCATGGCATTATTCGAAGAAGAGCAGGGCAGTTCTTCTTGGTGTCCTGGCCAACATTTATCCCTCAACCAATGTCACTAAAACAGATTATCTGGTCATTATCACATTGCTGTTTGTGGGAGCTTGCTGTGCGCAAATTGGCTGCAACATTACAACAGTGACTGCACTTCATTGGCTTTATCTTCAAAGGCTTGGGGACATCCTGAGGTCATGAAACACGCTATATAAATGCAAGTTCTCTCTCTAAAGATCCAATAAACTGTTGCCAGGTGAAGTATAAGCCTTGCACCAATTTTCAATATTGGCCCAGAAATTGATCTCGCTCTGTTCCCGCGGGGGTAAGCCTTCCCCGCGATGTCTCACCTCGCTTATGCTTTTTCTGATCCAGCTCGCACGAAATTGATGTTCCAGACATCAGCTGTGCTGGGCTTGCGTATCCCAGCGGCGTAGTTAATTTGTGCGAGCTGTGGGATCACGTGACTCAGTTAGAGCCAATGGCAGCACACCATCTTCCATTCATAAGTCTCACAGCATGGCTGAGAGACTTATGAATCATACACCCCCCCAAAATAACAGCTAAACCTCAATTAAATTTAAAAAAAAACCATCACATTAATAAAATAAGTATAGTTAATTAAATTAACCATTTTAAATAAAAAATTAAATTTTTGAAAAAATTTAAAATCTTTTAAAAAGTTATAAAAATAAACTTACCTGTCTTTAAAGTCTATAAAAAAGATATACCTGTAAAAAAAAATTCAAAAAAATACTTAATTCACTACTTACCTTCTTAAAAGCGGGTCTTACTCCTCCTTTTTACATTTCCAAAATCTTCAGTACTTACCTGCGCGTCCAAAGCATGAAGTGCACAGCGTGCGCGCAGCCTGTAGCGCGCACGCGATGCACTCCGGCCCCGCCCCCTTTTCGGAAGAGCAATTGCCGGTTTTCAGCGCATGCGCAGGGCATGCAGAAAACCGGCAATTGGAGTGGGAATACGCGAGAGTATGCAGTGCGTACTCTCGCGTCCCGGGATCAATTTTCGGCCCATTAACTCCTTATAATAGGTGTGCTATCCTGATTGACAGTAAATAAACTGAGATTTTTTTTAAATGAATGGAGTTTCATTGGACTTCACTGTAAGCAAGTTCCACAATAAAGAAAAAACTATCTGCTTAACACACAACATAACAGATGAAGCGGCATCCACTACGATAACTAGCTTAAAGGTAGGATTTAGATATTCAATGTTGATGTTGCTTTTGCTGAAGATAAAAATAATGTACAAGCAGTCTGGAGACCGTAGGACAATGTCATGCCGCCCTATCCCAGTAACTTTGCAACTTCCCTGTTCATACAGTGGTAAAATAGGAGTAAGATTTGCAGGGTTTTGGGGAAAGAGCAGGGGAGTGGGACAAATTGGAGAGCTCTTTCAAAGAGCCGGCACAGGCATGGTGGGCCGAATGGCCTCTTTCTGTGCTGTATTATTCTATTATTATAAAGCAATCTGTATTATTCTATTATTATAAAGCAATCTGATTTAACTAACAGGAATCTGCCAAGCTGTGCACTACACAGACCTGCCAAAATAGCCAGTGGTCAACATCCAGTTTTTTTGGGAGGATAACCCAGGGAACAAGTGTCAGAACTAGACTCAATGTATCATATTGTGAGTCCCACTGAGCTCATTACAATTCAATTAAACTGCATTTTGTACACAAGCCACCCCCACTAACCTTTGTAACCTTGATAAATCATGCACTGTGTATTTATTACAGGTCATTGTCCATGTCACTAGCCCAGGGGTATAAACTTTTTCAACACTGAAATCTTCCAGAGCCAGCAATTGTCAGATATTTCAGCTGGACTATAATTAGCCAATTCTGCAGATATACTCGGGATGTGGGAACCTACACATGGGAGCAGCCATGAAGATGGGAAAGCAAATGATTACATCCCTTTTTCCAGATTACTTAAGACATTTCCCCAGCCGAAAACAAGCACACTTGTGCATGAATTTGTTAAGTCAAGAAACAGAAATGACCTTGCTTATGGCTCACTGATGATTTAAATATTAATCAATACCGTACAGTAATTAGTCAATAATCATCTAACTATCACCACGCAACATAAACCTATCTTTTCCTTTCAGATTCTGCCTGTCCGGCTGCACCTTTGTGTTCTTATTTCTACCCTTTTAGTAAACAGGAACATATATTTCCGGTAATCCCAGAAGAATGCTGCAGGTTTGTCGTTAGTTCGATGAGATCGCAGCATATTTAAATCCGAATGAACTATTAACCCTTCAAATCTCTAAAGGCAGTGGGAAGCATTTTAAGAGCATAGGTGAAAAGGTGCAGGGAATAGCCCTGTTGTTAGTACGTACAAGAAAACTCCAAGACATCAAACTAAAATACCAAAACATACTATTCAACTCCAGCTGACTGCATTCCTCTGATGGCGTTCCTTGAAGGCCAGTTGAAAAGTAGCATGACTGGAGGCCTCAGTGCTGCCCTCAAATAATTTACATAAAATCTGCAGCACAGAAAGAGGCCATTTGGCCCAACTGGTCTATGCCGGCCTTTATGCACCACACAAGCCTCCTCCCACAATTTTCATTTTTTTTTAAATTAATGGCCGAGGCTTTTGGGACATTTAAATAGTAAATGGTCCCTGTGCCACCAATAGCAGCGCTGGATGCTAGAGCTGAACAGATGTCCCTGGAGATCAGCATTACAATGGCACAAATGATGGAAAATACATCGATGAGCATATTTCCATCATTTGCATATTGGCCCTGAAATTCGCCTCTCCGGCTTGCCGCGGGGGTAAGGATCGTGCGCGCACTTACCTACTGCGCCTGCCGTTGTGTTTTGGGCCCATGGGAACTTCAGCTCCTAGGCCTGCTCCAAGAGCCGGCGCGCAGTGCTTGCGTGTCCCAGGGGCGCAGTTAGTGCGATGCGTCCCCTGGGATCACGTGGGCCATGGAGAGCCAATGGCAGCAGACCATCTTTCATTCATAGATTTGACAGGAAGACCTGTCAAATCTATGAATTGAAATCAGCCCCAAAAGAACAGCTAAACTTAAAATAATTTTTTTTAAAAACCATCACATTTATAAAATAACTATAGTTAAATAAATTAACCACTTTAAACAAAAATTTTAATTTTTGAAAAAATTAAAATACTTTTTAAGAGTGCTAAAAATAAACTTACCTTTCTTTAAAGTATCTAAAAAAGATAAACCTGTTGAAAAAATTTTTAAATTATACTTAATTAACCTCTTACCTTGTGGAAAACGGCTCCTGCGCCTCCTTTTTAAAAGCGCAGGTTCTTCACTACTTACCCTCCCGTAGAAACCTGAAAAAAAACCCTAAGTTTGCTGCGTGCGCACAGCCTCTACCGCGCACGCGGTTCACCTATGAACCGTCCCCTTCACCAGACTGGAAGTTCCGGTTTCCCGCCCATGCGCAGTGCATGCAGGAAACCGACACTTCAGGACACCTTACGGGTGAGTACACAGTGCGTACTCACCCGGGAAGGGCCGAATTTTTGGCCCATTATTACATCTGGGTGGGCATGTTGTACATTCCGTCACTTCCAGTAAGAAATCCTGGATGTGTCCGGAGCCTGACCCATTTGGCTCCGATTGCATTGCCCTCCCAAGTCTGGGGAGTCACATAACTTGAGTGGAAAGTCTAGCCCTCGGTATCTAGTCTGCTCATGGCGAGGGAAAATGTTCTTCTGATCTTGCTTGAGGTTTCCCAATGTGTATTTCATGTCCTCTAGCCCTGCTTTTCCCCACGTTATCTCTGTTCTTCAGCATTTGCAAGGCTCACAACCTGTCTGCAAGTCGTTACATTTCAGAAAATGATATACAAACTTTTGGACCATAAAATCGTCATAATGAGGATTTGTTGCCATATTATTTAGGCTGCAATTACATTGCACGAGCAGATTGAGTAGCTACAGCATGCAAAGGGCACCCGGCAAAGCACCTGTTACATTACGAACTACAAACTGCTGTCTTGCCAGCTGATAAACTTTGAGAGCATGGTGACAAGAGTCCACTCGCACATAACATTAAACAGACTGCAGTAAGTTTGTGAAGGACCCAAGGTGGTTTGACAGACCACCTCAATTATAGCCCACGTGTTATGTGATAGCCTTCCGAGGGATGTCTCACCTTGCTTGGCTACAATGCATTCAGTGCAGAGTCAGGCAGGGATCCCAACTTATGCTGCCACTCTTGCCTCAATGCATAACCTGCACATTGATGCAGAAGTGGCAGTACAGTTCTACCCTTAGACATAAACCATTTAAACATGAATACAAACTTTATGCATGTTTCATATGCAAGAATAGCAATTTCAAAGCAAGGAAGTATCTCTAAGCTGAAACAGAGTTAAAAAAGAACATAGTTATTTCAAAAGATAGTTCAACTCCAAATTATAAATGGTGGGTGGCATACACATATTGGCCTTTTGCAGGAAGTCCATCACTGTTGGACAAATTACGATAAGATGGTAACAATATCTCCTGCTTTGTGAAAACATATAAATTAGATGTCCCATCGGACAATTAATAGTTGACCCTGTACTGGATTAGACAGGTGCAGGAATGTTTCAGTTACACTGTAAGAATAACAGGAAACACAGTTCTAACAGTGATTTAATGGGCCTGGGAGAGTAATACTTCAAACTCTGCTGTGAAGGTCAATGCTTTCCTTTTCAGCACAATCCTTTTCACCCACAAATGATATTTAAATCTTGCCAGAACTGGCTATTTGTTGCATAGAAAACAGATGTACTAAGAAGAATCACAAAGGCAAGTTCATGCTTTTAGTCTGTTTTCAGCTACTATGCATTCTTGTAGTCAATTGTGCCTCAGTTATACTGCTGGATGATGCTGTTGGCATTTTTGGAATGTGCAAACTGACAGTGTGCAGCTACATTTTGTTCCTTGCACCTCTGGGTGGGGCGGGGGGGGGGGGGGGGGGGTGCGCGAGGGGTGGTGTGGAAGAAAGGTTTGACAATCACTTTCCTTTGTAGACCTGTGCATGCAGACTAGAGTCCACAAGCCATGCTCAATTACACTCATGCGCACACATGTTCGGACGTGTGCACATTCACTCATACATGCCTATGTGATGTGTGCATTCTTTGCTGCCTTGACATCAATGAATACAATGTAGTGGATTGTGGGTGGCTTTCAGTCAATGTTGTACTGGTTGCAGTTATAGTGCGGCTGAGGTACATAGGGTGAAAAGAGGCAAATCACCTCACCCTGGTCTTGTACACAGTCCAAACACCAAACCACTGTGAGTTTTGTGCACTGAGTTGTAATGTATGTATTGTGTTGCTGTGACATGCAGTATAACAGGAGCGTTATATACTGGCAACATCAATACCAGTGTAGAGGGACCCCTGGCAGGTTCATGCAAAATGTTGATTTCAAAGATTTAATTGCTTCCTCTGTGGCCCTCAGCAATCTGGCTGGTGATGGTTTGGCAGTTGTTATAAATTTAAATTCTGGTTGTAGTCCATTTTCATCTTAACTGTAGGTGCTTGGTACCTCATGGGCTAGAAGCCCGCAAAGCTGGGGATGGTACTGAACAGCAGTAAAGATCAAGGGCTAAAAAAATTTGGGCCACCCGTTACCGTCACAAAAAGGCAAAATGAGGGCGGCCACCGCTCATTCACCAGCTGGTGGCAGGTTCCGTGGCATCCTCCATATTCCCAGACCTGGCAGCACTGCCGGTAAGATGTAACACCCTGCAAGGTAAAATGAGGGACTGGTGCTGTCAGTCGGCTTAACGTCACCAAGGCACTCACATCTTTCAGGTAAGTTTGCATTTAAGCTTTTGGACTGTTTTTTTAAAATTTTACTGAAGTAGTGACTTGCTGCAATAGATGTTAGATGCTGGATGCTTGCAAGGCCTTGGATGGTAAAGGAAGGCCGCTGAGAAGACAGAAAAAGCTGCAAATACTCAGTAGGTCATGCAACATCCGTGGAGAGAGAAACAGAGTTCATGTCTCAGGTCAAGATGCTGCCTGACCTGCTGAGTATTTCTAGCATTTTATGGTGTCATTTCAGATTTACAGCATCTGCTCACAGAGGGAAGAGGAAGATGCAGAAGAGGAAGATGCAGAAGAGGAGGAAGCCGAAGAGGAGGAAACAGAAAAAGAGGAAGCAGAAGGAAGGATGTAACCCAGACAGCCTCTTTCTGCTGGGATATCCGAGATGGAATCATCCGCCTGTCGTACCAGTGACCATAACCCCAATTCTCCTTTCAACATTAGTCCCACACCTTACCTTCCCTCTGTTACTGACCATCACAGCGTCCTCTTGGTCACAATGCTGAAATAAAAGCCACTACAAAGCAAACTTTCCAATCCAATTTTATATATCTATCCATCCAATATGACATCAAGAAATCAACTCATCACCCTTATGCATTCTCTTAGTGACTGTCTTGTGTGTGCCTTTGCCTATCCTACTGATGTCACACAGTGCTACCCCAGTGGCTGCAGCATGGCTGGTGGAAGGCTGCTGACTTTCAGTGGGGTACACTGCAGATGGCCTTGCAGGACGACCTCGAGGAGTTGATGGCTGAGAGTGTGAAATCAAGTGACGGTGTTTCTTCTTCTTCTTCTTCACTCTCCTCTCCCTCTTCTTGGCCAACCACTGGCTGGGCAGGTTGCAATTCTTGGGTGTATGAGATGAGGAAGGCACCAGGTGGAGTTGTGGTGACGGGCGGACGGGAAAGCATGAGGTGCATGCCAGAAGGAGGATAACATATCAGGATACCAGCATCTTTTATCCTTTCAGCCCTGCCACTGGCCAAGGGCTCAGCCATGTCCCTGCCACAAATGGCCTGCACGTCTCCTCCAAGGGGGTGAGGTGGGGCTGGAATGGGAGATGTGCCTCATGATTGGTACAGATTGCTGGTGGATGAGTGATTGCGGAAGGGGGGTGGGCGGAGTCGTGCATTGAGCAGTGTGTGAGGCTGGTGGTGCAGTTGGTAGGAGACGGCTTTTGAAGTTGCATTCACTGACCTTGACCAGTGGTCTGAGGACATGAAGCTTCTTTGGGCACTGGAGCCAGGTGTTGGGGCGACACTGCTGGCAGTGACGGCCTCGGTGATATACTCCCACATCGTTCTTTCTGGAGGACCTCCTAGCCCCTATGGGTAGAGGACCTCTCTTGCAGTGTTGACCCCTGCACAAAGCTGGAGTGCTGCGTGCGAGACCCTGGGTGCCCCTTCCTTGGCTTGCGGAGCCATTTGTGTTAGTGCTGAAGCACTTTTCCCATTTTTTGAGTTTCAGAAGGGAATTCAGCTTTAAGTGCTGAATACTCCCATTTGGGACGTTTTTAATGTTAATTTTTTTTTTTAAGGCAGTAAGGGCCGAAAACTGCATTTTTTCACTGCATTTTAATTTTTATTAGTTCTGAAGGCATTGGCCTTTTAATTCATTGCCCTTTTAATTCATTGCACTTTTAATTCATTGCCTTTTAAGTACTCACAGATCCTTACGAACTCCATAGCCTCGCTTCCAGAGGCTGTGAGAAGCTGGAACGCCACTTCAGGATGGAAACTTCGACTCCAGGCCTGCACTAACGCCACCAGCAGGGCGTTACACAGTAAGTTAGCACTGGGCTAAAAATCTTTAGCCCCCAGCGCGAATGTTTCTCCGGTTGCACTGCGTCCATTTTCAGTGGCCGTTAACCACAAGTTTTTCCCCCCGGGACTTTCTATGGGCCAAAAATTCGGCCCTTCCCGGGTGAGTACACAGTGCGTACTCACCCATAAGACGAAGTGCCGGTTTCCTGCATGCACTGCGCATGCGCGGGAAACCGGAACTTCCGGTCTGGTGAAGGGGGCGGTTCCTA
Source organism: Squalus acanthias (assembly GCA_030390025.1). NCBI lineage: Eukaryota > Metazoa > Chordata > Chondrichthyes > Squaliformes > Squalidae > Squalus > Squalus acanthias. The sequence continues at coordinate 73,595,894 of CM059440.1, forward strand.
GGTGAACCGCGTGTGCGGTAGAGGCTGCGCGCACGCAGCAAACTTAGATTTTTTTTCAGGTTTCTACGGGAGGGTAAGTAGTGAAGAAACTACGCTTATGAAAAGGAGGCGCAAGACCCGTTTTCAACAAGGTAAGTGGTTAATTAAGTATAATTTAAAAAAAATTTCAACAGGTTTATCTTTTTTAGATACTTTAAAGAAAGGTAAGTTTATTTTTATCACTTTTAAAAAGTATTTTAATTTTTTCAAAAATTTTAATTTTTGTTTAAAGTGGTTAATTTATTTAACTATAGTTATTTTATAAATGTGATGTTTTTTTAAAAATTTATTTTAAGTTTAGCTGTTCTTTTGGGGCCGATTTCAATTCACAGATTTGACAGGTCTCCTGTCAAATCTATGAATGAAAGATGGTCTGCTGCCATTGGCTCTCCATGGCCCACGTGATCCCAGGGGACGCATCGCACTAACTGCGCCCCTGGGACACGCAAGCACTGCACGCCGGCACTTGGAGCAGGCCCAGGAGCTGAAGTTCCCGTGGGCCCAAAACACAACGTCAGGCGCGGTAGGTAAGTGCGCGCGCGATCCTTACCCCCGCGGCAAGCCGGAGAGGCAAATTTCTGGGCCTATGTGTTTTTTACCACCTTTCCCCAGCCAGTGATGTGTGTGAGGACTTGACTTCACTTCATGCCAAAGCAAGCATAGCCTTTGTAAAGCCAAACATCTGCCTGCCTCACTATCCATTATTGCCTGATTATAATCTAGAAACCCTCTGATCCCATTTTAGATCTCTTCCTCTGTTAGCGAAAATATAAAATGAGTCACATTTGTTTAAAAAGAAACATGTGTCTTGAATGAATATCAACTTTCTCTATTATGTAACTGCAAATTAATCAATATATTCAAAACATCGTGTGCATTATTTTTCTATTAATTACATGAAAGTAATGCAGCAGATTTTTGTGCCAGATTAAAGCTGATGTTTAGTTATTCAACGCTGAGTAAAATAATCCTGCTCTAAAATATACATTGCAAGATGATATCAGAAAGTAAAATTTCCTCTGTTCAATATTTGCAGCAAGATCATGAACACATTTTCAGTACTTGCATTTAAAAATTTGTTATAAACACCTAGCACAGAGCCAGCATAAGCTCGATGCTCACAGAGACACGTAGGATAGCTGATGTCGCTGGTTGAAGCAGCTTCTTTTCTTTCTTCATTTCTACCCTTGCAATGGTCTTTTTTGCAGGCCAAGCTTGTATGGAGCTCATTAGTTTCAAAATCATTTTGAATACCTGGTCCAGCCTGTATTACATGCCTCTTCCTCCTCTCGAACCAGTAGATAAAGAGGGATGGCCGTCAAGGAACTTCTAGGTCTTATTAAAGCAGCACTCAATCATAAATAACAACAGAAAACGCTGGAAAAACTCAGCAGGCCAGGCAGCATCCGTGGAGAGAGAAACAGAGTTAACGTTTCAGGTCGAAGACCTTTCGTCAGAACTGAAAAAATGCAGGAAATGGAATAGATTTTAAAGCAGGTTTAGGGGCTGGGAAATGGGTGAGGGGATGAAAGAACAAAAGGGAAGGTCAGTGATAGGATAGAAAGCAGGAGAGATTAAGAGACATTCAAGGCAAGAGGAGGTGGTGATGGGACAGGTTAAGGAACAAAGGATGGCTCTAGATGAAGTGTGAATTGCGCTGGCAGAATGAAGGACAGCTGCCATGTGGGAGGGAAGAAAAAAAGGCCAAACAAAAAGTGTGGATAAAAAAAATGTATATATATATATATATATGTGATAGGGGCCGAGGTTATGATCTGAAATTGTTGAACTCTATGTTGAGTCCAGAGGGCTGTAGAGTGCCTAATCGAAAGATGAGGTGCTGTTCCTCGAGCCTACGCTGAGCTTCCGTGGAACAATCAAGAGGCCGAGGACGGTGAGGTTAGAGTGGGAGTGAAGCGGTGAATTAAAGTGACAGGCCAGCGGGAGCTCGGGGGGTCCCCCTTACGGACTAAATGGAGGTGTTCCGCAAAGCGGTCACCCAATCTGTGTTTGGTCTCCCCAATGTAGAGGAGACCACATCGTGAGCAGCGAATACAGTATACTAAATTGCAAGAAGTACAAATAAATCGCTGTTTCACCTGGAAGGGGTGTTTGGGGCCCTGGACAGTGGGAAGGGGGGAGGTATAAGGGCATGTGTTGCATCTCCTGTGCTTGCACGGGAAGGTGCCGGGCGAAGGGGAAGGGCTGCTGGGGGTGATAGAGGAGTGGACTAGGGTGTCGCGGAGGGAGCGGTCCCTACGGAATGCTGAAAGGGGAGGTGAGGGGAAGATGCGTTTGGTGGTGAGATCATGCTGGAGGTGGCGGAAATGGCGGAGGATGATCCGTTGAATGTGCACTCAATCATATTTCCCTTGGCTCACACCCACAGATGGCAGGTGGAGTGTAGCTTTAAGAAGATAAGAATATCCGCACCAGTGAAACCCAGGGACAATGTGAATTAAATAATGAAATCGTTGGTTCAACATGTAGCTACTTGATACAACTACCAAGCAGACTCTCCTTTAAGGATTAGTCACCAATGTGGTTGAATGGGCAAACATTCCAGCCACTGTTTCACATGGATTGCAAGCTGGAATCCTAGCATCACTGTGCAGGCTCTAATATGGGACAAGGACCTTATTAATAATTTTTCTTGAGGTATTAATGCCTCGTGCACACATGACGCACAGGCACCCAGTACCCGAGCTGTTTCCTCACCACATTATCCCATGCTATGTGCAACAGTAATGCAGCCCAAAGCACCTGAAACTGCTGGTCACCCACACTCAATGTGCATCGGTGCTGCAGGCGTAGAACATTATCAGCCCATATATGTCGCTTGTATTATCACCATGCTCACTCAGAGTTGGGTCACTGTAGTGACTTCATATTATGGGATGGAATATTTATCACGATGTTTCCAACTGCAGCAATACACATAATAGGCCGTATTTTCCGATGCCTATGGATGTGTACTGCGTTGTGTACACACCCGTAGGGACATCGGAAATGCCGGTTTCAGGCATGCGAAGCGCATGTGCTGAAAACCGGCATTTCCGATCTGTCAAGAATCCTCTTGACAGATCAGACGCCTGCCCTGGAGAAGGGCCTCTGCGGGCAGATAGTTCCGCTTTCTGCAGAACCTCCGCCCACAGAAAACCCTTAGAAATCTTACACCTAGTAAAAGCAGGTGTAAGGTCTGCTTTTACCAGCATAAGAGTTGAAAAAAGTTTAAAAAAATGTTTCCACTCATTTATAATTTAAAAATACTTTTAAAAAAGGTAAAATTTTTGTTTAAAATATTTTAATAAAATATTTTTGTTTAAAAATTTATTGTAATTTTTAACTCATTTTAAAAATGTGATTTAAAAAAAATATATATTTAATGTTTTACAGTGTTTTTGGGGTGATCTCCATTCATATATTTGCCAGTTCTATCTGTCAAGTGTATGAAGGGAGATTCCCTTCTCCTATTGGCTGGCCTGGTCCACATGATCCCAGGGACGCTTGCAAACTGCATGTGCCCCTGGGATATAAATTTAATTAATGTTGTAGCTTCTACAGCTTTTTGTGGCAGCATATTCCATGGACCTACCACCCTCTGAGTGAAGTAGTTCCTCCTCATCTCAGTTTTGAAAGAGCAGCCCCTTATTCTAAGACTATGTCCCCTAGTTCTCGTCTCACCCGTCATCGGGAACATCCTCCCCGCATCCACCCGATCCAACCCCTTCACAATCTTATATGTTTCAATAAGATCGCCTCTCATTCTTCTGAACTCCAATGAGTAGAGTCCCAATCTACCCAACCTCTCCTCATATGACCACCCCCTCATCCCCGGGATTAACCGAGTGAACCTTTTTTGCACTGCCTCGAGAGCAAGGATGTCTTTCCTTAAGTAAGGACACCAAAACTGTATGCAGTATTCCAGGTGCGGTCTCACCAATACCTTGTACAACTGAAGCAATACCTCTCTATTTTTATATTCTATCCCCCTAGCAATGAAAGCCAACATTCCATTTGCCTTCTTAATCACTTGCTGCACCTGCATACTAACCTTTTGAGTTTCGTGCACCAGGACCCCCAGATCCCTTTGCACTTCAGTACTCTCCAGTTTCTTGCCATTAAGATAATAAATTGCTCTAGGATTTTTCCTGCCAAAGTGCATCACCTCACACTTTCCAGTGTTGTATTCCATCTGCCAAATCTCTGCCCACTTACTTAGCCTGTCTATGTCCCCTTGCAGGTTTTTTATGTCCTCCTCACTCACTACTTTCCCTCCCATCTTTGTATCATCTGCAAATTTTGATATGTTACACTTGGTCCCTTCCTCCAAATCGTTAATATAGATTGTGAAGAGTTGGGGACCCAGCACTGACCCCTGTGGAACACCACTAGTTACTGATTGCCAGTCTGAGAATGAACCATTTATCCCAACTCTTTGCTTTCTGTTAGATAGCCAATCCTCTATCCATGCCAGAATATTACCCCCAATCCCGTGATTTTTTACCTTAAGCAATAATCTTTTGTGTGGCACCTTGTCAAGTGGGCCCTGCGCATTTCGAGTTTGGAGAGGCCCAGGAGCAGAAGTATCCGGACCTCGGGAGCCCTCAGGAAAGCTCGTAGATTTTTTTCCGACAGGAGGCCTCCGCACGCAGGAAGCCTCCTTTCGGAAATTACGGGCCAATAATAATTTTGGCCTGAGGAGAAATCGGAGCCCCAGATAAATCCCTTTGCTATCTCCACCAGATTGCCTCACTTGAGTACATCTGCTCAAAGACAGTGGCCAAGAAAATCAGACTCATGATCCTGAAAACAAAACTCGCACTTTCTTTGAAAAATACAATTGATCTAAATAGAGCATTTAATGTTAGTGGCAGTAATGTCTGGAGCTCGGAAAGATTTCTTCCTCTCACGAAAATGAAAGTCTTCACTCAACACCCAGGGGGAAAAATTAGGTCGCGCCCCGTTTGGGGCGCAAATATCGTCTGGACGCAAAAATTAGCACCTGGCGCTAATTATCGCCACTGACTGGAAACTTCACTTTTACCGCCCCGGGAGGTGAGTGGAGCGCTAAATCAGGCGCTGCACACCTGTCTTAAGGCGCAAAGGCCGAGCAGTGAGGCGCTAACTCAGCACGCGAGCGCAGCGCAGCTGCTGCCAGTTAGCGAGGGAACACAGACACACTGGCGCCGGCCAGTTCTTAAAGCGGGGGGGCCAACTTGCTCCCCAGCCACACCCTGCTCATTGCAGCCTTGAATCTCAGCCTGGAGAGACCTGTGAATCCATTTTGCTGCCAAGGATGGAGAGGGTGAGAGAACGAGCTCAGTGCTTCACCGAGCGGGCCTTGGATGCTCTGGTTGGCGCGGTGGAGCGCAGAAGATCTATACTCTTCCCTGAGAGTGGCAGGAGACCTTTGCCACGCGAGTACAGAAGAGTGTGGAGGGAGGTGGCTCAGAGCGTCTCCTCCAGGAGCATGGTGCCCAGGACCCATGTTCAATGCCGCAAAAAGTTCAACGACCTCACTCGGGTCGTCAGGGTGAGTGGCTTTTTCTCAATACTTCTCCATCCCTCCATCTCAACCTCACTCTATGGCCAGAGGGTCTTAAAACCCCAATGCACAACACTCATCCAACACCTATGGCCCTTTCATGAAACACACACACACATTCCACACTTTGCATACAGTAAGGGCTATTCACCTATGGGAGGCACATCAGGCAAGACCATGGCTGCATACAGTAAGGGCTATTCACCTATGGGAGGCACATCAGGCAAGACCATGGCTGTATATTTACTCAGATGCTGTCCGTTTTCTTGCAGGCCAAGCTGGTGCATAATCGGAGACAGCAGCAACGGACAGGTGGAGGGCGGCCTCAGCTGCAACCTCTCAGCGATCTTGAGGAGCGCGTCCATAGGATTGTGGCAAGCCGGGTGATCGGTCCCGTCGCCACTGGAGACGCCGACCCCGTTCTGGACAGCAATGGTAAGGTCATCACCTTTTTGTCCTCTGTCCTTTCACTTGTCCCTCACAACACCAGCCTTTGACACTTTCAATCCAACTTGCTAACTCGCTGCACTTATTCCTCCCTTACTGCCACCCTGTCCTCACGCTAAAGCCACTCTTGTACCTCCCTGCTTTCAGATGGTGATTCACCAGCTGAGGAGACGGGCCCTGAAGCTGCCAGTGGGAGTGAAGCTGCAGCCGAGGAGGAAGAGGAAGCCGGAGCATCAGTGCCACCCTCTCCCGAGGAAGCCCATGCCCACACTGGGAACACGCCTTCCCTGGAGGGGAGCAGAGGGGAAGGGTCTGATGAGGGTGAAGCTCCAGGACCCAGCGGGCTGCAGCAACGCCATGGGGGTAGGGAAGAACGGGGGCCTTCTCCCCAGAGGGAGAGTATGCCAGCGACTCCTACTGCAATGGACGCAGAGGAGGAGCGGCTGATCGCAGAAATGAACACCCAGGCGGTGGGCATGCACACTGAGCTCATGGGTGCAGTGGGAAGGGTGCCCGAATGCATTGAGTCACTGGCAAGGAGTGTGGAGCACTTCGCTGTAGCACAGGCGGATGCCACACTAAAGCTTAGTGCTGCAATTCAGTCACTGACTGCCGTGATCCCATCTCTGACTGCTCTCATGCAGACTCAGATTGAGGCCACGCGAGCACTGACTGCTGCCAACCTCGATGGTTTGTTCACATGTCCCCGGGGCTCTCACCGCGCCGCAGCAGGCCAGCAATCTGTGCTCCAGCAGATTGCTCCGGATGCTGAAGTGCTGCCCCTTGGGAGTGCCAGTGTGTCGGTTGAGCAGAGAGTTGCTGTCCTCTCTCACGATGACAGCATTCCTGCTGCCAACACTGTCACTTCTCCACTGCACTTGCCACCGCCTGTAGGACAGACTGCTGCCGCCCATGCAGAGTTGGTGCAGTCTGCAGCCGGGCCCTCCAGGCCCAGAACTGGTCAAGGCCGTCCTTCAGGGGCATCTGCAGTGTCAGGGTCTGACAATCAGCAGCCTTCCACCAGCCTTGCTGCAGCCACTGAGGTCCCATTACGGAGGAGCAGTAGGGTTAGAAGGGGGGAAGTGCGCAAGGGAAGGAGATCACCCTCGAAGGGCAAAAAGTAGGAGGTGTGACAAAATGCTGGTCATTTTTTTATTAAAGGCCGAGGTTCGTGGTCCAACTTTTGTCTAGTGTTTTGGACATTATCTCCAGGTTGTGAGAACCAGTTATGTTAATGACTGTTTTTTTGTGTTTATTTCTATGAGTTTGTCATGAGGAAATGACACACACAGAGTTTGTAAAATAAATAAGTTTTTGTATTCAAAATATACATGTTTGGTGTTTGGAATCATTGGTGCCTTGGCCGGCTTAGGGGTTGCGTGCTGGGTTCATTGATGTTGTTAGCAATGGCAGAAGCCATTTCCACAGCAGGGGCCCTAGAAGCGGCTTGCTATCAGCCGTTGACGGACGGCCCTTGCAGTTTCACCATTGTGGGCCGCCCTCCCGCCTTGGTGCTGCTGATGATCATCCTCCTCATCCTCTTCCTCCTCTTCCTCCTCCTCCTCTGGTGGTGCTCCAAGGCCTGGTGGCATTGGCTGGGTCCTGACGATTGCCATGTTATGCAACATGCAGCACACAACTACGAATTTGGATACTCACTCAGGCGAGTAATGCATGGCTCCTCCAGAATGGTCGAGACAGCGGAACCGTTGCTTCAGCACGCCGATTGTGCGCTCAATGATGTTCCTGGTAGCTTGATGGCTCTCGTTGTACCGCAGCTCAGCAGGGGTGTTGGGCGTACGGAGCGGTGTCATCAGCCAGGTGCTCAATGGACACCCCTTGTCCCCGAGAAGCCAACCAACTGGCTGATGCGGTGCCTCGAAAAGTTCTGCCACAGTAGTCTGGCGCAGGATGAAAGCATCGTGGCAGCTGCCAGGATAGTGGGCATTGACAGCGAGTATCAGCTGTCTGTGGTCACAGACCAACTGAACATTCAAGGAATGGAACCCCTTTCTGTTCCGGAAAACCTTGGCATTCTCATGTGGAGCACGCAAAGCCACATGCGTGCAGTCAATGGCGCCCTGCACCATGGGGAAGCCCGCTATCCTCGCAAAGTCCAGAGCGCGGTCACGCTGCTTGTCTGGGTTCATGGGGAAAGAGATGAACTCTCGTCTCCTTTTAAAGAGGGCATTTGTGACCTGCCGGATGCAGCAATGCACCGCGAACTGGGAGATATTGGTGAGGTCCCCAGCAGCAGCTTGAAATGAGCCAGTAGCATAGAAGTTGAGAGCCACTGTGACCTTCACTGCCACCGACAGAGACGTCCTGGACCTCAGTTGAGGCTGCAGATCTGGCTGCAGCAGGTGGCAGAGCTCAGTGACCACCTCCTTGCTGAATCGCAGCCTTCGCAAACACAGCTCCTCAGACAAATGAATGTAGGAGAGCTGTTCACGATATACCCTGGGAGGGTAAGCTCTCCTGTACAGACGCCTGTTGGCCCTCCTCCGTCTGGCCATCATTGCCACTCTCTCTCTGCGTCTCTGTGTTCTCCGATTCAGCTGGAGCAGGACGACGCCCCCATTCAGTGCAGCCCCCATAGTCTCTTTGCAAGCAAAGTTATGAAGGACAGCAACCAAAGTACCAGCGAAGTTAGGATCAGTAGGCAAAACTACCTCACAAAGCGTTGACTCAATGCAGAAGTCTCTCTTTCTCTCTCTCCGAATCTCTCTCTCTCTCTCAGAACGAGTGGTGCAAAAATGTCAACCACAGAAAAAGACAGGAAGAGGCCCCCTTTAAATAGCGCCCCCCCCAGCCCCACAGCGATTGATAGCGTTCCAGTCTTCCGGTCGTTGGATGCGCCAGGCGGTAAGGCAGGGGGCGCCACGCAATTTCCGCTCCGGGGCGCCACAAGGGCGTTGCACTATGGAATGACGTCACAATCTGCGCGCGCAGGTGGTCGCAGCGGTAAAGTTTAGCGCCACCGCACAATGTCTAGTTAAGTTCCCGAGCGGCGCAAACATCGCTGCGCCCGGGCGCTAGCAGCTTTGCACCCCATTAGCGCCCTCTTAAGGCGCTAACGGGAGGCGCAACCAACTGAATTTTTCCCCCCCAGAGTCATGAGATACGAAAGGCTATAATCTTAACCTCAAAAGTGCAATCTGCAACATTTTCTATTTTCACAGCAACCACATCAATTTGCCTCACGGATGCAAACGTTGCATCAGTTTTGACACTTACATACTTGGGGGACATCAATACGAATTGCCAATGATCGCACATTGTCTCCTGTCAGTCCACTGCTAAAATAGAATAACTGCAGCTTCAGCAAATGTGTGTTTTTATTCCAGTAGCATCTGTATTAAAAAAAAATCAGATTCTACAAAGCGGAGACTTGTGGCACCAGCCTGCCGGAGTGTAGGTGGGAGGCTGACCCGGGTCGAAAGGGGCACTTCTATTGACACTTAATTATTCTCTTACAGACACAAAAGGCAGCTAGCCTGGAAGAGGAATAATGAAGTACGGAATCACAGGCCTGGAAAGACTGCATCGGGACTGAAGATCGGGCGCTGCGTATAACAGGCGGCCGATCCCATACCGCCCGTTTTGCGCCACCCTCGGAGACGAATTTCTGGGCCGTAGAATTTTACAGGATGAAAGTGGCCATTTGGCCCTTCACGCCTGTGCCAGCTCTCTAAAAGAGCTCTCCACTCCGTTTCATTCCCCTTCCCTTTCCCTGTACCCTTTTAAATATTTATTTTTCAAATATTTATCCACTTCCCTTTGAAAAGCTACGATGAATTATGCTTCCACCACTGTTTCTGCTCGGACATTCTATGCCCTTACAAACTTCTATCTAAAAAAAATTCCCCCAACCTCTCCCTTTGTTCTTTTGGTGATGATGTTAATGTTTATGTCCTCGAGCTACTGACACACCAACCAGTGGAAAACAGTTTTTCTCTCTTATCTTATCCAATTTTTGGGTCATTCTATCAGATCTCCGCCGATCCTTTTCTGCTGAATGAGATGAGCCCCCCAGTTTCTTCTGTGTTTTCAGGTATCATCTCAGCAAATCCCTTCCCATTCTCTTGTTGTCCTTTATGGACTAGGGTGCCGGACACAATGATTTGTAGAGCTTCAGCGTCACTTCTTTGCTGAATAAGGTGACATTGGCCTAAAATAAATCGGTGTTTAGAGAGTGAAGACAGATGGGTCTGGCCTCCTTCTGTGACGCATAATTCTGACATTTGAACTCTCGCGTATAAGTTATCTGGATCACTGTCAATTTTGTGCATAATTCTGAAAACTTCTAATCGGTGACCTCAAAATCTAATTCCTAATAATAACAGACACAATGAGAGGTAATTTTAACCCCCAAGAACAGGAGGGTTTGGGTCGGGTGAGATCTTAAAATGTTAAGTATCTCAAACCCGCCCACTTCCGGTTTTAAAGGAGGCAGGATGGGGATGGGGATGGGGTGGGGGTGGGGGTGGGGTGGGGATGGGGTGGGGATGGGGTGGGGATGGGGGTGGGGGTGGGGATGGGGGTGGGGATGGGGATGGGGGTGGGGATGGGGATGGGGTGGGGGGGATGGGGATGGGGGTGGGGTGGGGATGGGGTGGGGATGGGTGGGGTGGGGATGGGGTGGGGGTGGGGATGGGGATGGGATGGGGGGATGGGGCTGGGGATGGGGATGGGGTGGGGATGGGGTGGGGTGGGGATGGGGCTGGGGATGGGGTGGGGATGGGGCTGGGATGGGGATGGGGTGGGGGTGGGGATGGGGATGGGGGATGGGGATGGGGTGGGGATGGGGCCTGGGATGGGATGGGGTGGGGGTGGGGATGGGGCTGGGATGGGGATGGGGGTGGGGGTGGGGGATGGGGATGGAGGGGATGGGGATGGGGATGGGGTGGGGATGGGGATGGGGTGGGGTGGGGATGGGGGTGGGGGATGGGATGGGGATGGGGTGGGATGGGTGGGGGTGGGGATGGGGATGGGGTGGGGGTGGGGATGGGGTGGGGGTGGGGATGGGGATGGGGATGGGGTGGGGTGGGGATGGGGTGGGATGGGGATGGAGGATGGGGTGGGGATGGGGTGGGGATGGGGATGGAGATGGGGATGGGATGGGGATGGGGATGGGGTTGGGGTGGGATGGGGATGGGGATGGGGATGGGGATGGGGATGGGATGGGGATGGGGATGGGGTGGGATGGGATGGGGATGGGGATGGGATGGGGATGGGGTGGTGGGGGTGGGGATGGGAGGGTGGGGATGGGGATGGGGTGGGGATGGGGGTGGGGTGGGGATGGGATGGGGATGGGGATGGGATGGGGATGGGATGGGGATGGGAGATGGGGGTGGGGATGGGGATGGGGATGGGGATGGGGATGGGGATGGGGATGGGATGGGGATGGAGATGGGGATGGGGATGGGAGTGGGGATGGAGATGGGGTGGGGGATGGGGTGGGGATGGGGATGGGGCTGGGGATGGGGGTGGGATGGGATGGGGTGGGGATGGGGATGGGGATGGGATGGGGATGGGGTGGGGATGGGGTGGGGATGGGGTGGGGATGGGGGTGGGGATGGGGGTGGGGTGGGGATGGAGATGGGGATGGAGATGGGGATGGAGATGGGGTGGGGTTGGGGGTGGGGGTGGGGATGGGGCTGGGGATGGGGGTGGGGATGGGGTGGGGATGGGGATGGGGATAGGGATGGGGATGGGGATGGGGATGGGGTGGGGATGGGGATGGGGGTGGGGGGGGGTGGGCAACCAAGTTGCTCCCAGGTGGTGGGTTGCTCATTTAAATATCTTAATGAAGCTGCATCCTCATATTTTATCTCACTTCCAGGTTTAACCGGGAAGTGTGATAACATATGAGGCCTCGGGAAACCCAGCAGCTAAAGGGAGGCGGGGACTGCTGCATGGAAGAGCTAAGTGCTTTTCCAGCACTGATTGTGGGCCAGGAGGAGCAGGATGTACTTTCCCCCGGCCCACCAAGCTAACCTGAGATCGGACCCCTCCGGCCGCGATCACCGACCCCGCTCCACAATCAACGACCCCTGACACCTCATCTCTGCCCCCGATCTGTCTCCGACCGCTCGTGGTCACCCCTGACCCCACCTCGCCCCTCCGCGATCTCTACCTCAGCAGCAGGACACCGACCAGCTCCTTAGCTGCGGTCTCTTGCGGAGCGTTCCCCGCCCGACAGCGAGCCAAGCCCGTCAATCAGACTGGTTTCCGGGCAGGTATCCTGTTGAAATAAAGCACGCACGCTGTGGAGTTAAAACTCGACAGTGTTCGGGGACCCGACCAGAATTGCCCCCCCCCCTCCTCCCCAGCTTGGAAATCTCGCCCCAGTAAAGATCAGGACCAATTTCCCTACCCTTATCTTGGTCATTTATATTCATGATACATAATATCAACTTAGTTGTCCTAAGCTGCACTCACTCAAGGGTAATATTATCCTTCCAGTGATGTGACAACCAAAAGGGAACACATTACTCCAGATGGGGTCCAACCAGAGCAATATACAGTAAATATCACCTCCTTTGATTTATGTTCTATCTCCTTGTTGATAACTCCTTTATTGCCTTTTTCACTGCTGCCATATATTGAACTGAAGGTTTAAATAGTTTTTTTTTCCACAATAGCCATTAATTCCTTTTTTTCTGATCAGTGAACACAACTGCTCTGAGAAGGTGAGGGTACCGGAGCCGGACAGAGATCCAGGAGTTGCAAAAGGGGAATGTGGCAAAAGGCTATCGGAGGAGAGAGACACCTTATTGCAGCCTGGCATTAACGTCATAGCAGCTGGTGAGGGTGACGAAAACAGACCTGGAGTACTGATCACCAGCCTCTATGCCACTGACCACTAGACAACCTTAGACCACCAACCACTGGACCACCTGCCAGATCCAGGACCACTACTATCAGCCAGGCCCATTGTCTTTGACCACCAAATGGGCACTTAGCCTCGAATGCCAGATTGGCCTTGTAGCTTCACCTCAAAACAGGCCTGTGTATTCTGACTGGCCGTGACCTCCAATCACTATTTATTAAGCCTCTATTGAAAGGAATCCTTTAACCATGTTTAATTTCTCCTGCAGCTTGTATTGAAACTTAAGTGCACGTAACCAGGCTCAAGCTCCTCTACCCCAGCACTCTGCTCCCCATTCACAGAATCACAGAATCCCCACAGTGCAGATAGAGGCCATTTCGGCCCATCGAGCCTGCACCGACACATATCCCACCCTATCCCCGTAACCCCACGTATTTAATCCCCCTAACACAAAGGGTCAATTTATCATAGCCAAATCAACCTAACCCGCACATCTTTGGACTGTGGGAGGAAACCGGAGCACCCGGAGGAAACCCACGCAGACATGGGGAGAATGTGCAAACTCCACACAGACAGTCACCCAAGGCCGGATTCGAACCCGGGTCCCTGGCGCTGTGAGGTAACAGTGCTAACCACTATGCCACCGTGTATTCAACTCCTGTCTCTTCCATCTTTGCTACCCATTCTCCCTTCCCCTCCTCTCTCATCCTGTTTTCCCTCACAATTCCCTCAATTTCCCACCCCACTGATGATATTCCCCTGCCGACATCCCTTCCCTATCCCCTGATTCCAGCTCCCCACTACCACTTTAAATGGATCCATGCTTTCTCTTGATCTTTGTCAGCTGTAAAGATATTAGGGAGATAAAAAAAACCTTATTGTTACTTCAGTAATTGTTCTTTCTTTAGCCTGACTGTTGCTGCAGCTCCCGCCACTGCCCATAAACCAGTTACATAATGGCCCGTACTTTCCGATCCCTACGGGTGTGTACGAGCTGTGTACACACCCATAGGGCCCTCGCAAGTGCTGGTTTCAGGCATGCGAAGCACATGCGCTGAAAACCGGCACTTCCGATCTGTCAAGAATCCTCTTGACAGATCGGACGCCTGCCCTGGAGAAGGGCCTCTGCAGGTGGAGAGTTCCACTTTCTGCAGAACCCCCGCCCGCTGAAATCCTTTAAAAATCTTACGCCTGGTAAAAGCAGGTGTAAGGCCTGCTTTTACCAGCATAAGAGTTTAAAAAAGTTAAAATAATTTTTTTTTCACTCATTTATAATTTTAAAATACTTTTAAAAAAGGTAAGTTTATTTTTAGCCCCATAAAAAACTTTAATGTAATTTCAACTAATTTTCAAAATGTGATTTAAAAAAAAAATTATTTAATGTTTTAATGTGTTTTTTAAGTGATCCCCATTCATACTTTTGACGGGTCTAAGCTGAAAGACCTGTCAAAAGTATGAAGGGGGATTCCCTTCTTTCATTGGTTCCCCATGGCCCACGTGATCCCAGGGACGCTTGCGAACCGCCTGCGCCCCTGGGATACGTGGGCCCTGCGCATTTCGTAGTGGAGAGGCCCAGGAGCGGAAATGCTCCGGACCTCTCGGAGCCCTCAGGTAAGGGCGTAGATTTTTTCCAGATCGGAGGCCTCCGCACGCAGGAAGCCCCCGATCGGAAAATACGGGCCATTATTAATAAAATAACGCAGCATTCGTACTTGGTGATGATCAGTAGCGGCACTGACATCAGAACTAGGAATTGAATCAATTATTATATGTATTTGTTCACTTCAACATGTTACAGAACAGCAGACAGCAAGAGTGTTGATGTAACAAGGCAATAAAAGCACAGCAGGAAATCTTGTACTGAATTTTCCGGTGGCTAACTGTTACATAAGGCAGGGTAAAATGAAGAAAGTGCATAATATGAATGCTGCAACTTTGGCCAGGATAGTTCAAAAGCTTTTCTCGGTCTCGTCTTGAGCTTGAAGAAAATAATATTTTAGAAAACTCTTTAGCTGAGACGATTCGATTTTCCCTATGCCATTGATTAGAAACGTGTTTCAACTATTTGCATCTAAACTGCATGGAACCAAAAACAACATATAAACCAAATTCATTCACTAGGGGCTGGATTTTGTCAATGGGGACGTGATGGAGGCGGGACTCCCACTTTTTGGGTTGTAGTCCCGCCTCCATCGACTTGTGGCCAACCCACTGTATTGTCCCTTGATTCACCTTGTTAAGCCCGCCCAGCGGGCTTAGCAGGCCAATCAAGGGTCCCTTGGATACAGGTGACGTCAGCCATTGAAATTTCATCTGTCAAGAGCTTTTGACAGATGAAATTTCAGCGTTTGACAGCTCTGTGAAGCTGTCAAACACTGACAATATGATTTCTAACTTGAGTCCCTGTACTTAGACTCAGTTAGAAATCAATCCAGCACAGAAAGCACAGACTGCAGCTTTTGACAGCTCCGCGGCCATTCTGCTTTCTGTGCCGTGGATGTGAGGGACTCCCGACACCTTAAGGAAGCTAGCCTGCAGGACAAAGTTAAGGTAAGTAAAAGTTCTTAAAACACTTTACACACACCAAACACACTTACCTCTGCACTCATGCACCCATCACTCACCTGCACACCGGACATCTCGACCCCTCCAAGCCCTCCAGACCGACGGTCCGCCTCGCTAAATCGGCGTGGTTCGGACCTGTCGGGAAGCCCACACTTCAGGGCTAAAAATAGGGATTAGGCGAAAAACTGCCTGTTAACTACCTGTTATTGGCACTAATCCCCTTCCTGCCTCGGGGAGGCGGGTCCCAGCACAGGTTGGGTACCCGCCTCCTGGGAAACTGGCATGGAGGCGGGTTGGGGGTGGGATGGGTTCGGGACCCCCGAATCTGCTATTTTCACACCACTCTCGCCTCCAAACTCGCCTCCACGGGCCGGTGAAAATTGAGCCCTAGGTGTCTGGTTAAATGTCAGAAAGAAAGAAAGAAAGACTTGCATTCATATAGCGCCTTTCACGACCACCAGACGTCTCAAAGCGCTTTACAGCCAGTGAAGTACTTTTGAAGTGGAGTCACTGTTGTAATGTGGGAAACGCGGCAGCCAATTTGCGCACAGCAAGCTCCCACAAACGGCAGTGTAATAATGACCAGATAATCTGTTTCTTTGTTACGTTGGTCGAAGCCAAAAAGGGGTGATTAATAAAAGCGAATTTAATAGCCACCATGATCTTCACGCTTGACAGCACAACCGAGGCCTTTTTGAATTTGATTCGTAATTCTTGCTGAGAGTGGCGAAGCAACTGCTGGCAACAGACAATGGAGCCTGTAGCCTGCCAATGAGTGGCAGCAGCACGTGACCACTGAGGCTGCAGTGCTTCATGCTCATCTGATGCAGGAAGGATAACAAAAGAAAAGCCTCCCTGTTCCAGCTTTAACTGACTTCAGCGGGCTGCCAAAAATATCTGGATATAGAAGATGAGGTAGCCAACCACCTGGATCGTAATGGGATCAGCAGGAAGTTTTCCTTTGCTTTGTCGGGCAGCAACAGAAGGAGAGTTCACTCGGCAAGATGCTGACGTTTGTGTGGGCACAAGGAACTAACACATGCAACCCGAGTAAATGAACGGAAAAGAGAGGCAGCTGCTTTCAGGATAACAGTAACGCTAAAAGAGTTCAGTCTCTCATTACCTGCATTTCTTAATCATCTTCCATCTGTTTCCTGTTTTCATTCACGTAATGCACCAGGTTCAGTTCTCTCGAACACATTGACCTACACCGTAAGGTAGCTTTATTTTTAAGAGGAGAATACGTCACTGCATCCAAAGTCCTTTATTGAGGACTTTTTAAACGGGTTCTGGCTTATTTTTGCGTTCTTAAAACATTTGGGGGGGAAAAATTCGTTCGTGACCATTTCGGGTCGCTAACGTCGCCTCGGCGCTAAATTTAGCGCCCAGCGAAAAATAGCGCCGGCGATCGCTCACTTCAGTTTTAACGCCCCAAGATGGAGGTGGAGCGCTAATTCAAAAGCTTCTTCCTTCTTAGAGCGCTAACCCCGAATATCGGGGCGGTGCGTTCTGCAGCGCTACGCACTGGGCCACGTAGTGCTGCCGCATGGAAGGGCTCCTCGCCTCATTAAAGGGGGGGGGGCCCAAGCCCACAACTCTGCGGGGCCCTACCTGACATCAGGGGGAGCGGGCCAACTTTGCAGGCAGGGCGAAAACAAGGGCACACGGTGATGACGTCGTCATCGCCTGCGCAGCGGAGTGGAGTGCTACCGGTTACCGCCGCCGCTAAACTCTCGGCTGAATTTAGTGGGTGTTGTTAGCTGCGCCGTGCCCGGGTGAAAAGTCGTTTGCGCCCCGCGCTAACGAGAGGCGCAAATGCACCAAATTTCTAGCCCTTGTTGATTTTTCCTCTACTTTGCAGTCATTTACTGAGTCCTTTTTGGGTACTTTATCTTCCCCAATACTACGTTAACGTTCTCTGATTGAAAGGACAGTTAGCCAACTAGCTCTCTAGAGGCAAAGTATTCTGCTTGAGGAGGAGGGACCAAAAAGGTACACCATACTGCAGATGAAATCTCACCAAAACCTTATATAAGCCCTATTATCATGGCCCTAGTTATACACTGAACAGTCTGAGTGATACATCCCAGGACCCTGTTCGTTCTGGCCACAACCTCCAGCTGCTGCATTTGAACCTTTAGGGAGTGGTCAATGATCACTCCCAAGTCTCTCTCCCTTCACCTCTAACCTATGCCCAATCATCCTATACCATAGACCTGAATTCTCTGCACATTTGTGCATAACTGCACATATCGACATTGATATTTACCATTCTGGGACCCACTTCCCCACTCTCTACAAATCCAATTGTAACCTATTTTCTTCTTCTAAGGTCCTGACTTTACTGCACAACTTAGTATCATCCATGAATTTAATGATTGTACTATTTATGGTTTCTCCAGATTGTTAAGTAACAGGATGGGATCTAATACTAAACCCTGGGGCTCTCCACTGGTGAGAGGACCTCATTGGGAAGCAGCCCCATTTAAAACCTCTTTATGCCTACAGTCCTTTAACAAATTTGTAATCCATTTCACAAAAACACCCTTGATGCCATGGGACTTAATACTACCACACAAGCCCTCACGTGACATTTTATCAAAAGCTTTTTGGAAATCTACTGGATCTCGCTGGTCTACTGTTGCAGTTTACAAACAACTTCTTGGGACAAACACAAAATAAAAACATCTGCATCAGAAACCATCAGCTCATCTCAGAACTTTTCTGCCTCAAGCTTGTCTGCAACAGACAGTGGGAGAAAAAAAAATGGTTCTAATAGCCTTCAGTTCTGCCCTCCAACAGACCGCATTGGTTCTGACAGCCTCCTGTTGTGCCTCTTGACTTATTTAATCGGTTCGTATTGATAACTTCCAATTCCAGTTAAAAAGAAAGACTTTTCTTGCGAAAAGCCAATGAGCTGTCACATGGGTTGAAAAGCTGACATTTAGCATGTATGCGCTACTTGACTGACCGCCCACAAGTACAGACGGGTGTTGCACAGTGTTGCCGTGTTAACTGATTGCACTCCATGGTGCAGCCAGTTAACACTGTACCACACCAGTCTCCAAATTGGACCTTTTAATACTGCTTTGACAAGAACAACTACACCTTAGGTCCAATTATCTTGGGTCACTCTGTGCTTGCTGAAATGAGAGGATTATTTACCATATTAGTAATTTTGTTTGAGAGGAAGTAATAGCATCATGCTACCAATGGTAGCACATAACTCAGAGGAGGGTTTCAGAAACCCCCTCTCAAATGATTGATGCGGAGATGCCGGTGTTGGACTGGGGTGGACAAAAATGAGAAGTCGCACAACACCAGGTTATAGTCCAACAGTTTTATTTGAAATCACAAGCTTTCGGAGCGCTGCTCCTTCGTCAGGTAAAGTGTACCTGATGAAGGAGCAGCGCTCCGAAAGCTCGTGATTTCAAATAAAACTGTTGGACTATAACCTGGTGTTGTGCGACTTCTCATTTTTGTCAAATGATTGAGGCAACAACTGCACCGCCTAATGTGGTCCTGAGCCGTGCAGATGTGATGATCCCTGTCCAGTGCTGAGTTAGTTGGCCTCAGCCAAGGCATCAGTGAGGATTCTACAAATGGTCTCAGTGCCTCTATATTAGAGAGGGGGAAAAAATCAGCCAGAGTTCCTCTCCTGATCACTAGCCAATAACCCTGCTGGTAAGTAAATGTCTGTGGGCATAAGTTGAGGACAGACTGAGCTCAGCTGTGATTGGGAAAAAGGAACAAAAACGATGGGGTTTCATTTAGTATGTTAATTCTTTCTTTTGATGAATTTGCATTGTATTCTTCCTCGACCATCAGTACCAATCACATGAATGACTCCAACTTGATGAACAATTTATCTTTCTGCTGTAGATTAGTAACCAGCTGTGCTCTGCTCCACTGTTCAACTACCGCTATCTAGAATTCCTTGTCTGAAGCTGGTGAAGCACTGTTGAGTAACCTAATATTTCACCTTTAGATACACAGTAGGAACTCCCGCTGCCCAGCTGTCTCACCTGAGTAACTCAATGTCCTTCGCTGTTTGCAACATCCATAAACTTTCTGACATGTATTAGTACAGCAATTTTTGAGGCACACATTTGTTGAATTTCCTAACCTTGAAGAATAGAAATATTTTGAAAATTAATTTTGTTATATTTATCATCTGTGTAAAAAGGAAAAGGTCACAGTTACGGGTATCCCCAATAACAATTCTGTGGAACCGGCGTTCCTCTTCCCAATCTCTGGGTGGGAAGTGGGAGGTTGAAGCTGCTGGCCAACAATCACCACTCAAATTCGAAGGCTGACATCCTACCCGCCTCACGATCCAATTGTACGGCTCTCACAAGAGATGAAGGCTTTTGATCGAGTAGATAGGGAGAAACTGTTTCCACTGACAGAAGGGTCATTAACCAGAGGACACAGATTTAGAATAATTGGCAAAAGAACCAGGGAGATGAGGAGAATTTCTTTTATGCAGTGAGTTGTTGTGATCTGAACGTGCTGCCTGAATGGGCGGTGGAAGCAGGTTCAGTAGTAACTTTCAAAAGGGAATGGGATAAATACTTAAAAAGAAGAAATTTGCAGGGCTATGGGGAAAGAGCAGGGGAGTGGGACTAATTGGAGAGCTCTTTCAAAGAGCTAGCGTAGGCACGATGGACCGAATGGCCTCCTTCTGTACTGTATCATTCTATGATTCTATGATTAAGAGAATGACTCCGCCAAATTTTCTTGAGGCCAAATATAATCAAGCAAAAATTCCATGACATATATCTTACACTGCATCTTGAGTTATTGAACTCGACAAAGGCATGAAACATTAATGTTCCACGGAGCCTTTGATTAGCACTGTCTCTACATTTTCTTACAACTTTCAATCATTTTTCCGACCCGATAACAAAACACCTGTTTTTAAATTGAACTGTTCAAGCCCCCTTATGACTCAGTGAATAAATACACTGATGTAGTGTTGTAAGAAAGAAAGAACTTGCATTTATATAGAGCCTTTCAAGACCTCAGGACGTCCCAAAGTGATTTACAGCCAATGAAATGCTTTTGAATAGCTCTTTCAAAGAGTCGGCAAGGGCGCAATGGGCTGAATGGTCTCGTTCTGTGCTGTAAGATTCTATGGGCTAAAAATTGAGTAGTGCCTCCTTTGGGGCGCTAACTTCGCCGGGTTTAGCGCCCCAGAAAAATTAGTGCCCCGGCGACGGAAATTGAGGGAAGCGGGGCGCTGCGAGGGAATATCGCCGCGCTGCGGCACGTCGTGCCGTGGTATTGCAGGCCTTCCTCCCCTTCTTAAAGGGGAGGGGCCTTGCGCAGCGCGACCCGGGGCCCAGCTGGGCCCCCGGGGATCGGGAGTGCCGGCAAAAGAGCCCGGCACTCAAGAGAAGTGCCGGGCTCATGGAGCGCAGCCGGCACTCCGCGGGGGGGGGCGGGTAAGGAGGACGTGGATGGGAGCGGAGGCAGGTGCTGGCAGGCGGCCAGCAACAAAAATGGCCGCCCCGCACCTCGCCTTTAATTAGCGCCGCCCCCGGCCACAGGTAGGCCCCCCTGACCCTGCCGGACATAACGTCCGGTGGTAAGTCAGGGGGCGCTCCCGAAGATCGTGGCTGGGGTGCAAGCGGGGTGCTGCGCACGGCGATGACGCCATCACTGGCGGTGCAGCGTCGTGGGGCGCTACCGGTTACTGCCGCCGCTAACCTCCCGCTGAATTTCGCGGGAGGCGTAGGCTGTGCCGCGCCCGGGCGCTAGTTGCTTTGCGCCCCGTTAGCGCCCTCTTAGCCCCCATAATGACAGAGTGAAGCTAGGAGTGACTGACAGCAGGAGCAGGTCCATAAAAGTCAGCCCCTGATGGTTATAGAGAGCACACAACTCAGGAGTACAGTCAGAACCATCCCCAGGCCTATTGCATTCTATAACAAAAGCAAAATACTGCGGATGCTGCAAATCAGAAATAAGAAACAGTAAATGCTGGAAACACTCAGCAGGTCAGGCAGCATCTGTGGAGAGAGAAACAGAGTTAAAGGCCTGGATTTTAGCCCAGAGGCTCGTTCCATGCGGTGGGGCTGTTTTGAGGTAGGGAATACCGGAAGAATGGATTCCCCGAATGTCCTGCAGTTTTTAACTGCTGTATTCCTTTAAAAAAACATTTCTGTCGGTTTCCTGCCCACAGGCAGCCTGATTGACAGGCTGGAGTGCCTGTCGGGTGGGGAAGCCTGCAGCACAAGGCCGGCGCCGAGGAGAGCAGGTAGGTCTAGCGGGTGGTGGGAAAGATCGTGGGGTGGGGCGGGTCGCAATTGCGGGGGTGGTGGGGGGTTGTGGGTATCCCGATCGTGGGGGGGTGATGTCGATCACGTGGGGCGGGGGTTATTATCGTGGGGGTCCCGATCGTGTGGAGGGGTACTGATTGCGCAGGGTACCGGGGGGGGGGTGTGGTTGTCCGACAGTGGTCGGGGTGGAGGGGTTAGCAGACAGATCATGGGGGGGGATGTTTACTTGGGCCTGGAGGAAACACTCCTGCTCCTCCCGGCCCACAAGCAGTGCCGCATAGGCATTTACCTCATGGATTCAGCCCTTCTCGCCTCCTTTCACCTGCTGGTTTCCCGAGGCCTGGGAAACCCAGCCGACATGAGTTTAAAAATAGATTCAGTGTTAAAATGAAGGCACGCAACCTCATTATAATATGTAAATGACCAACCCGCCTCCTGCGAGTGGATTGGTCGCCCGCCCCTCATCCCGCCTCCATTAAAACCGGAAGTGGGCGGGTTCAAGGCAGATTGGGTTCCTGTTTCAGATTCTTTGAACTTTAACCTCTGACCCCACCCCCACCTGTTTTTGGGAGTTTAGATTCACCCCAACGTTGCAGGTCGATGACCTTTCATCAGAACTGGGATGAAAGGTCATCAAACAGAAACATTGGCCTCGATTTTAGATGGGCAGGGAGAGTCAGGAGGGGGCTAAAATATCAGGATCGAGCAACCCAGCCCCAGTCATGCCCCTTTAAATTTTAGCGTCCAGAAATCAGGCCATTGACGAGGCTCCTGCAAAGGGCAGGCAGGCCCTAATTGACATTCCAAAGTCGTGGCCTGATGATATCATCGGCGGCACGACTTAAATTTAACTGGAAGTGAGGGGGAGGCGTGAGCTGTCGGCTGCCCAGCAGCTGATCTGAGGTAGGAACTGCCGCCTCCCGAGGGTAAGTGCTAAAGATCTGCTCTTTTAGCACTCCTTGTGGACTAGGAGGAGCAGGAGTACTCTCCACACGCCTCCCAAGAAAGCCTTCAGCCTCCCCCAGCCCCGATCACTGCTCGCAGCCTTCTGCTCCCATCCCACCCCGGCCCCGAACACCAGGACTGTCCCCACAGGTCCCCAACTGTGGCCTCCTGCCACTCGCCTCCTCTCCCACCCTCAGGCCAGGCTGTCAATTTGTCCGGCTTCCAGGCAGGTGGCGGCCTAAAAATATTCTAATGAGGCCCTGCTGTTAAGATCGACAGGGCCTCCACGTCCCCGTCCTTGCTAAAATCGCCCTGGTTAACTCTGTTTCTCTCCCCACAGAGGCTGCCTGACCTGCTGAGTGTTCCAGCATCATCTGCATTCTATCAGAATCCTGGTTCAGGTGCCTTGGCTTAAATCTGCATTTGAAAATATTTTTTTTAAAAGCAGTTTCATGAAAGAGAGACTGACAGAAATAAATGAATTTTGAAATGGCATTTAAGTGTGACAAAATCTTACCTGTTGTCACAAAAGTTGTTGTCACAACAGAAAGAAGATAAGGCTGTATTTTTGGTGATATATAAACAGAAGATGCTGGAAACACTCAGCAGGTCAGGCAGCATATGTGGAGAGAGAAACAGAGTTAACGGGCTGGATATTACTTACCGAGACGAGTTAGGGGCGGGACTGCTGCTTTCTGGGTTCTAGTCCCGCCCCCAGCGACGTCTCACGAACGGACGCTATTTTGCCCTGATTGGCCTTGTTAAGCCCGCTCAGCGGGCTTGCCGGCCAATTAAGGGAAAGCCGGTGACAGATGACGTTAGTTGATGTCGCTTCATCTGCTGGTTTTCTTAAAGGCATATGCACCACACTTGCTTGATAGATGAATTGTCAGTGTTTGACAGCATTGAGGTGCTGTCAAACACTGACAATCACTGTACACAGGTGAGCCCTTGCATCCAAGCTCTCCAATGACTCTCTCCTTAGGATAAAACAGATGGCAGTTGCAGTTGAGATTGCAGAAGCCATCTGTCACTTCTCCCGTTGAGATGAGGCTACACAAACACTTCACAGCTTGTCACCTGCAGAAACATCTAACCACGTTAAAAATTACTTTCACAACATCGCCTTACCTCTGATACTAACCATGTGAAGGAATAAGCCATATAACCTATTCAGAAAAATATACCATTCTATGAAAGAATTCTGGCCTTATTAAGATATGACAAACTGGGTTTGGAAATCTAGAAACCTAACTATGAAAAAGCTGTGAAAGCATTCTGGCTATAGAGATAAGATAGTTATTGACACTAAATCAATAACCTTATTGAAACAGAAGGTTAAAGGCTCCGGTAGGCTGAACCTTTTGGAATGAGACAATGGTTCACCCTGGTTAGGGTGTTCTAATTTACACTTCATAAAGAAGCACATAAAAGTAAGAAACATCTGCCTTCGTAAAAATTACATCAATAAAACACACCTGCCGTTACACCGTTTTTTATGGTAAACTTAGAACACCTAGAGAAGAGACATAATTCTGTAATGCTACCAGCTGAGGTGACTGTAAAAATTGCAGGGGTCAGCAGAAAAATGACTAGAGATAATTAGCTTACATCAACAGAAAACCTTAGAGGAAATACCACTGGAAAAGGGTATAAATATTGAACTCTCAAATAGGATAGTAGACTCGCTTTAAAGGGGCAAAGCGATTCTCGGCTTCAGAGACGGCTCTGTAAGTCTCCAACTCTTTGTACCTCAGGGATCAAAGGTATTTGATTTTGGTGGATATCCTGTAGAAAACTAAGAACTGTAAAACTGTAGCAAAGTTAAGATTTGAGAGTAAGGTTCTCTGATAATAGAATTGTAAGCTTTCTCTTTTTGGAATTCTTAATGTTGCGATTGACTCACCAACTGTAAACTGCATGTCGGTGCTTTCATAAATCTATATATTTTTAGAATTATCAAACTCACGAACTCAATCTCTGTACACTCTTTGGTGAGGAGTTGCAGAATTCTGGGGGAGTTTTCCGGACCCTCATAATATCCGGAATGTTACAGTCTAGCTAAACTTATTAAAAGTGCTATCTGGAGGACAGTAACATTTTCAGGTTGTTCCTTTCCTTTAGGGAGAGATAGTCCAGACCTTTAGACCCAATTAAGCGTCTTTAGGATTCGGCTACATCAAACTTTAGTTGAAAGTGAACGTCTGAGAAATACGCCTGATCTGGGGTAGCCCTAAAGGGGCTAGGTCTAGTAATTATCTCTTCAACCAGTGTCCCATTGCATCCTTCGCACCACTTCTGCAGCTGTCATACAAACATCAACATAACAACAGACCCACAGCACGCCTCACTTACCCTGGTGGGGTTCCCTGACGTCGGGAAGCTCACAGCAGCAGTCGAAAAATTGGGAAAAGCCTCTTAACTGCCTGTTAACTAACTGTTAACAGGCAGTTAAGTGGCTATAATCCTCTTCCCGACGCTAGGAGTCGGGTCCCTGCGTAAATCGGGGACCCGACTCCCGGGAAGATTGGTTGGAGGCAGGTTGGGAGCGGGTTTGGGACCCGCTCCCATTCTTTTTGACTTTCCCAGCAGTCCCGCCTCCAAGCTGAACTCCTCAGGGCTGGTAAAATCCAGCCCAACGTTTCAGGTTGATAACCTTTCGTCAGAATGTTTTTTTTTGGTGATGTGGATATATCAGAATGTTACCAAATT